>JACGCM010002279.1:3600000-4200000 GCA_014058105.1 Kingdonia uniflora
CCATCTTTCCCACCTACAAGATCAATTGCACAGTGAACCTCTCTGTCCGTCGTCTTTTCGTAGTGTTTCATCTCCAAGCCATCTCCTTCGAATTTCTTCGATTCCTCCGTCACAATTCCCACTTCCAACCTTGCAATCTTAAGAACTTGCAATCTTAAGAATTGCGCGAACGTAGAAGGCAAACTTTCGCTCATAGCTCTGATACCAAGTCGTTAGTTTCTAAGTTGGGGAAGCACAAAACAATCTCTCTAATTCAATTCTAGGGTTTCAAGAGTTTACCCAAAAACTCTAACAAGGGAACTAAAAAACAAAGAAGCTCCTAACATCTACATATAGAGTAAATAGAAGGTATGTGGTCTCATGGGAAGACGACCCACAAGGCATGATCTATCATATTTATTTTAGCAAATCACCCAACTAACACATAAAACAATACTCAGAGCAATATTCAAACTGAATTATCTATTTATGTAGGAGCACTAATTTGTGCTTTGAGCTCACCTTCACAAGAAGAGTACTTGGAGAGAGTATCGCATGAGCATCGACACCATTTAGATAAGCTTTGACTTCTGGTATACCAGAACCTGCTGCAGCAGGGGCAATGTATGCACATAGAGCCGCAGAGGCTGTCGCTAAAATCACATTGCCACCAGCATATGCCAAAAAAGCCTTGTAGTACCTGCATTGGAACCATAATCACTTCACAATCACTCAATGATGTAAGAAAAGAAAGATCTATTATAAACACTTATTGAGTTAAAGTTGAATTATCAACTGGGAGATGCTTTTACCATTGCCCACCCAAATACAACTTTCAGCCACTTTTCAGGCTGTAAGTACCACTTTTCAGGCTGCTTTTTTCATACAATGTACAATAACAAAAGTGGCCGGAAGTTTTTCTTAGTGGGGAGAGGTAAATCTTGTGGATAGCAAAAGCAGCTCCTTTAGTAATTAGCTATAAATTGCCAGTTTTGTGGCTTTACCGTCCAATGCTTTTGTATCACGTATGACCGGTTCTGAGTCGGGTTTATAGAATTACCCTAGAAGCCAACCCCAGTTGACTGCTGGATACTATGACATTTGGGGTTACTCGCGAAATAGAAGAACTATTCACGGAGTAAAGTCAAACTTCCCAATGTTATTATCCTAAACAATGTAAATTTAAAACTGATCTTGTAAGATAATAACTAAAATGATGTTGATTAGGCTTACTCTGCCTTGAGCATGAGATCATTAGTGAGCAGCAACTTAAAACCAGATATGTTCTCCACTGCAAAATTATTGAAGAAGCCAATAACCCCTGTGGTTAAACCTATAATAAGTGCCAGCGTCCACTTAAGGACGATATATTGAAATATCTCAAACATTTTCCTAGACCTCCAGTCTTGCTTAAATAGATCATTTTCAATAATCCTGAAAGACGAAATAAAAATATAAAAAAAGGTGAGCGGAAACATGTACGACTCAGATTGTAGTTAAAACCAGAAAATAAGGAAGAATATTGGTAATGCTTACTCGTAATCTAGGCTCTCAATGTGACAGACGTTTGCACCGATAAGTGCAATTTGCGATGTAGTATTAACTTTCTCTTGTAAGAGTGGCTCTCTGGTCATAGAATTCCTTTCGGGAACCCCCGTACCGTCCCTCCTCATTTCGTTTCTACCCATTAACAACCCTTCGCTCTCAATGTCGTTCTCGTTTCGTATTTGATCCATCTTTATCTTCAAACTTAGCCTTTGTTTTGGGTGTTGTACAGTTTGATTTATCTTCTTCTACTAGCAGCAGCAAAAACACATAAAAGTGAGATAATATAAGTCCCTAATGTAAGAATACATAAAAATAGTCTTACAAAATTTTCAATCTCTTCAGTCCTCACACTTGTTAGGATAATAGACGGATATGGAACACGAATACAACGGAATGCTTGAGGCACGTATGCACGCTTTCTTCAAAGCGTTATTCGCCGCCTACTCGAGAGTCGAGTTTGTTGAAAGACCACCGGCAAATTGCTCCCGAGATACAACAACCTTGTACGATCTGCAAGCAACAACCTCGAAGAATCACCAAAACTTCTTCTTGATATTAATCACTATCTTGGCCAACAATATAGAAGGGAAAGGTAGAGAATTTTCACATGGAGTTTAGGACAGAAAAAGATGATTTAAAATTTTTATGAAGAACCTCTTAAATAATAACCAAAGGATACAACTCTTCACAAAAGAGACGTTTGATTTGAGAAACAAAACTACGTTAGCTGCTTATAGACAGTTACAACTTTTGGTACTTACAAACAGGTTTTGATCCCATAGATCCCACAACAATGATTCCATAGATCATTCCTTATTTTAATCTACAAAATCCAACAATCCCCCACTAGATTGAATATAAGGTGAACGAATATAGAGTTAGCCAAAACAGTGACGATGTATCATGCATAAACAAAGGTATCTAAATGATTGAACCTTTGGTTAGTGTAAACATCTCAAAGTTCAATCGAAGTCTAAGGTAGCCTTGGCTTTGAACCAAATACTTCTATATGTAGAACCGACGATATCACACACATTACAACATATAATACCGATTAGAAGTTCAAAAATCGCTTAGCACATTTATGGCCTTGTGCTTTCCCATTTCATGAGCGATCCCAAGAGAAACTTTTACTCTTATGAGAGGCGGCACCACCTCTACACTCACATAAGTGAAATCCTTCCAGTTTATCTGTTATGTATTAGAAACTTGTCTACTAAAGACCGGATATCATTAAGAGTTATAACTCAACCTTCATACCATAACAACCAGCACTAATCATCATAGATGAGGCCTTTGTATATAAGTGCTGAGCAAATCACTTTTCAATAACTTGTTTCTACCCATTTAACCTAAAAACTAGTAGTATCCTAGCTCTAGGTTGGGTTACCATTATTGGTGACTTTTTGGTTAAGAAGTTTCAGCCCCATCCCTCAAGATGTTACCCTTACCAATTCCTTAGAAAGACCTTTGGTGAAAGGATCAACCAAATTACAACTTGACTTTACATACAAGATAGTAATCACGCCATCTTGAATTATTTGTTTCACAAACTCGTGTCTTAGACTAATGTGTCTAGACTTCCATTATATGTGCTACTATAGGCTCTTGCTAAAGCAGCCTCGCTATAACAATGAATTGAAATAGCCAGTGTCAAATTGGGTCAAAAAGGAATATCTATCAATAGATTCCTTAACTACTCAGCCTCTCTACCTATAGCGGCTAAGGCTATGAACTCAGACTCCATAGTTGAATGGGCGAAACATTGTTGTTTCTTTGATCCCCAAGAGACCGCACCTCCACCTAGGGTTAAAACCCATCCAGACGTGGAGTTATTATCTTTAAGACTTGCTATCCAACATGTACCGGTATAACCTTCCAATACAGCCGGATACTCACTATAAAATAAACCAAGATCAATTGACCTTTTAAGATATCCAAGGATTCTTCCAATAGCTTTCTAGTGCTCCATACTTGATTTACTTGTGTACCTGCTCAACTTACAAACATAGAATGCAATATCCGGTCTAGTACAATGCATGATATACATTAAACAACCGATAACACTAGCATACTCAAGTTGTGCAACAGATCTATTAGAGTTTTCAAATAACTTTATGCAAGAATCATATGGTGTACTAGCATCCTTAAAGTTTAGATACATAAACTTAGTCAATTAATCTACAATACGAATTGAGAAACCCTAATTAGCAGAAAAGTACGAAGAACAAACCAATTGGTTGGGAAAAATCCTTTTTAGAGTTTTAATCGCTCAGATAATCGATTACAATCAAATTCCTCTCAAGCCCTAAGTCTCTCTCTCAGAACTCCCATTGATCTAACTTCTAGATCTTGTCTAGCCTTGCCCCTTTTATAAGGGTTACAAGTTCCTAGTTGCAAAATAGGACAATTATGCCCTTAAATGCCCTAATAATAGGTTGAATCGCTCTGTTCAAACAGAAAAAATGTATTTGGATAGACTAAAAGTCTGTTCGAACAGAACACTCCGGACTTTATCTATTCGAATAGAAAACAAGTCTGTTCGAATAGACCAGAAATCGTTCGAACGACTTGGTCAATTTTTCATCAAAACTTCCCTAGATCCTCCTAGATCATGGCTCCCTCCTTTAGGAGCCTTGAGCTCTTGCTCAAGCTAGAACTGGAGATGTGGGAATGCGGCTATGCCCATTTCCCTGTTGTACCACTTCGACTTACTAGGTAGCTGACCCTTCTTCCCAACTCGGAACGACTCAATACCACCCCGTCTTGTAGAATGAACTTTTCTCTCTAGAATACCATCCTCCTGCAACGGATCTTCTCTTTCCATCCATAAGTCATCAACTGACAGTAGGCGAGTGTCGATTGTAGAATCTTCATCTAAAAGAGACGGCTCAAACAACTTCAAATGTTCGGCATTAATCACCGAATACATCTTCATGAAAGGTGGCAAATCCAATTCATACTCACATGTCCTGCCTTACAGCAACTTTCGGCAAAACACACTATGCCCATTGGGATTGTCATATCCTGCAACATACTCTGACGAAATAATAGGCTGTATCTGCATAGCTACCAACATAACGGAAGTAATTGGTAATAGGGGTCAAGATAACTTATCAGCCATTTTGTTGCCACTCCCTCCTTATACTTGATAATCAAGGAGAATTGTTGGAGATACGACATCCCCTTCATCTGGCAAGCTTGTTGTAGCTTAGACTATGTAGCGAAAAACTGGAACGGTTTGTGATCAGAATACACCACAACCTCCTCGTGCAACTTCCCCATATCATTTTGTTGCTTATAAGACGTTGTCATTGTAGACAACACGCTAGCCGACGTACCCTCTTGAACCAGTCGTACCAATAACACAAACTTACCGCTCGCATTAACCAACCGCTTCACCTGAGTCGCCGTTACTAAATTATTTGTGGTGACATGCTCCTTACAAGCATTGATATGGAACTCCTTTTCCTCCTTCACAAGACGATACTTGCGAGCTCTACGGTAATGAATCGCATCTCGGTCCCAAAGATAAGGGCTACCCAAGATGACTTGACAAACATCTAAAGGAACCACCTCACACGTCACCTCGTCAATAAACATTTCAGTGATCACAAACTTGAATATACACTGCTTCGTGATCATCAAATCTGCATCTTTCTGAATCCACCCCAAACCATACGGCTTAGGATGAGCTGTAGTAATCAAACTCATCTTCACCAATGCCTCAAAAATCAAATTTTTCTAACTACCCGGATCAACAATGGCCTCGACTAAGCTCTGTTTTACCTGAATACTGACATGAAAAAGTTCTTCCCGACTCTCCTCCTCGGTAGCCAAAGACTGTTGAAACATAAGTGTAAGCTTAGGATTCGGTTTATCTAAACCCGGGAGGTCAACAACCTCTGCGGCTAGTGCATATCTTTCTTTCTTGCTCTTCTCCTCCTTCAGCCTAAGCTCCAGGTGAAGTTTCCAACATTTATCTGAAACATGCCCACTCGCCTTACAATGATTGCAATAATTCTCCTTGGACGAAGACCCCTCTCCTTTAGACTCTCTATTATGCTCGTTTTTCCAACTAAACTTGTACCCCGACTTGTTCTTGTCGTCTTCATTGTCACTCTTCAAGTACTTGCCTTCAATAGCAATTGCCTTCACGGTAGCGTCTTCGATATTGGCCACAGTAAAGAACTTTAACTCTCTTTTAATGGACTCCGACAAAACCCCCGTGTATTTCATAAACACCTCATACACGTCCACATCGATGTCCAAAACCAAAACTTGGTTATGAAACGCCGTAGTGTACTTTTGTACGGATTGCTCAAACTTTTGGCGCAATTGTGCCATTTGTACCATCGCTCTTGTTCATACCCAATTGGATAGAATTGCTTCCTCACTAGAACCTTGAATTCTTTCCAACTCAAACTTCCTACTTCGTGGCGTTTCCAATAGGATTTTCATCACGTTAGTGAATGAATTGCGAATTTCAATGTAGAGAAACAAATTTCTGAGAGTTGGAATATTCATAAACAGAAAAATAAGTATCTAACCTATCTAACTAATTATCCAACTTCTCGACATCGATTGAACCATCGAATACTGGACTTTAAATCTTAAAGTCAATACGAAGATTACGCATAGGATTCATTGACTTACCAATACCCGAGCGCTCCTAAACGGATTCGGCATCACTAGAATCGTTATCTATCTCTGCAGTACCCTCGTCTCCATCCACCTCAAAAACCACTTTCTTCCTCGAGCGGCCTCGTCGTTTCACCGAAGCGGAAGCCTTCGCGAGATGCAATTGTTCTACCAACTCCCCTACAGTAGTTGTTAGGTCAAAAACTGTCGTTTCCAAAGTTGTAAGTCGATATTCGGAATCGCCCATCTCCAAATTGACCTTCTTCGAGTTGGTTTCCGGTGAATCGTCAACGGGCTCACTAGCTTCTCCTTCGTTTGCTTGAGACGGTCACGTGTAGAGACCATAAACTACAATCACCCCCAAGAATCGTAACTGGAAAACTGATACCACTTAATCCACAATACGAATTGAGAAACCCTAATTAGTAGAAAAGTACGAAGAACAAACCAATTGGCTGAGAAAAATCCCTTTAGAGTTTCAATTGCTCAAATAATTGATTATAATCAAATTCCTCTCAAGCCCTAAGTTTCTCTCTCAGAACTCCCATTAATCGAACTTCTAGATCTTGCCTAGTCTTGCCCCTTTTATAAGGGTTACAAGTTCTTAGTTACAAAATAAGACAATTACGCCCTTAAACGCCCTAATAATAGGCTTAATCGCGCCTCTGTTCGAACAGAAAAAAAATGTATAAAAGTCTGTTCGAACAGAACACTTCAGACTTTATCTATTCGAATAGAAAACAAGTCTGTTCGAATAGACCAGAAGTCGTTCGAACGACTCCAAATCTTGTTCGAACGACTTGGTCAATTTTTCATCAAAACCTCCCTAGATCCTCCTGGATCATCAATACTTTTTGGATATAATGAGATTGACTTAGAGCATAACCCCCACTATGTTTCTTAACTTTAATACCTAAAATATAGTATCTACTTCTCCAAGATCCTTCATTTTAAAATTAGAGTAAAGATATTTTTCAGATACACCATCCATGCTATTACTAATAATTAACATGTCATCAACATAAAGGCAAATAATAACAGTAAACTCTTTACTAACTTTAGTGTATATGCATTTATCAGCGCCATTGTGCCTAAAACCAAATGATAAAATAACATTATCAAATTTATTATGCCATTGCTTAGGAGACTTTCACCTAAAACAGTGTTGGGGAATTTTGGTAGTGCGAGTATGTGACCACCCAAACTATATTGGAGTTGTTCTTAGGTAGACTGTTACCATGAAGCATAAACAAGGATTGTGCACCCTTGAGGTCTAACACCATTTCACATAGTCAAAAAATCTCATTGAACCATTAGAGATATCATATGTCAACACAAAAAATATTTTTTAAAAAAAACTCTTTAGAGCTGGGGTCAGTCCCCGGCCAGCTTGCTTTGCAAAAAAGAAAAACAATATTTAAAAGAAAGAGAGAAACACAAATACCTTTTAAATATCAATCCTCCGTTCTTCTCTTGTGAATGTCATCTCTTCCAAAATCCAAAATAAACCCAATCTTCACTTCAGCTCTCTCTCTCTCTCTCTCTCTCTCTCTCGTGAATTGCAATATCTAACATTCTAACTTAAGCTTATTCTTACAATATCAAACTTTGGTTGATAGTTGAGACGGTTTGTTGGGTTTCCAGTTTCCCAAAATTTGGTTTGTTGTTGTTTGTACCATCTCCAATAGTTGGCTTATTGGGGTTGCCATTCAAAGAACGTCGCAGTCGAGTCTACGAAGTGCTTCACACGTGACATGGGTGTTCTGATCTACTGGGAATGTCATTATGTTTTTGTCATGATGCTGAACAATTATTTTGGGGGATTTCTTCTCTCTTGAAAATGAGCTTTAGAAATTTCAAGTTGGCATAATTTAACTATAACTAATTGAATTTTGTCGAATTTTGCATTTCTTCATGTTGCTGAAATTATTTTGAGATTTAGACCTCTTGTTTTTTCCTTAATAGATTTAGCCATGTTACATTTGAAATCATGGTTTTAAATAGCCGTTATAACACCGTTATACGGCAACGCCTTGATCCAGGAGGATCTGAAGAAGACATGATGTTTTCAAGTTTCTATACTTTTCAGCCTGAGGTATTCTATTCGAATAGATTTATTTATATTCGAATAGATTTCTGGTATTTCTGCCTGAGGTGTTTTATTCGAATAGATTTTTATTCTATTCGAATACATTTATTTTACTCGAGCAGAAATTGATTTTGTTCGAACAGAGGTGCGATTCAGTTTTTTTCTTTTAGGCGGTGATTGTATTTTTGAGGGGTGTTTTTGCCTCGAGATGTGTTCTTTTAGTATTTTAAGTTCCCTAGTATATAAAATGGGACTTAGGTTATTTCTTTTCTATGTTAGATCTAGAGAGAAGTTCGAATGAATAAGCTTAGGGTTTAGAGTTTATTCATTGTAATTGCTTGATTTATACAATTAAATCTCTTATTTTTCCCATTCAATTTGGCGTTCTTCGTACTTTTTTACTAACTAAAGCTTCTCAATCGTATTGTGGATTACGCCTTGAGCCCATTCCGTTATACCCCATGTTCTGTTCTAAAAAATAACGCATGTTATTTGTTGTTATAGACTGTTATTTTATGCTATAACACCTATTGTTACCGTTATAACAATACGTTATTTTTAATGTTTTTCTTCACTTTTAACGACCGTTATATACCGTTATAACACCGTTTATATGTCGTTATATGATTCTTGAGAAAATTATTTCTTGTGATATGATATGAAATAACCACTAAGGTGAGTAAAATCATTTCTTGTAAGGAATATCTTGTGATAAGATATTCGATCATAGGTGGAAAGAACAACTTCATTCAGATTTGCATGTTGTTGGTTATATACTTAACCCATATTACATGTTCTTTCCTTCCACTTTCTCAAATGAAAATATCATGTGTCACCCAACATTAATTAGCATTGAACAATTTGATTGCGAAGACGATATCAACCCCACTTGAGCAGGCACAAGTAATGTTAGAGGTATTACAAGTCCATTACACAAAATTATATATACATGTTATTACTGAAATTTCTAAACACTTGAGATTAACCGATTTCGATTAATTTAGGTCTAAATCAATATGCCTGAATTCCTTTAAATTAATGATCTAACCTTAACTTAATTCAAATTGATTCGATTATCTAGTGTCAACAAGCAATTGGAAATTAAACACAAGACCAAAGAAGTTTAACCCTGTGGAAAACTTTTCTCATGAGAAAAACCCACAGGTCGCCGTTGAATCACCCGACAGCTAAAACAATCCACTATTGAAATAAAATTACAATAATTCAATTACTTACATACTCGATAAACACATCCTGTGGTTATCTCTTTTCTAATTGAACTCTTCACAATCAATTCCACATTTTCGCAATGCCTCGCTTCAATCTCTTATCAATGCTTTCAATCTTGAATCTCACAAGTTCTTCAAATCATGATATGGGTTTGTGAGTCAGTGATTGATTCAAGTTTGAGTTGTTAGTTCTCGTTTGAATCGCTCAAAGAAATCTCTTTTCTCTCTAAAAAATTCAAGCCCTCAAAAATAGGTTTTGGAAGATGTGAGTTATGAGAAGAAAAAAAAGATGTTTTAAATAGGAAAACTGAAAACCCGACCTCTATTCGAATAGAGACAAAGTCTATTTGAATAAAGCAATTTTTATTCGAACAAGACCATGATCCTATTCGAACAAATAAAGTTCTGAGGCAATTTGTTCGAATAGAAAAAAAGTGTATTTGAACAATACAAGTTTTATTCGAATAGAACAAAAACCTATTTGAACAACTAAGTTCTCAGGTAATGTATTTGAACAGAGAAATAGTTTATTCGAACATAACAAGTTTTATTCGAACATAACCAAAATCCTATTCGAACAAACATAGTTCTGAGTGAAAATGTTTGAATATATACTAACTCTTATTCGAACAAGATCTTATTCGAACAGAGACTTGTTTTCCTCAAAAAAATATATCACTTTCTTTTTATACTTTGTAAAATACCAAGGGCTTAACATTTAGGGCAAGGAGATGCAAACTCACTTACCTGCTCAGTGTCAATCCAGCTGTAGTCGCTTCATGTGCAATCTCTGACGACGAATAACCATGAGGAAGTGCTGACACCTATTCCCCTTACCTGGCAAGATCATTTCTTCATCTTTTTGGCATAGATGAACAAAGGGTAAATAACAAATAAAATGAGAAGCAAACCAGTATAACAAAATGTATAACAGTCACCTCAAAACAAGATGCAACTCCCCCTCAAAATAATGTTAACCTCCTTAAAATAAAACAAAAGGAAAACACGTACGGGGAGTGTCTTTGAAATAAGCAAGCAAAAGAAGACAACATTCCCCCTAACACAGGGCATGATAGAAAGACAATGAATCTAAAATATTTTATAAAGACCAAAACATCGCCCATGTGTTATAAAACAATCACTAAATGAATTACTTGGTGTGTGTATGTGTGTATGTGTGTGTGTGAGCATAGTCAGATGGATACCTAGTTTTCAACGTATTACTCAGCTGCAGATAAAATACTATATTGGAAAGTTGTTTCAACTTAGGCCTCACTAGGGTGGTCACTTAAAAATCATTGAGAATTGACTAACAAATACTCTGTGTGAAATATGAATATGAGTATGAGAATAAAAAAATTCAAATTTCATCAAATAAACTGCGCACTATAAATTGAAAGATCTCACGGGCAAAAAATCAATTGTCATAGATGGTGTCAAGTTAACTAACATAGAATCCATATCTCTCATCTCCACTAAATTGACTGTGTTAAACTTAAGATCAAACAAGTTTTGAAAATGTTATAATGTAGGCAAGGGAAGGGACATGACAGAGTAGGTGTTTTGCTAGCATTCTGAGACTACAGTTACACTAACTCCCAATCTTTTTACAAATTGAGTTCACATCTGTCATCCTCTTTTCTTATTAAGTACACATGGAATAGAATACTTCTTCCTTTTTTTTCATATTCTTGCAAAATTCTGATTGATATACTAGCAAATACATTGGGGATACACACTTTATTCTTATATTCATCTTTCCCCCAAAAATTACTTCTTCCTTCTTTTTTGTAAACTAATCACTTCTTCCCTTTTTTTCACTGAAAAGTCTCAGAACAAATGGGTAAACTAATAAAGGATTTGGGTAGAAAAATGAATGACATATTTTAAGGTACAAGGGGCTGCAAGCAGATAAAATTTTGGGTAAGCACAGACGAAGGGCAAAAAGGTGTAACAATAAAAAACTTTTTATCATATCTTCGGTCTCACATAGTATCTTTTTCATCTTGATTCAAGTATAAAGAATGTTTTAGTAGACTAACTTGAATTTGAAGTTACCATCGACAATTGATTATAAAAAATGAGATAAAAAAATGTTAAATCTGGAAAGAATTTATGAAATAAAACTCAAAGCTTTTTAAAAAAGGTTAGATCCTCACATAACATTAGGTACAAAGTCTCTACAGTTATCCTCACGTTGTTCTAATCACGGTGAGCTTTTAGTTTAAATTAGAAGATTACTGACTATTATGAATAGTAATTTTACCAAATAATTATTGTTGGAAAAAACCCCATGTATTTTCTTTGTTTTGAATGTAAACTTGGTATCTTTTTTTTAGTCCCACATTGGAGTGAAAAGAGGATTTTTACTTTATAATGGGTTACACACTACAATCATGTGTAACACGTGTAAGTAAGTGGTACTCTCACGCGTGTGTGAGGCAAGTGTGTGAAGGCTTGCTATATGGGGACGCCCATGGGCTTGCATGTACGACCCGACCCATGACCCACCTGGACTATTTATAAGTCTATGATTCGGCCTTGGGACCTTGGGCCATGGGCTAATGGGGATTTCTAATTTACACTTAGTCTTTCTTAGGTGTTTATTCAGGAGTTGGTTTTTTTTCTCCAAGAGTTACAACTCTTCACAGAGGTGTTTCTTGGGGCACAACCTTGTCTACAAGTGCTTCGAATAGTCACCTTCTCTTTTATAAATATTTAATTTCTTGATGTGCTAGACACACAGTAAAATAGCTGAATCTCATTTCCTTTTTCATTGTTTCTTTCTTAAGAGTAATATCACAGAAAGTTCGACAGGCATATCGACTTGAGTGCTTCAAGTCTGTACGATTCGATCGTTGTATCTTGGGAGACATACACCATTATCTGTTAACCACCATACACAGGGTAAAATATGTCTTAAGGAAATCGTAGTGACTACAAGCCTCGATCCTCGGTTTTTTCATTTCCTTTTTGTTCATTTTCGTTTCATTTCTGAATACATGTATAACAATCTTAAGACAAACTTCATATCGTCTTTGTGTTCGAGTTTTGCGAAGATGTCGATTAGCGAAACTGTTGTTCGTGTTCATCAAGAAAAGCCAGAGAAGTTCAATAGAGCAGAGTTCAAACGTTGGCAGCAAAAGATGTTATTTAATCTGACAACACTGAACCTTGTAAAGTTTTTGCAGGAAAGTACCCATGTTCTCAAAGATAGTAAAACTGATAAGACCACTGTCGTTGTTGTGGAAGCATGGAAACATTCTGATTTTATGTACAAGAACTATATCCTGAATAGGTTAGATGAAAAACTGTATAATGTTTATAGTCCAATTAAGACTGCCAAGGAACTATGGGATTCCTTGGATAAGAAGTACAAGACAGAAGATGCAGGAACGAAGAAATTCGTTGTCGACAGATTCCTTGACTTCAAGATGATTGATTCTAAGTCAGTAATCAACCAAGTGCAAGAGTTGCAGATTATCCTGCATGAAATTCATGCAGAAGGAATGATTCTGGGCGAGTCATTTCAGGTTGCTTCATTGATTGAAAAATTACCTTCATCCTGGAAGGAATTTAAGAACTATCTGAAGCACAAATGCAAGGAGATGAAGTTTGAGGACTTGATCGTGCGTTTGAGAATTAAAGAAGACAATCGCAACAGTGAATAAGCGATTGGAGTTGGTTCGCTGGAATCAAAAGCCAATATTGTTGAAGGAAATCCTTCAAACAATAAGGGTAAATTCCATAAGAAGAATGAGAAGAAGGGTAAAAACCCTATACTAGGACCAACTAGAAAAGACTTCAAGAAGTTTTCTGGGAACTGCCATACATGCGGAAAGAAAGGGTACCGCGCAAAGGACTGCAAGAAGAATAAATGCGAGTCATCAAAGAACCAGCCCCCTCAAGCCAAAGTGTCTGAAATGGAGAACCTTTCTGTTGTGGTCTCTGAAGTTAACTTGATCAGTAATGCCAAAGATTGGTAGATTGATACTGGAGTAACACGCTACATTTGTTCTGACAAAGCCCAATTTTCGTCATACAAAAAAGTGGACAGTTATGAAAAACTGTACATGGGAAACTCTGCAACTTCTGTGGTTGAAGGAGTTGGAAAGGTTATCCTGAAATTCACATCAGGAAAAGAACTTACTCTGAATGAAGTTTTACATGTTCCTAATATTCGTAAGAATTTGGTGTTAGGAGCAGTTTTAAGTAAGAAGGGTTTTAGGCTTGTATTTGAGTCGGACAAATGTGTCTTAACTAAAAGTGGAATGTTTGTAGAAAAGGGCTACTTATGTGATGGCCTGTTTAAGTTTAATGTTGATGTAACCCCAATGATTATCAATAAAATTGAAGGTTCTACTTATATTCTTGAATCTTTTACTGTTTGGCATGCACGATTAGGCCATGTTAATACTAGTTCGTTACGTAGATTAATGAACTTAGGATTGTTGCCTAAATTCATAATTGAATGCAAACAAAAATGTACAACATGTGTTGAAGCAAAGTTTGTAAAACAACCTTTTTATTCAATTGATAAAAGGAAGACAGTGCCTCTCGAATTAATGCACAGTGATTTATCTAACTTAAAATTCATCCAAACAAGAGGTAGAAAAAAATATTTTATTACTTTTATCGATGACTGTACTAGGTATAGTCATGTGTATCTACTCCGAAGTAAAGATGAAGCATTAAAGATGTTTACTATTTACAAAAACGAGGTTGAAAATCAACTTGACAGGAAGATTAAAATTTTAAGGTCATATAGAGGTGGTGAATATGTTTCATCAGTTTTTAGAGAGTTTTGTGCTCAGAAATGGATTATTCACCAAACTATAACACCTTATACACCTCAGCAAAATGGAGTTGCTGAGAGAAAAAATATAACTTTGAAAGATATGGTAAATGCCATGCTGATTAGTTCTCTGGTTTACCTCAAAACTTGTGGGGGGAAGCTTTACTTTCAGTAAACTATTTACTCAATAAGATTCCTCATAAGAAGACTAATAACATTCTTTATGAACTTTGGAAAGGTAGAGTACTTTCATTTAAATTCATGAAAGTGTGGGGGTGCCTTGTAATGCAAGTTCCAGTTCCCAAACGTGTCAAATTGGGACCAAAAACCATTGACTGCATTTTTATTGGCAAAACTAATAATAGTAGTGTATTCAGATTTCTAGTACACAAATCAGAGATCATTGATATACATAAGAATACATTCATAGAATCACGTGATGCTATATTCTTTGAGAATATTTTCCCAAGTAAAAAGAGTGATACTACACATTCTCTGAAAAGATCACATGACGTTGCTTCAAGTAGTGATCTTCAGCCTAAAAGTTATGAGCAAACTCTAGAACAAACTTTTGAAAAGGCTACAGAACTTAGACGTGGCAAACGGGTTAAGACCGCATCCATAAGAATTGGTCCAGAGTATATAACTAACTTGTTAGAGAATGAACCACCTCAAACCTTCAAGGAGGCCATGTCAACTCCTGAGGCTCCTAGTTGGAAAGAGGCAGTGCATAGTAAAATTGATTCTATTATACAAAATTATACGTGGGAGTTGGTAAGTATTCCACCTGGTAACAAACCAATAAGTTGTAAATGGATCTTCAAGAGGAAAATGAAGCTTGATGGTTCTATAAACAAGTACAAGACGCGACTTGTTGCTAAGGGATTTAGGCAAAAGGAAGGCCTAGATTATTTTGACACTTATTCACCAGTTATAAGGATAGCGTCTATACGAATGTTGATAGCTATTGCAGCTTTGCATAAGCTTGAAATACATCAAATGGATGTGAAAACAACTTTTTTAAATGGTGAATTAGATGAGGAAATTTATATGAACCAATATGAAGGGTTTATTGTCAAAGGGCAAGAACACAAAGTTTGCAAACTTGTGAAGTCCTTATATGGATTAAAACAAGCTCCCTTACAATGGCGTACAAAGTTTGATCGTGTTATGATCAAGGATGGATTTAAAATCAATGAATGTGACAAATGTGTTTATTATAAATGCATTGATATTACATGCGTAATTGTATGTCTCTATGTAGACGATATGCTAATTTTGAGGACTAATATTAATGTAATAAAGTCCACACAAAAATGTTGACCAGGAACTTTGACATGAAGGACCTAAGAATTGTAGATGTTATTCTTGGAATCAAGATCAATAGGACATCATAAGAAATTGTGTTGTCACAAGCACATTATATAGAAAACGTGCTTAAGAGATTCAATAAGTTTGAATGTAAAGGTGTTGAAACATCATTTAATAGAACTCAAAACTTAGCAAAAAACAAGGGAGAAAGTATTTCTCAACTTGAGTACTCACGTATCATAGGCAGTCTCATGTATATTATGAACTGTACCAGACCAGATATTTTTTATGCAGTAAGTAAACTGAGTCGATATACGAGTAATCCGGGAGATGCACATTGGGTGGCACTAGTTAGGGTTCTAAAGTACTTAAAGTACACCTTACACTATGGTTTGCACTACACTACTTATCCAGCTGTACTTAAAGGATATAGTAATGCCAACTGGATATCAGATTCTGACGAGTCAAAATCCACTACTAGATATGTCTTCACACTTGGAGATGCAGCAGTATCGTGGAAATCTCATAAACAAACATGTATAGCTCGTTCTACGATGGAATCTGAGTTTATTGCTTTGGACAAAGCTGGAGAAGAAGCATAATGGCTTCGAGAGTTTCTAGAGGATATTTCTTTATGGCCACAACCTGTGCCAGTTATATATATTCATTGTGATAATCAAGCAGCACTAGCAAGGGCTAAAAATCAAGTGTATAATGGTAAGTCACGACATATACGTCGCAGACACAATACCGTTAAGCAGTTACTTGCGAATGGAATAATATCCATTGATTTTATAAAATCTCAAGACAACCTTGCGGATCCTTTTACAAGAGGGTTGTCAAAAGGGAAAGTATACTGCACATCAAAAGGAATGAGATTAATACAGCCAATCCATGAGTAATCTCAATGGTAACCTAACCTAACCTAGTTGACTGGAGGATCCAAAGATCTAGGTTCAATAGGAAAATTGGTTGAGTGTTATTCACCTTAACACTGTGGAGAATAGGTCTTTATCTCATTCTTGTTGTTACAGTACAATCCTGCAGAGATTGTTAGGGTAAACTTTGTTTTTAATAATTCTTATAGCTTGTGCATACAAGTAGAGTACGGTAGGGGTACACTTAATAGGAAATCACCTATGTGAGTGAGAAGTGAGGGTCGCTTCCGTGAGAATTAAGATGGTTGAATTCTCTAATAGCACTCATGAATCCAAGATTGTCCAAGGACGAAATGGACAAACCTCTTAGAACTTTCTGTAACAGGGAAATGAACTGTGTGAATACTATTGTCTGGGCATACACCAACGGCTGAACAGTTCAAGACATCATATTCACTGATTAGCCAAGTATGTCCGATAGTCTTTTACTAGAGATGGTTCAAGTCCACAAGATACCTTCTTCGATGCAATGTCATTCTTAACCTTACTTTAATCATTTTCTCTCTCTCGTATTTCCTGTTTTCATTCAAATGTGGGGGATTGTTGGAAAAAACCTCATGTATTTTCTTTGTTTTGAATGTAAACTTGGTATCTTTTTTTTAATCCCACATTGGATAAGTGAAAAAAGAATTTTCACTTTATAATGGGTTACTGTCATGCCCCAAAATCTAATAATCGGTAAGCTTGACCAACTACTAGATTCAAAGCTGTGCAGGTCAGGGAATCCACAGATTCGCCCCACGAAAAACTGAGCCCTAAACAAGTTCAGGCTCAGTCATTCACATAAAGCAATGAACATCAAAGTAAAGAAAGAATAATAAAGCGGAAGCAAAAGATATATATACATATCAGACTGAAATCAGAATACAATATCTCAAATAAAGTACAACGACATATGCTGAGATCACATACAAGAAGGTCTAAACTAAAGAAGATCTGTTGTGGTAAAATTGGCTCAAATTAGGCTGAAGCTCACAGTAATCCAAGCTACTCAACCTCTGAAAGGGGGGTAAATACGAGAGTGAGCAAACCACAGCTCATTAATGCCCAACAAAGCTAAATAACCTACTAATATAACAGGTGCAAAAAAGAGAGTGAGGTGAATGAGATAGAGAAAGTTTTAAAGTAAAAGAATAGTAAACTAAGTGACTATGATCCAGATAAAGAGTTATAAGAAACAAAAAAAATAGAGATAGGTGTTAAGAAAAAGGAATAGTGACAAGGAATAATGATAAGTGATGATGATATGATATGTCATGATGAACTGGGATAATCCCACAATTATCCCAAATGCTGAATGCTTTAATGTTTTAAAACGTGTTCACAATCCTATTATAATATTGGTTGATCAACCGCTAGCATGTTTACCTTAAAGAGATATGTTAAGGGGATACAATGGGTACGATTTTTGTCAAGCTCGACCAAGCTAGTGGATACTCACTTGATCAAAGTGTTATGAGCTTTTCAACCCACAAAGCTAACGTCCGAACTTTATTTTCATCCCAAGGAATTTCAACCTCACCGAGGATAAGTCTAGCACCGGATTCAGATTGTCTCATACCTTCCCACACTCCCGGATGGGTATTAAAGGTATGATAGTGTTCACAGCCAGTTATTCACCTACTATTTTAACCCGATTTAAGACTCTTGCGATCCTATCGGAGGTTAACCGATGTAGAGCTGTGTTATGTATCCGATTTCGTTAAGTTAAAAGAATTTTACATGATTTAAAGATGCAACAGATCCCAATGATCAAAACACAATAGCCGTAAACCCGACATCACACATAGGACGACCACCTGCATAAGAGCGTGGCAAACAATCCTAACAACATAACAAACAGTGACTCAGTTGCACCATCTAAACCCAGATGAGACAGCAACCTAACCGTCACCACAACTAACCAACATCAGTCTCTAAAAGACCGAAACCAACAATAAGAACACAGCTACGAGAATACCACACTAACAGCTTCTAACTAAACCCAAAGTCCAATACCAACAACAAACCAAGTTACAGAATAACTAACATATAGGTTAATAATTTATACTGATAAATATAAAATCAAACCGTAACTAAATCACATGCACCTCTCTACACAGAGTACTACTCTAATCAGCATCTATTTAACTAGTAGAGGAATTTAGAAATGAAGGGGACTCGCCTGATAATCTTGAGTCCTGACGAAACTAAAACTGGAACTCAAAAACCTAGAATCAGCGATTCGGCTAACAGAATACATGACAAGCTACAACAGACAATCATAACAACAATCAATCAAACAATACAGGAAACCAATCAACAACCCAAACCCTAGAAATCAACCCAACCTCTAATCGGATGAAAAAAATGGAAAGGAATAGGGAAATACTCACTAAGGATAAAGGCGAAGATCACAGCAAAGAATCGGTGTGCGAGGGAATGTATTGGATTCAAATTTGGGGAAGAGAGGATTCTGATTTGGGGGAGAGAGAGTGAGAAATAAAATAGAGGAATGAAATGAAAAAATACACCCAAAAGGAAGAAAACAACTGCCAGACTCGTTCAAACAAAAAGGAGGTCGTTCGAACAAAGATGATTTGAAGGCAAAAACTCTAGGGAGGTATCTCAGTCGTTCGAATGAGAAAAGGGTCGTGCGAATAGACACATAAGTCGTTCGAACGACTAGGAGATAAGTCGACTCGTTCGAACGAATATGAATCTCGTTTGAACGACTACTGGAAAATCACAAATTCTCCCAGAATCTATATGAACGCCAAAACACAGAAACAACCCACACACAAACACCACAACAACAACAGCAAAGACTCTACCAACCTAACCACGGGTCCCCGAATACAAAACACAACCACCACCTCCAAATAACCACTGAAACACCAAAAATACAGAAAAGGAATCTAACTCCAAAACCCGCCCAAAAGGAATAAAATAGATGCATAATGGATAAAAGGAATATATGCGAAAACTTAATGTAAGGTAATAAATGTAGATGCTAAATGGATAGGAATATATGAAGAAAAAGGATATATACTAATAAATAAAAAAATAGAAAATACGGGTCACTACAGTTACACACTGCAATCATGTGTAGCATGTGTAAGTAAGTGGTGCTCTCACGCATGTGTGAGGCAAGTATGTGAAGGCTTTCTATATGGGGACGCCCATGGGATTGGGTGCACGATTTGACCCATGACCCACCTGGACTATTTATAAGTCTATGATTTGGTTAGTTTACACTTAGTCCTTTTTGGGTGTTTATTCAGGAGTTGGTTTTTTATTTCTAAGAAGTTACAACTTTTCACAGAGGTGTTTCTTGGGGCACAACCCTGTCTACAGGTACTTTGAATAGTCACCTTCTCCTTTATAAATATATACTTTCTTGATGTGTTAGACACACAGTAAAATACCCGAATCTCATTTCCTTTTTCATTGTTTATTTCTTGAGAGTAATACCACAAAAAGTTTGACAGGCGTATCGACTTGAGTGTTTTAAGTCTGTACGATTGATCGCTATATCTTGGGAGACAAGCGCCATTATTTGTGAAGCATTATACGTAGGGTAAAATCTGTCTTAGGGAAATTGCAGTGACTGCAAGCCTCGATCCTCGGTTTTTTCATTTCCTTTTCGTTTATTTTTGTTTCATTTCTGAATACATGTGTAACAATTATTTCAGGAATGAATATAACACAAAGCAATGTCCAAGTCTAGAAAAAATATTCCACATACAATAGCTCCTAAAGTGCAAAGTGAAAATAAAATCAAAACAATACCCTATTGTCCTAAAAAGAAGCATAAAAATAAAACTAAAAATAAACTGAGAGAGGGTAAGAAATGTACCTAATCAATAAAGCATACTGATAACCCTTCTCAGTTGATATTCATTACCTTAGCTATGGCGACAAGTCATCCTTTCACACCCAAACAGCCTGACTAACCTTTCGAGGTGATGTTTCTTGAGCAAATCACCTACTTACATTCTTACTTTTCACATTAATAGAAATCACATTTGAGTTATATCTTTGCCCATAAAATGGTCAAGTATATGGTTGATAGGATCCAACAAATCTGCAATAAGATACAATATGACCATTTCGACCACATATTCCACAATAATAAATATGAGAGTACGAGAACCTTTTGGCTTGATTATGAGTGGAAGATATCATATTATGTTTGGGCAACAATGTAGTAGCAGTTGTTTTCACAAATTTTGTAACTTGAGGAGTCTTGGCATTAGACAGATGTTCCTCATATCCTAGACCCTTTTTGTTAGCATCCGTCTTTCCCATACATAACATCTTATCAATGTTCTTAGCCCCATGACATAATTTTTCAAGTTTCTGCTGAGATAAAACTACATCAAGCTTGGCCGAATGAAGTTCGCCCAAAGTTGATTTTATTTTCTCCTTCGCATTATGAACTTATTTTTTGTAAAATCATAACCTTGTCATGGAGGCATTGTTTCTCATCTTCAAGCATTATTATCTTTTGACTTGTATTTTCAGTTTTTTCTTGAAGTTTACATATGAGTGTATTAACTTGGTCTTTCAAGACTTTGTTAAGTTTACCAAGTTTAATACACTTTGCAAAAGTCTGAGCATACAAGACTTCAAGATTCAGGTCCTCAAACTTATTTTTTTCATGATCACTTTGACTTTCAATAGAATTCTCAAGTTCGAAAGCATAAGAGTTATCATTACTACAATTTAGAAAAATAGGATATACACAATATTGTCCATTCTTAACTACTTGGGGACGATTCTTATTATTATTATTTTCATCATCACTATCATCCCAAGTAACACTAATGTTCATATCTTTGTGATTAGTTTTAGATTTCTTATTGGGACAGTTGTCAGCATAATGACCAAACTTGTGACACTTATAATATTCAACATGAATTAGGTCAGTGTCAAGGTTGGTCTGCCGATTATTCGATTTAGGTTGATCATGAGTTTGTAACCTGTAATTCACTGATTGCCCTTGCTTTTGAAATTGATATTTTTTTACAAGGTTTTTAAGTTTGTTGCTTATAAAGGCAATCTGTGAATCCGTATCGGACCCATCATCATTACCTGAATCAGATGAGTTGACAGCTTCTTTGGTACCCTTAGAAGAAGAAGAGTAAGATGAAGATTTAAAAGAAATACTCTTGTTCTTCTCAAGGTTTTCCTTTTTCATCTCGAGTTTAAAAGTTTGCAATTTTTTAGCTAATGTATCTGGTTTCATTTTTTTAAGATTTTGAGTTTCCTCGATAGAATCACATCTGGATCTAAAGCTATTAGGAAGAGATCTTAGAACTTTACAAACAATTTGAACATCTGAGTAAGCTGCACCTAATACGGCACTAGTGTTGACAATGTCACTTAGTCTCGCATAGAACTCATCAAAGGGTTCACTCTTATTCATTCGAATATTCTCAAATTGCGAGGTGGGCATTTGTAATTTGTTTTCCTTAACTGTATCTTCGCCTTCGTGAGTTCAAACTAATATGTCCTAAGCTTTTTTCAAAGTGGTACAAGCAGATATGTGACGAAACTCACTTGAGCTCATAGCCATAAAAATAGCATTGCGACCTTTATTATTATAACCAGTAGCTTTCTTTTCATCCTTAGACCATTGATTCCTAGGCTTAAGGACCTCTTCAGATTCATCACTCATTCCTTTTATAATGGTAGGGTGCGTCCATCCATCCTCGATTGCAATTCAGACATCTTCTCCGAGTGATTGTAAGAATGCAACCATTCAGACCTTCCAATAAGGATAGTCTTTGCCATCGAAAAGGGGTGGGATAATTTAAGGGACCTCCAAATCTTTCAGAATTCATTAATCCCAAATAATTGAGTTAGGATTTACGCTCAGGTTGTTAAGCCTCAGAGTGCAACTACTTTGATAACAATTAAAAATTTTAAACACTTGAGATTAACCAATTTTGATTAATTTAGGTCTAAATCAATAGGTCCAAATTCTTTTGAATTAATGATCTAACCTTAAACTAATTCAAATTGATTTGATTATCTAGTGTCAACAAGTAATTGGAAATTAAACACAAGACCAAAGAATTTTAACCATGTGGGAAACCTTTCTCAAGAAAAAAACCCACAGGTCACCGTCGAATCACCCGACAGCTAAACAATCTACTATTGAAATAAAATTACAAGAATTCAATTACTTATAGAATCGATACACACATCCCGTGGTTACCTTTTTTCTAATTAAACTCTTCGCAATCAATTCCACGTTCTCACAACGCCTCGCTTCAATCTCTCGCCAAAGCTTTCAATCTTGAATCTCGCAAGTTCTTCAAATCATGATATGGGTTTGTGAGTCAATGATTGATTCAAGTTTGAGTTGTTAGTTCTCGTTTGAATCGCTCAAAGAAATCTCTTTTCTCTCTAAAAAATTTAAGCCCTCAAAAATAGGTTTTGGAAGATGTGAGTTATGAGAAAAGAAAGGATGTTTTAAATAGGAAAACTGAAAACCCGACCTCTATTCGAATAGAGACAAAGTCTATTTGAATAAAACAATTTCTATTCGAACAGGACCATGATCCTATTCGAACAAATAAAGTTCTGAGGAAATTTGTTCGAATAGAAAAAAAGTTTATTTGAACAAAACAAGTTTTATTTGAATATAACAAAAACCTATTCGAACAACTAAGTTCTGAGGTAATGTATTTGAACAGAGAAATAGTTTATTCGAACATAACAAATTTTATTCGAACATGACTAAAATCATATTCGAACAAACATAGTTCTGAGTGAAACTATTTGAATATATACTGACTCTTATTCGAACAAGATCTTATTCGAAGAGAACAAAAGCCTGTTCGAACAGAGACCTATTTTCCTTAAAAAAACATATCACTTTTTTTTCATACTGTGTAAAATACTAAGGGCTTGACATTTAGAACAAGGTGATACAAACCCACTTACCTGCTCAGTATCAGTCTAGCTGTAGTCGCTCTATGTGCAATCTCTGAAGATGAATAACCACGAGAAAGTGCTGATACCTATTCTAGACACGGAATGAAACAAGCTCCAAATATGGATGTTTTAATTACCATTTAATTAATGGAATATAATATTTCTTATTTGACACATATAGGAAAGCTTCCTTTCAAGCCAGGTTGTATAGGGTCAGAAGCTGTACGCATAACAGCTTAACAAGGAAGTCACAGTGAGTTCTTAAATTATTTACCATAAAATTATGTTATTTACTTTTCATTCATTTTATAACTGAACTTTTAGCCATTTTCTTAGTTGAATATGGAGTGGAGTTGCCTCAACTTCGAAAGTTGGCTGTAAGAATTTTAAGTCAAACATGTACTTCGTCCGGATGTGAAAGGAACTGGAGTACCTTTGACAGGATCCACACAAAGATTAAAAATCGATTACTTTCAAAGAAACTCAATGATCTTGTCTTTGTTCAATACAATGTTCGGCTTGAAAGAAGAAGGGAAGATAGATGTCGACGTTATCGTGTAGACCCCTTAAGTGTGTCTGCTATTTTATTGAAAGATCCATTATGTGAATGGATTGCTGAAGATAACGATGAGCCTTTGTTGCCAATACATGAAGAATGGCCAGAAGAGCTTGAAAGAGAATTATCAGTTGAAGACCCGGAGGTTAATGAGCAAAGGAGGTACTCTACTTCTATTATTGACACAGATTTCCCATAAAAATTGGTTACAAGCACCTATGTATTAAACACCAATAGAGTCATTGTCTGAGGTGCATTTTGATTTTAATTTCAGTCAAATCAATCTGAAGTATGGCGAACCGTCGAACTACTCTGAATTTGATACCAATCAGTTCGACTCCATTTACCAGTGAATGCAATGTCGCATTCCAGAATAATCATTTTTCATTTGATGTTTATGTGATTTTTAATGCTCTGGTGTGATGTTTAATGATTTGGTGTAATGTTTAATTTATCGTGTGGTCTGGTGTGTTGTTTCAATGTTATAATAAGTAATAACTTTAATAATAATAAGTACTTTGGTTTTTTCTTTATTATCATTTTAAATATAAAAAATAACGTCTATATAACGCCGTTATAACGGTGTTATTTGTAAAATAACGTCTATAACGGTTGTTATAATTGAAAATTAATATTTATATATAGAGAAAACAAAAACACAACCGTTATTTTAATGTAATACCGTTACAGGATAAATAACGGCCGTTATAACATTTTTTTCTTGTCATCTAGCCAAAAATAATGACTTTTGCCCGTTACACCGATATAACGTACCATTTTAAACCTTATTTGAAATATCATGATTATCAAATTACCAAATTGAATATTTATAAAACCAAAAACAACAGTTGTCACACTTACAATGTTTGTCCGCCTAACGGCCTCTAAAGCCAAATTCAATTCATATTTTCCCTTCTTAAACTATTTGTCTTTCTCCTTGTTAGCAAATCACCAAATTATTCTCGTTTAATTCGCGAATTTTTCGTTTTATTGATGAGCCGAATTAAAAGGTCAGTATTTTTCAAAAATTCTTTAAAACACGAAATTTAAAGTCAAAATGTTTAAAACACGAATTTTCCTTTTTTCAAAAAAAATCCCCAAAAATACTCCAATATTGAAAGGAAAATAAATAAATAAATAAATTAATTTAATTTTTTACGGATACTAGGAGGCTATTATTGATCTATTAATGAAAAAATAAATATTTTTACATGGTTTGTAGATGATAAATATTAATTAATGAATACACACATGAAAATACTATTATTTGAAGTTATTTATGTGAGGTTCGTTAATAATTGCACTAAATAACTTAAAACTTAAACTTAGAATTTATCACATGGTGGGTTGAAATTAGAATTTATCACACTAGCTGCTCATGATATAACTTAAAACTTTTGTTTATTTTATGGTAAAAGATAGAAATTCATATACACGCATTTATACATTCACCGTATTTTTAACCCCAAAATATTTGAAACCAAACGTTTAAAACTCTCATTTTTCATCATACGTATTGTTCCCGTTTTGCGTTGTATTGACCGAATTAAAAAGATTGGAAAAATAATAAATCCCATGAACCGTATAAATCCCGAATTCCGATTTTCGATTTCCGAATTGCTAACAAGGGCTTTTCTAGCAATCCACCGTAGCCAAACTCAAATGATTTTTTCCCATCATTTTTTCTTTCTCCATAATATCTCTTCCTCTATCTCCACCCGGTTTACTCAAACTTACATGGACGGTTGCGGTTGATTTTTTTAAGAATGGACAGATATAATTAAAATATTTATGCCATGTTTTTATTATATATACAGTTGAGATCTAATTTTTCTGCTATGTTTTCTTGAAATTGTATCACTATCATATATTTTATCCCCATTGACTGCATCGCGATGATTAATGGCATAGGGCCATATGGTCATGCCATATTTTTCGAGACATTAAATCCAAGGACAAACAACATTCACATTGATTTATGACAACAACACTAGGTCCCCAGGCACATAAATTCGTCGTATTTTACTATCTCCCAATCTCTCCAAATCACATGGCAAACAAATCCCACACGTTAGTAAACATATAATCTGACAAGGTAACCGTTTTTCAAATCGAATTAGGATTACAGTTTCATACTTCAACAACAAATCTAAACCGGTACCTTTAAGTTTCGATCTCTCTCTCACAATATCTCAGCGATTCTCAGAGAATTTGATAACCATTGCGTGATTTGAGGTTAGTTTTTTGACCCCAGTGCTCCAATTTGTTGTTCTGGAAGTGTTTCGATTCAAATTGAACTAGAATTGATACTTGATTAGTCGTAATTGAAGAAAAGATTGATAATTTATCACTGATTTGAGTTATTTGAAGTTGGGTTTGCTAGTTTTTTTGGTGATTTAGAGTAATTGTTGATAAAAAATTGATTCTTTGGTAAGAAATTGGAGTGGTTTAGATGAAGAGGAAGAGTGATGAAGAAGAGGGGGAGAAGTTTACGGTTTCGGGGAGTAAAGATTTTTCGTGTCGAGTAATAAAGGTTGTTACTTCATTGCTTATATTTGTTGCTGGTGTGGTTTTAGGATTAGTAGCGAGTTCACATTTTACCCCGGAAGCGCAATTGTTTTTTCCCCCGAGTAGTTATTATAAAGCAGTTCAAGTTCAAGAGAAGGAGAGTTGTTTGAATGGCGGGGTTCGTGAGAAGGAGGATTTTTTAGATTTTAGGAGGTTTTTGAAGCCGGAGAATTTGACGCATAAGATGAGTGATGAAGAGCTTTTTTGGAGAGCGTCGATGGTACCGATTAAGAGAAAGTACCCGTTTAAGAGAGTGCCTAAAGTGGCTTTTATGTTCTTGACGCGTGGTCCATTGCCTTTCTTGCCATTGTGGGAAAGGTTTTTTAAAAGACATGAAGAGCTTTTTTCAGTGTATATTCATGCCCTTCCCGGATATGATCTCAACGTGTCAATGACCTCAGCTTTCTACGGCCGCCAAATCCCTAGTCAGGTATGATATTCTTTCCTTTTACGCATTTTTTCCTCTTATGATATTCATACAAGTTTTTTTTTTGTTAAACATGAATGCCGGTTTGGTTTATTTGCTTTTCATGCAATACTATGGTGTAGAGTATTTACTTAAACCATCCAAGTTAAAGAAACATTGAACTCAATCATTTCTGTATACCATGTGACACATTTCCATAATGCAAAACATGGAAGAGATCCAGTGTTTCATGTGAACTTTTGGACCTCCATATGGTGAAGGTTTTGTCCATGATTTAGCGAAAAAGATGTGTTTGTTGACCCAATTCCAAAATCAATATTTTATCAGAAGAAATTGGGAAAGAACAGGGTGCTAAAAAGGAGTTAGTCTTTAAAATTTGGGGATGAAATATGAAAATTTTGGCGAAAGAATTATTTCAGCCAAGGTTGAAAAGTTTCAGCTATGGAGAATCTTCGAACCCTTAAAATGGAAATGTTGTAAAATTTGGCAAAATTAGACTGTTGGATATCGTAATTTGGGAAAATTTTGGTGTATTTGATAAATATTGGTGGAATTCATAACACAGTTCACTCCGTAACAATAACACACAATTAACAAAATCGGAATTTCGACCAAATTTTGGGATAATGGAAGAAGACAAGGAAATTAGGGAAGACTATGAAAATTAACCATAAAAGATAAATAACACTTTAGGAGTAGGAGATGTTTTGGACTGAGCTTTCATATTCTTTCTTGGAAAGCCTAAAGTTCTGAATTTATGGAGGAATTAAAAATGTCATTTTGTCCAAGAGGTTTGGGAGGGTGAAAGTTCTTTCTAGGGGGCATTGAGTTCCTAGTGATGTAGTAGGTGAAAACAGGTAACCTCCTAACCTGTGATTTTGGGTCAAGAGTTAGTTTGGTGTAGGCAGAAGACACTATACTGAAACTTTGGATTTTTTTGAGAAATTAGGAGCCAAGAGGTGCTGGTGGGCCGAAGTCTTGGCATTCTGTACCAAGGGATGTATATGTGAAGTAGGGTAAGCGATTAGGTCAAAAATTAGTTTGATGTTGGGCAGAGGAAGTTATAATAGGTTATGGGAGGATGTATCTGTAGAAATAAGAAGGGGAGAAAAATATTGATATTCTAAGATTATAATTATTACAAGCTTTACTGCTCTTTATATAAAAGGGGGTCACTAAACTACTTCTATTACTAACCAATGTGGGACTAAAGGATGAGTATATGTGTGACACACTATATACTTCAACACTCACCCTCACGTTGATACGAACATGCCCGTATCAAGGTGGACGACAATAAGAGAACAAATAAATAGTCCCTCACAAAGATGCAATCACTCTCTCACTAATAAAATATTGAAGCTCCCCCTGATAAACATTGTTCCAGTATTTCCTTTTGCAGCAACAAAAGCATTTCAAAACTTCACACATCACCCATGAAATTGGTGGCAGTAATATCCGACTTGCCATTTTTCCCACATGTAGTTTCGTAACCAAAAGTTGTGAAATCGGCGGCAGTTACCAACTTGCCCATTTTCTCACGTAAGGATAATATGAATGTCTTGAATAAATACTAAGGATATAGAGACACTCAGGTAAAAATGAAAAGACTGTAAAAGAGAAGATCAGTCGAGGAAGATAAAATTACTAAATGTAGAGATGATTACTCGAGAGAGGGAGAGAGAAAAAAAACTCAAATAATAGATAATCACTCAAGGAAGAACGAATCACTCGAGGAATAAATAAGCACTCGAGGAAAAAATCACTCAAGGAAGAGATGACCGTGGTAGAAGGAATTTAACATCTTCACCCGGTCCACAGAAGAAATCGCAGCTCGCAACAGAATATGATAGAAAAGATCACATCTAGTGATAGGAATATAGACCTCCAACCTCATTAGCGATGAAAGAAGAAGTAAAAAAATCATAGTGATTCAAAGAGAAATTACTAGAGAAAGCGATAAAAATCATCAAGGCTTGTCAATTCTCTTTTAAAAAAAACCTCGATTTTGAGCCACAGTTTGTGAACTAGGCGGAAAAGAAATAAGATAATCACTAGAGAAAAAAAGAAAATCACTTGAGGAAAAAAAATATCTCATGATTGTGGTGGAAGGCAGTTAACGCCTTCATACGATCCAAAGAGAGAAATCGCATCTTGCGACAGGTAAAATAAAAATTGCCTTTTATGAAAAATAAGAGATAACTGAGTCCATAACATATATATATATATATATATATCTATATATGAGAGAGGATTTAGAGATACTCAAAAACCAAACACTAAAGTCTCACTCAATACCAGCCACTCATCTCTATTAGATGAGTGGCTCTCAAAATTGGTGATTTTCTATATAGTAAATGAGGTGGAAAATCTAGTATTAGGTGGAAATGAGGTGGTTTTTCTCCTCACATCTCTCTCTCTCCAATAAGTACGTGTTTTAATTTGAATTTGAATTCTCTCCTCTCTCACATCACCATCCTCTTTCTTTCCTCTCTCTCTCTCTTGCTCTGACTCAAGAACAAAGCAAATCCAAGAACTCGTGGGAAATTGATTTTAGACCAAACCCTTTTTTTTTCTCACAATTTGGTCAGATTTGAATCTCTTTTTGGTCAACAATGGTGTGGTTGATTTATGGGTTTTTAGGGTTTTTTTAAGAGTTTTTGGACATCATGATATGCTCGAAAGCTACAATTGTGGTTGATTTATGGGTTTTTGACTCTTACTGTAACGATTGTTTTTAAGTACCCCCACAAACCCTTAAAAAAATGTTGATGTTTGGGGTTTTGTGAATCTTTTGAACTCTATATATATCTCTCTCTCTCAAGAAGAAATCCTCAGCTTTGAAGTGTTTATCGCAAACGTCTTTGATCCATTGTGCATTTCTGTGTAAAACCAAATTTTGCATAATCTGAACTGTACCCGACAATAATTGTTGAACCCGACAATTTCAAGTATGTGAATCTTGTATAATCTGAACTGTACCCGGCAAAAATTGTCGAACCCGACAATAATTGTCGAATTCGACAATTTCGAGTATGCGAAACTTGCATAATATGAACTGTACCCGACAAAAATTGTCGAACCCGACAATAATTGTCGAATCCGACAATTTCGAGTATGCGAAACTTGTATAATTTGAATTGTATACGACAAAAATTGTCTAAACCGACAATAATTGTCGAACCCGATAATTTCGAGTATGCGAAACTTGCATAGTATGAACTGTACCCGACAAAAATTGTCAAACCCGACAATTTCGAGTATGCGAAACTTGCATAATCTGAATTGTACCCGACAATAATTCTCGAATCCGACAATTTCGAGTATGCGAAACTTGTATAATTTGAACTGTACCCGACAAAAATTGTCGAACCTGACAATTTCGAGTATGCGAAACCTGCATAGTCTGAACTATACCTGACAAAAATTGTCGAACCCAACAATAATTATCGAACCCGACAATTTCGAGTATGCTTGCATAATCTGAACTGTACCCGACAAAAATTGTCGAACCCGACAATAATTCTCGAATCCGATAATTTCGAGTATGCGCAACTTGTATAATTTGAACTGTACCCGACAAAAATTGTCGAAACCGACAATAATTGTCGAACCCGACAATTTCGAGTATGCGAAACCTGTATAGTCTGAACTATACCTGACAAAAATTGTCGAACCCGACAATTTCGAGTATGCGAAACTTGCATAATATGAACTGTACCCGACAATAATTGTCGAACCCGACAATTTAAAGTATACGAAGCTTGCATAATCGATGTTGTTGAGTTCAGAGAGAGGTTCGAGTATACTAAAATGTCAGCATCAATGGGTTTATAATGCAATATTCTTTAAAGACCAACACACAACCTAAACACAAATGTCCACATCGATAAATTCATAGAAATGGGTTACAAAGCAATATCATTTTACATTGACATTAAAACTACATGTTAAAACCACAGTGATGCACAATCTATATAAGAGCACTCCAAACCACAGTAATGCTCCACCAAACCCTAATTGCAATGAACAATAATACTCCACACACCCCACAACCAACAAAGGGAGAGAGCGAGGGAGAGAGAAACAAATCCAAATAGCATCGATCCTCAATTAAACCTTAAAAGAGAGAGATTTGTCACGACCATGTCACTCGAAGGTAAACTGAAATTTTTTGCCATTGTTCTTCACTAAGGTAGAGAGAAAAAAATAATGAGATCTGAGTGAAAGAGAGAGAAGATTTATTTTCAAAATTGAAACTACGGAGAGGAGAGAGGAGAGAGGAAGAGAAATATGTGCCCACGTGAAGAGGAGAGAGAGAGGCCAACTCATTTCCACCTAATTTTATTTAGGTTTTCTTTTCCACCTTCTCTATTATGAGGACCATTCATCAAAGAAGATGTGTGGTTGGTATTGAGCGAGACTTTAGTGTCTCGTTTTTGAGTGTCTCTAAATCCTCTCCCTATATATATATATATAAAGAGAGAGTTTAACTAGTCAGGTCAAACTAAGTAAATGGGGGAAACAAAAACGGAAAAATAAAATAATGTTAGGTCGACTTCAAGCGGCATGGCCGCCACTGTGAAGCGAAATAACGTTAGGGTTTTGCTAAATAAGAAGCAAACCTAAAAAAAATCCAAAAGCTGAAAAGATTGGAAAAAGAAGAAGAGAAAAAACAACATACTTTAGTTTTCCGACGACGACAAAGGCCGTCGCCAGCGGAGGCATAAAAGCCTTAAGTCGTCTACGAGATTGAATAGGCTATGATACCATATTAGAACTGGAGGTTCCATCTCAAAACCAATTGGCTACGAGAGGAGTAGCCTCAAGATCTTATATTTTGAGGTGCAAGGCGCTATGTCCCCGATGTGGGACTATATATCTCAACACGCGTCCTCACGTGTGGCATAATTTTTTGAGCTCAACACGTGGACGAATATATGGGTGACGCGGAGTAGTACGTGGGCCGTTGGGCTCGATAGTGGAAGAAAGGCTCACTCTGATGCCATGTAGAAATAAGAAGGGGAGGAAAATATTGATATTCCAGGATTCTAATTATTACAAGCTTTACTACTCTTTCTATAACAGGGGGTCACTAAACTACTTCTATTACTAACCAATGTAGGACTAAAGGATGAGTATATGTGTAGACACACTATATACTTCAACAATATCATGTGTTAACTCATTGCCCATAATCAATTTCAGCTACTCGTATTTTGTTGTTTGATGGAGAATGAAAAAGAAAAAAAGAAAAAATTGCGGCTGCTTTTGTGACTGTCATCAAATCTTATTAGAGCACTCATGAAACCTTCAAAGATGTCTATCTTACCGGGTAACAGACCCCAATATGTTGTTCATTGAAAAACTAGTTGTAAGTGAGGACCAAAGCATTTGGGGATCTCTTCATCTTTCATTTTAAACGAGTGAAGATTAGAAAAAGAAATGTTTTTCGATCATTTTTGTTATATTTGTCTTCTTGGCTCTCTTCCGCCCTTGGTTAAGAGAGGGTGTGAGAGCGAAATAAGATGGGGTGAACTATGTGGGCTTCCCTTGTTCAATCTTTCAAGAAAAAATTAGTTATGATTCCTCCTTTTTACGAATTAGCTCAGATTGAATACTTACATATATGTTGGGCTATCAAACATCACTACAGTACACAATTTTATTAAACTGTTGGAATCGTTAAGGATTTTGTGGTGATTCTTTTTCGCGAGTTAGTTTTGGTGTATGTAATTTCAAGGTTGCAGCATAAGACTTTTTTAATCAAGTGAGTTGTGTGAACTTTACTAGAAGAGAAGTTATATTGTACTGTTTGATATGTGGTCTTCTGTGACATATTTCTTAGTAATCGCGTTCAAATAGTTTGAACTAAAGAAAGTTCCAAAAAATGGCGAGGCTGGCACATTGGGTATTACCTGAGTATGACCTTGTTTTGTTGGCGTTTTTGGGGCTAAATGATCTGTAGCAGCCAGGTGTCAAAGAAACTTTACAGTTATGTGCAAATCTTGGTGTTAAGTTACGTGTAGTCACTGTAGATGATCTTAGACAGTTAAAGCAATAGCTCTGGAGTCTGTGATGTTGAGTTCGAAGGCAGATGCTACCGAACCAAGTCTAACTTAAGGAAAGTTATTCAGCTCCATGTATCACTGATATAGACAGTGAAGATATTGCTTGGTAACCACCGGTAATGGCCGGTCTTCTCCTAACAACAAGCTTCTACTTGTGAAATCACTAAAGGAGGGAGGCCATTGTTGTTGCTGTCACAGGAGATGGTACCAATGATGCCCCTGCATGTCATGGGACAGACATTGGTTTTGCGATGCGCATTGCAGGAACTGAGTGGTGAAGGAAATCGCATATATTATCACCAATCATATTTTGCCTCGGTTGTAAATGCTGTTCGCTGGAGTCGGTTTGTGTGCGCAAAATATTCGGAAGTTCATCCACTTCCAACTCACAGTTAATGTTACAGCTTATATATAACTAACATTTTGGCTGTTGTTTCATCTGGCAACAGCTCCTTAAAAGCAGTTCAGCTTCTCTTGGTTAATCTAATCTCATAATGGATGGCGCACTTGCATTGGCCACATATCCCCTTTTTGATCACCTCATTTACGGATCTCCAGATTGATGAAAGGAACCACTCATTACTAGTATTATGTAGAAGAACCTATTTGATCTGCATAGGAGGGGGCGCTCTACTGGGTCTGTCAAGAAAGGCTCTATATCAAGTCACCGTCCTTGTTCTCAACTTCCTGTGATACGAGTATTTTTGTTAAAAAATGAAAAAAAGACCAGGCGGAGTTAGCTGAGAATACCTTTATTTTCAGCACCTACGTCTTTAATCAAGTTCAGCGAGTTTATTGTTCGAAAGCCAGATCAGATGACTATCCTCATAGGAATCTCCAAAAACTTGTCTTTTTTATTGGCAGAGTAATAACTGCTGTATTTCAGCTGAGTATCATCAGAGTTTTAGGGAAGCTTGTGAACTCTGTGAGACAGCAATGCGAGTTATGGTCTGGTCCGTTGCCATTGGTATTATCAACTGGCCTCTCGATGCTCTCGAAAAACTTCTACCAATCCCTAAAACTCCTCTGCAGTGATGTCTTGGATTTCCATTAGCAGAATCAGATTGTGATCTTGTTTGTGGGTTCGCTTTGTGAGAGTTTAACTGATTCTTTCCTCGTCATTTTGTTATATATATGGGAAATGTTTGCTCGTAGTATATCAGGCTTTTATTACAGATTTAACTAAGAAACTTTAAGTTTGTATCAATTGCATTAGTAGTTTTACTGAAGGACAAGTTCCATTGATCTCACTATTTGGGAACAGGGCTTTACATTGATTGCCAATTCATAATATACAATTTGAACTAGAGCTTTTTGTAATCAGCTTGAGTCTCTTAAATCCATGTACATGCATATGTTTCTATATTGATCACTTCACGAACATAATGGATTTTGTTTTACCCTTGTTTTCTCTCTCAAGTTTCTTTACATTATTCTTTTCAGGATGTTCATTGGGGAACTGTGACTCTCGCGGATGGAGAAAGACGCCTTCTGGCTAATGCGTTACTTGATCATTCAAATGAGCGATTTGTTCTACTATCGGAGAGTTGTATCCCAGTTTACGACTTCGTAACTGTCTATAACTACCTCACGGGTTCCGCCCAGAGCTTTGTCGAATCTTATGACGACCCTTCCCGATATGGCCGTGGCCGGTACAACCGAAACATGTTACCGGACATCAAGCTCTTTCAATGGCGTAAAGGCTCTCAGTGGTTCGAAATGACTCGAAAGCTCGCAGCAAATATAATATCCGACACCAAATACTACACAGTTTTCAAGAAATATTGCAAGCCTTCTTGCTATCCTGACGAGCATTACCTTCCGACTTATCTGAACATGTTTTTTGGGTCCCACAATTCGAACCGGAGTGTGACGTGGGTTGATTGGTCTAAGGGAGGCCCACACCCAGCGGCATTTGGTGGATCAGATATTACAGAAGGGTTTATACAGTCAATTAGGAATAATGGATCGATGTGTGCTTATAATTCGGATTATACATCTATTTGTTACCTCTTTGCGAGAAAGTTTGCTCCCAGTGCATTGGAGCCCCTTCTCAATCTTACCTCAACGGTAATGAAATTTTAAAAGAAAGATATTTATACAAATTCTTTTCATATATATGTTGTCAAATGTGGTCTTATTAGTGATAATTTTTTGTCGGGAGCAGGAAGATCAAAAAAACCCATTCTGCATGTGCCTACAAATAACTCTTGTAGTAGGGTCTTTTTACTTAGGTCGGCCACTGTTTGTGGGTTACAACTTTTTTTTTCACGCCCAATTTATGATTCACTCAGGTTTTTCTGTAGTAACCAAGATCCCTTCGTCAAACCCTCACACCATCACAAACAATGACCGGAGTTGGACCAAAACAAAGTTCCATCTCACCTTCTCTTCCTCTCTCTATCCGCCCAACTCAACGTCTCAACGTATCTTAAATCTTATTTCCCGTGTCATGGGAAATAAGCCTACGGGGAGAACCAATATTACTCTCTCTCCTTAGTAAAAACAATCTTTCTCTCCTCAGTAAAGCAAACTCTCTCTTCTCCTTGGAAAGTGGGATTCTTTAATTATCATGGAAGATCTTCCTGTCTATTTAATGGAAAATTTTAAGTGTTAGTTTTTTTCTTCATCTACTTAAGCTAGGAAATAAGTAGTTCATGTTTTGTTTGAGTGGATTAATCTCCTAAACTTTTCTTTGGGAGATGTTTTTAATATATGCAACTATTGTAGAACTTATAAGCATCTTCATAAGAATCAAACTCAATTCCTACAACAGGGGCAATCAAACTCAATTCCTACAACAGCAGCAACCAAATCATCTCTTCTTTCATAAACATTATTCTTTTATAAACACATTATTTCTAGCAACACCATTTGTATCTTCATATTCATCACCACTCTCATTTATAGTAATAACTTCTTCGCTAATATGATCATTCTCGTTGATTGCCACTATCTTGTCGTTTGAAGTATCCATCTGTAATGTTAAGTACAAGATTTATAGGTCGTTAAGAGTTGTTGAAAAGTTTTATACCTAGATCATTGTGTTATAAAGTTCACCTATAGTTCTTCTCCAAAAATATAAGTTAAATTTTAGTTAATAAAAGGTAGATATGTTACTGTATAATACAGAAGAGTCTGTAGGAGTAGAATTTTGGTTACCTTTGCTTTAGTGGATAAAAATAATAACCATCAATCCATGGATACCACCATCTACACTTTTCTTATCAGTGATTGCCTTTGTATTGTTAGGGAAAGTTTACAAAAGGTAAAAGCCCGTCGGGCGTCAGCCTTGTATTGGCTTGCCCAGTTTGTGTGGTTGGCGGGCTATTGCACGAACCCTAGAGGATCTAGTCGGGAATTGACGGTCCGCGGGCCATGGGCCCAGATACCTCTAGTTACAAAAACAAAAAAACAAAAAAAATGAGAGAGGAGAGAGAGCATCCTTTTATCTTTCTTCATAAACAAAGTAAGAGAGAGAAGATGAAAAAATACATTTTCCCTTATAAACCCGTTTAAGAGGTTACCCCATTTCCCTTTCACACATGCCACTTTTATATTGGGGTTGAGGCAGCTCGCACCCTATTGTTGTTAACACAAGTAGGTTTCTTAATTAAGTTGTGTTTGTTTGGGAAATATAATTTATCAGTAAAGACACCACTGTTTTAAGGAGTTTGAATAAGTTAGAAATCCTAGCTTTTTCCAAGCCAAAGTTGTTGAATTCCATGCAATTTTTTTCAGGTTTAGCGTAAAACTTTTTAAAGATAAAAAGACCCTTTGTAGGGACCTGTCCCTCGAGCTGTGATAAACTCGAACTGATCCAATACCAGACTCACGCAATATACACGTGATATACACTAACAAAAGTGACACATGTAACACGAACTGATGAAGAACGTGGTTCGAGCATTACAGATGAAATAGAATAAGTCAAAGACACATGTTTCCCACGAACTAGAAGTTACAAGTTTAACCACCACTTGCCCCTATTTTCAGGAGAACGTGCTTGTACATGTAAATAAACTAAGACTGAGGTCTATAAAAAAGATGAGTTCTAGAGGAGAAGGGACCAATTTTTTCTAGCTCAAGAGATCATAAACTTGTAATCAAATATCAACCTCAAGCAATAAAAGTTACAGTTACTAAATCCTCAAGCTGAGGCCGTGGTTTTAACATATTTAAAGGTTTTTACGCTAATCACCTGTGTTATTTTATTATATTAATTGTGTCACAGGTACATTTGGTATAAGATCTATTTCGAGCTACAAAATTAGGCTCTTACATTTAGCGTCGTCTGCGGGAAAGAAGACATTTCTACGAAAATCTTAAGGTACAGTTACTCAACGATCAGTTTCCCATCATGGTGACTTCCAATCGACCAACCCCAGGAGTCCAGCTTGATATTTCAGTTAAACCAGATCAACACGCAGAATTACGGGCAAACCTTCACGCCAAAACAGAGAAGCGGAATGAGCTCAAGGGTCTGTTACTTGACCGCGAGATCTGCGAACTAGAACTAGAAAATGAGCGTCAAGCTCGTCAAACAAAATTTAAGCAACATGAAGAACAGGTGACAACGATGCAGACTGCCTTGCAAGCCTTGCAAGATAATCAGCAAGTTCCTCTTCCAATGGAAGGTGATCAAATACCAGCAAACTCTAGAGTTTCAGCGCGAGACAGATTGGGACCTTGAGGAACAACTAGCAAATGAGCTTCCAGACATCTCCGTAGCGACCCACACATACCAGAAGCTTCAATTCATATGGGATGGGAAGATCAGTCCAACATCACTAGGGGACGTCGGCCTTCCAAATGTCAAGAAGAGGAGCAATGACATCAATTCAGGATACCTGCTCGTGAACGTTTGAGCCATAAGAGCCAAAATAATCCGTAATGAATCCTTCTTCGAAACTGGTGAGAATGTCTCATCAAAGTCAATTCCTGGATGCTGCTTGAAACCCTTTGCAATAAGTCTCGCTTTGAAATACTCAACCTTCCCTTTAGAATCACATTTGGCCTTAAAGATCCATTTGCATTCAATTGCCTTAGATCCTTCAGGTAAATGTGTCAACTTCTACACAGAGTTGTGAGACATAAAATTCATCTCCTCTGTCATGGCATTACGCCACTGATCTGTAAAACTACTAGCCATAGCCGTACTGAAAGATACTGGATCCTTGAAATCAAACAAATCCCCTTCAACTGAATAAAGATGGTAATCTGAAGAAATAGCTGAAGGCCTCTCTCTAGAGGATCCCCGAGTAGAAGCAAGAGGCTGAACTAGAGGTGGAATAACAGGAAGCAGAACGGGAGCAGGTGGAGGAATAAATTGAGTAAGAACTAGTGCTATGACGGGGTCTGGAACTGGTTCTGGAACCGTACTCGTCATAATGTAAAGATTAGATAAACGCGAAAATATAGTAACACTGATCGGAATAGCAGTTTGACTCCGAGTTTCAGCAAAAACAACCTCTTTATGAGTAGTATTGGTAGAATGATCTCCCTCATCTATAAAATGAGCCTAAGCACACTCAATAATCTCCATGGGCCGAGAAGGACAATAAAGCCTGAATCCTTTCGATCTATCTAAAAACCAACGAAGAAACAACTAACAATCCTCAAATCTAACTTTCTGATATTTGGGTTAAACAATTTTGCCTATGCCGGACAACCCCAAATACGTAAGTAATTATGACTAGGATTTCTTCCAGATTAAAAATGATAAGGATTAACAGGAACATAACAAGAAGGATTTATCACACTGTAACCGAGAAATTAAAACTAGAGATCATCTCATCGAAGGAACATAAAAGGTATCTGTCAAATCTAAAGTAACACCCTTGTCTAAAACCAAGAAAAAAGTGCTAGCAACCTCAATAGGAAGGCTTCTAGCATCTCCCGAGAAAACCTGTTCCTCAGGCCTTGCAGGCCCGCCTGCTGATGAATCCCTGTGAAGAATTTGAAATGTGAACAGTTGCCCCAGAATCTAACCACCAAAAGTTGGTGTGAACATCAACCAAATAGGATTAAAAACAAACAGAAATGTTTGAGCACACATGTCCACTGTCGTCATACTTCAACGATAAAAGCTAAGATAAGTTACTGTACTGCATTTCCTTGACGGAATCCTCGAACTATTTCTTAAAGACATCTTCTAATTCCTTGGAGTAGTTAGAGTTCGCCAAGGTCTCAATATTAATCAGTTAGTTTTGGATCATAGGGTTCATAGCTGCATGAACCTGTAGGGGCCTATCCCTCGATCTCACCTAAAAAATTGAGCTGTACTTCCAAGTCAGACTCACGCATTATCCACACGACTTCTTCAATCAGCATCGCCACATACTCCACGAACTAATAAGAACGTGAGTCGAGCTTAAACAAAAAAAACCTGAACAAGTTAAAGCCACCTATTTCTCACAAACTCAACAGTTACCCAGTCAAACAACTACTAGCCACATTGTTCGGAGAATGTGCTTCAGCATGAAGAAGAGTTGCGGAAGAGGCCTATATAAAGAAAAAGTTCCATAAGAGACAAGGACCAGAAAATAATAAGAGAAATCGCCAAAAAAACTATATTTTCTAAGATTCTCAAAGCTCCAAAATTCTTATTCACAAGATCAATCATTTTTAAGTCTAGAAATAACTTGTAATAAGATATCATCTGCCTCAAGGAATAAACGTCACTATTACAAAAACCCTCAATACGAGGTTGTGGTTGTTTACCTATTCACAGGTTTTCTACGCTAAACACCTGTGCCATTTCTTGTCTATTAAATTTTTGTCACAAGTACATTGGTGTAAGGGCTAATTCCAGACCACTTCGAGCTCACAGACTTAGGCCATTACATTTGGCGCCGTCTGTGGGAAAAAGATTCTTTTTATGATATCCTAAGGCATTCACTCAATCTACTACAACATTTTAGTCATGGTCACATCCAGGCGACCAACTACCGGAGTACAACTCGATCTCTCAATTGAGCTGGAACAGCTTACAGAGCTACGAGCGAATCTCAATACTAAAATGGAGAAACGCAATGAGCTCGAAAGACAACTAACTCGCGACTGAGAGCTCCGCGAGAAGGAGCTCGACGCTGGAAGACAAGCTCGTTTGACAACGCTCAAACAATATGAAGATCAATACGAGATCGTGATTAGGTTCCAGAAGCCTCTCGAGTTTCATCACGGGAAAGATTGGGACCACAAGGAGCCACTAGCAAAGCTATTTCCAGACAAATTCGGAATGAACCTCAACCTTCCATTCATTTTGGGGGGAGGGGGGGGGGAGTTCAATCTGAGATCAGCCGAGGTCACCGATGATCTATACGTCAAGAGGAAGAACAGAGACCTCAGTCTCGAGTTCCAGTACAAGATCATTTGAGTGAAGGTACAGGTATTCATAATCCACAACCTCCTCATCAAGCCGCTCAACCGACCCGTCACTATGTCACGCAAGAGCATATGGACCAGCGTATTAAGGAGCTAATCGAAGCACAGGTTCTGGGCTCGACCGACGACCTTACCAAGTTGCAAGGAAGTCCAATTGCCAAAGAACTATTAAATATGGAAATTTCGAAAGGTTTCCATACTATGAAAATTCGTAAATACAAGGGTACCGATCCAAAGAAGCACATTCAACAATACCATAACTCATTGGGGTAGTATTCCAATCTCAACCACATTCTCTGCCGTCTGTTCGCCACAAGTCTACTGGAGAAACCACTCCGATGGTTCCACTCTCTGCTTGTAGACTCCATATACACATTCGACCAGCTGTAGAAGCAATTCATCAAGATGTATGCTCACAACAGAGACAAAGAGGATAATTTGTATTTTCTTATAAGTCTCAAAAAGTCACACAGAGAGAAGCTCGAGGCATTTACAAAGAAGTTTTTGGAGCTCGCGCGTAAAGTGGACAATCTCGATCAGAAAATAGTTGTTACCACTTTCACCAACGCGCTCCTGCTCGACTGCAAAGCCAAAAAACACCTCTTCCCTCAATAAACCTGCGACCTTGGAGGATATGATCACCAAGGTCAATAGTTATGTCGACCTAGAAAGGATGATGTCCGAAAGGCATAAATAAACTAAATCCATCCTTTCCTCGAAAGGTCCATCAGATCAAAACACTGAACAAAAGGAGGATCAGGGTGACCAAAAGCGCGCCAAAGGAAACACAGACAACCTTCGAAAAGGCGGCTCACAAGTCAAACCGGTCCTCCCAAAGATGAACGTTCGAATTTCCATAATTTTTCCAATCCTCTCATAGGATAAGCTTTAACGTCTTTCCAAACCATTGGAACAATTCGAGAACCGACCGTACTGCATGCATCATAAGGTAAGCCATCATTCTACTGACAATTGCTATACTTTACAGAGGTTGCTGGAATACATTTTCAAGGAGGGACGGATGCTCAAATATATTATCAACCTGGAATCATACAAGGATGGCAGCTATAAGAAGTAGCTTGAATTTGTCCAGGTCGAAGATCAAGCTGAGGATAAGAATCTTTACCATATGTGCCACAGTAATATGATCGAAATTAATCAGATCACCAACTCTAACAAAGTCAAGCGCAGGAGACTATCAGAATGCTGTGACCTCATACCTCAAGACAAAGAAGCCAAATATCTGCCTGAGTCAATCAATCGCCAGCTCGGGATATCATTTGAAGATTGCGATACTAGCCATGTCAAATTTCCAAATCATGATGCGTTAGTCATAATGCTCAAGATGAGGAAGTTTTTCATGCACATAATGATAATCGATACTAGCAGCGGTATCGAGATCCTCTTTCAGAGCACTACCGACCAAATGGGATTGGTCGATCAAGTCATTCAAAGTAACACCAATATTAGTGGATTCAATGGTTCTAAAGAAGAGCGAGTAGGGAAGATCATCTTACCTATTAACGCAGGACCAGCCACCATCGATCTTATCTTTTATGTGATTAACGCCAAATCTTGTTATCTTGGGATTATGAGCCGTTGTTGGATTCATAGCATGGAAGCAATCGCTTCTACCTATCATGAGGCACTCCGCTTCAAACATAACAATGGTATCTATGAGATCAGGGGTAGTCAAAAGCTCTCTTGAGCTTGCGAGAATACCGTCTCTGTAATTCTAGATACCTCTGATAAGTATGCTGCATAACAATTACAACGAGCTGATCACCCCAATGATCAACCTTCAATGGAGGAGCCCACCGAATACATCAACATTGATGGACCTAGGAGAGGTACTTTCATCGGTACTATGTTGGTTCAACACGAAAAAAGAAGCTCTCATTCTGTTCTTACGACTAAATCGAGACATTTTTGCGTGGTCTTTTAAAGAAATGCCTGGGGTCAATTCGGCCAAGGCATGTCACAAATTGGCAATCAACATCAATGCCACCGCAGTCAAACATAAATGATGATGCCTATCACCACAAATTCGAGATGAAGTTGACATGGAGATCGAGAAATTAATCAAAGTGGGATTCATTCGAGAAGCCAAGTATCCAGATTGGATATCCAACATCGTCGTTATCCCAATGAAGAATGGAAAGGTCCGCCTCTTTGTAAATTTTACCGATCTCAACAAACACACTCCAAAAGATAGTTTCCATCTTCCAAACATTTATCAGATCCTAGATTCTACAGCAGGTCACAAACTCTTATCGATGATAGACGCTGCTTCAGGATACAATCAAATTCTACTCTTGGATAAAGATCAAGAAAAGACCACTTTCATCACTGAAGGAGGACTTTATTGCTACTAAGTCATGCCCTTCGAACTTAAAAATGCAGGTGCAACTTATCAACGATTGATGACTACTATGTTCAAAGTACATCTTAGGAAAATTGTAGAAGTCTACATTGATGATCTCTTGTACAAAAGCGTACAGTCCATTAATCACATTTTAGATCTCAGCACAATATTCAACATACTTTAATCTTACAGGATGTGTCTCAATCCTGATAAGTATCAATTTGGAGTACATTTAGGTTAATTTCTAGGCCACTTCATCAGCTAGAAGGGGATTGAGGCTGATCCAGATCAGATTCAGGATCTCCTCGAAATGCCATCTCCAAAAAAAACGAAAGACGTTCAGAAACTTGCCGGCAAAATTGCTGCTATCAATCGTTTCGTTTCAAAATCTTCAGACCGCTGTCGTTGGCTGTTCTTATTACTCAACGGTTGCACCAAACAAGGAAAAGTTTAGTCAAGTGCAGAGGTTCTATAGACATCAGAGTTCGAGGCAGCTTTTTATGATCTCAAAACCTATTTAGGGAAGTCTCCTATCATGAGCACCTTGATAGATAATGAGGTAGCAGTTACAGATACTTCACTCAGCTCAGTTTTCCTTTGACTTGAAGGGAAAATCGAGAAACCTGTCTACTTCATCCGCAAAACCCTCACTCCAGCAAAATCAAGGTACTCTAAAATCGAGAAACTTCTTCTCACTCTTGTTTATACTTTGCAAAAACTCAAGCACTACTTCCAAGCTCATTCAGTCAAAATCATGACGAACTACCCACTTCGGGAAATTTTATCCGAGAAAGAAAAATCAAGAAGAGTGCAACAATGGTCAGTCAGTTTGGGAGAACATAATATCAAGTTTGAATAACGTTATTCTGAAAAGGGCAGGCCGTTGCCGATTTCCTTGCTGATAGTCCAGTGGAAGATCCCGAGTGGATGAAGCACGATCCTAACCTTTCAGAGTAAGTTACAGAAGATCCACCTCCCAAAGCATTTGAGGAGCGAGTTGAATAGATTACTAGGAAAGGGTAGAAACTTCTTACAGATGGATCAGCAAGACCCGTAAGGTCAGGAATTGGAATTGTATTGATTACCCCTTCCAACGACAGAATTGAGAAATCAATCCGCCTAGATTTTGAGGCCTCAAATAATGTCATCGAATATGAAGCCCTCATTCACGGACTCGATATCACTCTTGAGCTCAGCGTCCCCGAACTCTTAGTTTACATAGATTCCCTACTTATCATCCACCATTACTCTGAGTAATACAAGAAGAATGGAAAGATGATCGAATACACAACCCTCGTTGTAGATAGGATGAGAAAGTTTGTGCAAGCAACTCTCAATTATCTTCCTCGTAGAGAAAATAAACACGCCGATTCCTTGGCATATCTAGCTAGGGTATTAGGCACCGAAGCTCGATATCTCTAGATCGAAGTAATTTCAGCCCTCAGACTTGATCGTATTTTTGTATGCACGATCAATACTGGGGGCGATAAAAGGTGAAGGAGCACTTCCAGCTGATCCGAAAGAGCACCGATATCTGATAGGTAACTCAAAGCGTTACACCAATCTAAATGGTAGCTTATACCGCCGTTCAGTCATGGGGACATACCTCAAGTGCCTCTCCAAACAGAAATCAGACGAGATGCTCAGTGATTTACATGAAGGGACTTATGGCTCCCATGCCGTAGGTCGATCATTGGCAAACAAAGCCATTATACAAGGAGTATTCTGGCCTGGCATGTGTAAGCAAGCAAACAAGTACTCACGCAAATGTGTCGCATGTCAGTGACATGGAAAGATGATACGTGCCCCTGGGCTCGAACTCCATGCAAACAAGGTATTTTGGCCATTCAAATTATGGGCACTCGATCTTGTCAGTAAATTTTCTAATTCTCCAGGTAACCGCTACCACCTCCTCGTAGCAATCAATTATTTTATAAAATGGGTAGAAGCAATTCTACTTTGTCAAAGCAGAGAAGAATAGGCCATCTCTTTTATCTGGGAACACATCATCACTCGGTTTGGGTACCCCCACCTAATTCGTATCGATAATGGGCCCCAATTTGTTAGAGAAAAAGTCATAGCTTTCCTCAACCAACACAATATCATTCACTCACCATCCAATCCCTACTATCCTCAAGGCAATGGCTAAGCCAAAATCACCAACAAAGCCATCGTGGATGGACTCAAGAAACGGCTACACTTTTAGAAAAAAGGGGATTGGGTCGAGAGCTTCCTCATGTCTTATGGGCATAACGTACCACTCTACGTCAGTCGACAAGCTACACTCCATTCTTCCTTGCCTATGGCACTGAGGCCATCATTCCCTTCGAATACCATTACCCAATCAAAGATCACGAGCTAACTAACAAGGAAAAGAAGTTCAAATTGGCTTGCAACCTCAATTGGATCGATGAAACCAGGGAACGTGTCATCGCTAACCTAGGTCGATATCACCATATGGTAGTCAGTTTGTACAACAAACGAGTCAGAAGCCGTACCTTTGAAATCAATGATCTCGTTCTCAGAGAAATACCTCAACACTGCAAAGAGCCTCATGCTGGGAAACTAATAGACAATTGGGAGGGTCCATTCCTTATCACAGGTCTCTCAGGCCTCGAGTCATATTACCTCATGACAGAAGAGGGTATCCACATTTCAAGTCCTTAGAACACTAGGCGACTAAAATGATATTATCATTAGGTCCCTCACTACTCCATTTCAGTTTCTCGCTTATTCATTCCTGAAGTGAGATTTCCATCTTCATCCAATGTATATCCTTTCTCAAAATTCAATGAAACTTGCAAGTTTTCTTTATACATCTCTTTACTTTGTAGACAAAATATAGATTAAAGCATAAATAATACTAGCTTTCAATTGACATCATTCCAGTTAAATTAAGAATACATTTGGTTTGGCTGACTCTACTAAATCTCCTGCGGTTAGAACAAGGAAGAACTTGCTTCAATCAATGGACTCTACCAGACTTAAGATAAAGCAACGGTAATACTAGTTTTTATCTCTTTTAATATGTCTGCAACATCATACCAGCTAAATCAAGAATATACTTGGTTTGGCTGACTCTACTCAATCTCCTGCGATTATAATAAGGTAGAACTTATTTTAAATCAATTAACTTTACCAAACATAAGATAAAGCAAAGGTAATACTAGCTTTCATCTTTTTTAATATGTCTGCGACATCATACCAGTTTAAATCAAGTTTACACTTGGTTTGGCTGACTCTACTAAATCTTTTTCAGTTAGAACAAGGTAGAACTTGTTTTCAATCAAAGGACTCTACCAGACATAAGATAAAACAAAGGTAATACTAGCTTTCATCTCTTTCAATATGTCTACGATATTTTACCAGTTAAATCCAGGTTATACCTGGTTTAACTGATTCTAATCAACTCTGAGGTTAAAACAAAGGTGATACTAGTTTTTAATCAAAGAGCTCAACCAGACATAAGATAAAGTAAATGTAAAACTTGCTTTTATCGCTTAACATGTCTGCGTCACATATTAAGTTTCTTACCGTGTCAGCTTCGCTTACCCCTACAACAAGAGGTCGACTAGCCATGAATTCTGTAGCTTGAGCAGTCACAACAGTCCTGCCCTCCTCTATCAATTCAATAAATCGAGGTCCCAGATCCGTTCCCATGGAGCTCATGCAATCTCCTTGATCTATATCAACCTTACAGAAACATCCCTCTTCTGACATACAGTCATACAAGGTATCTCTCTCTAACTCAATTCTTTTTACTTCTTCTACAAAATAAATAATCACCAACCTCAGCAAATCTGAATGCAAGGCATGAGTTACAACTGAGTGAGAGACAACCGCTCTCGACCTCTGAAGGCGGTCTTCAAACCTTTTGTACTTAACTTTTTGACTCTCCATTTCTTTATCTATTCGATCTGTGAAAGCAATACTCTTTGTAGATTTTTCTGTAGCTTTATCTGACTTAGCTCGATTAATCACCTCCAATTCAACCCCTTGAACTCAAAGTGTCTCGATCTTCTTTTTCATCTCGTCCACGTCTGGAATTTTCTTTAACAATTCCTCTTTATCCTTTATAACAATCTCCATCCCTCGGATAATACGCTCTAACCCTTTTTCCTAGATAAGAGCAGAGTCCAGCTTTATTTGACACTCTCGTAACTGTTCAACTCTTTTATGTACATTCCCTTGTATCCATGAAACATCCCCCTCCAACTCCCTTATTTGAGCTGACAAGTTAACAATATCCTCTGGAACAAGAGAAACTCTGCCATCATTTTTATTCTTCCTCGAGCCCTCCCTAACCTCGGTATTCCTGACACGCAAGTTGACCTGAGCTAGTTTAGCCTTCAGCTGTGCCACCCTTTCATTCAACTCATTATATTTTTACTAAACAGTCTAAAATTCTATATCCTTTGCCGAAAAGCCTGTAGTCAATTGATAAGCTACAACTTCAGATGCAGATATATCATCTCGAGCTCCCTTTAGCTCATTGTCTTTATTAACTAATTTCTTCTTCAATCGCCCAAGTTTGTTCTTACTATTTGCCAGGTCAGATCGAATTTGCTCCTAATCATGCGTTTTCCTTGCCACATCCTTTCTTAAACCATCCAACAACTAATTTAAATCTTCCTCCAATTTTTCTAGAGCATGTATACAGTAATGGGCCATGTCAGCCTCCCTGCTCTTTATCGTTAATGCATCATTCTGGCTTTTGAGTTTTGCGGCATGTTCTTTTAACTTCTCGAGCTTTTTTTCCCGAGTTAGATCAATAACAGTCTGTGTTGCCTCAACAAATTTAAAATGCACCTTCACATGTTGATCTTCTTTATCTTCATTTGCCTATCTCATTCTATCAAACTCCTTTGCAAATTCCTGGTTGCATTGGCGAGCATCAGCTTTGCACAAGCGAGCTGACTCCTAATTTGACATGCACATTACAAATACATTATATCAAGTTCAATTCAGAATACTCAATCACTACATATGACTCATCTCTAACGAGATATCTATTTTTTGACATCTACTGTGTAAAACTACTTATGAACTTAAGGTCGAAGTACAACCTCAGATGGATGCTCCATACATATCCTTCCAAGTCTAAGGTACATATGCTCTACATTTTAATTTGCCAATAACTCAAATCTTTTATGCACACCATTCCAATACCGTTCACCTATAAATTGGTACCGGGGGTTTTGTCTGTTTCTACGCTCTACTTATTACTTTGAAGCCCTATACTAATGAAGCATACAAATTAAATATTCTTTGCTATATTCTAACCTGCATCTCCGCTTACGAAGACATCAGGGAAGCTGAGGTTTCTCTCTCCTGAGCAAGCTCAACCTCTAAATATTTTATTCTAAGGTGTATGTCATTAAGTTCCTATAACAATGTTTACAAAAGAAACTTAGCCTACAAAATTATATCCAAAATATATCCAATTAGTTTACAGCATTCCATAACATTCATACAATAGCAGTGCCATCGCACTATCCTACCATCTCAATTTCTAGCTCTGGGCGTTCGTCGTCATCCCCTTGTTGTCTATCACCGTCCGAGTTGACATACCATCTAACCCATCAATAACCCCAACAACATCATCTTCAACCTCCTCCTCCACATAGGTGTCGGTCCTAATGGCCTCCACCACATCCTCAGAATATCCCTTGGACATAAGGTGTCACCCGAGCCTATCACGCTCAGCTACCGCCTCCTCTAAATCCACCCTCGCCTCAGCCCGAAACTTATTGGTCTCTACTACTTGGGGAAGCCTTCAGGGCCTCCAGCCGCTTCCCCTCATTGCTCAAATCTGACTTCAATCGAGCTACATTCCTTTCGAGCTCGCCCTTCTTCCTTTTTAGCTCCGCTCTTTCCTCCTCGACCCCGAGATATATACCCTTCATCAATTGAGCAGCCTGCATAACAGCAAAAAAATCGACCTTATTGATTAGCTCAAATTATTAAATAAAATTCTTCATAAACACACTTTCGAGCGTATGAACCTACCATTTTGCGCATCTCCTCCTCCCCTTGGAGAGCTGCCAACCTGGCCTTTTCCTCTACCTCTTTCCATTCATCCTCCATATCAGATCGATCTTCATCAATCTTCCCCCTAGACACTTTAGAAGGTTTAACCCTTCTCATTTTCGCCCTCTCTGCAGCCTCGCCACTTCCTGTGGCCCCAGAAGTCGCTGGTCGCTTCAACATTTGCCTTTTGGGGAACGTTCGAGCTAATTTGCTCAACTTAATGGACTCAGGTACTCTTCTAGAGTCTACTCTAAGGGCCTTAGACAAGCTCACTCGCCTTTCCCCATCAGTCCCCTTCTTCTTGCTGCCATCAGTCCCCATCAGTCTACTCTAAGGGCCTTAACTTAGCTATTTACATGCTTCTTCCTACTGATGCTAAGATCTTCTAGTATAGCCTCGAGTTCTGTCTTCTCTTGGGAAACTTTGTCCAACAATGACTCTTTCCTCGTCACCTGAGACCTCAGACCTATCATACACATATCGTTAACATCAACGGGCATCATAAAATTTATACTATCAATCTCATACATTATACATTGTTATACTTACGTTGTTTTACAGTTTTAAACAAAAGTTCCATGGGTTCTTCATCATCTCTCTGAAGGCAATCACCCTTCACCCATATCACATTATCGTTCCAAGGTCGACCTGCTGAGTTCAGATTGAAGAAGCGAGGTTGAGTTGCTTTTGCAAAGAAATATGCGCCTCCACTTGCACCATAATTTTTTACACTGTAAAACTGTTGCACATCCTCAGAGGATATCCTTATCTTTCTACTCTCTCCTTCCCACTGTATATTCAAAGCTTCACAAACACTTATCACCTCCCACATAATCCCATTCATCTGAACGGGACATAAACCGATAAGATTCATAATCCCTTTAGTTAGATTGCTAAGGGGAAGACTCAACCCGTACTCCAACTGAGACAGGTAACATAAAAATCCCTATAAAAGTTTATTCTGAACATTCCCATCATAATACTCCATAGAGATCGATTCCTCTATACCTCTATCCCTTTTCTCCTTCGCCAAATTGGCCAACAGATAAAAATATTCTTCCCCCGTTGCTACAGTGCCACTCCTAAATTACTTACCGGCATATTCGATACAATTTCCTCATCTACCTCCTATAGAAGCCTTGGCTTTACAAAATTCTTTGAATGCATCTGAGCGAGGAGAATAAGCCACCAATCTTCAAAGGAAATCTGGAAATTGATCAGCACCTACTTCTTCCTCACTTCCAGACGCTCCAATCTCAGACTCAGTCAGCCGACCAGAGGTCGATACCTCACTTACAGGGGAATTCCTCATATCAACTGCAAAAAATGATTTTTATCCTAGACGACACTCCTCACGATCGACCTACCCAAAGGTCCAGGTATCTATGGTTATCTTTTTATATACGTCAACCACATACAAATATCTTTCATATCTCATATAACAAGCAAATATTTGTAGATTACAATAAAAAGTAATTTGTTGCTTTTTCTAGCAATAAAAATTGATCTTCAAAATCTTATACGCACATCACGTATATCTACTAACCTTCTATATCGGAATGTGAATCCGAAGCAGTGCTGTATCCTTCCCTCACCACGCTGTTGTATAACCACCATCGTGACTCTGATTCATCAACTCTCTCACGCTTTGACTAATGATCCCTTTCGCTTAAATCTCTACAAGTGTTTGTGTTATTTTTGCCTCTCTTCTTCCTTTCACTCTTACTGCTCTTCAAGTTTTTAGGAGTTGAAAAATGTTTGATTGACAAAGATGAAGCAGTATTTATATTTTCTCTCTCTAACTGCTGGCAATTATTGTACCTCGCATGAGCCGTCCTCGGTTTTGGAACCAAGATGTCCCTTACACTATCCATGTCACGTCTGGTACCTTTTCGGCAAAAATGCCTTCACATCATTACCCTTTCCCTTATATTTTAATCTATTTTTATCGTTCTTTTCCAAATCGCCTTCTGACCTCACCATGCTCATTTTGGCTCTCTCTTACACGTAATTAAGTTTTTACAACTTTTCCACAAGAGACAAATTCAGAAGCTCATAGCTTTTTTTGTAGGTGCTTATTCTTCTACTCTTATAGTTGCACTGACGTGATTTCCAAAGATTCCATTACAAAGTTTCAAATTTTTCAAATTCATTTTTACACAACAGTCACAAACAACATTCACCAAAATAGAGGATCTATTCAACAATAATTTCTTTCAAATTATTCAAAAAAGTCAAAGCAGTTTATTCTGTCATACCCATTTTTACATTCACTCCATTCACCTCACATATAATTACATTTAAACAGCATTGATGACCTGAAAAACTACAACCTACAAATAAACCTGTAGCGACCCTCGCATCCTCAAATTTGATCTCCACCTCAGTGACCAATACCACCACCTCTTCTCGACCTGCAGGATCCCTCGCCAGTTTGCGAAAAAATTCATAAAAAAAAGGGCATACTCAAGTTCCCTACTCCTTGAATCTAGTCCTTCGAGCTGACACTCTCTTACTGGCAACTCAGCATAATTACCCAACGAACCAAAAATTCTTTCCTGCACTTTAACGATCTTAATTACCAATTGTCCTTCAGTGATACTACGAATCCTCTGGGATCGAGTCCGCACCATTCCTATCTCTTCGCCTATATTCAGAGTTCATTCTACCCTTATTTATACATTTTTACTACCGATTCCCCTCAAAAGTACTAATATCCTTTTATCTCATAACAAAACCCCCAGAATCTTGAGAAAATTATTTCAACTTATCTTTTTCCCTCGAACTCAATAGTTCCACATCTTTTCAGGTAGAACATATTCTTTTCAGATTTAAATTCCTCTTTGAGATCGAATCTTCATTCTAAAAATTCCTACAATTTTTTATCTTCCCCATTTCCAACTTGTAACAAAATAATATTCGACTCTCAAAATATATTTTCGCAGATAAATTTGGACAGTTCGAATATTGCCAGTATTTGTACTTTCTGCACTCATACATTTCATTTCATACGTTCTTCAGATCATACAACTCAATTTCTAGAGTTATTCTATATCTACATCATCACAAAATTTGATAACAATTTTTATTCATCTTGAAACATATTACAAGTATTTTTACAGATAACAAGCCTTTCAAGTACTCGACCTCAGGTCCCTCAGGTACTTCAACACATCAAATCCTTCAGTTTGTCCTGCTTCAGTGATTTTTTATCCTGATGCAAAACAAAAATTGGAAATAGCGAGAATGCTCACTCCCATGAGTTTGGTAGAAGTCCAGGCGAACTTCAAATAGAAACTATAGAAGCAGAAGACTCAGTGCTTGAACCAACTCATCAAACCTAAGGTCTTCTTAGCGCCAAAATGCGATGAAAGTGCAGAAGTAGACATCCACTTTTCGTCTCCTTCCTCCATTACCATCACCTCCTCCTTTAGAACCACCACCTCCGCAGAGTTGGTAAAGATGAAGAGGGCCCGACCTTAGAATCCATTGTGACACAAGAAATTAACACAACTGTACCGTAGTCATGCCTATCCCTGCATCTGTCTCCCCAAGCTTGTCTTCCGCAAGGATGCAGAGACAAACCCAACGTTGCTCGCATGTCAAGACAATATGGTAAAACCTCTATCTACGGTAAAACTCTTCTTCAGCTTCAGTTGCCTCATTCTCTGACATACCTCTATACGTCTGGGGAACAGAAGCAGGCACAGGATCTTCTAAGGGTTGCTCCCCGAAAAACTTCAACTTCAACCTCTGCATTTTTAAAATAATTCACTCTTCCAACGCCATGTTACTCAGTCAAACAGCCACTAACCACATTGTTTGGAGAATGTGCTTTAGCACGAAGAAAAGCTGCAGAAGAGACCTATATAAAGAAAATGTTCTAGAAGAGACAAAGACCAGAAAATAATAAGAGAAATCACCAAGAAAAGTATATTTTCTAAGATTCTCAACGCTCCAAAATTCTTATTCCCAAGATCAATCATTTCTAATTCTAGAAAAAAATTGTAATAAGATATCATCTGCCTCAAGATATAAATGTCTCTATTACAAAAACCCTCAACACGAGGTCATGGTTTTTTACCTATTCACAGATTTTTTATGCTAAATTCCTGTGCCATTTATTGTCTATTAGATTTTTGTCACATGTATATTAGTGTAAGGGCTAATTCCAGACCACTTCGATTTCACGGAATTAGGCCATTACAAAACCAAAGACTTATTTTAGGACGTGCAAAAATTAAATTTTTATGCACATTTATCTTGATCTGTAAAAGATCTATAACTTGATGTCTTTAATCTTGATCCTACCTAGGGTTAGGATGGTCGAGTCAGAGTGTATATAATATTTATGGTATTAATTTTTTACTCTGCAGCACAATTATGTATCATCGAATCCCTCATTTGGGTGGTGATTTAATGTACATTGCCCTCTAGTTGGTGATCATTCACGCCCAAGACTAGATTGGCCACTTACAGTTTAACTTGAAATACTTTCTCACCTTTGGGCTGAGGGTTATCCTTATGTCCCCTTACCGTGTAACCTATCTTAACCCACTAATTAATTAGAAGTTTCTTAGCCTCCTCTGGGTGGTCTAATTATTTTAAGTTTAATTAGTGCAAAGTATTCTTAATGAGACTTTACAAAACAGTCTCAAAATGAGGAGAAAAGTTCAACTCCATGGACAAAGCTCCTTTGGGTGTATTTTCCCATTTTATATCCCACGTTCCTAACGACTACTTGATCTCTTTTAAAACCCATTAAAAATCCTTGGGCATCAACGCCATATATCCACTAATGATATATATAAAATTAATGTCAGATAGTATTATCCAATTAAAAATAAACATGAATGATTCATTGCGTAATAATCACTAACTATTAATAGTAGTCCTAGAACAGGGTCCACATATATAATTCTTACATTTCGCGACAACCTCTAAAACGTCCTTTTAAAAAACAAACATCCTCAACACCATTTACCGATAAAGACAACAAAACAACCGAATAAGCCAGCGTCTTAATCACAATATTAGGAAAAACCAAACCCCTCCAAAGAAAATGGTAACCAACACAAACGAAAAACTGAGTACACCTCTATTCAAATCAGATTTCAGAAAACCCAATCTCTTCGCAAATCGGATTTTTTAAACCCATCAAGAAAATAGCGAAGATCCAACGCCGACAACAAAGATTTGATGTTGAAAATAATTCGAGTATACCTCTTTTCAAATCAGATTTCAGAAAACCCTAACTCTCCTCGAATTAGATTTCAGAAAACCCAATCACCTCTAGAACCCTAAAATAGTATTTCCCCAAAATCAATACATCAAAATCAGATTTCAGAAAACCCTTCATTGTGATGCTTGAGAAAAAACTAAAAAAAAACTTTGCAATCGCAGCAGGGAACAAGCAGATTTCGGAGATTGCTGTAATCCGGTTTTATTATCAGAATCTTGTAAGATACAAGTGTGGGGGCAAATCTGATTTGGGAGATCAAATCCAATTGCACCGAAAAGATCAAATCTCTTTTACACCTAAGAGATTAAAATTGTTTTACACTGAAGAGATCAAACTGAAGATATCAAAACTATTTTTACACCGAACAGACTAAACCGATGAGATCAAAACTGGTGAACAGATGTCATAATAACTCAGTGAGAGACTCAGGTCTTTGTACTAAACAGGTGTTGATGTTGAAATGAGGAAACCATTAAAGTAGAGAAAGCAACCTCTGACAATAATTTTCAAATTCTTTTCTTTTTCGCTATACAACAATAATTAATCATAGTATTTTGTATCCTAGCTCTGACACCAATTGTTGGAATATTATACAATTAACTATGTTCAATAACTTAACATGTAAAAGAGATTATACTAGCCTTTTCTCATGCTCTCTGAAAATCATCTGTTCTTGAGTAGAGTCTTCCCTTGGATTGGCTGCAGACATCAATGGGATAGTTTTTGGTGTTGTGGCCTCCAAGATAGACTTCCTCTCTATTTAACTTGATAGGGTTAGAGTGGTCTTCTTATTATACCCTCAAACCCTAATAAAGAGTAACACTAGCTCCCAACTACCTTAACTTGGTATAACAATTGGGCACAACCAATAACACCTATATAACCTATTAACATGTGTGCTCGTGAACCGAAAAAGTAATGCCGGTATAGAGAAAAAATCCAACAGAAACTTGTCATCCCGCGCTTTACTTTGTATGTCATCAAAATTTCAGAATCTTTGTGTAAATGGTTGGGTATAAGAAAATAAGTTTATTTTGGACATCTATGATAACAGGTACACTAGTGCTTTTCATTTTGGAATTTGAAGAGAGTGCGAGAGAAGGGCGTGATACCGATCGTATTTACTCTATGGGGTTAACTGCTTGTAATCAACAAGGTTGTTGTACAAAGCTATTTTTTACTTCCACAACATAAGAAGGGATCATAATTTCACTCCTGAGTTGACCAATAGATAATCATGGTTGATATCTAATAGAGATTGGAAATATGAGAAAGGCAAAAGAAATGCCTAGTGGGCCTAATATTGTAATATGAAGTGCTTTACTAGGTTATTGTGGAGAAGCCTAATGTTGTAATATGGAGTTCTTTACTAGGTTATTGTGGAGTTAATGGTGAAGTGGAACGAGATTGCGATTTGGCATATTAAGATGGACCCATATAGTACACCACCCTACTCGAGGCATGAGTATTAGAGTATCCACAGTAGTTGGGTGGGTGGATTTGCCCAAACCAGGGTGAATCGAATCCACCCCAAATCTACCCACAAGAGTTCAAAGTTTAAATCAAGGTAAATTTGCTTCGTGCACTTTTGAACCGTGCGGGAGCACCAACGCTCACGATCCAGCCATGTCTCTTAATCTAAACCCTCTATCTCTCCATTGCACTTCTAAATCGCGCGGCAAGACTAGCCAATAAGGAAATGACACGCCAATTTAAAAAAAAAAAATTTGCCGCGCAGTTCAGGGCCGCGCGACATAACACTGCAAATTTTAGGCTTAATCTTGCTTTGGTTTTCTCAAGTGTTATTTCTAAGGTATTTGTTAAGACATATCAAGTGTATCAAGTTTTACCCAAGGCATACCCAACCCAATCCAACCCATTTCCTCCGTTAATCACTTAAAAATGTTGGGAGAGTCTAGTTCGCAATTGAGGTATAATTTTTCCAAAACCCAACGCACCGTAAATGCGGAAGAAAAACGATGGGGGAACGCCGAAGTAACAAATATTTGGCCGTTATAATTGACGTCGGACAACGATCCCTCCCCAACACTCGAAGAGTTGAACCGAGTAGATATCCTAACGGACGGCTGGGTCCATATTTCTGTTGGATCAGAGGAAATGCCGGTAAGTTTTGTGTAAATTTTAATTGTTATTAACGTATATTGGAATGTGTTCGATGAAATGCCTGAATAAAAGTCTAATATGTTAATGTGTTTTTTTTGTCAGAACCGAGATGAATTACAGTGTAGGGGATCATTGGATAAGGTACTGAAGTGGTACAAATGGATTTTCATGTACCCAACGTTGAAGAAGTTTGTCGACGATATGGGTTTTGGGGAGTTTTGCATGATTAAGGCAGGAAACTCGGATAACGGTCTCATTCATGCTCTCGTGGAATGGTGGTGGCCTTCCACCCATACCTTTCATTTCCCTTGCAGGGAACTGGGTTTTATACCATTAAAATTTGTCATGCTAACGGGCATATCTTTTGGGAGGGGTTGCAAACTCTCGTACGACGTGAGGTACTCCAAGTTAGTAGAAACAGAAAAGATGTTCCCAGGAATCACAAGCTCTGATATCAGGTACGGTAACATCACTCTCTCCTATTTAAGAAAGTGGAAAGTGCCTTTGAATCCACGACTCCACAATTACGACTCACAAATGGATATCGTGTATGCGAGGGCATTTATTGCCTATATGATGGGTAATCTCTTCTTCTTAAATGGTAGTATATCTCTTTGGGCAGATTATCTTACAGCCTTGACAGACAATGATATTATTGGTACATCGCTTTTTGATTAGGGTACGCCGATTATGGCAGTTTTGTATCGGGGGCTTGATGAAGTCTTAGTTTTGAGGGACGGGAAGGTAAAGAAATTGGTCACCAGATTCTATGCGATGTTGGAGTTCTGGTTCTTTGAGTACTGTCGGGTTGGAATGTATCTAGTGAAGGTACAAAACTGCAAACATATTTATCCCCGTATGGGTGCGTGGAGAGATGAAAGGGCTAGGACGGGGTCTGAAATCCATCATTCTTTTATTATGATCAGAGATATGATAGAATGGAAGGACAAAACCAACATAGATTGGCAACCATGACACATGTCTAGGCAATTAATATATCCAGAGGTAAAAGTAACTTCAACGCTGAGCTTCGAGAGGGTTCCATTAGTGTCAGTCCCATACGGGTATGGTACGCTTTGGTATTTAGGAGACTAGTATATGTGTCAGATGACCGGTCGTGATAGTGTGCCCTATGACCCCCCTCAAGAGATTATGGAATCCCCAAGGTACGATCAAGAGTTATATCAGAGTCTGAAAGATGTGAACTTCTACGATGGTCACAATTATCTTGTTTTAGACGTAGATTACATGACATATTGGCGTGCCATTCATCCAAATCCCAAGATCGGTTATTGTTTAGTAAAGAGGGCGGGTAATATTTGGATCGTCGGGCGTAATCTAGTGAGGCCCGATGTACACTTACCACCTACGTCGAGTTTAGCTACGTCTTTACAGGTGCAAGACTATAGTGTTCAGGCGACCAGCGATCCACATGATATGGGATGGTTCATGGATATGACGGGAACGAGCAATCAATGTAGATGGATACCGATCCCAGTGATGCAGGTACCATACCCGTGTCCACCTACGTGTGGTAGCCTACTCGCAGCCTTCGACCTCCTCACTCGAAGTCTACTTTGTATCCTACTCGAACATATCGAAGACTATTTCGACTCAGAATCAAGCCCCTCAAGGAACTCTTATAGTCAAAGCCTCGACAGCAGATATACCTTCGAGAATGGATCAATACATAATAGCAGATACCCTTCGACTGTACGCTCGAATAGCAAAAGTATGATGAGACTAGCAGTCAGCTCAAACGGATTAGACGACACATTAATTGGTCTCTCAGCTACAGCGACAGGGATGTCAGTAATAAATGCCACCGCCGAAAAACCCATGCAGTAATCATGTAGCCTGGCCTACTCTTGGAGACTCAGCCTCTTATGTCTCTATAAATAAGAGAGAGGGGAAACCAAGAAGGGGTTAGAAAAATCCTCTCCAAACCCTATGCTTTTTACCTTCGACCACTTACAAACTGTATTCGATCTTAATTATTACTCATCAGTAATAGAATCACAGTTTAAAAATCCTCATCAGAGGTCATAGAGAGTCACATTCGGGCCTCTACGCAAGTATTTGTCTATAATTAGTCTCTTTTTAGGCCATATACTTGTACATTTTTGATGAGAGGTTGACTTCCGTGTTGTAAGAGCCATCTTCGTTTCTCAACGAAGATCACGCCCCTACAATTGACGCCGTCTGTGCTTCCCACACTATCAGTTACCTCGTCTTTGTTACCTTCCTTTCTTTCATACCATTTATCGCTCCTTTTCAATGGCCCCTTTCCGCCGTGCCAACTAAACTCAGGCAGGCAACTCTATTGACAGAGTTGCCGCTCAAATCGCTTTACTATCTCAACAAATTGCTCAAGCAGAAGAACGCCATCAACATCAACTCACTCAGGAACGAGAAAACTACTACCAAGCGTTGAAAACCGAACGGAATTGCTGAGTAGACGATGAAAATAGACAAAATCGAGCAATCGATGAGCTATGCAACACAATCCGGGAACTTCAAAGGTTAGAGCCCTTGGAACCCACCCGTCAGTCCCAGGTACCGGATCAATCGCGCGTATTTGTCCGCGCCCGCCTTGGACCCTCAACAAACCTCGAGTTACGGCCAGCTCCCATCGGTGCCGAAGGTATTCCCCATACTATTCCCCCCACTGGCTTATCCACCTCCGAATCCACCCCATAGAAGACTCTTCTGACTCCACCCTCCATTAATCAAGATACCCTCGGCCCGTTAAAGACCAACTCGGCGAGCGTCGTCCCGCTCAAGACCGAATCGTGGAGCGCAGTGCTGAATATATACTACACATTCGACCCTACAACCATCGAAATCACCAATCTCCCCCTCCTGCATATGTCACGCAACAAGACTTCGACCGCAAGATACAACCCGTTATTAGCGTTAGCGCAAGCCCAACCTTAAAATCGTGGCGCCGCCTCAATAATCCCATTTGTGCCACCCTACTCACCATCGACATACCCCCCAATTTCTGTGCCCCCAAGCTCAGCAAATATCGCAACATAGACCCCAAAACCCACATTCTCGAATTTCAAAACTTACTAAGCCTTTACTCTACTGCCGATTACCTGTTATGTCGACTTTTCCCAACTAGCCTTACTGAAAACCCACTTCGATGGTATCACAATCTCCCAAATTGCTCGATAAGAAGCTTTGAGCAACTCACGCAGCTCTTCATCGCCCAGTTTGCCTTCAATAATGGCAGAGAAGTCAGAGTTGACGTATTATTAATTTTAGAAAGTCAAGCACAGAGACCCTAGAAGCCTTCACAAAGCGATTTCTCGACGAGTCACAGAAAATAGAGAACCTCGACTGTGCAAATGCTATCCTCGCATATTTAAATGGTCTGCCTGATCATAGTCGAGTAAAAGAGTACCTCGTCCTCCACAAACCCCAAACACTCGAAGAGATGCTCTCGAAGGTCAACGGCTATATCGACCTCGAAAGACTCTAAGAATCCTGCAAACATACCCAACCTTTGAACACTGCCCACTTCAACAAACTGCGACAACATTCGCATCCCACTCCACTACCCTTGATCGCCCCCGTCTCACAGGAGACTGAGAGCCACAAATGCTCTTATACCAACCGTAGTGTTGATGCTCGCAAGAAGCGATCGAAGCCTATCTTGCCTATACTCACCGTCCCCCTCAGTACCCTCTTATCGTACATTCAGACAGACCCCATATGGCGCATCCCTCTCCCAATCGAAGTCAGACCTGGGGAGCCTTATTGCGCCAATCACAAATGCAATTGTTACCATACGAACAAATGCTTCGCCCTCCAATGTTCTCTCGAACTCATCCTCCGAGCAGGACGTCTGCACTAGTACGTTTCCGACCTTCCCAGTTATCTCGATGGGTCTTACCTCCAATCCCTCTCCACCCCTACTGTTGACCTAGCTGTGGTACATATCTACCGATCATATTTTATTGAAGTCAATAATATAGACAATGGTCGCTCGCTTAGAAAACGAAAGCGCATCGGCGAATGTTACACACTTTCTTACCAGGAAAAATTCCCTACCCTACTGTCATAATACAACCGTCACCCTCGTCTCGAGGGCATTTCTTTCATCAATTGTGACACGTCACACGTCCGTTTCCCTCATTCTGATCCTCTGGTCATTATGATTAAGATTGAGAACATTGTCCTTCACACAATGCCCATCGACACCGGAAGTGCAGCTGACGTCCTATTTCTACCCACCGTCGAAAAAATGCAGAAAACTGAACTCATTACCCCAGCCAACGTCGAGTTAAAAGGATTCAATGGGACTACCGAAGTCGCCGTCGGTCGTATGAGCCTACCTGTCACCACAGGACCCCTCACCCTTCAATCCAGCTTCTTTGTCATCGACAAGAAATTCGAATATCTCGGTATACTCGGCCGGAAATGGCTCCATGCTATGCAAGCTATACCCTCGACCTATCACCTAACCCTTTGTTTTGCAACTCCCGAGGGTACGTGGAACCTCAAAGGATTTCAATGTCTCACCCGCTCATGCGAGCACCCAGAAATTGACCAGACCAAAAAACTTGTCAGACTCCCATAATAATCACTGTACCTTTCTATCCCATCGACTTCGACAGATACCACCCCCCATATCGAACCTACCGTTTATATCGAACTCGACGGCCCTGGTCGCAGAACATTTATTAGAACTTTTCTCAGCAAGGCCGAATGCCTCGAGCTTACAGATTTCCTTCGAGCAAACACAGACATCTTGGCTTGGACATTTCAGGAGATGCCTGGTGTCGACCGCAGCCTGGCATGCCATCGCCTCGATCTCATTTCCAATTCCTCGGCAGTCTAACAAAAGAAGCGTACCCTGGCACCACGACTTCGAGAAGCGGTTAACCTCGAAGTAGACAAGCTTATAGCCGCGAGATTTATCAGAGAAGTCAAGTACGCTGACTGGATATCAAACATTGTGGCAGTTCCTAAGAAGAACGAAAAGATCCGAATCTGCGTCGACTTCATCGACCTCAATAAATACCCACCGAAGGATAGTTTTGCACTACCGACCATTTCAATACTCCTCGATGCCACTGCTGGACACGAGTGCCTATCCATGATGGACGCTGCTTCAGGTTACAATCACGTACCCCTCCTCTCGGAAGATCAACTTAAAACTTCTTTCATAGCTGAACAAGGCCTTTATTGTTTTAATTTCATGCCCTTCGGCTTTAAAAATGCGGGTGCCACTTACCAGCGCCTAGCCACAACCATGTTTAAACCCCTGCTTGGCAAGTTAGTCGAAGTTTACATCGACGACATGTTATGCAAGAGTATACAAAAATAGATCCACATCCACGGCCTGATCGACATCTTCTCAATACATAGCACCTATAAAATGAAACTCAACCCAGAGAAGTGCCAGTTTGGCGTCTCATCCGGAAAATTCTTGGGCCACCTTATCAGTAAACGTGGCATCGAAATCGACCCCACCCATATTGGAGCCCTCATTGACATGCCCTCACCCACAACTAAGAGAGACATCCAAAAGGTGGCTGGCAGGATAGCAACCCTTAACCGTTTTATTTCCATGTCCTCCGATAGATGTGCTTTGCTCTTCTCCCTCTTACGCAGTCAGGGGCCCCATAAAATAAGTAAGAAAAACAACCCTGAGATCAATTGGACCCTTTAGTGCGAAGACGCCTTTCTCGAACTTAAAACTTATCATGGCCGCCCACCCATCATCAGTACCCCCATCGAAGGTGAAACACTCTCCTTATATCCCGCTGCTACAAAAACTTCAATTAGTTCCGTACTCATTTGCCTTGATTCCAACATTGAAAAACCTGTGTATTTCATCAGCAAAACTCTAACCCCTGCCAAAATCCGTTATTCCAAACTTGAGCGATTGCTCCTGACACTTGTTCATTCAGCTGGCAAGCTCAAACCATATTTTCAGGCCCACCCCATTCGTGTCATCACGAGTTACCCTCTCCGCAAAGTACTTAGTAAAAAAGAAAAATCCAGACAAGTACAACAATGGTCTGTATACCTTGGTGAGCACGACATAACCTTCGAGAAATAAATATCTCAGAAAGGCCAAGCAGTAGAAGATTCCATGAGACCCCCTTACCGGTTGGCATTTATTCACAGATGGCTCCGCAGGACCCAATGGTTCTGGAATTGGTATTGTCTTGGCCACACCGACTAATGACCGAATAGAGAAAACAGTTAAACTTACCTTTGAATGTTCCAATAATGATGTAGAGTATGAAGCACTGATCCATGGTCTCGACCTCGCACTCGATCTCGGCATTCCCAAACTCGCAGTCTTTACAAATTCCCAACTCATTTAGAGACATTACTCATGAGAAAATCAAGCAAACGGTCGCATGGCTGACTACGCTTTACTTTTGCGACAGTGCATGGACCAATTTCCCAAAAAATCAACAATTACCCATTATCCTCGAGGAGAAAACAGACATGCCGATGCCCTCGCCTACATAGCAGCTATGCTGGGACAGACAAAATCTCGAACCCTCCACATCGAAGTACTCGAACGCCCAAGTATTGACCAGATGGAAATCAATGCCATCAATACTAGGGGCGAGAGTCTCGATTTAGATGATTGGCGAACACCATTCCTTCGTTACCTTACCAACGCCACCCTTCCCGATGATCCCAAAGCCAGACGTCCACTGTTAGAAAACTGCCGCAGATACACTATCCATAACAATTAACTACATCGTAATTCACCAAATGGCGTCCTCCTTCGATGTATATCCAATACCGAAGCCTCTTGAATCTTAGCAGAGCTTCACGAAGGCACCTATGGTTCTCACACCGCTGGTCAATCTTTGGCCCTTCGATCTGTAACCTAAGGATTTTTTTGGCCCGATATGAGAAAGCAAGCTTCAGAATATGCAGCACATTGTGACAAATGCCAGCGTCATGTTCATGACATCCATTGCCCCTCTCGAGATCTTCATGTCAGCCATGTTTCTTGGCCATTCAAAAGATGGGCCATCGATTGCATTGGTCCGCTTCCAAATGCTTCGGGTAGTAGGGAAAACATCCCCGTTGCCACTGATTACTTCACCAAATGGGCCGATGCTGTTCCCTTATGCCAAACCAGAGAAGAGGAAGTTATTAAGTTTTTATGGGAAAACATCATCACTCGCTTCGGCTGCCCCCACATGATTCGGTGCGATAATGGTCCCCAGTTCGTTAGTAGTAAAGTAAGGAATTTCCTCCAAAAGCACAACATTATTCTCTCGCCCTCCACACCTTATTACCCCCAGGGCAACGGTCAAGTCGAAGCAATTATCAAAACTATCGTTGATGGTCTGAAGAAGAGAGTCGATACAAAGAAAGGACGATGGGCTCAAGAGTTACAACACGTCCTCTGGGCCTATCGCACAACACCAAGAAAGTCTACCGGATGCACCCCCTTCCTCCTAATATATGGAACAAAAGCAGTACTACCAACTCAGTTCGAAATACCCACTCGAGATCCTAACCTCCCAGACGAAGATAATGAGTTTGAACTCGCATGCAACATGTTGTAGATCGATGAAGCCAGAGACCGAGCTATCGCCAACTTGGGCCGCTTCCACGCATCACTTCAAAAATCTTACAACAAGTGAGTTCGACCACGAAGTTTCAATGCTGGAGATCTAGTACTCTGATGTGTTAATCAGTCGACAAAGCCTGCGAATGCTGGCAAATTAGCTGAATCTTGGGAAGGACCCTACATTGTCTATGATAAAACAGACAACGGATCTTACTACCTGATGATAAAAGATGAAGAGCCTCTACCAAACCCTTGGAACACAATGCAGTTGGTCTCTTATAACAGGCCTTACCTACAATCATGTACCACCGATGCAATCGAGGATAATCAATAAACGAGGCTTTTGTCACCAATACTTCGCCTCATGTTTCACTTTGAATTTCTTGGTTTATATCGAATACCATGTCAACCTTTGACCCAGCTAGTACTTGAGGATGATCTCGACAATTTTCTAGTCTCCAAAATTCGAGCAAACTCGAGGGGCAAGGATGGTCGAAGGACCGGACCCTCGGGGATGCATTGGAGGCAGTTCGATATTCCTTCGCTGTGGCTACGGCCTTTGAAGTTCAATCATTTTCTTGGTCTACCCAGGGTATCTTGTCCACCCTCGCCCTGATAGATACTTGGGGGTGTCCTTGAGTTGCTCAAGTCTCCAAAATTCGAGCAAACTCGAGGGGCAAGAATGGTCGAAAGACCAGACCCTCGGGGATGCATTGGAGGTGATTTGATATTCCTTCGTCCAGGCTCTGAAATCGATGAAGTACAGTCATTTTCTTGGTCTACCCTGAGTATCATGTCCACCCTCGCTCCGACAGATACTTGGGGGCGACCTTGAATTGCTCAAGTTTCTAACATTCGAGCAAACTCGAGGGGCAAGGATGGTCGAAAGACCGGACCCTCGGGAATGCGTTGGAGGCGATTTGATGATGCTTCACTGTGGCTTAGGCCTTCGAAGTTCAACATATTTTTGGGTTTCCCCTAGGTATCACGTTCCCTCGCCCCGACTGATACTCGGGGGTGACCTAGAAATGTTTCGAGTTTTCAACATCGTTGTGGCTTCGGCCTTCGATGTCCAAAAGAACACACAGAGTTTGATCCACATTACATCCACATTCTACATGGATCGACAATGCTACAGTATGTAAAAATCAAGGAAGTATCTTACATATTATCTGTCAACGCAACAGTCGCAGAACAAGTCAAAGATCAATCATCAACAGTTCAAAGCAAGCAAAATCGGCAGAATAAGCAAGCAATTTCCATCATTCCAAGGTAAGCATAAGATAACATGACTACTAAGGCACTACATCAGAAAGTCAGATTCGGCAGACTCAGAATGTACCATAGAAAATACACATCAGCATGTTCAGAATTAACTATAGAAGATCAAAGAAAAACAACAACAACATAGTTCAACATATTACAAATCACCACATGTCAGCGGAAAATGAAGAACAACCCCACCTACAAGTACCTCACACCGGCACGGTCTCACATTCTTGTTCCGTAGACGCTCCACCATCAACAACCTCAGCGGCTTCATTCGAGACTCCGATAACTCTATCATTAACAAGACCACTACTGGGTTCTCTAAGGAGAGAAGTATCTCCATCACCTTCAGTACTCCCAACTGTCTCATGAACAACGGGCAACTCCATTTCCTTCAGCTGGACCTCATCACCTTTAACAAATTCTAGAGGCACAGTTACCTTTCTCAACATGCGAGGTAACTGCGAATGCAAGTGTATCAGGGTCATACCCCTTTTCATCTATGAAACTCTTCAACCTCACAGTTACCTTGCATTCGCCATCGTATTGTCCCTGGAACCACACCTTCTGTTCAACCTTCTCCCTCTCATATGCGACAAGCTTCGCAGCCTACTCCCGCTCCAACCTCGACCGCTGAAGTTTGAGTCTCTCATCATAAGATTCGGTAAGAACCCCAAGGTCATGCTTCAACTTCTTTACCTCAGACACCAATGATGCCTCCGTCCCACGGGAAAGATCAAGATTTTCCCTTGCTTGCCGCAACTTCGCTTTTACCGACTTCATAGCCTTGCTGCACATTTGCACCCAAGCATCCGCCTGTTAAAATATTCAATCAGTCAGTAAATCTCGAAACTCGAAGAATTCGAAAGACATTTCAGAATATCACAATAAGGAGCAGTATATAGTTACCTGAAACATGTACCTCTTTACTTCCTTCGACGCCTCGTCTGGGTCGTCCTCCCAGAGTTCGACCATCGAAGATTGCTTAGCAACAACCTGCTCCTGTCATTCCGCCTCTATCATTTCTTCATCCTCCTCTTGTGTATCGTCCTCCCCCAGTGCCCTACGCCTCTTGCGCTGGCCATCCTTCGATTGCAGTAATTTTAGGGCTTCGGGAGCAGCACAACTTTTCCCTTTCTCAACATGAGTCGTTACTAGCCTTGGCATCAACTTCGAAGCATCGACAGCTACTTCGGGTACCGTTGCCACTTGCTTTGACCCATTGCGAGGTCTCAGCATAAACTGATAGTTCCTCGGTAGCTCCTCTCCTCCAATTTCCTCAGACCTCTTGGAAGAACCTTCACTTCTTTTTCTCTTTGCTAGCTTCGGCATAGTGGGTACGCTTCGAAGCAGGGAATCATCCTTCTTCCTTCTCTGCTTCTGGATTTTGTGACTGTCAAATGCCAAATTTATCCAGTCTTCACTAGCCTTGAGTAGATTATCAATGTAATTCACCGGATTATCCCAAGTCGAACTTCCCGGACCTGCAACAGTAAAACAAAACACAGTTATCACTTATTTTAGAAATACATCAACAACAAACCCTTCGACAACAAACTTACTTTCATTATATACCCTATGATGTAATTTATAAGGGTCATCCTCGCCTAAATTCTTGAAGTTACCTCTCACTATCAACAAATCTTTATTCCACCCTCGACCCGTCGAGCACAGATCAAAGAACTAAGGTTTCTCTGGGTGACATTGGATGTGATAGGTCCCTGGGTTATGACTCGCCTTTCTCGAGTAAAAGGTAACAATATCAAACCAATTAACTAAATTCCAGCCCTTACCAGCCAATTTTACATTAATCCCCTCTACCACCTTCATCATCTCATAAAAATTCCTGTTCATTTGCACTGGAGCTACCTCCCAAAAATTCAGCACTTCCTTCACCAGCTTTCGGAGCGGTAACTCCATCCCCAATCAAATCTGGACCCTATAAGCCATAATCCCTCTCCCATGATTCGATTTAAAGGTCAATCCCGCCCCTGCAACACTCAAGAATATTCCCACCTTCGACAGTTCTAACTTAGCGGCAAACCGCTCTAACCTAACCCTATCCTTCGCTGTAACGAGACCCAACGCCATCCAACTCAGTCAAATCCCCGCTATCGCTACAATACCCTTTATCTCCCTCTCTCTCCCCCGAGGGCCCTACATCATCCCTCTCCCCCCGCACTTTTTCCTCCTCCTCATTATCCTTAGTTACTATCGTCCTTCGGAGCCTTAAAACCGCAACCTCCTCAGCAGGCAGTACCATTGATAATGGGGCCTCGGTTATTATATCTAAAACTTCTACATCACTACCATCACCCATTGGGCCCAACCAGAAATACTATCTTCGATTTCTTTGATCTCTTTATTTATTAGTGCCCGTCTCGAAGCCGGACGGTTATCCATTTTTAGCCTACAGAAGAAGAGACACACAATTAGATCGACAAACTCGACAAATTCCGTGACCATCCTATCTACCCCCTCCAAAACAAACCACAGACCGGGTCGTAACCCAGACCTTTCCCCTCTCCGACCTCTCGAGTGCCATTTCTAAACCACAAACACAGATTGTTCCGTTTCTACTATCTAAACTAGAAAAAAAATAGAACAAAGTTCACAGAGATCAAATGTCATACCTGAAATTAGCAAAACTACCCCCAAATCAGAAAGATCATAGCCTCAGATGCCCTAACAGCTTCCACGTTCGCAATGGCGCTTGTCCTTCTCTTTCTCACTCTCTATGGCTTTCACAGCAAACTAGCACAATAATTCCTCATCTCTCACTTATATATATTTCAAAAACCCGAAAACACCTCAATTTATTAACCGCTATCATTACCACAACCCCACCTCCCCGGCTTTTTGGCTAACAGTGTGCTTTGACAAATATACCTTTAACATTTCCCATGTGCGAATAGCCCATTTACCTAAAATTATATGTACTGCCGAAGCTTCTTGAACCTTATTCTCCCAGATCGAAACTAAACAGTCAGAATCCAATAGTCACATCACCACCTTTTTTGTCAAACGAGTAAAACATAATAATTACTTCCCGGTACACTGCCCTAAACGCACGTACCACTCTGACAGACCAGCCATTTGGATTGTCAGATCGGCCAGTCAAATCAAACTTCACCATCGATATACTATCAAACTTCACTTTCGACACACTATCAAACTTCACCGATGTTACACTTCCGAACTCGAACATTCGACCAGTCTACACCTCGAAGAATCTTCAACAAATTACCTCAGATTTATAAAATCTCTCATACCAAATAACTTCCCATTCGGCCAATCAAAACTTTATGCCTTCAGACAAAATTTTCAGTTTTGACAAAGTATATTTTTTATCCCAACAAGTTCAGTTTTATATTCCAAATATTCAATCAATATAGTTATACTACCGACCTCGTACCAAACAATATTATATTCAAAATTCAGATTCTACTACTATATCCCGCAGTTCGCAACAATTTCTATTAGTAAAATCAACAAAAGCACTTTTCTTTCCGACAACGAGGACAATACTACCAAAGTCATGCAAAAAAAAAAGGAACGAAGTGAGAAACCGAACACATGAAAGCAGCAACATGAGAAACTACAAAAGGGAACCCTATCTATTAGGAGGTTTCTCCTCTGCAACAGCGGCCAATGCAGCTTCATCCTCCTGATCCACTATATCCTCCGCGAAGCCTTTGAGAAGCGACAACCGATGGCCGGGTAGCGTCCCCATCATTTGCACTATTTCCCACCAGTACGCGAAGGGCATATCATAGAGAGATGCTCCAGGTTCCGCTTCAAAGTGATCTGGCATTTCAGCGTTAATATCGTCCTCTATCCCGAACCTTCGTTGAAGACCTAGTAGGGCCTCATGAATCTTCCTCGCCCTCACGACCGTTTGATCTTCAGCAACCGGTACGTTCTCAGCCATATTGATAAACATGAAGTACTCAGTTAAAAGAGATGAATGCTGCAAGACAGATAAAGAAATCTCTCCCTCCTTACCCCTTTTTATACCTCCAAACTCGCCAGAACTTTCCCTCTTCCCTAACCGAATTAATGGTAACCTTTAATTCCCAACAACGAAAAGTCAACATGTAACCTCTCCAACTTCCAAGACATAACTGATTCGTCTATACCTGCATTCAAACCTCCTCCCCAACGACTCCCAGACGAACATATCTCCAACATCAAATATTCAACCATCGTAAAACTCGATCTTCACAACAGCCCATCATCAACCTTCGATCATAATTTTCTTCGAGCATATCTTTATACCTCGTGCCTAGAAGAGTAGTCGCTTGCATTCGTCTACATTATCTAACCAAATAGCAGGTATATAGACACGAGCAAAATATTCTGTCCATTTCAATTATCGAATCCAGAAAATCAAATTATATTTTTCCCCTGCCACACCAAACTCAAAACAACTTCTTCCCACAGAACAAAACAGAAACTACACAAAATAATACCAAAACATTCACAACATCAACCCAACACCCTACTTCCGGAAGAACCAGCTCCGTTCGCCGCATGTTCCTCCTCGATGATCTCCTCAGCACAGACAAGGCTTTCAGCTAATTCAATCAAGAAAAGATAACGTTTCTGCTTGGTCGTAAAGTACGACCTCAATTGCTCCCAGAGATAGGCGTACGGTTCGCCATTGATGAACTTCTCTGGCCTCTCATCCAGTAGATCCGACATGTCCCAATTCTGATCATGTTGTCTAAAAAACCTCATGTGCAGCTCTACCATTTTCTGCCCCACACGCCGATCACGGGCAAACTCCATCCTCTTCTGATAACGGGTATTGGGCGGGCTATCCATTCAGATATTCAAAATGAAGAACAAAGCAATGTTGAAGATGGAAGAAGATATAAAATCCCCGCACAAGAACCAATTTTTATAGCCTTTACCCTATTTATTGCCTTTGACCCACCTACACCTTTTAATTAGCCCCCCACTTTATTATTTTCCCAGAAACCAACGGTCAAACAAGAATAGGTTCCAAGGCAATAGTTTTCTCAGCAAATGCCTCTCCACCTGGCTTTGAGACCCTTGCTGAGAGGGGGCGAATGTGGTAGCCTACTCGCAGCCTTTAACCTCTTCACTCAAAGTCTACTTTGTATCCTACTCGAACATATCAAAGACTATTTTGACTCAGAATCAAGCCCCTCAAGGAACTCTTGTAGTCGAAGCCTCGATAGCAGATAAACCTTCGAGAACAAATCAACACATAATAGCAGATACCCTTAAACTGTACGTTCGAATAACAAAAGTGTGATGAGACTAGCAGTCAGCTCAAACGGATTGGATGACGCATTAATTGGTCTCTCAGCTACAGCGACAGGGATGTCCGTAATAAATGTCACCGCCGGAAAACTCAGACAGTAATCATATAGCCTGGCTTATTCTTGGTGACTTAGCCTCTTATGTCTCTATAAATAAGAGAGAGGGGAAAACCAAGAAGGGGTTAGAAAAATCCTCTCCAAACCCTATGCTTTTTACCTTCGACCACTTACAAACTGTATTCAATCTTTATTATTACTCATCAGTAATAGAATCACAGTTTAAAAATCCTCATCAGAGGTCGTAGAAAGTCACATTCGGGCCTCTACGCAAGTATTTATCTCTAATTAGTCTCTTTTTATGCCATATACTTGCACATCTTTGATGAGAGGTTAACTTCCGTGTTGTAAGAGCCATCTTCGCTTCTCAATGAAGATCTGTCCCCTACACTACGTATAGTACGGATGAGTTGTGGCATCAAAACCAAGGAATGCGGCATATGAAGACTCGAGGCAATACGTTGAATGCACGACGGAGTTAAAGAAACAGCTTTGGCGAAGGGATGAGATTATCTGAGAGACTAGCTGAGATGTCCATTTCCTACCAGATAGAGCCGGTTGTGCAATATACCTATGACGAGAGTCTCACACGTGGCAGACGCGCCCGCCAAACGAAGAGAGGTCGTCCTAGTTAGGCTATGTTTTATTTAAAAATTTGATTTATGTTTTGCTTAAACTATGTGCTGTTTAAAATATGTTAAGTATTAATTTTGTTTAATCTTATTTTTTTAAAAGATTTTGTTTTTGGAAACTTGTTGTCCAAGTTACTCAAGGGCCATATTAACTGCTAGTTTTTTTAAGAAACTTGTTGTCCAAGGTACTCAACGGCCATATTAACGGCTTGTTTCTTTTGGACACTTATTAATGGCCATATTAACGGTTAGTTTTTTTCAACTATAAATGTCATTCATCTCCTATACTCTCCTCCCTCCTTACCTTACAAACAAATCTACTATGTCTTTCACAAGCTCCCAATCTAATTCTCAAAACCACTCTCAATCCTCTAATATGAACCAATAAGGAAATGTCTTTCCTCCTCAATTCGGTGCATTTGATCCGTCGTAAATGCCTAATACTTCCCAAGATCTAAGGTATGTTTGCCAACTATTCCTGACTCCCGACAATCAATTTCAATCTCAAACCCATGTGTATTACCCTTATTACCCAAACCAAGGATATTACCCTCAATTTAATGGGTATACGGGCTCGTACCCTCAACCGGGGAATCCATATTATTCATCTCAAACTGGTTTCACCGGTGGAAGTTTGAGTACCATACCGATGCAAGGTACATGAGGTTTAAATGATTTAAATCTTAATACATTGCCAAGGAACTCAATCTGGTTCTCACGATAAGTAATACACGTGGGAAGGTAAAGTCTAAAAGAAAGGCGGCATTGACACCTATTGTAGTTGATGACGATAAAAAAAGATATAAGAACTCAACAAATTGGTCATCCGATGATTTCGTGAATCTTGCACGCGCTTGGTCCCAAGTGTCTAGAAACCACGCTACCACGAGCAACCAAAAAGCAGCTACATTTTGGTTCAAGGTGCGTGATCAATTCAACTCCTTCTATGTTAACCAATCGATGCAGCGATCGTACAACGGTGTCAATTGTGCGTATAAGGGGTGGCTCAATAAGGAATGCTCAATTTTTAGAGGCATCATTAAAGACCTTGAGAACCGACATTTTACCGGTATTGGAACGGCTGACTTCGTAAGTATTTTATTTATTTTTCTCATTTCATTAATGTTCTAAAGAATTTTTCAACTTGATTTTTAGGAACGTATGGCATACGATATATTCGCATAACTACAACACAAAATATTTACACTTGGGGAAAGGTACACAATTTTGGAAACTTGCCTAAAATGGTCACAAATTTATCACATTGGACAACCCGGCCGCAACGTCGCTTGGAAGTTAAATTTTAGCGATAGCCCAGGTAACTCCACGAATACCGATCCTGAAACATCTACATCTGACACTCTAAATATTGTAATTCTAGATGATTCTATCGATGTGGATGCACAGCCATATTCTTGTAGGGATGTACGATCGGACGACCAAAAAAATATAAGGCAAAAGAAGCGGCAAAGTCAAGTATAGATTATTGGGGACAGAGGATGCTTGAGACAAGGACCAACATGATGAAGGCATGGAATGAGAAAGACGAGCAAAAGAAGAAGGAAAAGAAAGCTAGAGTTAGAGCACGAGGGAGACGAGCAAGTAAACATGGCTTTATAGTCATGATATTCTATTAAGCGTCAAATCCCTCATTTACCGCATAAATTGGTTATTTTAACCTTAAAGTGTGTTTTAATAGAGTCTCTTAGCCAAGACAGTTATTCAGAACCACCCGATATTGGGATCCTTATCTAACTACTGAGGGTATTCTAATCCCCAAGGTTCTGTATAAGGAATGTATATTCTAGCCAAATGAACTATTTGCTATGAATATGTGGGAATATTAGATGTTTAAAAGATGAGTGGTTTTATCCCCGAACTCTGTTGGGTTCTCCAAATATGTATTTAAACCTATCTTGGAACTGAGGCTCTAGGAGTATATCAGGGTGCTATAATGACTTATATACTTCTAGATGTTATTAGGTAAGATCTAATTGTACCGAGATGCGAAAAACTAGTTTCTAGAAGCCATGTTTTTAGAAACTAGACTAGTCAATCTGCGATTGAGCGCTCAATAATATCCTGAATATTAGAGTGTTTTTTGAAGTGACTATAAGTCGTATCTGAATTAGTCAATGTTTCGTTTTATCTCTAATCCTAAGTTAAAATAATTAGTAACTAGGGGAATGCAACATTTTAATATTCCACTTGCTCTCGCAAGAGACGGTGTAAATTAAAACGTTATTTTATATTCAATATAAAATAAAATGTTGTAAATAAAAACTATAATATGCTTAACCCAATCTAATTATTTTTCCAAAAAATAGGATCCTCCTAGAGGTCAAAGCAGAATATTATAGGAGGATCATATTTTACTTGCTCTAAAAATGGGTAAAAATAATAAAAATAAGTAAAAAATAATAAAAATAATTTGGATTGGTTTGAAGTCTGAACCGGATAAACTTAGTTGGATCGGGTTCTAGGTCGAGTCTGATTTGGATCGGGCCTGGACAGAGTCTGACCGGGTGACGTGTTACCGTATCTCTGAGACATGTGGCACGTATGTAATCAAGACACGTGTGTGAGACATGTGGTTGCTACGTCACCATGACACATCAGTGCCACGTTAGATATGTGGACATGTGGTAGTGCCACGTCAGCATGTAGAACCCTCTGGTACCACATTATCGATGATACATGTATGTGTCACGTCATCAGATGGGATACTCGGTGATACGTCATCGATGCCCCGTGACATGCCACGTCAACAGCTATGGGACCCTCGGTGCCACGTTAGCCTGCTACGTGGCAGTATCACCCTCGGTACCACGTCATCAGTGTCATGAGACAGTGACACATGATCACGTGGACCCCAGGTGTCATGTCATCACTGTTACGTACTTAACACATCAACACCTATAGGACCCTCCTTGACACGTCTGTTAGTAGGGTATGTTACGTTAGCATGTGTGGGACCCATTAGCTCGGCCTGTCCTAGAGTGACATGTCAGCACTCTAGGTTCTTCCACAATCTGATGATGTTATCAACCCTAGGGGATGAAGTCAGCAAGATTTAAGCCCTAGAATGACGTTATCCTTAGGTCAACCACCGTAAAAATAAAATTGATAAATTCGCCGTGATTTTTCATTGTTTTCACAGCCAATTTTCCGACAATTCGTTCACTTCTAGGAGGTGTACAATATACGCCTGCAGTCCTTGGAACGCAGGCTACGCAACAAAATTACATTCATAGTCTAATTATCTCGAAAAACAATAGTAAAATATCTTTCAAAACAAACCCTTGAAAAATAGTAAAAGTTTGATATAAACTCTAAAAAAATGCCTATGAAGGCCTGATTTTGCCCTAATCAGATCTAAACAATCACATACGTCAAGATCTAATAATATATTTATGCATAAACCACTAGAATCAATAGAAAGTTCAATTATACCTCTCCACAAAGTAATATAATCCATAATATAGAGATAGAGAGATATTCAAAGATTCAATTAGGTCCTCGTAGAGTCGATGTTGATAAGGTGCTAAGAACAAAAATAAACCATGATCTATCTAACCATACACACGCATAAACACATAGATATAGAGAGAAGGTAGGCTTTCATTAGAACTTATTAAGTTACAAAAACATAACCCTTTTAGGATATAAATAGAAGCTTTTAAAACTCTCTAAAGTTAGGAGTCGGTGGATCACCCCAAACCTGAACTCCCAAACCCAGTTCGGGTTGGGCCCAACCAAATAATTTCTAACAAAACTGAGACGTGTTGACAATGACAGGTGTTGGTGTCTAAATTTTTTAATTTTTTTTTGAATCAGTGGCAGATTAAGGATATGGGGTGTGATCCCATGTGCTGTGAAACACTGGATTACACCATATGTTTCTCTTTGAAACATTATAAAGAAAACCGCGAGAAACCTATCGAAACCAGCCTCGATTGACGCAATTTTTAGTATCAGTTCGAAACCAAACTTCAGGATTTTGATTGTTGCGTCTGTGAAAAAATTCCGTGGTGGTAGAATCCGATTTTGATCAACATTTTTCGATGGCGGGGAAACAACACTGACACGATCGGCGTTTGTGTCGGTGGAGTATCCGGTGTTGCTCCTCGATCTGCTTCGGTAGTTTACTCTAGGCCATGGTTTTTGGTGTTACTAAACACAATAATATTGGTTGTCAGAGTCGTGGTTTTAACACCGCGACTCCAGTTTTGGTTTCGTCGGCGTAAAACTCACCAATCCAGTTTCACAAAGTCACAGAGAGTAAAAAAAAATGGTTTCCCTAAAAAAACATGGTCCCTATATGGGAACCATTTTGCATGAGATTTGGTTTAAAAATGATTGAAAGTGGTGCATGAGATTTGGTCTAAAAATTATAAAAAGTGGAAAATTTTACTTAGTAGAATAGGGGGAAGACGATTCCTTGTAATCTTTACCCTCTAATCAAGGTCAATCGCCTCCTAGTGCTTCTCTCGATGCAATCCAATTGTCGATAATGTTTTGTACCCAATATAACTCAGTGGAAAAAGGGAGAGATAAGAAGGAAGGAGAGGAACGAGAGTTTATTTTAAAATGAAAACGTTATGACCAAATGGAACCCTTATTACATATTTTTAACCCCCAAGAGGTGCCTCTCTATAACCAATTAACTATCCTAACTAATAACTAACTAGCCCTCTTGGGCCTCCATATGCGGGCTTCCAAAACTTTCTAACTTAGGCTTGGACGCGGGTTATAACATCTCATATATATATATTTTTAATTTTCTCAACCGATAATTAAGAGGCTGATGAGGGACGTATCCTTTAGAGTTCTTTTATCCGGGAACCTTGGATTCATCATTAGTTGTCTCAATCACTGCTCAACATTTGGCTGGTACAAAGGCCGCTAAGGAATGGGAAGCGCAACTCCACTCCTGTGTTGGCCTAATAGTGTCCAAAATTTACATCTTATAGCTCAATCTATTGCCTAGAGTTGTTTTAATTATCCATTCTTAAACTATGATCTTCACTGCATTTCTCAGGGTTCACCCAATTTGAAAGCGGAGAAAGAGGTTGTGATTATTTGGAAATATTCACCATGAGTTTCACTTCACTGCTGAGGATGACATTGATGCTATTGAAAATGTTATTTACCATGTAGAAACTCATGGTGAATCATACATCAGCTTTCTTGAGGGTAAATAAATCTTGTTATCTAACAAAAAAAAAGTTAGAAACTATGTCGGACCTTAGGCAGATCAGGTTGTTCCTCGTCATCAAAAGCCTTCCTCTCCAAAATGTCTCTCTATATCCTTTATTTTTGCTTGTGGTATTCTCTTTCGTATGAGTATGTTGTTTGGAGAGCTTGTTGGATGTAAACTTTTACATGATTACCACGTCGTAAATTGATCTACAACATATTCCCTATGGACATGGGCAGAAAGAACAATTTAGCAATGGTCTTAGGTATAGTTGGATTGATGGGCTAAACTCGCATGCTTTAGAACATGTAGGCACTCTCTCTGCCTATTCCACTCGTTCTAAATACACGTTCTTCTATTTTAGGATCACAAATAGGGGTGTGAAATGGGTCGGGATAGCGCCAACCCAACCCTGAAATGTTAAGGCCCTTATGAAATTAGGATCGGGCCAGACCCTCAACTGCATTAAGGGCTGGCCTGGCCCTGCCCATAGGCTACAATATGAACCCTTACCCACCCATTGACCCTAGTGTTAGGGCTTAGGGCCCAAGGCTGGGCTTAGAGTGGAGCCCGTTGGGCCAACTTTAGTAACTATTACAAAAAAAAAGAATGTAAGAAAATTAAAATCATATTAAACTCTTAGAATATTATACATATAATTCTTTTAACAAAACTATTAATAAATTTATCAGAAATAATGAAAATTATGAGGGAGATATATGCCTTACCTCTCTACGAATATGAAAATTTGTAGGTGCCATCTAACAATCCAAACAAATAACACAATCATATTCACATTTACAATACTATCACAATCGCAATCACAATGAACCCCAAATTCATTCCAATAACAGAACATCATTTAACAATGAAACCCCAAATTCATTGCAAGTAACATAACACCAATTTATCACAATTTCTATAAACCATTTATCACAATTTCCATAAACAATAAACCAATTTATCACAATTTCTATACAGCCAATAAACCAACTAATAAACCAATAAATATATAAAGAGAGAATGCAACTTACATTGTCGTGGAGAGACGCAGAGAAAGGGTGGAGAAAAGCGTTGTGGGCAACGGAGAGAGGCGTGGAGAGAGGCGCTATTGGAGGCGTTGTGGGCGACGGAGATATGCGTGGGAGAAAGTGTGGAGATGGGATAATGGCTGGGAGAGAGGGTGGAGAGAGGCGTTGCGAGGAGACGAGGGGGGAGCTTTTGTTTTGTTTTTGTTTTTGTTTTTTTGTTTTTTTTGGTTATGATTTTGTAAGTTTGGGGAGGTAGAAGTGGCTTTTCATTCGGCAGATTTGAGTATTTTGGGGTTGAAAACTTCAAAATATCTCTACTTAAACAGGTCATGGGGTGGGAAGCAACCAAACCACGGTATAGCAGGGAAACGACCAGTCAAAGCCAAGTTAAACTTCCAATTTTTATTTTTTCTTGAGATTTTGCTAAAAAAAAACATGTTAAGGGTGAGAAGTTCCCAAAAGATCACACCTCTTCTCACCCTTGACTAAAAAAAACATAGCCTTAGAGTATCTCCTAAAGTACCTCACTATCTTGGAATCCAAGGTGTCACATAGGATTTTTGACCTCCAACAGTGCCTTACTGACTTGGATTTGAGTCTCAAAAAACAAGGTTATGTCTTGGAATCCAAGACTCAACCTTGTTTTTTTACGTCGTGATTGGGCGCCCAAGTGTTGGATGCCTGTTTGTTTTCTAATTGGGTGCCTAAGACTTAGGTGCCCAATTTGAATTTTTGTATGTGCGTAAGGTTTAGGTGCCCAATTGTTTTTTTTTTTTCACAAAAATTCAAATCGGGCGCCTAAGACTTAAGCGCCCAATTTTTATTTATTTTTTAAAATTTAAATCGGACGCCCAAGTCTTAAGCACCTGATAATTTTTTTTTGTGAAATAGGAGCCCATGTAATAGGTGCCTGTTAAAAAATCTAAGTCAGGTACTGTTGGAAGAAATGGAGCCTCACTTGGATTTGGCATTTTTTTCAACCAAGTCAATGAGACACTTTGGAGATGGCCAAAATGAGTAAAAAATGACGGGGCAGGCCAGTCGTTATTTTGCTATAGGGACATCAATTTTAGTCGAAAAAAACGTCGTTCTTTTTGCAGTAGTTTTTTGTTATCGACTTGAAAAACGTCGCAAATTAACGTCTGAGTGGCGGGTCGAAGTATCCGTCGTATTTACTAAAATTTATGACCCTTTTAACAGTTGTTCTTTTGGTTGCAATAGAATGACACAATTCTTAGTCGTAACAACCGACTTATTTTATACTCTTTACGACTATAAAATTCGTTGCTCTATACGTCGCTAACCTAAGCGTCGAAAATAATAATCGTAGTAGCCAATTTTTGAAATATCTAGTGACACATTTATAAGTTGTTGTATACATTGTAAAAAATATATTACAAATAACAGTCACAACATCAGTCATAATAATTACATTTTAAGACATGATAATTACTCATTTTATTTGTTACAAATATAAACGCCTCAATTTTTGTTACATCAACTGTAATTTTGTTTCAATATACAACAATCATATCAATCGGGTCATAATCACAATAGTTATTATAAATTTCATTAACTAAAAGCAATTAATGTAAAAAACAACATATTTCAATAACAAGAACAAGTTTTATTATAAATTAAAAGGTTATTGCCTAATATCAATATCAAACTTTATTTTAATAAATAATAAAATAAAAAGATGGCGTTTACCCGAAATAGGTAAGACTCTCATATCATACAACAGTTTCACCCGAAGAGATGTTACCTAGAGTACCACCTTCCATAAATAATTACACATCATCGCGAATAACCTCATCTACTATGACACGATAAAACCCTTTAGGAGCCACCCCAGATAATTGAATACTTTTGAAAGCAACTGTTCCGCCATACATATCTTTCATGATGCAGTTTCTACCCCTCACTCCATCATGTGGCGGTAAATCTCTTGTTGCCTACAAAAGAATAAAAAGTTATCATGAGTACATAGTAGAAGAAAGTAACAAAACATAAGAAAGTTGAGGAATCTAGTGTTTGAACTTACCTGGATAGCTGCTTCGAAGCAAGTGCTTTATGAATGTCATTTTTTTGGTAGAATATTGCCCCAATAACATAAGCATTGGTTTAGACTCAAAATCATTGTTTGTCTGCAAAATTGCATAGCCATTAGTTTATACTGCCCATATCTTTGAAAATAATCAATGTCTCCTTAGACACAAAAAAAAAACACAAAATATTGTACCTTTTGATTGTCATTGTCTGTGAGAGAGGCAGTGATCTACGATGTTTATATCAATAAATAGTTGCACCATCACGGGAAAGACACTCGTCTTCACGTCACTGAAGACGTACAATTTTTTTCTTTTGACAACTCCTACCTATTTTCCTTATCCAAGAACAACAGATATTGCTATTTCCAAGAAAAAGGGAATTTTTTAAAATGAAATTAATCAAAACTCACATCAAAGGATTACTCACCAGTATGGGAGACACGAAATCATGAAAACGGTAAGCAACTTCCAATGGCTTTAGCTTTTTGATGTATAACCTCTTTAAGCCGTCCACTATTGATGTAACCGATTTCAAAGATACCTGAACAAAATAGGTGTGAAAGAAAAAGGAAAAAAATGTTTAGGAAAAAAAATTAGTACTATTCTTATATCTAAGAGCAACTCAACAATTCCTTCTTTGCGGACGAGTTAAGCCATTACGATGATATTGATGGTTGCGGCGTCATAACATTTAATTCGAGTTTAACTTTTTTGGGTGAGCGCTTCTTCTGAAATGGAATCCATTAAATAAGGATCTAAGAAAGTTTAAAGACGTACATAATTTAAACCATGATAAAGAAAGTTAGGTACTTACAGCTATTAATACATCTAGACCATCCATTACAGGCGGTTTCAAATTTTCCAAGTCAACTGCAGCAAAATATAAATGTGTTACACCCAAGTCCGTCACAGGCCCAAACTTTTGTGTCAATTATCAAAGAAGTCGGTGATTTGGATTCAAATTAGTGCTCATGACTTGTCGGGAAATATAATAACTATAATCATGTGTCCCTTACCTTCAGAGTGAAGAAGAGTTTCTGTTATTTCATTCCCTGCTTGTGCTAGAGAAACTAGTTGTGCATCATTAGTTGGAAAAAACCAGGTTATTTTATTTAGAATAAAAAATATAAAAGAAAAAGATAAGAATGTGTAGTCTTTAAAAATGTGAAAACACTAGTGGTGTAAACTGTCATCTACACATAACAAGTTGTCTCAACAACATTAAAACTTTTTTGTTCTTTTTGTACAAGCAAAAACTCAAACGATATTCTTTAGTCAAAATGTATATCCTAATGGTAAAATTTTTAAATTCATATTCTGTTGTCAAAACTTTATATAGTAAAGCGATGTTTTGATGCACAGGTTCTCTGAACCATCGTTCACACACTGATAATGAAGGAAAAAGTTAATGTTGATCTGATGAAGGATGGAGAGAATCGTAAACATGTTGCATTCGTGAAGTCACAGTCAACTTATAAGCAGTTTGCAACCCAACATGACATATCCAATGCCTCACGCAACATTTCATAGGTGATATCATCTGCTAAAATGAAGTTAACCCCCCTATGAATGTAATAAGCTTTACGACTATACACATAACACTAGAATCTAATCTTGCACAAATATGAACATGAATTTGCACTCATACTGAAAGGGTTCAATATCATGTACCAAAAACAACAACAATAATTGGTTTAAACCATTTACTTGCAAGGAGGACTTGCATATTAAACTGCAGGAAACACAAAGATAAAATTCTATCTTATATAGGTGCACTTCCTAAAATATATAATGAAAAATCCAAATATCGAGAGCAACAAATTTTACCACATCTCTCTTGAGTAAACCAAGAAAGTCCATTGTATCACTATACCTACCTCTGATGGTGAAGGAGTTCCTTCCATTTTTCTTGGGTGATTCGTCGTACCCAAATCTGGAGCTTTCCATGGTTAGTAGTTAGAGGCAGCCTAAGCTTAAAAAAACAATTGAAAGCCAGGGAAAAGGCTAAAAGGAGCAATAAGGAAAAGAGGCAGGCCTAGTAGGTGACTTGGCCCAGCCTGCAACCCTAAAGGTGGATCCTAGCTTATGCTAGCCAAAACTGGTGACTTGATCTTTTCCCTTTTGACCGCGGGAGCTCCATAGCTTTTTTCTTTTGCAACCCTTCTAACCCGGCTAGCCTATGAAGTACGGATCCAGCTTCTTTCTCGGCTAGCCTACGAAGTATGAAGTTCAGTTCTTTGGGCATAACCGCTGCATAAGCTATATGTACCTTGTTCGGGCCTTCCCGCATATCCCTTTTGTAGATTAGAAGCACATAAGAAAATAGGCGCCCTTTCTTTTTCTTTTTTTTGACGCCTGATCTGTAAAAAATTGTTGGGTTGGCTAAGTAGAAGAACGGTATAGACATTACAAGGATCCTTCCTTTTCTGGTCCACATTATTGCATTTTCGAAGTGTCTTCTAGGTACTTCCAAGGTCTTCTAAGTAGGTGTGTCTTCTAAACCACTGTAGGCATTTGCTTGCTTAGATTGGTAATTGGACAAGGCACTTCCGAAAGCTTTAGCCCATGTCACTTTTTTAATCCGTCTTTTTAAACAGGTTGCTCTTTCTACTTCTTCTTCTAGCTTTAGCAACTTCCACTTCCACTTCCTCTTTCTACTTCTTCTTCTAGCTTTTTCAATCCATCTTTTTAAACAGGCTACTAGCTCTCATCCACACATTCCAACCTCTTCCCAAATCTATACTCCGAAATCCTGGCAATCTTCTGTTTCTACCTATTAGTTGCAAAATGTAACCTTTATTTCCCCATATTTCATATCTAGAATCACTTCGACAGATCAATTCTTTGCCTAAAACCACAGAATAAGTAGAAAAGTTCACATCGGTTCGGCAAGATCGTAACTGGTCGTCATCCCGATAAAGGGGTTCTTTCTGTCTAACTGAATCTAAGAAGAGTACCGGATCTCTAATGTTCCCGCTCGTGAAATCTAATATCTTATTAAGAAGCCAAAAATAGTTGGTAACCATATGGCTGCTGTCAAGACAGTTGGAGTCTCCGTACACTGAAATACGTCCATCACCCAACTGACAGTTTTATTTCAGTAAATAGCTGAAATAGAAAGTTATTTCCATTTAGGTCAGAGAACTTACAGGTCAACTCTACCCACACCCTGTTAATACATATTAGGACCTGAAAGCTTGGCAGCCCCCTCAACCAACGCTTGTTTCACGCTGGCTGGATTTAGAATATCCTTCACTTATTTTTTGGGAATGACACTAACAAGCAAGCATTCAACACCTGCAGCTACTGGACTTGCCATACTTGTTGCTGAGAGGCTTTTGCAACCTGTACTAATCTTTGATCCCATGATTTCATGCCCATATGCAACAATATCAGTTTTCACGCGACCGTAGTTGCATAGGTAAAACAATGCAATAACTATCAACACATACTTTACGGTTTAATTATGAAATGGTGCAATGAGATCAACTTTACTAATAAGTTCTGATTAGTGAATCAAACTTTTCCATACTTACTGCTAAAATGGCACCAAAATCTAGTGCTAGCAAATGACCAACAAGGAATGAAGGGGAGCAGGTAAAAGCTAAGAGCAAAGATTAGGGGAAATTTAGTAAACAATTACCAAAAGCACGAGACATTGTTAACACGCCATCTACTCTCCAAGTGCCAGCCCACATTACCACTCCACCTGCACTTTCAATTCTTTTTCGCTCATCACTTTTGTTTGGTTTATTATGATCTTCAGAGAGAGGTATGGCTTAGCCTGCCTTTGATATGACCACCCTTGAGTCTCCAACATTTGTGACATAAAGATAATTTCCAACCATCACTGTTGTCGCGGCTGTCGAACCATCGTCCCGATAGGTATTGCTTTCCGCATCCAAGAAGTCTGCATCAATTTTTTTAAAAGGTTTCACTTATTGCCAATTTGGTGTCAGAAATAAATTGGGGGAGCTGCATGAGATTCTCGAATAAATGGTCTTTCAAAAACTCTGCAGTACGAGAACCACCATGACCATCAAATATCCCAAAATTGAGACTGTTTGGCTATCAATCTTGGACATTTTAGCATCATAAAAATCCTCCATGCTAGCCCTCTTCTCTCTAAAACTCGAATAGCCACAGTTCATCCTTCCATCTTCGCTCGCATAACCACCACCATCTTGGTTACTCTCCTTCTGCATGGGTAACACATCAACAATCGCTCCCGGTCCGCTCGACGTTAAATCATTATCAATCATCATGATCACACTCTACCTAAATCTCTGACTGAAACTACTGAAACCACTCAATCCCAAACTCGAATTTCTCCCAAAACCCTTCGATTTTCCTCCTCCTCTTCTCACTATTACTCAACCGCCAAATCGAAGGACTATGCTCCTCAAACTAGAAATGCATAACATCTAATTCGAACCAAATCTGCAAAATCAATTAACAATTTTTGAAAAAAAACTAATAAATCTAGCTCAGACGATACTGATCCTCGCTTCGAAGATCGAAACTTGGATCTCAATTGAGCTATAAAATTAGATCAAAATTGGAGAATCAGAGAGAGTGAGTGACTCGGAGATTGAACATGAGAGGTTGATCCGAGAGGGGTTTGTAGCTCTTCTATTCAGCCTGAATCAATCATTCATGGTTTCTCAGAGAGAGAGAAACAAGTCTCATGATCTTTATGTGTAGAGAGAGAAGGAGAAATTTGTTTTAGATAAGTTGATACGATTAGGGGATATTGATTAGCTAGAGATTTTCAAATTTCGAACTATTATTGGAGTCCGACGGTGGGAGAAAGAGGCGTTGGCGGGATTATGGTTTTTTTTTGGGATTTGGAGAATTTGGGTCGGAGCTCTTATATTTTCTTTTTCATAAAGATTAGAGTAGTTTTAGCTAAATGAATCAAAACGATTATATAAACCGTCTAAATTGGATTTGTTTTCCAACGAAATACACAGTCGCATTTTTTATGATGTAAATAAGAGGAAATAAAGAAAAATCGACGGTGGTAATAAGATTACGACTGTTAAAGAATGTCCAAAAATTTCCAACACACTTGCCCGGTCATAAATGCATATCCAAAAGTGTCAATATTTACTCTTTTTGGCATACAATGTACTAAAGATGGCATGCTATCTTAATAGAAGATGAGAAAGTTGAGAATTACTAAATAAGAACAAAATCTTTTGATAAGGTTAGAAGAAGAGGGAGAGAGAAAAAAGGGAGCTCAAGGAAAACTAGGAAGCTAAAACTTGAGCCCAAAAGATACAACAAAAAAACTACTGCTGGAGAAACCAAGCCAAAAACCAAATCAAGCATCTACAGATAAATTACCACAAATCTAGATAAAAAGGAATTACCATGAATCTCAACACCAAACTACAATTTAATTGTTTTCGAACGCACTTGTAAAAAGCTTACACCAACAGTCTCACATGTCATTTTGCTTGTAAGCTTAAACCAAAAATAAGCATGCAGACTAGCCTTCAAAATTAACTTTAGATTATCCAAAGATACTCATCGTCGCTTTGTAAGGTGCTGGCCCTTTCAAAAGGCAGGGCTATCTTGTTATAAAAAAGGTATCTTACAAGTTACAACACCGTTCAAAGCGCTTGTGAATACCGAGAACTCCAAACTGCTAACAGCAACAGTGGAAATTTTTGCACGACCTACTAGGTGCAGAGGATACATTAGTTCAATCGGGTGAACACATGGTCGGAACCATAGCAATTAGATAATGCAGAAGTTTGTACTTGCAAGGTGTCCCTGCACGAATCATTGTGTACAACAAAAAATAAGCAATATTTTACACGGGAGAATAATTAAAGTCGGGGGTCATTGAGCCCAGATTTTACTAGGTGAATGACAGAGTAAAAACAGGAACTGATACGGCAATCTTTTGGGGCCCAAAGTGTTGTCCGCTAGACCAAATGCCCAGATGAGTATTTGAAACAGATAATTTCTTATTACAAACTCCCAAATATTACTCTTTTAACTGTTGGAGATTCTCTTCCCCAATCCCTCTCTCTCCAATTATCATCCAAATAACAAACGAATCAAACCCGGGAAAAACGTCAACGTTCCCAAGAACAAAGAGGCAAATAAGCCCAAAAAGATCAAGGAATCAACACAAGATGAAGCAAAACAAGATGGAACGGCAAAACGACTCGAGGTGGAAAAATTATCGAATTTGCAAGGTTGAATTTCCTACTTAAGAACTCTTCCGAGGTCACAAATCTCATGGTAAGGTTTATTAGTGAAATTAGAGTGTCTAATTGTAGTAATTAATACTTGTAGGCACAATTTAAGTGTGAAATTATATGAGTGGGCAAAAATTTATAATTGATTCATCTTTAATGGAGTTTTTTTTCTTCTTTTATATGATTTAGGGCTTTGCATGAGCTACAAATCAGATGCTGGTAAAGATGTTAAAGCCAACAAAAAGGCGAAAGAGAAAAAGTGAATTCTTAACAGGGATAGGTAAGAAACTACATCACATTTATACTGTTTTAATTACAGCTTAAAGAAGAGTGTGTGACAAAATTGACTGAGATACATTATTAGTAGGAATGTGATCTTTTTCAAGGATATGAAGATTCCCCAGACTTTAAATTGATTATAGAAACTATGTAAGATATGTCGAATCCCCAGACTTAAGAAACTGTTAGACTTTTAAGCACTCTTTTTATTCCTAAGGAAACCTTGTGTTATCGCTCATTCCCTATCTTTCAATCTGTGGTAATATCACATCAGATTTAAAGTTTCAGTTTGTTTGGTTTCCATAAGAGATGCGTCAATCCTGATAAAATGCGTCAAATAAAAGAAGAGGCTGTCGGAATCCAAAAGCAGCAACCTCATAAAGTTGGTCAATTGCACCTGTATTCGGTGTCAGACGGCATACTAAAGCGTCAGAAGTGGTACCCAACACAGCAGAGTGCAGCAGCGTCGAGCAGAACGCCAGACCAAGCTCGACATTACTCGCGTAGGTACAAGCAAAGTTGCTAGCCCCCTAATACAATTCCCAAAGATCACCAAGGTGCTCAGCTTCAGTCACCTCCTTGCGCACATCGTTCACTCCAAAACCATCCACAACATAACGAGAGTGCTAGTCTCCAGGCCCTGTGCTTACCTACTAGACTTCATTTTCTCATCTTCGTTCTTCGGGAACGTAGTGTATTCTAAACACTATCTTTCATTTTCTCTCTTTAAACTCAAATACAAGCTCGTCCTAATCCCATTCCCGATATATGCGACACACGATCCCAGCAAAGCGGGGGATTCATGAACTTGCTTCAAAAGTACAAGTCAGTTAAATTTCTTCCTCCACTTTAGAGGTAACTGCCCCTCTAAAGTCTAAACATCGCCCACTTCAGAGGTACATCTAACTTGATAAAGGAAGGGTTTAAGTGAGATTTTGTGGCTGCTGACTCTCAGCTCATGGTCACTTATTCCAGAGACAAGATTCCAACTCCATGGAACGGCTATTATACTGTTCATGCCATAAGAGAATCATTGTCAATCTGAATTTTCTCTACATTTTTTATGCTTTTATGGAGGGTAATACATCTGCAAATTTCCTTGCCTCTTAATGCTCATATATCAAGTGGTGCTCTTTCCCTGTAGCTCTTTTGCTTGTGTTAGAGGAGGATGCTAGAGGAAATAGATACCTTAGATTGCAATTCTTCTGTGAATAATATATCTTGGTTATGGGGTTATACCCTAACCCCAAGTTGGCTACATGGAAAAAGATAGCTTAGATTGCAATTTTTCTGCGATTGATATACCTTATAAGTTCATGTACATGGATGCATGAGCAAAGCTAATATGGGGTTCTACAAGAACTATTGGTGGTCTTAATCAGAAATAGACTACCTTCTTCAGGAACAATTAGTGATATTTATATATTAATCCAAATGCATTAACAAAGCAGCAATGGGGTTTTAATGGAAGAAGTTGGTTACGGGTTATAGGCTATTGCATTTAGGGCAATACTGCTTAGTTATAACTTGACTATTAATGCCTAAGAATGAGCTGTTAGATAATTGGATATCAAGGGGATGGATAAAGAAGAACCCGCATCTCATAAAACTAAGGGAAATGTCCAAATAGAGCTTTATCCAAAATATGTGATCAAGTATGTACCTAGTGCTCCTGATGTACACATGTATATTCGAGTTTTCAATGCTAAGATGAGATGAATGAAAGAGTGGATATGGTACAAAGAGCAAAGGGGTTCTTTGAAGGAAGTATAATACTGTCCCAAGGGACACCAAAATTCATTTTTATATTGGTAACAAAAATCTTATACACCAAATCAAATCTTGAAAACCTAAGATTCTCTGGCTAATAACTTTCACACAACAAACACAAATTTTATTGATCAAGTAGAGAAGAAGACTGTTCTCTATAATACAACACACAAAACTCTCTAACTCCTTACAAACAAAACACACTAGGCTTTATTTATAGCCTTCAAACAATACTGCAACATAAACCACACTTCATGCAAAATAATGACTTAGACAATAAATCACAACTCTTGGACTACGTAACCACAAACAACTCTTCGACTACTGTAACCGTTCCTCTAGAACAATCCACAACCAACTCCAACAATTCATGCTTAGTTATATTTCAACATCCTCCCTTAAGCAAGACTTATGAAAACTCAAAAGTCCCCCTCTTTAATCAAGTCTTCTTTCGAATTCAACTTTGTTTTGTAAACCCATTTCTCACCAAGAAATTTCTTTCTTTTCGGAAGCTCAACAATCTTCAACAACTACATCATTACCAACATATTCATCAAACACTATAATCTCTACCGCCATTTCCATTGATGTGGCATATGCATTGTCTTTCTCTTCCAAACGTACCAACATTCAGTTATGTAAACTTCACATAAGGTTCCGTAATTTCCTTTCTCAGAAGATCAATTTTGCTTAAGAAACATATCCAAGTTCCTCATACCATCAAAAATATACTTTGGACTCACAAGATTCTCAAAGACTTCATACTTTGGTTGACAATTTTAACTCCCAATATTCATGCTCATTCGATTCCAAACATTTCCAAGCAAATCCTTTTGACGAAAACTACCATAATATTTTTCCTTCAAATCTTTTTCTTTTAGATGATGTTGGTAAGGTTCATCGCTATTACCACCTTCAAATGTGGCATTAATTTCTTTACCTATGCCACAACGATCAAGACTTCTAAAGTTTGATTCATTAAACTCATAATTATCAGTAAGTAGAATATAACACGAATCAACCAAAGTCAAACGAGGATAAATATTTACTTGACCGGAATTGAAAGTATTCCATTTTGGAATAATTCTTCGATCTTCATAGCAAAACATCACTATCGCCTTCACCTTCATATTCTTCTAATGTGAAATCCTCAATTTCATCTATAAATCATCACCATCAAAGTCGGCAATCCAATACTCCATTGTCTTTGGAGACAGTTTTTCATTATTTGAGGAAAGAGACTCAAGTTCTCTCCATATTTTAGCACCACATTTCATGTCTGCAACACACATCCAAACATCTTCACATACACTTTTCTTTAGCACTTTTAGTGAAATCTCTTCTTTCTTCTTCAACTGCCACTTTGATGCACATCCAATAGCATCCCATAAGTCACAAGCTTGGAAATAAGTCGAAACTTGGACTTTCCAAAACTTGTAATTCTTCAAGTTCAACTTTACATTCATGATCATCTCAAAATCCATCTCACCTTCAAATTAACCTCGCTCTTGATACCACTTTGAAGGAACTAGATGATAACTTTCACACAACAAACACAAATTTTATTGATCAACTAGAGAAGAAGATTGTTCTCTACAACACAACACACATCACTCTTTAACTCTTTACAATCAAAACACACACTAGGCTTTATTTATAGCATTCACACAATATTGCAACATAAACCACACTTAATGCAACATAATGACTTAGATAATAAATCACAATAAAGATCGACTCTTGGACTTTGTAACCACAAACAACTCTTCGATTACCGTAACCATTTTTCTAGAATAATCCACAACGAACTCCAACAAGTCATGCTTAGTTATATTTTCAACAAGCTCCTCTTATTGATTCTCAACAACCTACAATCGGATGGGATACAGTAAAGGCTAGGTGGTTGGGTCATTCCTATTGATAACATAAAGAGTGTAAGTTGCAACCACGAGAATTTACACCAATGTAAGGTTCCTAATGATACTCTGATTCTGCAAGATCCAAGACTCGGTATTGTTGTTATAGCAGGAGGTTGTTGGTACTGAAAGGGTAGATGCATCTTCCTGATGAATTGTCAAATCAGACCAGTTTTGTTCTAAGTTTGTAAGGCACGCCTAACATGTTGGCTGCAAATTTTAATTTTCTTGATTTTCCTATTTTCTCTCTTTCCCTTAGTATGTTTTGCTAATGCAAACAAAGATTTAGGCAAGACCCCCTCGACCAGGTATATTAACTACCAAAAAATGTATTTGCAAATGATTGTATCTAGTTCTTCTAGCATCCTCATCAATGTTATAGACCTAAGATTATTGGGTAAGGAGCTAGCGAACATGATACTCTCACCGGGATCAATCTGATATGTATACAATAACATTGTCGCCCTATTACATTCTTTAGTTTCATGATCAATTCTAAACTTTTCCAGATTGCAGACTCTGAATAACTCTGAAATGGTCTAGTAAGAGTCCCAATTAGCTTTACTTGCATCCTTCATGTGCTTCTGCATCTCTTTATAACTGCATCTCTTTAGAACCAGTAGCAAGTAAGATCCTTGTGTAAACCATAGTGAACTGCTATCTCCAGCCATCTCTGCACACTTATAGCCTCTTGATTACTGTTAGCTCCAATATTTCCTCTCCCATAGTAACAGATGAAGCGCTAACTATGATCATCCCTTTTAATACCCCATCTACGTTATTGTTGTTAGTAAGTGTTGAAGTTTTGCTTCTAGTAGATCTTCGGAGTTCCCTATCTGTGTTATCGTTGTTATTACGTGTTGAATTTCCATAACCTCCGGCCATGGAGGCGGGAGGAGAAGACCCCACCAGATTTGTAGAATAAAACCCAGAAAGTTTCCAAAAAAGGAAAATGATTTCCTTTAGAAATTGCTAGTGTATTCTCTGGGAAGTTTCACCCTATATCAGAGATCAACAGCTGTAAATGATTGTAATTAATGACTGAGATTAATTCTGGTGAAACATGACCCAAACACAATTGAAGACCAGAAGGAGGTCTAAGATAAGGTTAGGTGGGAGCAAAAAGTAACTGATGGCAGCTTATTTTTCAACTGAGATTCCCTCATTACCTTAGTTTATTGCCAATTTACACCTCTTAAGTGTCTAATATGATGAAAAGGGACAAAGGGGGTAGAAAGTACATGAATCAAGGATATGCCGGGAGCGCTCATGGAATTTAATAATAGGATTATTGTCAAGTGATATACCTTATAACAAGAATTATTTTATTTCCCACTAAACATAAATTCTGGGGAAATATAGATCATCCCATTTGAAATGCATCTTCCAAGAAAACTTTTCAAGAGGAAGTGCCAAAATTGTGGTTAAGGAGAAAGAATCTAGTTGGACTATTGTGGGTTGGCTTTGGTAATTGATTTCAACAACTAAGAGTACAGATTCAAGTAAACCGTACAACGGAATAAACTAACTTAAAACCATCTAATGTTATTACACAAGTAGATAATATTTTCTAAAGGAGTAATATGTTGTAGTTGTACACTTACAACCACCTACACTACTGCCAAACTTTGTAATTTTAGCAGTTTTTACCAATCTTCAGAAATAGTTATTTGTTATTATCTCAACAATTCTTATTCAAATTACCTAAAATTTAAATTTTGTGCTAATATAGCTTTATATTGTTTGTGCAGATAAACTGGGAAGCGTGGCAATTCTGACATCGTTCCCAGTTTCCCCATTCTATCTTCTTCTTTTTTTGGCAAAAGATATTTTCAGTTCTCATACAGCCATCTTTTTCTATTGCGTTATACTGTTTACATTTGTCCTCATTCTATCTTTTTGTTGGGTGAGAGATGTTTTTCAGTACTCTTACATTCATCTCTTACTATTACGTTATACTGTTTACATTGATTCTATTTCTGGTGGTATTACTTATTTAGCTATATACAAACTTTGCCAGAGATGTTTGCAGAACTTACATTTAGATTTCTTATAATTATTAATATCTAAAGTTGATCGATTGTATAGCTTCGTACTATCAAGGCTCATGGTAGCAATGTATTTATCAATTATACTCAAAGTAAGAGCCCTACATTTGGCAGCAGAGTTGTAGCCAATCAAAAGAAGTGGATTTAGCTATATTCAAACTTCGGGTCTTTTGTAATTAATGTCTAAAGCTACATGTATTGTTCTCTTATAAGCATCCAGAGCTGCATGTAAACTCCCATTTCACTTTTCCACAATTGTCACTCAATTGAATATTTACTTTTATATTTATGCGAGTATTAAAGCAATTTATTTGCATGATTTCAATAGGGCAAAATAAAGTACCCACGCAGGAGATGGCATGTGCTTAGAAATGAAACATTCAGAACGAAAACATAAAATAGAACATAGTATTGAATTGTTAAGAAATGTGAGCAAAGAAATAATCATTACATACTTAACGTACTCTGTTGTCTTGTGCCTCACATGCAAGAATCTAATCAAAACCATGGAAAATTTTCAAGATAGGTAGAATCGCAGTATATCATGTATCCAAATTAAATAAGTAGTTAGAAACTAGGAGAGAGAAGAAAAAAGATGATGCAACAATAAGCAGACATAGGCAATAGTATGAAGAAATAATTTTCTAGCGAGACTCGCTTGGCACACAAAGTCCTCCCCATAGTGTTATCTGAACTTCCAACCAACTATGGCGATAACATTTATCAACAAATCAAAGGGAAATGTCTATAAAACCATTAGTATATAATAATTAAATATAAATAGAGTAACGCCCTTACATTAGTAACAAAATCACAAGAATAAGTTCAAAAAAATAAAAATGGGGATAATCAACTATAAATTATGGGTCGCTAGTTAGATAATTGGGAGAGTTACTATCTTTTAAATAATTCTAAGGATATATATAACAGTTAAGTTGGGAGTATGGAATGCTTATAGACAAGACAAACTTTGCTACACAAGAAAAACAATTTTTTTTTTGCTGACTTATGCTACTTTTCTCTCATTACAAGCCTACCCTCAAGTACTTCACCAGTATAACTTATTCTCAACTAATACTCGCTAGTTTCGAGAAAGGTGCTGCACTATATGGGTCCATCTTAATAAGCCAAATCTCAATCTCGCTTCGAGCTCTAGTTCACGATTAACTCCACAATAACCTAGTAAAGAACTCCATATTACAACATTAGGTTCGCTAGGCATCTCTTTTGCCTTTCTCAAATTCCCAATCTCTATTAAAGATCAACCATGATTGTCTATTAATCAACTCAGGAGTAAGGTTATGATCCCTTCTTATGATGTGGAAGTAAGAAATTGCTTTGTACAACAATCCTGTTGATTACAACCAGTTAATCCCGCAAAATAAATATGATCGGGTTTAACGTCTTCTCTTGCACTCTCTTCAAATTCCAAAATGAAAAGCACAAGTGTACCTGTGTCCTGTGATCATAGACGTCCAAAATAAACTTATTCTCTTATACTCAAACATTTGCACGAAGATTCTTAAATTTTGATGACGTACAAAGTAAAGGGCAGGATAACAAGTTTCTCCGAAGTGACAGTAGCTATCCAAAAGTGAGACTTCAGGATGTTTATTGTACAACAACATGCATGAGCTTCCAAAAAATAATTGATTGTCTGATGTATACTTGTCAAGTATGAGTCGAGACAACGTAAATATAATAAAGATGATTGATTGTCTGATGCATACTTATTAAGTATGGATCGAGACTAAGTAAATATAGTAAAGATGTAAGAAAAGTAAAGATTTATTATTTGAATCGTTGATAGCTGTTACAGTTGTCATTTGTAAAACATTTTTAGTTGGGCTGTATTTCATAGATACTCAAGCTGAATTTTGTCTTTTGTCATCAGCCAGTAAGTCCCACTATCTGTTTTGTCACTGACATTGTATAGCCCTTCCCAATTTTTTGACAATTTTCTAGAATTATAAGGACGAGTACTATCTTGGATTCGTCGAAGGACAAAGTCTCCAATACCAAAATTTCTTTTTTGGACCATTTTATTTTAAGTTTTTTTCAATGTGTCATGATAACGTCCCAAGTTTGCAATAGCTTTGTCTCTGGTTTCTTTGATCCAGTTGAGGTTGCAGAGGAGTCCTAGCTCTTTATCTTCATCATAAATTTTTCTTCTACCACTTGGCAAATCGAGGTTTAAAGGTATGACAGCTACAGTATCGAAGGCCATCATGAATGGAGTACAGCCTGTGGATGTTCGAGGTGTTATCTGGTATGCCCATAGGACACTTTGTAATTCATCGACGCATCTGCCCTTTTTTTCATCGAGGCGCTTGCGTAGTTCTGATTTGATGCTTTTATTGATGGCTTCGGCTTGTCCGTTGCCTTGAGGGTAGTACAATGTTGAAGTTGAGAGTTGAATTTTATACTTATGGAGAAAAACGAGGACTTTATTGCTGATGAATTGTTTGTCATTGTCGAATCCTATCATTTATGGGCAGCCAAATCTGGTGATTGTGTGTTCCCAGAGGAACTTGATGACTTCATTTTCACCGGTGTGACATGGAGGAACTGCTTTGATTTGGTGAAGTAATCTGTGGCCACAAGGACAAATTTACGATTTCTCGATGCTGAGTGAAAGGGCCCAATCATAGCAATCCCCCATCTTTTGAATGACAAGAGGACATTGCTAATGTGTAAGTCGAGTGCTGGGCTTTTGATATCTTGAGCGTGTATTTGGAATTTGTAGCATCTTCGAACAAAGTCTTCACAGTCTTGTCGCATCTTCGGCCAGTATAAACCTTGAGGGAATGCCCGTTGGGCCAATGATCGTCCTGAGATATGAGCGGCGCAGATCCCTTCGTGTAGTTCTTTGATTTTTTATTTGCGCTTGTTTCTGAGAGATGCTTTTGATAAGAGGTCCTCCTCCTGTAATACGATAAAGGATTTTATCTTGAATTGTGAATCATGGACATTTGGCCAAAAGCGATCGGGCTTCTTCTTTATTACTCGGGAGAATGTTGGAATTGAGGTATGCATAAAAAGGTCTTCTCCAATCGTCTTTATCTCCATCTTCAACAACATTTATGCGCATCGTAGAGATCATATCGAGACTGGAATGCTCGATAACTTCGATCTCCAAAGTTCTTTCTTCACTGTCTTCGAGCATTGCTGCGATGTATGCCAATGCGTTAGCATGGCGGTTCTCGGCCCGAGGGAGGTAAAAGATTGTTGCTGACTTGAACTTGTTAATTTTTTCTTCGACTAAGGCTGCATAGTCAACCATCTTGCCGGATGTCTTGGATGTTTTGTTGTAAAAATTGGCGACGAGTAAGGAGTCGACATAGACAGCTATTTCTTCTGCTCCAAGTGTTATAGCAAGATCTAGTTCATGAAGGACAACTTCATATTTTGTTTCATTCTTGGTAGCATAGAATTTGAGTTTAATGGCTTTTTCGATGCGATGATTAGACGGTATAACGAAAACGATGCCAATTCCTGACCCTCGCGGTCCAGCAGATCCATCAGTGAAGAGTCTCTACCCTATACTTCAGGACCAGGCATCTAGTTCTACAATTGAATCATCGACAAATACTTCTTCGAGTTCTTCCCAATCGGGGTCTTCGACTGGAAAATCTGCCAAGAAATCAGCTACTACCTATCCTTTGATAGTTATCTGAGGTTCGAAAGAGATGTCATATTCTCCGAGGAATACAGACCATTGTTAAACTCTTTAAGATTTTTCTTTTTTAGAGAGTACAAGACTGAAAGGATATTTAGTAATGACTTTGATGGGATGAGCTTGGAAATAAGGTCGAAGTTTATAGGAGCTGTAGACCAAGGCAAATAATTATTTTTCGGTAGGCATGGGTGTCTTGCTGATGAGGTAGATTAGTTTTTCTATACCGTCGTCTTCCCGAATAAGGACTGAGCTAATGGAATCATTAGTTGTGGACAAGTACATTGTTAGTGTTTCACCATCAATTGGGGTACTCATGATAGGAGGACGCCCCAAGTATCTTTTAAGATCTTGGAATGCTAATTTACAATCGAGAGTCCAAACAATTTCTTTGATATATTTTTTGGACAGTAGAATTGGATTTCCATGAAGAATGAGGTAAAGAAGTTTGTATCGATCATATGACTTTGATATGAACCTGTGAAGAGCAGCAATCTTGCTAGCGAATTTCTGTACATCTTTCTTTATTCGAGGAGATGGCATTGCCATGAGAGCTTTAATTTGTGCCGGATCGATTTTGATTCCCCTTTTACTAACCAGATGCCCCAAAAATTTACCAGATGCAACACTGAATTGGTATTTTTCAAGGTTGAGTTTCATTTGGTAGGTACGAAGGATATCGAATATGGTTTGGAGGTTGTTGCAGTGATCTTTACGCTTCAGGCTTTTGCAGATCATATCATCGATGTAGACCTCCATGATTTTTCTTAAATGATCTTTGAACATTTTGGTGATGAGTCGCTGGTAAGGGGCTCATGCATTATTTAAACTGAAAGGCATTACTGTATAACAGTAAAGACCTTTTTCTGTAATGAAAGTTGTTTTTTTCTGATCTTCTTCGGCGAGAGGAACTTGATTGTAACCAGAAGCTTCATCCATCATTAAAAAAAGTTTGTGTCCTGCAACTGAGTCGAGGAGTTGCGGGATCAGTGGGATAGGAAAGTTATCTTTTGGGGTAAATTTGTTGGGTTATGTAAAATCAATGTAAACTCTGATTTTCCCATTCTTATTTAGGACTACCATTATGTTAGAAACCCATTATGAATATTTGGCTTCCCATATAAACCCTATTCGAAGGAGTTTATCAATTTCTTCATTAACGGCTTCGCGAAGGTGGGGAGCTAGATTTCGACGCTTATGTACAACTACTTTGCTGTCGAGAAGGAGGTTGAGTTTGTGGCATGCGATCGAAGGATGAATACCCAACATCTCTTGTATAGACCATACAAACATGTCAACATTTTTCTTAAGGAGCTGGATCATGATTTCTTTTTTATCGGATGACAGTTTGGAGCCAATGAAGGTCTTACGCCCAGGTCCATCGAGCTCAATGGAATCTACTACCTCAGTATCGTGCAGCTCAAATGTGGGCGGTGTTTTCTGCTGTAGCTGCTATGCCTTGAGAAGTTTTACCGTATGAAAGTTGGTGGTAGTATTCTCACACATACGTGCAACTGCTTGACAACCTTTGATTTCGTAGACTCCGTGATCTGTTGGAAATCTCAGTGCCAAGTCGTATGTAGAAGGAACTGGTTTAATCGAGTGTAGCCAACTCCGTTATAAAATTCCTAGATATTTGGACTCAACATCGATGACTAAGAATTTAACGAAGGTGGCTTCAGATCCCGCTTGAACTGGCAGTGCGATTTCTCCTGTTACAAACTCTTTCGAACCGTTGAAACCTGTAATTATCGCTGCCGAAGATTTCACAGAATCTTTGAGTCCTAGAACCTCAATTGCTCTTCTGAATAAAACATGCGCTTCCTGTATCGATGAATAGTGTGTGTAGGTAGTCTTGTCCTACTTTGAGCATAATGACCAGAGGATCATCATGAGGGTACTTGACATGGCTGGTGTCACAGTATTCGAAGGTAATGGTAATGACATTTTGATTTTCTCGAGCTGGGGAGAAGTTTTGCTAATTTATCTGAGGAGGTCATTTTGCAACAAGATGTAATTCGATCATCTTGTTTCTTTTTCTTCCCATTTTCAATTTCAATTATGTAAAGATGACGAGCTTGTCCTTGGCCTTGCTCTTGTTCCACATCTTTGTTCTTAGTTTCTTCTTCGAGAAACTTTTGAATATCGACTACATAATTATGAAGTCTTCCAGCTAATAGAATACGATGAAAAATTTGAATGAGAGAGTAGCAATTGTCAGTTTCGCGACTGTGCACATTGTAATATTAACATAAAGGTTTATTGGGGATATCTGTAATTGCTTGTGGTGCTCGATAGAACTTGTCTCCCTTTATCGTTGGTAAGATAACAGAGAGAGTTATTTTCATTACAAGTAGAATGGGGATAGGTCTGTCTGGCCTTCCATATCTTCTTCTAGCATTATCGGTGTGTATTCTGCGCTCTTTGGGTTCTTCGACATTGGCTGACTTTTAGGGTTGAGATGTAAATGTTTCTCGAGATTGGATGAACGATGAGCTCTTCATCTTGTCCTTTTTTGACCGCTCTAATTCGATGTAGTTATTAACAATATCGATCATCTCTGTCACCATTCTGGGCTTATGGAAGGTTAGCTCTTCTCGAACCTTGGAGTCGATATGCAGGGCTGAGGTGAATATTGGAACAACGATTTTAGGATCTAAGTTCCCAATCTTTCGTGTTTCCTGCAAGAAACGCTTGTAGAAGCTTGCCAAGGTCCAAGGTTTCTTTTGTGCCTTGCTCGAAGAAGAACAAGGAATCTATAATTATCTCTCGATCCTTAGCGTGAGCATAATTTGACTTAAAGAGACGCTGTAGCTGGCTGAACGTGGTGATGGAGCCTTCCGGTATAGTATGGATTCATCTGAGTGGTTCCTCTTTCATACTAATGTTTAATAATCTGCATAGCATGCGGTCGAGTATGGAGTATAATCCAGCTACGGCTTTGAAGTGTCGGACGTGGGTAAGAGGGTCTGTGAGGCTAGCATACTGAATAAATTTTGGCATGTGGAAATTATCTGGAATAGGCATAACTTTAAGATGTGGAGAAATATGATTTGTTTTGATTCTGCCGAGTGCAAACCTTCGGCCTGGATTATAAGAGTTGATGGCCTGAATCCTATTGTTTAGATCCTCCAAGATGATAAACTGTGGAGAAGGAATTGGTATGGCTGCAACTTGTGGATCAAAATCTCCCTGTCCCCCTGGTCCTAATCGGTCCCTGATTGGTCTTCTTTCTAGTGGCGGGGGAGTTTGATGGTGCGCGAGTCAACTTCCTTGAGTTGTCGATGCTGAGGATGTAAGTCCAAAGTGTCGAGAAGCCCTATCTGGATTTCTTGATCTGGATCGAGAAGTTCGTATTCTTTCTTCTCTTGGCTGATCATCTCTTTGGGTCGCTTTGGATCGATGATCACTTCAGGCTTGCGGAGGTGACGTTTGACATCCAGTAAGTCAATCTCGATTCCTCCGTAATCTCTCAATCTCTTTCTGATGTGTTTGACTTTGTTGGTCCAAGGCTTTTCTTCTTTTGTCTCTTTCCACTTGAAGAGCTTGAGCGTGAATGCACTGATCTTCCAACCTTTAGGCTTTTTCTAACTTTATTTGTCTCTGAATCTCGATCACTGCACTGTACAGGTCAACTGTTTCTGGTATCAGATAGATCCCGTGGTCTCTTGCTGTACTAGATTGGCTTTGGAAACTTATATTTGTCATTGGATTATTATTTTTAGATCAGGGGTGGTAAAGAAAAGAGTGGTAATTCCTACAAACGGTGCCAATTGTAATGGCACATTTTTCGGAAAGATAATCTTTGCCAATACTTTTGCAAGGATGGTGCAATATCAACCTTAAACAAATAAGACTTTACGTGGAAACTCGGTAATGGCTGAGATAAACCACGACCTCGAGGAGGATTTTGATGTAAAATTCAATAGCTTGCTAATTATTACAGTTTTTGTTGTATGACAATATAGTAAGGATGAATAATGGTCAAGTTGCAGATCTGAATTGTCTATTCTCTGTCTGTATTTATATTAGATACATGCAGTTTACAAAAAGAAAAACAGTTTCCTATTTTGGGGGTAGTGGACAAACTTTGCGGATCTCTAGCAGCTCTTTCTTGACCAGGTACAACAACTACTTTTAGTAGATCGAGGACTTGCGATGTCTTCTCGAATGATGAGCTGTCTTCGACTATGTTATGCTGGCTTACCCTTATCGAATATGGGAAATATGCTACTACAAAAAATCCATATCTAGACAATCTTTTATCACTTGGCTGGCCGTAAAGAACGGATTGAAAACTAGAGAGTTTTAGTGAAAATTGAAGTACTGGACAAAACTTATTGCTCATTTTGTAACATCAACGAAGAGTTCAATTGGATACTGCAGCTGGGAAATATTGACTCAGGTATAAAAGAGATAGTCAGAGTTGCATTTGTGGCCACTGCATATTTCATGGATGGACATAATGTCCACCCGCGAGAATGGGACTACCAATCCCAATTCCCTTGCTATTCTTTAATGTGTGTCCCAAGGACTTTAATAAAAGAAAAGAAAAAAAATAGAAATCAAAAGACTAGGGGCAACTTCTGATCTCTATCTCTCATTCGTCTTACTTTCCCTCTCTTCGGTGTGTTGAGTCGTAACCGCGGAAGCCGAAACTCCAACTTCGATTTGATTAGTAATGAACAAGCAACAATCAAAGAAATGCACAATACACCAAGTTTAAGGTGGTTTGGGAATTGCCTACGTCTACCGTACAAGAGAGAGAGAGAAAGTTTATTCAAGAACCAAGGTTACAATCTCCTATTTCAATTTGAGGTTTCTCACTCTAGAAAATCCTCCCCAATTGATCTAACAAAAGGTTGGATTCAAAAGAATCCCAAGTTCCCCTTATATACTTGGGAAACTATTTACAGTCGCTCAAATCTCAAGGCAAACAAGTTGTTTCAAAACTATCTTAAAAAATAGAGTTCCACATTGTCGTTCGAACGTCCTTGATAGTCGTTCGAATGACTTGGGCTGAAAATAAAAACTGGGCAAAAAAACTTGAGAGTTGTTCGAGTATCGTTCAAATAAGTTTTGAAGTCATTCTAACGACCAAGACAGGGGACGTTCGAATGACTTCATAACTCGTTCGCACGACCAAGACAATGTCCCCCACAATTCTCCACCTCGGTGAAGATTTCCCCAACCAAATGAACCGAAATCTGAGCCGAACATAGTAACCATCCAAACGGACCCAAACAAACCTTCTCCTCCATCAAATATTCCCAAAGACCCAAAAACACAAGAGGCCCAAGGAAACCAACCAAAAACCAAGCGCCATAAAGGACCAAATCTAAAACCAAGTATCCCAAAGGACCGAATCCAAAGAAAGCGTCCCAAGAAACCAAATCCAAACCAAGCGTCCCAAGGAACCAAAATTGACCAAATGTCCCAAGGAACCCAAATTGACTGCACCAAGTCAATGGTTGCCTGCATACCATCGTGGGTCAAGTTTCCCTTAGTTCCCAACAATCCTCGTGAGGGGCCAAATCAATCCATAAAAAAGAGACGCACCGTTCCCTACTCTCTATCTCTATGAATCTCCATATCATGAGTCCATTTGTACTGTTGTCTTGGAAACCTCTTCAAACCGTATAACGATTACTTCATTAATTGATACACATCTTCATTTTTAGCAACAGTAAACCCACTCGGCTGAGTCTTATTGATCTCTTGCTTCAACTTCCTATGTAAGAACGCTGTCTTAACATCGAAATGTTGCAATTCCAATTCAAATTCACTACCAAAGACAATATGATACAAATGAAGAAGTATTTTACCACTAGACTTGCTTTGAAGCGAAACATTATTTTAAGATCCTTGCTTCCTTTTGTAGACCCATTTACCACCAATCGCCCTCTTTTCCTTAGGCAACTTTGAAAGTTGCGAAGTTTCATTTTTATGGATAAAATACATCTCTTTTATCATTGCTCCCTCCCAATGCTTAGCCATAAAAGGAACATCCTCTTTAACGACCGATAGTGTATAGGCTACCATGGCCTTCACCTTTGGAATTGTTATGTTCTTTGTAAGCCATTCCGGCTTACCCACATTCCTTTTTGGTTTACTAGTTGTATTTGACTCCACAACTGGAGTCTCCTCATCCGTATTGCCAAATGCTGGAACATGAACTAATGTCTCATCACCTATTGTTACACCGGTAGATGATACTCCCTTTAGTACGGAACTCTCTGGCCAATGTGAAGATGCATCAATCTCTGCCCATTACAAAACCTCGCTGGTCACCTTTTTTGTATGCTCAGAGACATGTGACTTTATCATAGAAGTCTCATCAAAAGTGACATCTCTGCCTTGAATGATCTTCCGGTCTCTCGTATCCCATAACTTATAGCCTTTCACACCCTTTTTCTTACCCAGATAAATGGCATTCCTTGCTCATAGATCCAACTTACCATCTTTAACATGATAGTATACCGGACACCCAAATATACAAAGATTGTCATAATCTGCAGCAGGTTCTCCCACCCAAGCTTCTACTGGTGTCTTACCATCAATTGTAGCCGAAGGCAACCTATTAGTGAGGTTACATGCATATTATAAGGCCTCAACCCAAAATGCCTTGCCCAATCTATAATTGGACAACATACACCATACCTTCTCCAGCAAACTACAGTTCATGCGCTTAGCTACCCCATTTTGTTGCGGTGTCTCTCTAACCGTGAAGTGTCGAATTATCCCCTCATCCCGACATACTTGCAAGAATGGATCACTAGTGTATTCCCCACCATTATCCGAAAGGAGCACCTTGATCTTTCTGCCAGTCTGAGTTTCAATCAACTTCTTCCACGTCATAAAAATTTCTAGGACTTCATCCTTCCTACTCATGGTATATACCCATACACGTCTAGAAAAGTCATCCACAAAGTAATGTTCCCCCCCTAGCGATGCATTCTCGGAGGGTCCCCAAACATCAGAGTGAACATAATCAAGGGTTCTACGAGTACGGTGGATAGCGGTGCTGAACTTTACCCTTGTCTACTTTCCCAGAGCACAATGTTCACAAAATTCTAATGTGCACAACTTGACACCTTTCAAAATCCCCTGGCTCACGAGAACTCATATGGACTTTTCCCCAGCATGTGCCAAACTCATGTGCCATAGCCAAGTAGTATCTCTGGAAGTGGTCCCCACTCTTTCTGCGGTAGCAACCTCTCTAAGAATAGCTCTACCATCCAGATAGTACAGGTTGCTACTTCTTCTGTGGTCCTTCAATACAACTATGGCTCTCTTAAGAACCCTCTTCACCCCATTCTCAGACACAACCTTGTAGCCTTTTGATTTTAGTAAACCCGTCGAGATAATGTTCTTTCTTATCGTCAGAATATACCGAACCTCATCAATCTCTTTTACTAACCCATTATGCAACTTTAGACGGATGGTACCTATCCCCATGATACGTCAAGGACCATCGTTCCCCATCAACACTGCTCTACCTTCTAGCTTCTTCAAACTAGAAAATAAACTCCTTTCGGGACAAATGTGATAAGTAACACCTGAATCTAAAATCCATTCTTTAGAATCAATAACACATACACTAGATGATATCGTCAAAGAGAAATCAGAATCATTACCTCAATTTTCCGTATCTTGAGCAATATTTGCCAAAGAGCCCGATTTCCCCCCTTTCTTCTTCTTAAGAAGCGTGGGACATTCAATTTTCCAATGACCCATTTCCTTATAAAATATACATTGGTTCTTTCTCAATTTGTTGATATTTATACCACAACCTTTCGACTTCGATTGAAGGTTGTTACCACTCGACTTCTTTTGGTCTGAAGAACTCCCTTTAGTCATCAATACCTCGGATGTCGAATCCTTGGACTTACGTTTTCCTTCCTCCAGTAGTCATGGTTTATAAACGCCGTAGTCACATCCAAGTATTATAATGAACTCTTCTTATACGTTATCGTCGTAATGAAATGCTCGTACTCTTCAGGAAGTGAGTTCAATAGCAAAAGTACTTGGTCTTCATCACCAACCATTTCTTCTTGATTCGCCATGTCGGCTAATAACTTGGTAAAATCATTCAAGTGCTCTGACATAGAAATCCCTTGTCTCATTGTAAAGCGATAAAGCTTCATCTTCAAATGGAGTCAATTTTGGATACTCTTCACCCAATACTTATCCTCTAGAATCCTCCAAATTTCCTTTGCCGAGATTTTATTAATTACAAGGTATTTAATATCTTGATCAAAATAAGAGCGAGTTTAACCACAAGCCCTCTTGTTTATCTTCTTCCAAACACTCTCCTCTATCTCATCCGGCTTGTCCTCCAATACCTCATCTAAGTCTAATTGACTTAGCGCACCAATAACCTCATATTGCCACATGCCGAAGTTATTGGTGTTGTTGAATTTCTTAACTTTAATCTTTGCTTTGTTGAACATCACCATATTATTCCTTTTTGGGGCCGAAGAACTAGATTTAATTATGTTTTCCATGTTTCCCCCAATTTTTATGAACTAACCAAATCCCAAAAACTAAATTGAAATTGAGAAGCCCTTAGTTACCTCAAATTTGTGCACCATCGAGGAACCAACCTCGCTCTGATACCTATTGTTGAGTCGCAACCACGGAAGCCGAAACTCCAACTTCGATTTGGTTAACAATGAACAAGCAATAATCAAAGAAATGCACAATACACCAAGTTTAATGTGGTTCGGCAATTGCCTACATCCATCGTACAAGAGAGAAAGAGAAAGTTTATTTAAGAATCAAGGTTACAATCTCCTATCTCAATTTGAGGTTTTTCACTCTAGATAATCGTCCCCAATTGATCTAACTAAAGGTTAGCTTCAAAAGAAACCCAAGTTCCCCTTATATACTTATGGAACTATTTGCAATCGCTCAAATCTTGAGGCAAACAAGTGGTTCCAAAACCATTTTAAAAAACAGAGTTTCGCATTGTCGTTCGAACAACTTGGGCTGAAAACAAAGGCTGGGCCAAAAAACCAGAGAGTTGTTAGAGTATCGTTTAAACGAGTTTTGAAGTTGTTCGAACGACCAAGACTACAGCCCCCACACAGTGTCCCCTCTGGCATGCTCTCTCCCTCTCTATCTCTTCAGAGTCTCTTCACATATCCTCGCCTTAGAAACTCACCTAACGTTCTCCGACATTCTTCAAAGATGCCGCTAGAGAGAGATAAATAATCATTATTTTGTTTTTGAAACTTATACCCAAATGAATAATTACCCAATTGAAGAATTTGATCGATGCATAGTTTGGAAATTTTGAGATTTCATTATGCGGGTTTTGTAAAATATGAAGAAAAAAAAAATACAAATTGCTACCTATGGTAACTAAACCCACCATAAGTCAAAACTTGCGGTTTTGTATCGAACATACACAATGACTAATATGATTATCTTTTTATTTCGTTTATATTTGCAATATAATTTTTACTTGTAGTCAGTTTTGACTACAAGTACTTGGATCTCTTATACTTGGAATCCCAACTACTCCATATAGTGATTTATGATTTGGAGCTCTTATTTGGATTTGAGTGATTTGTGTATTTTTCTCTCATCTCGTATTAGATGCACTAATTAATTATAAATCAACTCTAAAAGAGATGAGAATGGCAGGAAACATTGCTTGAAAAACAATTATTCATTACGATACTAGTTAACGAAAGTATCAACTTACGGTAGTTATTGGTATCTTAAGTTCTAACTTGAGGGGATCTAAAGTACCAACGAACGACCATTGGGCTCTTGGCCCAGTGGTGGTTGTACCTCTCCACCTAGAGAGAGGTCGTGGGTTCGAAACCTCATGGGGTTGGAAACTCAGGGTTATGGATCCCTATATAAAATCGGCTTGCCTTGAAAAAATAAAAAAGCAGTACCAATGAACGGTACCTATTGGGTACCTTAAGTGGTAACTTGAGGGGAACAAAGTTCTAACTTACGGTAGCTTTTGGTGCCTTAAGTTGCAACTTGAGGGAGGCATAAAAGCCCAATTTACGGTACTTCTTGGTACCTTGAGTGACAACTTTTGGGGGAGACCTAAAGTACCAACTTACGGTAGCTTTTGGTACTTTAAGTTGCAACTTGAGGGGGTCATAAAGTACTAATTTACGGTATCTCTTGGTACCTTAATTGACAACTTGGGGGGAGACCTAAAGTGCCAACTTACGGAACCTTTTGGTACCTTAAGTGACAACTGGAAGGGGACATAAAGTACAAACTAGTGGCAACTTGAGGGAACTTAAAGTGCAAAGTTATGGCAACTTTTGGTACCCAATGTTGTAAGTTGAGAGGGGCATAAAGTACCAATTTACGACAATTTTTGGTATCGTAAATGTAAGTAGTAGTAAAACTAGCAACATTCCTTGATAAATTGTGGTATATAAGGTACCAATTTACTTTATATGGAAGGAAAGAAATTAAAGACATCTTCATCATAAAAGTTCTTCAAAACATATTTTGTGGGGAAAATTAAGAGCTTAGTAAAAGTTCTTCAAAACATATTATTGTGGGAAAAATTAAGAGCTTAGTAAAATTTCTTCAAAACATAATATTGTGGGGAAAATTAAGAACTTAGTAAATCCAAGGATTGTAGCCATGTATAAGGTGACTGTAGTTAGCATAAGTACTACTCACTCCAATTATTTATGATATACATACATAAGAGAAGAAATGAAAACAACTTCAATTAAGAAGAAAAAACATCTCCCCCCTCTCTCCCCCACTCCCATTACCTTCCTCCCTTCTCCTATCCTACCTTCTCTCCACCTTTCATTTGCTCACCCCAACTTTACCTAAACCTCCAACCCAGCCTTTTTCACTTCAGCTACAATAAAACCTTCCTGTATCTCCCTAGGCAGTACAACCAACTCGGCTTCAGACTTACACCCAACACTAACACGATCTTCAAAGTCACCATGGAAGTGAAAGAACACGAGCAAAACTCTTTCCACAAGGACCGAGTAGAAGAACTAGCGGAATGGCTCAGAGGCTACTCAACGCACGATCCTATCCCCATGCTTATGTTAAATGCCTCTAAATGGGAAGGGCTTCAAAGCTAATGGAAATATGCTCTCGCATTCAAATCTATTTCTTCAAGCTAAAAGAACAAGCTCTACTCGACGGAGTAACTCGAGAATGGTCCAAAATCATCCCCCATATTCCTCCTATCACATACAAGCAAGAATCCAAAATCTTCATCGCAAACTTTCAAAAACCTCGACGACCTAAGAACTATAATACAAACCCCACCTGTTAACGTTTATGGGTACTCCATATTCCAACAAATTGCTGATCCGTTACTACACCAGTCTGAGTTTGTTTTTCCTTGTTATCTTTGCTAGGTCCAACTATCCGGCTTGCCGTGCTGTCTTTTGGACAAAAACACGCTTGAGGCCATTGGGAACAAAATCAGAGAGTTCGTCAAAGACGACTATACACCAAAGGAGGTCGGTTCCTCAAAAACCATTTTTATCCAGATTCTCATTACCCTAATCACCAACAAACTACTGGTCTTATCGATACTCGTCTCAAGGCCAACCAAATACGGAGACGCTAGGATCACCGTTAAATATAAGAGATTAAAAGGATTTTGCCCCTATTATGGTATACTAACTCACTCGCTCGCATCTTGCAAACGGTTTGAAAGCATAGTACACGAACCTAACCGGCTCAATATCACTGCGAGTTTCCAGTTTCTGTTCGGCGAGCACATCCAAGTAAACCCGCCGAAGAACAACCACACATCCCCTTTCAAGCTTTTTTACCAAGGTACCAAGATGTAAAACTACCATCGTGCAAGTTCCCCTCAACATACTAACTCCTACCCGACCAACCCTACACCGACTAAACCGAGAAACACCTTGGGAGAGATCATTTGAAGAGCAGTAAATAGTCTCAATTCGTGGAACGCATAAGCCTACACCAGAATGCAATCAGAATACAACCATGTAGTCAGAAGAATATGCCGAAACAGAAATCAGGCACTCCTTAGAGACTTTACAGACCTTGAGATGCGTGTTGAGAATAGGGGGCAGAGAGACAAAACAGTTCTAAACCCTTGCACATCAATCACTCGAACTCAATTGGTTTCGGGCGCCACAGAATCTTTTTATATTCAAAACTTTCTTGGCAACGAATTTGTTGGGGTGGGGACCACCAGGGAGTTACTTAAGGATTTTGCCGAAGCTTTCAACGGGCAAATGCATGTCATTACCGATTTGACCACAGGACGGACCCACCCAAACTCAAAAACGATTGTTCTATCTCCTGCCACTGCAGCCTCGAGTAAAGACCTACAACTTTTTCCTAAAAAAGGGGGACAACCACCTGCAAAACTACCACTCGAGCCTTCCACTTCGTCCTGCAGCGTCAGGGGCAGTAGGGACAAATTTGGGGTGGACCGGGCTCAACGAAAACGAAAAGCATATACAATGGATTTGGGCTACTCAGATACACTCACGGGCCCGGTCCTGGTGGATCTGCACTACTCAGACTTCCCAACAGTTCAAACCCATGCTAGACCACAATTGGGTGGGATGCAGTGTAATCAAATAAATATACCCACCTACAAAAACACTTACGTTGTCAAAGCAAAAAAAATCTAACCGGGCCAAAAAGGTACCAAAAGCCTGCCAACACCCACATTCGTTTTCCGACCGGCACACAAACTGGAGATGCATTAAATGATGATAAGGTAAACTGGGTGAAGGACTCTGAATCGGACACTCTCCCCCTGGAAATTGGATACTCTACGGATGATTGTGCGGGATGGCACACACCATGCCGCAAAGATTTTTTTGGGTCCAACACAGGACAAGATAGTGGGAAGTATAGCTCATCATCTTTTAACCGGCTTAAGCGCACTCTTCTCCGCTCTGGTAACTCCAAGGAAGGTACGGGGGAGTCGGGTTCTCCCGCAAAGGTGTGCAAAATTTCCAAAACTTTAGTATCCACTTTTGTTTCTTATTTTAATGATAATACTACCAACTCGTACTATTTAGTCTACTATTATGGGAACGGATCAAAACTGTCGAGGAGACTTTGACCTTCGGACACCGGACACCCAAAGCCTTCTCCATATAAGGAGAGGGCCAGTCGCAGTTTCACTTGTATGGCCCCACCTAATTATTATTATACCAAATCTGTAGAACACGATTTTGGTCGGTGCTGTGGAAATTGCATCAAATCTAGGACCATATCCAACCAAACCCCGATCCAGACTAGCCCATCTCGACAATGGGGAAAACTAGTCCAGCCCTTTAAATACACCCGACATATTTCTCTATTAGATCAATGTTGTCATAGCAGAGGCTTTGAGGGGGTCAAGTGATCTATCACCAAAGCCGCTCGTGCCTTTCTTTCTCCTTGATACTCGGTGGCCTGGAGCACTATCTGCAAGCACTTCAAAAAAATTCGTACTCGTTTCTTTGAAAGGAAAATGAGAACGAAGCACTCCTCCTTTGTACCCCTCCCCTCCCAGAGTGACCTAATCCTGAGTACCACACTTGCAAACACCCAAAACACTAAAGCGGGCCCGACACCGGCCCTCTGTTTCAAATGATATTAGCTCACCAAAAAAAGTTCAAGCCGGATATTATTTTTATCTTCGAAACCAAGGCTACTAGTCCTAAGGACTTGGGGAAGCTTAACTCTCTGGGATTCACCCACTCCCACTCTATTAACGCCTCCGCAACCCATGGAGGAGGCCTTTGATTGGCCTGGAGAAATAACATCAACCTTACTATCCTTTCCTCCTCCCCCAATGTTATTGATTCTCTTATCCAATCTCACTCTATCAATGGGGCTGTGGGCACGCAAAATGAATTATGGATGTGCTTCTTCATGTATAGGCCTCCGGTCTCTCAACACAGGGACACATACTGGAACGCTATTGGTCAACTGGCCCCTAGTATCCCCATCCCCTGGATTATCCTCAGAGATCTTAACAACATCACCTGCCATGAGGGTAAGTTTGGGCGCATCCTCTTTGACATCTCGGCCCCTAATCCCCTCGAAAAATTCATTTTCAACGAAGCTATGTTTGACCTGAGATTCTCTGGCATCCCCTTTACTTGGTCTAACAAACATATGGGTAGGGATCTGGTCAAGCAATGCCTAGACTGAGCTCTCGCTAATGCATCCTGGCGCACACAATTTTCAGACGCCACCGTCGATAATCTGCCTATTATCGGCTCCGACCATGAACCTATCCTGCTTAACATACTACCTAGGACCCACAATCTCCCAAAAAAAAAATTCCATTTTCAATCTCTCTGGACTAAGTATCTAGACTGGCATAAAATTGTTACATTGGCCTGGAACCAAAACCAAGAGGGCACTCGGCCTCTGTTAAAAGCTTCGACATACCAAAAAGTAACTCACGAAGTGGAACAAAGCTGAGTTTAACTGTACCCCTAAAAGAATGCACAACCTTAGGGATCAAATCTTCGCTATCCAGAAGAAGGATCTAACGGAACAAAACAACAATATTGAGATTATACTGCAGAGGGAGCTGAATAATACCCTGACCCAAGAAGAAACTCTTTGGCAGGATAAATCAAGAGAGACCTGGCTTAGAGGAGGGGATCGAAACACCATGTTTTTTCACCTCTCCACCATTTACCGTAGAAATCACAACGAAATCTCCAGAATAAAAAAACTGGATGGCACTTGGGCATACGGCCGGGAGAATATAGGGAACGCATTCGTTGATTTATACAATGAGCTTTTCTCTCCCTCTCTCCCCACCCCAAAGGTCCAAAACCTAAACATTATGGAGAAAATGATCACGGATGAAGAAAATGCTTAACTCACAAAAGACCCTTCTATTGTGAGGTAAAGGAGGCTCTCTTCTCTATGAACCCCCACAAATCCATGGGGCCTGATGGATTCACCCTGCTTTTTTATCAAAAATCTTGGGATATTGTCAAAGACGACCTTTTCCAAGCCATTCTTGCTTTCTTCTAGTCTGGCCATATGCTGCCTGAGTATAACCATACTAACATCACCCTCATCGCCAAGACAAAAAATTCTGACAGACCGGGGCGGTTACGGCTGATCAGCCTCTGCAATGTTAAACTTAAGATCATTACTAAAATTATGGCGGGCCACCTCAAACCTCTCCTTAACAAGATCATCTCTCCAACCCAAAATGCTTTCATCCCTGGAAGGAAATTTTTTGATAACATTATCCTGGCCCAAGACATCATCTCCCCACTTAAAAAGAAAAAAATGACCTGTGGGCGCTATGGCTGTCAAGCTTGACCTTAGCAAAGCTTTTGATAGAGTAGAATGGGGCTTCCTAGGGGACACTCTCAAAATATAGGTTTTTACGATAGATGGTGCCATTGGATCCACCAATGCATCTCCACCGCCGCACTCTCCTTTAACCTTAACGGTACGCCTTATGGCTTCTTAAAGCCGGGAAGAGGCATCCGGCAAGGTGATCCCCTATCCCCTGCTCTTTTCCTTATCTGCTCGAAGGTTCTCTCACCCATTCTCCTTCATGTGGAGACCAACCAGGAGATTCATGACATTAGGATGGCCAAAGGATGCACCTCTATTTCACACCTCCTTTTTGCAGATGACAGCTTTATTTTTTGTAAAGCTTCCATGAAGGAAGCAGGGTCCCTTCAACATGCCCTAGATACTTTTAATAATGTCTCCGAACAGGATATAAACCTCGACAAATCCTGTATACTATTCGGCAAAAATAACCCTCGCAAACATCACAAAATAATCCAAGTTATTCTCCATATAAAAAATGATACCGTGGGGAAAAAATATATGGAAGCTTCGCTTATTTTTGACAGATTCAAAAGACTGAATTTCCAGGACATTATCACCCGGGTGTCTCATCGCATTGAAGGCTGGAAAGCCAGAAACTTATCCCATACTGGCTGACACACCCTGAATAAAGCTGTTAACTCAGCAATCCCTTCCTTCCTCATGTCCATTTTTCCCCTTTCTATAAAAACTTGCAAAACCTTGGACTCTATGAACGGCAAATTCCTATGGGGTTACAACAGCACGGATAACACTAAGATCCATCTCATCAGCTAGAAGAAGATGTGCCAAAAGACTAGATGTAGGGGCCTGGGCATCAGAACCGCCCTCAATCACAATCAGGCCATGTTGGCAAATTTTTTTTGGAGAGTCATGAAGGAACCCGATAAACTCTTGTCCCATAACTTGAAGCAAAAATACTCACCAAAGGAGTCCCCTATGATTTCACTCCCCAAGCCTTCTAGAAGTTGGATCTGGAAAGGGATCCTTAAAGCCTGTAAAAGTATTTAGCCAGACCTCATTTGGCACATTGGAGACGGAAAGCAGGTCGACTACTGGCTGGAACCCTGGATCCCGGATATTCCTTATGGCAGGCCCTCGAGACCGACCCCCCAGCAGAGAGACTTCTCAAAGGTGGCAGACCTTATCTTTCTAGATAATCGCACGTGGAAACACGTTCTTATCAGATCCATCTTCTAACAGGACATAACTGAGCTTATTTTGGCGATCCCCTTGAGCACTTCCCCAACCCGTGACGTCCTTAGATGGAGATAGGAGAAAGGAGAAAGATGGGATCCTCACGGTTAAATCCGTTTACCATGTCTCCATGGCGGAGCCCACCCATAACCTCCAGAACAACATCTGCTCGGACCCGGACAATATACATTGGAAGTGATTTTGGAAACTCAAGATCCCGTTTCGTATCCAAATTTTAATGTGGAAAGCCCTCCATAAGGGCATCCCCTCAAAACTTAGGCTTTGGCATGGGGATGACACTTGGGATACCATCTGTCCCAGGTGCGGAGAGGAAGAAGAATCCGCCAGCCACACCCTGTTCTTTTGTAAGAGCATTAAGGAGTACTTGGGCCTATCTGTCCTCCATACGGATCTTAACAACTGTACCTATTCGGACTCGGTGGAAAAAATACTGAACACTCTCACCCTCCAGCACAGAAATGATTTTGACACCAACACCCTCTGGAGCACGATCGGAGCCATCACTTATGTAATCTGAATGGATAGAAATGAGTTCATTTTTAACAAAGAAAAGCCATACCCGAAGAAAGCCATCAAGCTAGCCATGAGCTACATCACCTAACATCCTCTCCCTTCTAATACCCCCCATTAAACCTTTGGACATACCAGCCCGTAAGTGCCCGAGGGGTGGCACGTTATCACGGTGGATGCCTCCCGGACCAACAATGCCGCTCTGGGAGGAACAGGCTTTACTATTAAGACTTATCATTCTACTCTTATTTGTGCAGGATATGATTCAGCCAGAGTTGAGGACTCAGAAGAGGCGGAAGCGATTGCAGTGATAAGAAGAATGCAAGTAGCACACCAGATCGGCCTTGAGCGTGTTCTGCTCCTGACAGACTGCCGACGTCTGGTTAGAGCTTTTAAGATGTGCTCAGACGACCTTTCTTGGGGAGCTTTGACCCTTGCACCGGACATGCTCGCTTCCTCTTCTCTTTTTGTAGACTTTTGATTTTCTTTTATCCCTAGATTTTGTAACCTAGAGGCTCATATTTTAGCCAATAAGGGGGCCAACTCACCCCCTATATTTTGTTGTCAGCTATTGAAGACTTAAAACCTCTTGAACTCTGTATTTCCTGTTGTTGCCTATTAGGCATTTATATATTTACGTTTGCCTAAAAAAAAATAAAAATAAACATTTAAAAGAACTTAACTAATGTTACATTTAGATATAAAATGTCTCAAAACTTTTAGGACTTTATGTAATGGGGTATTATTGACTCGTACAACTTTGAATAGAGTAGTTCAACATCGCTTTCGAATAACAACATTCTAACCATTTTTTTTTTTCAAGAATTTTGCCATGTTTCTCTTGTATTTCTTTTCATAAAAAATATTTACTCAAAAACAACAATAAAAGTCGTCGCAAGTAAGAACTTACGGTACCTTTCTCACTGGAAGAAAATGTTTACTGTGAGTTTAGTCACTGCAAGTAAGTACTGACAATGACTAATGTTACCGAACATGAATACTTGTGATCACTAATTACGCATCAATCACTATTAGTTTTTCTTTCTTTCTAATATCTCGAAACATGAAAGGTTGGGTCTTTAAAACCATCTTTGGGTTTGTTAGGATAATGAAATTCTGCTTAATTCTAATGCGTAAATCTTATGAATAAATGGGGTTGTTTGAAACCTTAAAAATTGAGACCACAAACCACTATATGATCTATATTATTTGCAAATTGACAATTACGGTACTAATAGCCACCGTGGGTTTTCGATATGAATTAAGTTCTTTGTAAGTTTCCATTTTCGGTACCAATAGCCGTTGCAAGTCGGGTTTTCAAGTATAAGATTTGTTGTAATTAACTTTTTGATCTTCAAGACAGAGAGATTGAGAAAGATGATTCAGTCATTGTTCTTTGTTCTATCTGTAGAGGAATTTGGTAGTATTGCTTCTAATGGAGGAAATAAAGAGATAAAAAGGGAGAGAGAGAGAGAGACTGACGTCGAAGAAAATGAGAGATAAAGAAACGCTGAAGAGATTGAAATGGAAATAGAGAGGGACGAAGGAGAGAGAGAAGAGAGAGATGCCAGAGTTGCAGAGTTGGAAATAGATGGTTGCCTCTACTCTTTCCCTTTTCTAATTTCTTTTTTTTTTAATTTATTTTTTTATGAATCCTCGACTTAAGCATTATGGCATCTCGATAAAAGTGGGGTTGCTAATCCCGTTTATGTGGATGGGCGTTATGTCCATCCATATATCATTTGGGGAGAAAAATTTAAGACAGGTCTAGCAAAAAATCAGTTCTGCAGAAGTAGTGTACCTGAAAATCAAAAAGTTGGTTACAAAGAGTCTACAACTTACTGATTTTAACTTCTTGAGTACTCCTCAAAATACAGCAGTCTTCAATAAATGGGGGTTAAGTCCAAATTAAAGATTACTAGAGGGTAGGGCCGGCCCTGAGGGTGTACGGGCGACAGCACAGGACCCAAGAATAAAAAGGCAAAAAAAATAAAAAAATTCTGAAGGGGTTAGAAAAATAAAATAAAATAAAAATTGTGAATAACATATATGATGAAGACTTAGCTTAGTTGGTTAGTGATTTGTCTTTAGAGTAAGAGGTCAAGTGTTCAAACCTTTAGCAAAACAAATTTTTTTAGGTCGCTTTTATATTTTCGCACGCGACCTTAGGGGTACTTGGGCCGAGCCTGCTAGAGGGGTAGTAAAGAAGGTTGGAAGCATCAGTCAAAGCATACTGTTATTCTAGATGTTGCATTTTATTCTCAGAACTATAAAAAAAGTGGAGGTCTTCTCAGACTAGCTAATGGTATCCCAATATGTGCTTATGCAAATATCTCTACTGAAGATAAGATCAAAATTGTGTTTTCCTGTTAACAATTATGGAAGGCATTAGGTTTGCAATTTTAAAAGGGATCTAGGATTTGGAGGTATGTTCAAACTTAATACATATCATTAACTCCCTTAATTCTGATTGGGTCTCTAGCTGGAGAAGAATGAAGACTTATAAGTATATTGATAAAGAGAAGAGTAAGATCAAGCATATCCTTTATTCACAGGACAAGGCATTCTATCAGAGCACAATTAAATATGTAGCTTCACAATGTACATACGATGTTTTGTATTTCCCTTATTTTTCCCCTATTGAATTAGCTGTTTTATGTAGTGATGATTCAAATGGGGTTTACCAATATTTGTAAATATCCTTCTTATAAATACTATCAGGTGGGGGCCGTCTGCCTAACCCCAGCTTCCATCTTAAAAAAATAAAGAGGTTATGCATTTATATAGGGTGTAATAAGACTTTCTTATGATATAGATAGTGTTATTTAAAAGTTTAATATAGGTATACTAATTTGAAGAAAATGTTGAGAAAATCGACACCAAGAATAAACCACTAAAGCCAAAAAATCTTCTAGTACATATATTAAAGACCTCTGGGTAGCCATGGTTTTCTCCATCTGCAGGAACATCTGGAATGCAAGAAATACATGGAGATTCGATAGAATCAAGATTACTATCCAAAAAACCACACTGAATGTCCTAATAGACATTGCAGATGCGGCTCACCTCTCTAAACATACGATGGACAATTCAGTTCATGACCTTAAGATTATTAAAACATTAAATGTCCAATGCGAACCACGTAAAAGCAGAAATATAGAAAGATACTCCCAGAAGCCAACGAGATAAAAATCTGCTATGATGGTTTGGCTAGGGGCAATCTAGAACTGGCGGGTATAGGAGTAATATACAGAAACAACACCGGTGAAGTATACAATAAATCTATTGATCAAGCTACGAACTATATAACAGAGATCACTACAATCATTAATGGAATTCGACGATCTGTAACATAAGGCTGGTGACGAGTTTGGGTAGTATCCAATTCAGCTACAATGATAAAAGCATTCCTCAAGGCCAAACTTCTATTGTCCCTCAAATCCGTGTGGAACATTCTCTCTCCTCTCTTTCAGAATATTCGGTTCAGTCATGTGTGGAGAGAATGTAACTTCTTTGTCGATCACCTTGCACGAAGAGGCTTAGACCCCGACCTACCCCTGGAAGAATGGACTAACGGAAAACCTGACAATCTACAAGACATTGAAGAGCACACCGCAGAGTACTTTAGAATTAGATGACACTAAAAATATCTAGCCGTGTGGTTGGTACTTCAGGCTTTTGCATTCTTGAACTCTCATGATGTAACTATCCAGGGCTAGCCTGCATATTCACTTGTGACATGTACTAGTGAATAGTAAGCAGCCCCCTCATCAGCTTGTAAATTTTTCTACTTATAATCGACTAAACTTTCTGATAAAAAAACTAAAGTAAAAAAAGAAAAAGAAAATAGAGGAAACAAAACTCATATCAGAGCATCTCCAAGAAGGCTTGATTTTTTACCTCAATGCATGAATTTTTCAAGCATTTGCGGGATCTCTTCCAATAAGGCTCAATGCTTGAATTTTATTTAAGTTATCAGACGTATTAAGGTTTGGAGCCCCATGGTTCTAATTAAAAGAAAGAATGGGGGGCATAAAGGTTAGGCACCTTATGAATTGTCTTAAAAAAAAAATTACATTAGGCACATAAGGTTTAGGAACCCAACTTTTTATGGCGCATAAGGATTATGCTCCTGATAACAAAATATTAGGGGTGCATATGGTTCATCCAAAGGGGAGATTGAGCTTCAAGAAATAGTGAATGGTCTTATCAATACACAAATGTATAACTCCCTAGGATTTTCAATAGCACTTATATTCATCACTGTAGGAATTGGGTTCAAGTCCCCAGCCCCTTCTCATCAATGGACTCCTAACGTATACGAAGGAGTATGGTTCGTTAAATAAATTCTTACCTTTAGATTTATCTCTGAGATATTTAGATTTTTCAAAACTCCATGGACATGTTCGTTATTACGGGTATTTCCAACAAAGGATCAGACTAATGACGTATACAATACTTGAATTCTTGATGTGGATGGTACATAGCTGGTTCTTATCCTTCAGAGACTACGACTATAATATGTAATAGAAGAATCTGTCGACAAAGGGATCGCCCTAAGATGATCATCTCATGGCTATTGAGAACAAATCAAATCAGATGGTTATATTTCTCAATCTTTCTAAGTTGCTCCTACGAAACTAGGGTTGAAAAGATTGAAAAAGTCAGTCATTCACAGCCACTGATGAAGGATTCCTCAAAAAGTTAAGGATTAGTAATCCTTTTTAGAATTATAAATTAAATAGATTCGGTCTTATACATACACGAGGAAGGTAATCAAAAAATAAAGAAGATGAGTTCTTTTTTTTATTACTTAGGAGCCGTGCGAGATGAAAGTCTCATGCACGGATTTGAATGTGAGAAAGAAGTGAGGACCTCTTTTCAACTCTGACTTTCTTGTTCCAGTCGTGGTTTTTCTTTCTGTTACTTTGAAAGTAGCTGCTTCAGGTTTAACCACTAGAATTTTCGATATTTCCTTTTATTTCTCATTAAGCAAATGACATATTCTTCTAGAAATCTTTGCTATTCTTAGCATGATATTGGGAAATCTCATTGCTATTACTCAAACAAGCATGAAACGCATGCTTGCATATTCATCCATAGGTCAAATCAGATATGAAATTATTGGAATAATTGTCAGAGCATCTCCAAGAAGGCTTGATTTTTTTTTGCTCAATGCATGAATTTTTTAAGCATTTGAGGGATCTCTTCTAATAAGGCTCATTGCTTGAATTTTATTTAATTTATCAGACGTATTATGGTTTGGAGCCCCATGGTTCTAATTAAAAGAAAGAATGGGGCGTATAAAGGTTATGTGTCTTAAAAAAAAATTACATAAGGCAGATATGGTTTAGGAACCCAACCTTTTAGAGCGCATAAGGATTATGCTCTTGATAACAAAATATTAGGGGCGCATAAGGTCCATCCGAAGGGGAGATTGAGCTTTAATAAATAGTGAATGGTCTTATCAATACACAAATGTATAACTCCCCAAGATTTTCAATTGCACTTATATTCATCACTCTAGGAATTGGGTTCAAGCTTTCCCCAACCCCTTCTCATCAATGGACTCCTAACGTAAACGAAGGAGTGCGGTTCGTTAAATAAATTCTTACCTTTAGATCTATCTCTGAGTTATTTGGATTTTTCAAAACTCCATGGACATGTAGAAGAGAAATGCTATCCCCACTCGGACAAAGACATAACTTTACTTTTATCAAAATTTTATTGTGAAGCAGGGCCAAGAACAACGAATCTCTTTATGATAAACATATCCATTTTGCAAGTTTGTTATTATGGGTAGTTCCAACAAAGGATTGGACTAATGACGTATACAATACTTGAATTCTCGATGTAGATGCTACATAGCTGGTTCTCATCCTTTAGAGACTATGAGTGTAATATGTAATAGAAGCACCCATCAACAAAGGGATCACCCTTAGATGATAATCTCATGGCTATTGAGAACAAATCAAATCAGATGGTCATATTTCTCAATCTTTCTAACTTGCTCTTGCGAAACTAAGGTCAAAAAGATTGAAAAAGTCAGTCATTCACAACCACTGATGAAGGATTCCTCAAAAAATTAAGGATTAGTAATCCTTTTTAGAATTAGAAATCAAATGGATTCGGTCTTATACATACACGAGGAAGGTAATTTAAAAAGAAAGAAGATGAGTTCTTTTTTTTATTACTTAGGAGCCGTGCGAGATGAAAGTCTCATGCACGGATTTGAATAAGAAAAATAAGTGAGGACCTCTTTTCGACTCTGACTTTCTTGCTTCAGTCGTTGCTTTTCTTTTTGTTACTTTGAAAGTAGATGCTTCAGCTTTAGCCACTCAATTTTTCAATATTCCCTTTTATTTCTCATTAAACAAATGACATCTTCTAGAAATCCTAGCTATTCTTAACATGATATTGGGAAATCTCATTGCTATTACTCAAACAAGCATGAAATGTATGCTTGCATATTTGTCCATTGGTCAAATCAGATAGGCAATTATTGGAATAATTATTGGAGACTCAAATGATGGATATGCAAGTATGATAACTTATATGATGTTCTATATCTTAATGAATCTAGGAACTTTTGCTTGGATTGTATCATTTGGTCTACGTACTGGAACTGATAACATTCAAGATTATAAAAGATTATACATGAAAGATCCTTTTTTGGCTATCTCTTTAGCTTTATGTCTCTTATCCCTAGGAGGTATTCCTCCACTAGCAGATTTTTTTGGAAAACTCCACCTATTATGGTGTGGATGGCTGAAAGGCCTATATTTATTGGTTTTAATAGGACTCCTTACGAGCATTGTTTCAATCTACTATTATCTAAAAATAATCAAGTTATTAATAACTGGACGAAACCACGAAATAACCCCACACGTGCAAAATAATAGAAGATCACCTTTAAGATATGTGCCTCTCTTCAAACTCAACATTCAAGCATCAGGCTTAAAATTCAAGCCTGATGCTTGGAATTCAAGTATGAGATTTAAGTATTGAGGAAACTGTTGGAAGCCCCAAACTTGAATAATTATTGTAGTCTCTGAGAAGGTTTTGAAAAAAGGTCCAGGTCATCTTCTCTCCCTATTTATAGGGGGAACTTCTGACCTAGAAGTGCCCGAGCTCACGTGACATGTGTAACTTCTAAGATACCCCTCTGAGATCTTAGGCTTTGCTTTTCCACGTGGGTAGGGCTATAAATGTTTTTCATTACAAACTGATGTTGTCATTACAAATTGATCTTGTCTTGACTTATGGGTTCTTAAGGGAGCTTCCGCTAAGACATGCTTGCCTATTGGGGAGGTCGTTCAACGACTTTGGAGTCTCGTAGATATATCTTGGCTAGTAGGTCGTTAGGAGAGCTTTCCCCAAGAAGTGCTCATCTATTGCTGCGGAAGCTTGTCTAACGATCTACAAGCTCGTGGTTAGTGGGACCGTGCTCCTACAATTGCCTCCCTCAGTTCTTGCTCGTAATAAGGGAGGACTTAGGCGAAATAAGGATGATGCGGGGTCATTTGTTGAATACCGCCTCTTCCAGGCATAGTATTAGAAGTTTTGCGTCATCATTACATTACTGTCTGCCTAGGGAAGAGAACATGTACTAATTAATGCTACTGACTACACGTGGTGGCGGTGTTCCCCATCATGATGGTGAGACCTGGTTATTATATTTGTTTAAACTATCTTTTTGTGTTCGTCTATAAAACAGAGATAGGCATCTCTTTGACCACTATTAGTTTCATCTTCATCTCTCTAACTGCCATTATAGAAATTTTTTATGTGATTCTCTGTGCGGCTGCGTTCTCTTGTGAGGAGTCTGACTCTGGATTGCTCTTGGTGTCGACCCGCTTGTGGTTCTTGGTCTTTTTTGGTAAGTTTCCCTTTTTCAATGCTTCTCCATTGTTATAAATGTTTTCTTACTGCTTGGTAACCATGATAAACCAAGGTCTTGGCTTACCTCAGGTTTTGCTGGCCGTATTTAGTTGGCTTATGATTTAAACTTGATTAGGAAGGTCGTTGGGGGGGGGGGGGGGGGGGGAGCCGCGTAGCGGTAGGAGGTGCCTTTAGGGCTATGGTTCCTTAAGGTGCCCTAGTTTGGTATAAAATAATTGCTCCCTTAAGTTAGGTTGAGTCTGATCTTTGTACCTGGCTCATCCAGGGATGACCGATCATCTTGTATGAGTCTATATGCCCTCGCGTAAGGGTGATCATTGCAAATAATGGACTCATTGGGTGATGAGTCGATGAAAGAAGGGTTGTCTATGAGGCCTCCTTATGCTGTGCCTCTGGACTGGCGGCGCGGGGGGGGGGGGGGGGGGGGGGAGCCATGACCACGAGGCAGGCACCTTGGCACCTCGTGACCTTGAGGCTGAGGCTAGCATGGATTTCATGCCATGCTGGCGGGTGTCCGAGGATTTGGCCCATAAGGTACTCATTAGTAGTCGCGCCAGGGGAGGCTCCAAAAGCTTTTAGCCGTACCCGAGTGAGTGGAGACCACCTACGTTTTTAGCTGAGTACGAGTCTAAAGGGATAAAGATAGAATATTTGGTTGATATGAATGAACGGGCGAGGGAGAGGGCGAACGGTAGTGATGACTGGATATGGCTGGATTGCCAAACGTTGGCCTCGAAGCAAAATATTTGCTATTTCGGCCAGTTTGATGCTGGCTTACGGTTTCTGTTAGACGACCTGGCGAAAAAATGTTTGAACTCGTTTGGACGAGTGCTAGGCCAAATAAATGGAAATTTTTATAGGGTGATGACTGGTTGTCGTCTGATTAATCAGTCGGTCCCTCCTCATTTTAGTATGAGCTACACTGATGTGATGGTCGCATACAAGATGGGGCCCTGCCTACATTAGTGGGATTTTGTCCCTAGGGATATGGGGGATGAGGGTGAGGGTGTAGGTGTGTCAGATGAAAACGTACCCTCACCTCATATGACCCGTGCTCGTTCAAGAGTACGTCTTGAGGGTCGTCAAATGCGTACCCAGCTGAGGCAGGGACAGGTATGGCTAAGACGTCCCCCATTTAGAGGAGGGGAATCGATCTGAAGGGCTGAAAGGTTATGCATACATGTACTCCCAAGTGGAGGCACTGGTTTTACATAGTTCGTAAGTCTAGCGAGTCAAGAATATTTAAGTTAATGCCCAGTGGTAATTTTTGATGTCGTCACCCGATATTGGTGACGGGTGCGTTTGATTTTGACGATGGTCCCAATCATCGTCTTCCTTCGACATAATGTGTTTAATACGAAGTGTATGTCCCAATATTATCACCAATATCGAGTTTGACAATGAACTATGTGAAAGGGGCACCAGAAAAAGTTACTTGTGAAAATCCTGAGTTTAGGTCATGATAGGGCACCACATCCCGACAACCTTAGCCAACTAGCAGGGATTGACGATCGAAAACTCATTGCTACGGTAACTTCACTAAGAAGCAATGTACTTAATATGAAAATGTTTACAAAAGAAAAGAAAAGACATTCTAGTAAGACGAATTGACTAAGGCACTTGTCGAACTGACCGTTGAATTTTTTCCAGTAAGAACTAAACTACCAAAAACTGAGTAAATTATTCTAGACAATGTATTAGACGATAAAACTATTTTTACTATACGCTCAAATATACCTAAAGTAAAATACTTGAATCTCCTTATAATCTTGAGGTAGTACCTCTAGTTTCAGATAAGCTTAAAATATTCTTTGGTATACTTGGGAGAATAACAAGTTTAAAGATTTTTCCATAAGTATATTTTTGTCACAACTAAGTAAGGATAAGTTTACAGGAAATGAGTCATGTGTCTTATAAAATTGTTTAAAATGTTATTATTAACTTTTGTGGGTATAGACACTGTAAACCCTCACGAGACAACACTCATCCACCAGGCTAAACCTGGAGGTTTGACGTTTTGTTGCATATGCTAAATGCAATTGTGTTCCCTGCGAATGTGGTTATTATTTTATTTTATCGGGACAAGCAAAAGATAAGTTTGGGGGTATTTGATGAGCGCGTAATTATGACATTTTTAATATATTGGAACATGTATTGTAATTGTTCATTATATTTAATTTTTGGTACTTATGCGCGTTTGTTTGATTGTAGCTATTGGGGATGGATATTTGAAACCAAGCTCTTAAAGTTAAGTAAAAGTGTCTCCAATAGTTCATAGCACAAAAAGTCAAAGACACAATAAATTTAGTTTCAAGATTGGAGAAATATATACACAAATATTCTTGGAGAATAAGATCAAAGAAGATATTGCATCCAAGATCCTTGAAGATATATGTAAGAGTTTCCATGGAGAAAGATCTCTACATCACTTAAGGGAATTATAGGTAAGAATCTTAGGTGATTGGTTATAATATTATAGAAATTATTGCAAAAATAATCTTTAGAATTTAATGTATAGTTTCTAAATTTGGGTTCCTTCTCCTATTGTAATTGGGCATCTCATATTGGAGCAAGTTAAGAAGAAATAAAGTCTTAGTTTAATTTAATTATTTCATCTCTCTTTTTTATGTTATTTTGTAAATAGTTAGCTAGATCATGCAATGATCTTGGGAATGATAGAAGGCTAATTCTTTGTAGCTATGACTAGAAGGAAGCCCTTACCCAAGTAGCAATAGTTATATTATAGTTCTAGGCTTAGTTATTTTTTACAATCTTCTAAAATAGCTATAATCGACTTCTAGACTTAACCATAGCTAGTAAGTAAATTTAGACTATTTAGCCAAAATCTGGTGTTATAACCCTTAAACCAAATTTTAGGGTAAAAACAAAGGGGACTCGTTAAAAGAGATTCGACCAAGCTTAACCATAGTTGGAAGAATTTCTTGTGCATATCGGATTTATGCAAGCATATTATGATCAAATCCTAGATGCCTAACCATGGATCTAGGGTTGTCGTTTACATCGAAAATGCCTTACAAGGATTTTTGATATGAATAATCTGCCTAGTAAAACTACATGATTAATATATTTCTTTGGTTGGGCCAAATTCTAGTTGTAGCTATTCTCTTGTTAATTGTTTGCTTTATTTTTTTCGTTTCAATTGATCTCTTATAAAACCTTATTCGGCCTAGAAAGTATTTGGCTTCCCAAACCTCCCTGTGGATTCGATCCCACTCATCCGTGCTACAATTCAACAATCATACTTTGAGCGAGTATTTTGCTAAATATCCTATAAAAATCTTATCAGATACCTCAAATTCCCAGCGTCATAAGCCTGCGTAGCAAGGCCTCATTGACGAGGAGTTGTAAGTGCTAAGGGAAAAGGAAAAGGAGCCACTCTTTCAGTCCTACGTGGAGGAGACGACCTATTCCATGGTTAGTGGTAAATTGTTCTCTAGTTGACTGCCAGAGGGGGAGGTTCAGAACATGCCCTACAAGGAGAAGGAGAAGGCCCTTCTAATGGAGGCCTTTCAATACCCCCTCACTCGTTATACGACGGTCATGGCTGCCGTATGGGTAAGGATTTTTGTACAGCTGTTTATATTTGTATCGTTTATGGTGACAACCACATTTTTTTTCTTCCAATCCATTGCTTTTTTATCACATGAAGTACACCCTGACTCTAGAGGCCGCTCTGCCGTATGGCAAGAATTTTACCAGTCATAACAACGAGTTTGAGTTGTGCCTCGCTGAAATGCAGGCCCACCAGAAGGAGCTCCTCCAAGAGGTGGTACAACGTGAGCTAGCTGACTTCGTGGTAGACCAAACTATGGCGCTGGCAAATAAGGTCAAAGCGCTCAGGGAGGAGAAGCTTACGCCTGAGCAGGACCTAGAGACTACCAATGGCCGTGTTAAGAGTTTGGTGCTAGAAAAGGAGCGGACGAGCAAGCACTCTGCAACCAGCTTGTGGGGGAGCAGCTGGTGTCTGCAAGCCTATATGATTGTGTTGTAGAGCTGGTGGAGAGCGTGACGCGTATTGAAAATGAATTTTGTTTGTCCATTGACTTGTGGGTCACCACGATTACTCCACCGCTTCTTACTTTGCGGTTAACCCAAGACATGCCAGTGCTATATGACCTCGGTTACTCCTCTCGGCAGGGTCCTGTTCCTCTAGGGCTTCAAATGGATATCACTGCCGAGGAAGAGGCAAAGGTTGCGGCTAAGGATGCTGTTACTGCTGATCCGATTTCTGCCCCCTAGCTAAATTACCTATGAGGATATCGTAGAGCCCGAAGTGGCTATTCAGTAGTTGTTTGGATTTTTTTTGCATTTATGTAACTTTAAAGCTACATCCTTTTTCATTTTTTGCTAGTATTTGGACTTATACATTTCGTTGTCTTGGTTGGGCGATATCTTGAAATTCCTGACAAGTTGGACTGAGGATCCTGGTCGTGATAACGACCTATCTTTCATATTATTGAATAATTTTTGGTTTAGTCCTCCTTGGATTGAGTATCTTGGTCGTAAGGGCAGCCTACATTGTAGACTAAAGTTTTGTAAAACTCTTACAAACTTTTTTACCTAGTCCTCATTGAACTATGCATCTTGGTCGTATGGACGACCTACATTTGAGACTTAAAGTTTTATGAAATTCCTATAAACATTTTTAGCTAGTCCTCGTTGGACTAGGTATCTTGGTCGTAAGGTTGATCTGTATTTTAGACTTGACGTTTTGCGAAACTCCCACAAACTTTTTTAGCTAGTCCTCATTGGACTAGGTATCTTAGTTATAAGGATGACCTACATTTTAGACTTAATGTTTTGTGAAACTCTCACAAACTTTTTTAGCTTGTCCTCGTTGGCCTAGGTATCTTGACCGTAAGGACGACCTACTGTTGCTACTGTTGAATCGATTTGAAACTCCTACACCCTTTTTAGGTAGTCCACGTTGAACTAGGTACGTTGGTCGTAAGCGCAACCTACTATTGCTAATATCGATATTATATTGGGAGTTCCCAAAAACTTTAAGAGTGTACTTGTGTGTGTGTATGTGAGGGGGGGGGGGTGCTGCCTTGAAGGAAGTTGAAAAGTATCTTTATTGGGCATGGTAATTAATCATGGAAGCTATTGGTTTCCCCCATGTACATTAATTAGTGTTTGGTAATCACCCCAGTAAATGCTAGGTCTAATCTTATAAAAAGGCTTGTTAGTGGTCACTTGAAGCTCACTCAGTACTCTAAGTTCAATCTTATTCTTAAGCTTGTTCATACAATGCAGACCCGATCGCAAGCTCGCTTTGAGGCTCCCGTTATAGCGTGGGTAAACTTCTATATTCTCATGTACTTTGGCCATCGTGGTTTGGTAGGGAAGTCGCTGGAGCGAGCATACGTTGACCCATCAACGCTTCTTGATGGGGAGTGAAAGGCACATCGAAAGCGTTAGTTCTGGTATCTGATCCTTCGTGACCAAGTGAAGACTATACCCAGCCGTACGTTTGTCCTTAGGACCATGGCCTTGAAGGATGTGTAGGAATCCAGGGTGGAGGGTCTTGGTTATGGTGGATAGGAGAGGCCATGCCCTTACTGTTCGTGATTATCTTCCATGAATTTTTATGTTTGCTTGTTTGTTGTAATTATTCTTTGTTTGGGAAGGAACAATTTGTCTTTTTCATTTTAGCTACTCTTCTTATACTTAATAGTCAGCGTATGTTGGTCCTGAAGCTGTCGTCTAGGGAAACTATCTCCGGCGACCTAATATTGAAACACAGGTGGATAAAGTTCCTACCAACTCTTTCAGCAGTCCTTGTTGGACTATCTGTACGTGGTCGTTGCTACGACCTAATACTGAAACATGTGTGGGTAAAGTTCCCACCAATTCTTTCAGTAGTCTTCATTAGACTATCTAATGCGATCGTTGCTGCGACCTTATACTGAAACATGGGTGGGTAAAGTTCTCACCAACTCTTTCAGTAGTCCTGGTTGGACTATCTATAGGCGTTTGTTGGAATGACCCAAGCTTTGAAACATGAGTAGGTAAAATTCCCACCAACTCTTTAGATAGTCCTTGTAAAACTATTTGTACGTGGTCGTTGCTATGACCAAACTTTAAAACATGGATGGGTAAAGTTCCCAGCTACTCTTTCGGCAGTCCTCGTTGGACTATTTGTACGCGATTGTTGCTACGAGCATACTTTGAAACACGGGTAGATAAAGTTCTCACCGACTCTTTTAGTAGTCCTCATTGGACTACCTAATGCGGTCGTTGCTACGACCTAACACTGAAATATGAGTGGGTAAAGTTTCCACCCACTCTTTCATAAGTCCTCGCTGGCCTATCTATATGTAGTCGTTGTTACGACCCAAGGAGGCAAGATTTGTATTGAGGTATCTTGGAAAGAAGTGAAGTTGACTCTCTCGAGTCCTGTTATTGGAAATTAAAACTGATGGTGCTGATTTCTTGGCACCCTATTTATTATGAGCATTGAATGACACTTTTATATATAAAATGGGCTGGCTAGTTTGCCTTTTCCTCAGTACAGGTTTCTCGGTTGTAACCTTCTGAGAGCGATGAAGACGTGATTGCAATCCCATGACGAAGAGGTAAAGGCGTTAATCGCCCCAATTGTGGGCAAGTGGACCACGTTCCACTTTGGGACAGGGGGTTTGGATGGGGTTCCTCAGTTCTGGAAGCATTCTGTGGTAGAGGCCCTTCCTGTAAGCGACCGGGAGGAGGCACAAGAGGGGTAGAACCTGCATGTTATGTTTTGTGACGTCATGCTCGACTCCATCTCTTGTAGGTTTGAGCTGGAGATGATGACATTGGAAAAATTTGGGCTGTATGATGAGTATTATCGTGGCGAAGATTATCGGGCTCTAGAAAAAAGTGTTGGTGTCCGGGGTGTCGTCCCTAGATAAAGTTGTAAATGTTAATTGTCTTGAATAAATAACTTTTTTTTTTCTCTTGTAGATTTGTGCCTTAATAATTTTGTACATGTTATGCCTTAATAACACCCTTAGGCCATTTTTTACTTTAGAAAATGACTCCAAGCTTTGAAAGGGCATTTTACGTCAAAAATGCCTCTAGTTTGGGGAAGTCGTTTGTATTTAAAAAAATGTCTCCAATCTTTGAGAGGGCGTTTTACTTCAATAAACGATTCCAAGCTTTGAGAGGGCGTTTTACGTCAAAAACTCCCTCAGTTTGGGGAAGTCATTTTTACTTCAAAAAATGACTCCAACCTTTAAGAGGATGTTTTACGTCAGAAACACCCCCAGTTTGAGTAAGTCATTTTTACTTCAAAAAATGATTCCAATCTTTGAGAGAGCATTTTACGTCAAAAACCCCCCTAGTTTGGGGAAATCATTTTTACTTCAAAAAACAACTCCAATATTTGAGAGGGCGTTTTACGTCAAAAAAGTCATTTTTACTTCAAAAAATGACTCCAATCTTTAAGAGGGCGGTTTATGTTAAAAATGCCCCCAATTTGGGGAAGTCATTTTTACTACAAAAAGCGACTGTAATATTTGGAATGGCATTTTACGTCAAAAACACCCCTAGTTTGGGGAAGTTGTTTTTACTTTAAAAAATAACTTAAACATTGGGCGGGCATTTTACATCAAAAGCGCCTCCAGTTTGTACAGTGATTGAGTCAAGTCTGAGTAGTATTTAAACGTCTATTACAAAATCCTTACAAGTATGGGTACGTTATTGATTATATTTTTAGAGGTTCATGACGTTCTAGGGAGACTTGAGCTCTTCATCGTCGCTGTTCATTAAATAGTAGGCGTTGCCACCCATGATACGTTAAATGAGGTACGGGCCTTCCCAGTTTGGTTAAAGTTTGCCTTTGTTATGATTCTGAGTTTGGGGAAGACTTTTTTCATCACGTATTTCCCCTCTTGGAACTCTTGTGGGCAGACTCGCTTGTTAAAATTCCTCTTCAATGTCTCTTGGTACTGAAGCATGCGGGAGGTGGCTTCCTCATTTGTTTTGTCTATCATATCGAGATTTTTTGCGGGGAGACATTTGTTAATTTCACTCTAAAGGATCAAGGACCAGGTTGTGTTAGCAATGGCCTCGGTAGGGAGTACTGTTTTAGACCCATAGGTAAGCATAAATGGGGTGAAGTTGGTTGACTTTCATAGAGTTGTGTGGTAGGAGCACAAAATGTGGGGTAGCTCATCGACCCATTAGAATTTGCTGGTGTCCAACCGTTTGCTGATATCGTCAATTATCATTTTATTCGTTGCCTCGGCCTGTTCGTTCCCTTTGGGGTACCTTGGAATAAATGATAACATTTTGATGTAGTAGGGTCGCACAAACTTGGCTACCTTACTACCCATGAACTGTATCCCATTGTCTGTCATCAAGGCAGTTAGGATGACAAACCTAAGGATAATGTATTTCAATAAGAACCCGATTGCCTCTTCTTCTCATATGCTAGTGAGTGGTACAGCCTCGACCCATTTGGTGAAGTAATCAGTTACGACTAACAACCACTTAAGCTTCCTACTTACTATGAGGACTGCACCGACAATGTCTACTCCCTATTTTATAAATGGCCTGGGGCTTGAGACCATATGCTAGTCTACTGGGGGGGAGTAGATATGATGTCTGTGGAATTGACATTTGTTACATTTTTTGGCATACTCTATGAAGTCTTGTCTCATCGTGAGCTAATAAAGTACCTGTGTGTGTGCTCATTTGGCCATGGATCTACCCGCTGTATGAACCCCATATACACCCTCATGAATCTCTTTGATGACTATCATTATACGTGCTCCAACAATACATGTGAGGTGTCGGGTGTAGAGGCTCATCTGGTAGTGCTCATTCTTATCACTGTATATTTTTGTACTCGATTACGGATACTCTTTGCGGTCGACCTATACGTTGGAAGGATATGGAGTTCACCTAGGAAATTGAGTAAAGGACGTCGCCAATCCGCTTCCCCATCAGTAGGTGCACTATCAATTTGTATGGCTTCTATTGTGTGTTTGGGTATTCTCAGTTGGTCGAGGACTTCTACCTGGGTGACCCTTAGTTGGTCGTTAATTATTTTAGCTAAATAGGCTAGGGCGTCAGAATGCCTGTACTCGCCTCGGTGAATGTGTTAGAGGTTGACCTTCTTAAATTTTCTTAGTCATTTTTTTAGGATCTCCATGTACTCGGCTACTTTCCCGTTGGCCTGTAATGTCTCGTTATTCTGGTTAGCAACTAGTTGCGAGTCGGTAAAGATATAAATATCTTTCACGCCCAGTGCAAACACTAAATCTATTCCAGATTATAGTGCCTCATATTCTGCTTCGTTGTTACTAAGTAGGAAGTTGATCCATATGGCCTATTATAAATGAAGGCTTTTATAATAGTGGTCGACATTTATATGAGGCTTTATAAATGAAGCGACCAAGCGTGACAATTTTCTCAACGAGAGTCTAAACCTGCTTCAGTGTTTGATGGGATGGCATACATGCTAAGGCCCAGATCTGGTCGGGGTCAGCCTTTATCCCTCATTGAGTGACCAAGTACCCTAGGAACTTCCCCGAAGATATGCCAAAATTACACTTCTCAGGGTTTAATCTCATCTTGTAGGACCTTAATTTGGTGAACACAGTCTCAAGGTTGGCTAGATGGTCTTCCTGTAGCTTACTTTTAACGAGCATGCCATCGATGTAGACTTCCACTGTTTTAACCAACTGATCTTCAGACATTATCGTGACTAGTCGCTGGTATGTATAACCGGCATTCTTTTGGTCGAAGGGCATCACAGTATAACAATATAGACTCTACTCTATGGTGAAGGAAGTGCATTCTGGGTCTTCGATGGCCAGAGCAATTTGGTTGCACCCTAAGTATCCGCCCATAAAGGACATGCGCTCATGGCCAGCTGTGGAGTCTACTAGACTTGTGATGAGGGGCACAAGAAAACTATCTTTTGGGCAGCTTTTGTTGAGGTCAGCGAAATCGATGTAGACTTGTATTTTACCATTCTTCTTGGGAGCCGCCACCACGTTTGCTACCCATTGGGGACAACTTACGGGTTTGATAAACCCTTCTTTGAGTAACTTATGGATCTCATCATTTATTTTTACTCAGATCCATGGGGCTATTCGTCATGGCTTCTATTTAACAAGGGTTGCCTTCGTGTTAACGTGCAGAAGGTGACAGGCAATGCCAGGGTTGATGCTCAACATTTTATCAAACGACCAAGCAAAAACATCCTTGTATTATTGAAGGAGGGCTACTAGGTCTGAGCATTCTTTCTCTATCAATAGTGAGCCAATAAATGAAGTTCCTGTAGGGTTGTCGAGGTTAATTGTATCGACCGGCTTTACAAGAGGTGGTGTCCATTCTCTGCTAAACGTATTTATAATTACATCATTTTGGTTAGAGGTATGTTTTGTATCGAATTATATGTTGCTTAGGTAGGCAGGAATGTGGGAGGAGTCCACCGCCATGGGATGGTCCCCTGTTCGTTACTATTCTCCTATTTGTAAAGTTTTTCACTTCATTTTTGAGGCCTCGAGAACGACCAGTTTTTGAAGGAGTTGGCATAACAAAAGCGAGTGGCAACCTTGCAGCTTTGTATTTGGTACTTTCCAAATTTAAATGGGAATTGAATTACCTGGCAGTAGGAAGATGGAACAACTCTCATTGTTTGAATCCATTCTTGTTCGAGGATGCCATTGTTGTAATGTCCTAATTCTGTAAGCTCGAGTTGGCCTGAAATTAGCTCTTACACCAATATTCCTGGAACAAAAACTAATGTAAAGCAAGAAATGATACAAGTGATTTAGCGTGGAAAACCTTTGAATCGGTAAAACACTACGACCTCGAGTTGAGGGTTTTAATAACAATAACTTTTATTGCTTAAGGCTGATATCTCATTACAAGTAATCTCTCGAACTAGAAATACTTGACCTTGTAAATAATAAATTTGGTGTTTGAGAATCTTGAAAATATGGTTATTTTGGTAATTTCTCATATATTTTTCTGGGTCTTGTCTATTCTGGAACTTTTTCCTTATATATGCCTTGCCCGCAACTCGCTATCGTGCTGATGCAAGTTCTTCAAATAATGTAGGAAGTGGTGGCTGACTGAGTAACTATTGAGTTTGTGAGAGACATGCATCTTTGACTTGTTCATACTTTTTTATTTGTGCTCGATCCACGTTCTTCATCAGTTCGTGGGCTAGGAGACACTATTAACTATTCATGTCACGTAAAAAATACGTAAGTCTGATATGGAGGTAGTTTGAATTGGAAATAGTTGGAATTGGGTTAGATCGAGGGAAAGTCCCCTACAATCGCCCCCTCGCAACTGATATAACGAGTGGCTTTGGTTGAGAAAGAATATGTGGAGTTGTATTACTAAAAGTTAAAAAGAAATGACGTATTAATATTGATTTGAATGGTATGGAAAATGGGTATTTGCTTTATGTGATGGGATGTATCTACATTGAGTAATGTTAGAAGTATTGATGTACGCGATGCTTGGGATTCTGACAGTGGCTCTCTATTGAATGATGATTTCTTCGGAAACGTAACTGCACATTAAATATGAGGGTTATATAAATAGTACCTACCGAAGATTCTGGCAAAGTACACTATTTGTTGAAAAATTCTCTGGAAGTCTAGATTGATAATGGTGAAGACCCAGAGAATAGTTTATGATAAAAGGGTTTCTGCGAAGATGCATAAATTTAAGTTGAGATACTTCAGTGATCAATCATTGAAGATGCCCACCCTTATTCCCGTTCCACCAACGTATCAGGTTATGTCGGAAGAAGAAGTGGCTAAAGCTGAAGAAGATTTTTACTGTATGTGGAGATTTTATTACGTTGTCTTGACAGGCGAGTAACGTCGGGGGTGTCTTCGCATCCTTACAGAGGACAAGGTTGAAAAACAGATATGGGGGCCATTGTAACTAAGAGGCAGTATCGCCAATATCTTGCATAGGATTAGATTAGAGGGAGGGCTCTTTTTCATCTCTACCAACTCTCTGATGGTGGTGGTTATAGAGGAGGCAATGGTGGTAGTGGAGAAGGGAGACGGAGATTGGAAGTCTGCTTCTGTACCGTCATCGTCTCTTGGCTCTAAGAAGACCTTCTATTTATATAGTTGGGTCATGCATTGACTTCTTTTTTTGCATAGTTTCCATTTGAAGTTCGGCTCCATGCCTAAACTTTGAACAAATGAGAAGAAAGGAGGATGCTTAGTATTTTCCAATGCCTGCTTTACTTAAGAAGATTCTTGGTGTGAAACATCACTAAATATAGATGAACTAAAGGATTTGTTATCTGTAAAGTACCTGAAAAACTTTTTATCTATGAAGTACCTGTAATTTATATTTAAGCTGAATAAAACATGGTTATTCAAGCTCTATGTTGATGGATAAAATAACTATTGTTATTGAAATCGAGCTACGAGTAATTTGAAGAAATAGAGGGTGAAATTTAATATATAAGATTGAATCTACAAAATATATTATAGAAATTTAGCTATAAAAATGTCTTTGTGTAATAAAAGATATGTAATTTTTTTTAATTGAATAACATAGAATTATTGGGGAGATAACTGCAAAAGGTTTTGAATTTGTAGGGATAGGAAATTTAAGCTCATGGAGATCTCTTTAAAATATTGGATTTGGGGAAAATAAGTACGAAATGAAGTAGGCCGAATTTATTGAGGTCAATGTGGATAAATAAGTTTAAATAATTTCTACTCAGGATACTAGAGTTTGCTGTTGTGAAAAAATAGAATTTAAATACGAATTATGAGGGATTTGAAGTAATCTAGAAAACTACATAAATAGGGGAAATGAGTGTATGTAGGAGTAAGACATAAAAGATGGTGTAGACTCGATCTGAGATAATTCGTTATACCGTTGAGGGATGATTGACGATTAAGATAGCTGAAGTGCGAGAATGGATCTTTGGCTTGCTAGATTATGATGCTGACTTGCAAGTGTTCGAGCATCAGTTTGATGGTTTGGATTGGATGGGCAGAGAACTTAAGTTAGGATATCGCTTCTACAAGGAGCTATTCTGGGAATTGAATGTGGAGCCTTTAGCTCAAAAAGAGGCTATGTGATAAATTACTGAAGAAGAGATCGAGTTGGAAGATGTGAGGATTGGTGGAGGCGATCTGATTAGGTGTGGCTTCTCTGGGCATCTGGGATATTTTATGTGTAATTATATGTGAGGGAGCAATTTGTATGATGTCTAATAACTGTAAAGGAAATATAATTAGAATCAAGTTTGAATCTGTCCCATTTTGGTACATATGTTGTTGTGATCTTTTTGAATAAAGAATTTGCATTTTTAAAATGTTAGAGCTTTGGAAATGACGTCAGCACTTTTATAAGTAGCTGAAGCCAGAATAGAAAAAAGAAGATTGCTTTGATTATTGTCTCTTATGTTAGTGTAGGGAAAGTTTGATTACATGTAAGCGTTGAGTCAGTATGAGTACGGGGAGGTTAGAGAGAGATTTTGGTAATAGAGATGAGAATATAATAAAATATAGGGCAGGGGGCATTGATGGGAAGGTCTTTTCACCGAAAAGGTGTAAAATGTCTGACATTAATTGTGAAAGGGACGCCTTGGTTCCAAAACTGAGGGTTGCTCATGTGAGGTCTAATAACTACCTGCATTTAGAGAAAGAAACTATAAATAATGCTTCATCTTCTTCATTGAAATGTTTATTAATGTCTAAAAAATTGAAGAATAGAGAGAGAGGAAATAAAAAAATAGTAGAGATTCTTTATAGAGATTAGACCCGAGTGATCAACAATCAAGGCGAGAGAAGGTTGTGGAGACTGAGTCATGAAGGTGGTTGTGTAATAGCATTGTGAAGGAAGGATTTGGCGCTGCTTCAGATTCTTTTTCAGACGTTGAAGGTCAGTAGAATATTTTTGTGATACTGTTGATCTATATTTTTTGAAAGATTTTAGTGGTTTTTAAATTTTTAAAAATTACCATTTATAGTAACCTATAAAAATCTGTTTGATATATGTGTATAAAATAGATGCGAATGATATATGTATGATGTATGTGTTAGAAGATAAAGATTGAATACCTGGACCTGATGTAGGTCGAGCGTGGGGATTATTTGTGTAGATTCTTCACCTATTATGGAGAACTCGACCTCTAGTCATTCAGCTGAGTCTGAAAATGTAGAATCTGATAGGGATAATGAAGTAGGAGTGGTTAAATTTCTAGATTTCCCTGGACAATTGATATCATACCCCCCAAACTCTGATGTGTTTAAAGAGTTTTGTAAATCCAAGGCTCTCATAGGGGGACCATGGCTAAATTTTGTAGAACATGCCGGTAAGCAGTTTAGAAGATGTATAGTAGGATCTGGGGAGGAACATTTCTTTTTGCTGGCTAATTTAGAGACGGGGAAATTGGATAGGAGAATAGACGAATCGATCTCTTTGGATACGATGATGGGAATCTCCAAGGTAATCTAAAAGAGGGTTTTCTATGTTACCTGTCTTAGTTAGAGTACGGGTTGAGTCTACCCTTAAGCAATCTTGCAAAAGGGATAATGAACGTCATAGGGGCATGTCTTACCCAGTTGAACGGGAAAATGCAGGAGGTAATTAATATTTGTAAACGTATAATAAGTTGTCGGAGGAGAATGAGGTGGAGTGGAGAATATCCCCTAAAGACGTTTTGTAGTTTTATGGAGTGAAGAGTTATTCTGCAAGTGGAGGGGAATTTTTTTTTGCGAGCTCGTCTTGACCTCTTTTCTTTGATCTAAATTCGGCAGGTTGAATGCGGAATGATAATGTGATTTGGGTGAAAGGTGATTGCCTTCAGAGAGATGATAAAGAACCCATGGAACTTCTGCATAGAACTGTGAAGAAAAGTAAGTAAGATAACGTATAATATTGAACTGCTAAAATTGAATGTTGTTCTATTATCAATACTGTGTTGTTGTTTGATAGGTCCTTAGTCGAAGGTGAAGAAGAAGAAGTCCCTGTTAGATATTCTTGCTAAGGAAGGGGTTGAGCTCAAGGTAGTGTTGAAAGACCTCAGTATTAATAGAAATAAAAGAGCTAACATCAGATCTATGAAGGTTCAGAAGTCTCAAGCGACGAGACTAATGATGGGGGTTGGAGGAAACAAGCAGAGAGGAGCTAAGGGAGAGAGACGAGTGGCTATTCCAAAGGCTTCTGTAGTAGATTATATAGATGTGCCAGAGTCTACCATGTCGAGCAAGTTAGCTCGGGCATTTTCGATATTGAAGCATGGCTCGATCTCTGGAACCACGGGGAGGGGTGAGGTTGAGGGAGAGGCAAAAAAGAGAAAGGTAAATCCTTTTTCTGAACTGATTAAGGTGAAGGTCGCAGAAAATTGACTTGGCGAGGAAGGCGAGTTGAACCCTGCAGAAGATAGGACGAGGCTTGCAACTTGCAAGGGTCTGGAGGAGATGGGCAAAGTGGTAAGTTTGATGGCTGGAATGTTTTCCTAATTCTGTATAGTGATTTGAGCTAAAAATGTGTTTGATTTGTTTTTCTTTCCAGGCTGCTTGTTTGATGAAGGGGATCTGTCTCGGGATGGAGGAGGTGAAAGTCAAGCCCGAGAACGGGAAGGTAGAGCTCGAGATGAAGGTAGCTCGATTAAAGTCCGATTTGGTTTAGGAGGTGAAGAAGGTAACTCGATTAAAGTCCGATTTAGAGATTATCGAGCTGACAGAAGAATTGCAAAAGAATCTGAATGAGGTAGTAGTCCAGCGTGATATACTTGGGCGCCACCTCTTCGAAATGGGGTATTCTAAAGCTAAGGTAAATAATATTATGGATGACACCTACGTTAAAGAGGTGGATGATGAAGCTGGTAGAGCTGGAGTTATAAGAGGGTTAGATGGTGTCTCTCCCCAAACTGAGCGAGAGAACCAAGTGGATGATATTTTGAACCCAGAGAAAGAGAATGTGAATGAGAAGGTAGAGTAAAATTATTGATTCTTTAGTTGTGTGAATATGTGGGGTTTGTGAACTATAATTGTATGGATTATTGTAGGTTAAATTTATGTAGGCTAAGTGATGTTTGTAAATTCTGTTTGTAGGAACTTAAGGATATGTGCCTCAGAATAAAAGAATGAGAGATTGAGCTCGCTAAGGAGAAAGATGCTTCTGCGTCCCTATTGACTTCGTAAGTAGAGCTACAGGTTAGAAAAGAGCAAGAAATATTTGACTTGTATGCTACATTACTTTAGAGCTACAAAGTAAAAATTATAGTATAGAGACAGACCAAAAATGTGCTAATAGTTTAGGAGCAATGGTACTCAACTATGTATAGATAATATCTAAGTGTTGAAAAAGTTAGAATATAGAGAATGTGTACCTTGAAGTTGGAAGTATATGTTATTGTTCATCGAACTGGGATCTTACTTCGACCTTAAGTTTAGAAGTAGCTTCCCACTGTAGATGTCAAAAAATAAAAGCTTTTTAGAAATAAGATTCCTGTATGTATTGAGTGAGTGTTCTTGAATCAAACTTGATGCATTGTATTTATGATGTATAGGTCAAACTGGAGTCAGCTCGCTTGAGCGAAAAAGAGACACGCTAATGTAATCAAGAGTTTGCGGTAGAGTTTGATTGAATGAGAGGCAAATAAAGATAGGGAGGATCAACAAGTAAAGGTACATTTCAAGTTCGTTGAGGCAATGCAAACTATTGATGACCTCACTCGGAAGATTAAGGAGAAGGATGCCAAAATTAGTAAGGGGCAAAATGAGCTCGCGGAGAGGAAGGAAGAGACAACAAAGCTCAAAAGCCAGAATGACGTGCTGATGGTAAAGAGTAAAGAGGCGGGCATGGCTCGATACCGTATCTAGGCTTTAAAAACATCAAAAAAAGAGTTACGCTATTTTGTGTTCAGTCTGAAGGACCAAATGATCAAAAAAATGAACGAACAAGAGTAGATTCGAACTGCTTTAGTGAGTACCATGAGCAAACATGAGCGATTGAAGAATAAAATGATTGAGAAAGATATTGAGCTGATGAAAGCTTGAGATGACCTATCTAACTCCGAAATTACAGTTGAGCAGTTGACTATAGTTTAACCTGCTAAAGATATAGAGTTTTAGATGGTGCCAAGAAAATGTGATGAGTTGAATGAGAGGGTGGCACAATTGAAGACTGATTTGTCTCTGGGTAACTCGCGCGTCAAAAGTACCAAGGCTTGAGAGTGCTCGAGGAAAAATAAAGGTGATGCCAGGGTCTCTATTATTCAAGGGAATGTGGTTATCCTATCAGCTCGAATCAGAGAGCTAGAGGGAAATGTAGCTCATACTCAAGGTCACGTACAAAAAGGAAATGAACAATTAAGGGAGTGCCAAGGTAAGTTGGATGCTGCCCATGTCAGGGAATAAGTGTTAGAGCGGGTGATTAGAGGTAAGGATATCTTGATAAGGAAAGAAGATGATTTATTAAAGAAATTCCCTGTCGGGGTAGGTGTAGACAGACAACTTAAGGAACTTCGAGCTCAGGTTACAGAATTTAGGATGATGAACCAGGCTAAGTTAGATAAAGTAGATGAGAAGGTGAGGGAGCATATAAATCTTATGTCCCATCTAGGTAGTCACATGAAATGGTATAAAGCACGACACAAGAAGTTGGAAGGGCGCCTTTAGAAAGTGAGAGCAAATTTTTCCAAGGCAGTTATGCCCAAAGTATCATACTTAGAGATATTAATGGCGGTGATGGCCTATTTCCTAGAGGAAGTGAGAAGGCTCGAGTTAGAGAGGGATGCCTTGTACGACTATTTTTCGGATAGAGGATGCATTTGTAGAGCAGATGTAGATTAGATCGTGGAAACTGTATGAACTCCATGGAAAAAGAGTTAGTTTCTCGACCTTTTGAACTGGTAGAGCAAGGCAGGATTAATGTAGCTGCTCGTGCTCAAGTTTATATGGTTGATTATCCTCCTGTTCTTGGAGAAAGCATTACTGACGTCCCATCGGCAGAGAAGAATCCTTTGTAGTGGCTGTATATTAAACCTGTAAAAGTATCTATCGCAGACATATTGAGAGATAAAAGCTAGTTTTACCTTTTCTTTATCTTATGTCTGACAGAGTTTTTTGATTGAAAACTAGTATTACCTTCATTTTAATAGTAAAGTATGTAGAAAGTTTGATTGAAATGTAGTTTTACCTTTGCTTTAATCGGTATAATTGTCGCAGCCATATTGAGAGATGAAAGCTAGTTTTACCTTTGCTTTATCTTATGTTTGGTAGAGTTCTTTGATTGAAAACTAGTATTACCTTCGTTTTAATCATAGAGTATGTATAGAGTTTGATTAAAAGAAAATTTTACCTTTGCTTTAATCGTTATAATTATTGCTGCCATATTGAAAGATAAAAGCTAGTTTTACCTTTGCTTTATCTTATGTCTGCTAGAGTTCTTTGATTGAAAACTAGTATTACCATTATTTTAATCACAGAGTATGTATAGAGTGCTAGTTTTACCTTAGCTTTAACTGGAATAGAGGTCGATTGAAAGCTAGTATTACCTTTGCTTTAATATATGTATTGTCTACGTAAGTAGAGAGTAACTTGGGAAAAAACTTGGAAGTTTTCATTGAATAGAATAGAATGTACATTGTATGGAGATAAAATCTCACTTTTGGAATGGACAGAATGAGAATTTTGAATTGGAGGAGTGAGGGACTTAACGATAGTACCGTTTCAGTCGCTTAGTGTTCTAAGGATTCGGGATTTGAACTCCTTGCTCCGTCATGAGATAATATGATCCCATACCAGTTTGACCAATGATTAGGAATTGACCATCCTAATTTCTTGCCAGTTTCCTGACATGTGCCTCCTTGCGGTGTTGTGGGATTTATATGAGTACGAGATCATCGATTTAGAAAGTACAGCTTATGAATCTTCATTTGTACGAGCTGGCCAGCATATGGTGATATTGACCTAGATTGGCAATAACACGTTCCCTAGTCTCATCAATCCAATTCATGTTGCAGGCCAATTCGAACTCATTTTCTTCATCGGTAAGCTCGTGATCTTTGACTGGATGATGGTATTCTGTTGGAATGGTGGCTTCTGTTCCATAGTGAGGTGGAATGGGGTACAGCCGGTTGATTAACGTGGAGTGTTATGGTTTTCCCATAAGACATGAGGGACCTTTAGTATCCAATTTCCTTTTTACTGTGAATGAAGATTTTTCTTAAGTCCATCCACGATGGTTTTGTTGGTAATTTTTGCTTGGCCGTTGCTTTGAGGATAGTAGGGATTGGATGTTGAGTGGATGATGCTGCGTTTGTTGAGGAAAGCTACAACTTTTTCTCCAATGAATTGTGGCCCATTATCGATACGAATTAGGTGGGGGCATCCAAACCGAGTAATAATGTGTTCCCAAATAAAAGAGACGACCTCGTCTTCTCTAGTTCGACAGAGTGGAACTGCTTCTACCTATTTTTCAAAATAATTTTTAGCTACGAGTAGGTATCGTCTATTACCTGGAGTATTAAGAAATTTCCCGACGAGATCGAGTGCCTACCGTTTGAATAGCCAAAACACCTTGCTTGTATGTAGTTCGAGCGCAGGGGTACAAATCATGTGTCCATATCGTTGACATGTATCGCATTTGTGTGAGTATTTTTTTGCATGCTTGCGCATGCCTAGCCAGAATACTCCTCGTATAATTGTTCTATTAGCGAGTGATCGTCTTACGACATGGAAGACACAATCCCCTTCATGTAAATCTCTGAGCATTTTTCTACTTTCTTTATGGAGAGGTACTTGAGGTAAGGCCCCGTGACTGAACGGCGATAGAAAAGACCGTTTTAATTTGTATAGTGCTTTGATTTTTTGATCAGCTACCAGTGCTCTTTTGGATCTATTGGAAGGGATCCTTTGCATTCGCTGTCAGTGCCAATGTAGGCATGGAAGGGATTTCGCCAATCGCCATTCTTCTCTTTATTGCCCCCTGCGTTGATCGTGCATATAGAATAATGATCAATACAGAGGGTTGATATCACTTTGATCTGGAGATATCTAGCTTCTGTACCCAAGACCCCAGTTAGATAAGCTAAGGAATCAACATGTTTGTTTTTACCTTGAGGAAGATAATCGAGAGTTGCCTTCGCAAACTGGCTCATCCTATTTGCATCGAGGGCTGTATACTCGATCATCTTGCCATTCTTCTTGTACTGCTTAGAGTAATGGTGGACGATGAGTAGAAAATCTGTATAGAATGAGAGCTCTGGGACGCCAAGCTCAAGTGCGAGGTTGAGTCCGTTGATGAGAGATTTGTATTCGTTAATATTGTTAGAGGCTTCAAAATCAAAGCGGATTAATTCCTCGATTCTGTCGTTGGAAGGGGTAATCAATAAGATTCCAATTCCTGTCCCTACGGGTCCTGCTAAACCATCTGTAAGAAGTCTCCACCCTTTTCTTGTTACCCATTCAGCTTGCTCGTCAAATTCTTTGATGAGTGGATCTTCTTTAATTTATTTTGTAAGGTCAGGATCGTGCTCTTCATGTAGGGACCTATCCTTCGATCTAGCCCAATTCGAACTATTTTCAATTCGAACTACCTCCATACCAGACTCATACATTTTTTATGTGGCATAAAAGTTAGGATTGACACATACACCATGAACTGATGAAGAATGTGGGTAAAGCACAACAAAAAAGTATGAAAAATTCAAAGACACCTGCCTCTCTTAAACTCAACAGTTTCTCAGTCGACCGCTACTTACCACAATTTTTGAAGAATGTACTTCAGCACGATAAAGAACTACGAACAAGGCCTATATAAAGAAAAAGTTTTAGAAGAGGCAAGGACCAGAAAAATATATGAGAAACCACCAAGAAAACCATATTTTCTAGATTCTCAAAGCCAAAATTCTTATTTAAAAGATTAAGTATTTATAGTTCAAGAGATAACTTGTAATAAGATATCAGCCTCAAGCAATAAAAATCACGATTACTAAAACTCTCAACTCGATGCTGTAGTTTTTTACCTATTAAGAGGTTTTCTACGCTAAATCACCTGTGCTATCTCTTACCTTACATTAGCTTTTATCATAGGAACATTGGTGTAAGAACTAATTCCTAGCCATTCCGAGCTTACAAAATTAGGCCATTACATTTGGCACCGTCTATGTGTAAGAAGACATTTCCATGATATCCTAAGGCATACATTTACTATACTATCAATTTCAATCATGGTCACTTCCTGGCGACCAACAATCGGAATCCAGCTCGATCTTTCAGTTGTGCCGGAGCAACTTACAGAACTACATGGGAATCTCTACCTTGAAATAGAGAAACGTAATGAGCTCGAACGTTAGTTAACTCTTGACTAAGAGCTCTGTGAGAAGGAGCTTAAAGCAGAGCGACAAGCTCATTTGACAGTATTCAAACGACATGAAGACCAGATGACAACCATGCAGACTACATTATAAGCTCTGAAGGATACTCAACAGGCTCCTCAAACTAGAGATTGGGATCAAGTGCTAGAGACCTCCTGAGTTTTTGCGCAGGATAGATTGGGACCTCAAGTAGCCACCAACAAAGCAATTTCCAAAAATATTCAGTATGGACATAAACCTTCCATTCATTTGGGTGGTAAAGTTTAGTCCCAAATCAGAAGAGGTCACTGATTTTTCAAGTATCAGGAGGAAGAACTGCGACTTTAGCCTCAAATTCTAGCTTGTGATCATTTGAGTGGGGGTACCGGTACACATTATCCTCAACCTCCTCGTTAAGCTACTCAACCGACACGTAATTATGTCACACAAGAGCATATTGATTAGCGCATCAAGGAGTTGATTAAAGCATAACTTTTGGGCACTACAGACGACCTTACAAAGTTACAAGGAAGTCCGATAGCCAAAGACCTATTTGATATGGAAATATCGAAAGGTATCCATTCTCCAAAAATTTGTAAATACAAGGGCACCGATCCAAAGGGGCACATTCAACAATACAGTGATTTAGTAGGATTGTATTCCAATATGAACCACATCCTCTGCCCTTTGTTCACAAAAATTCTATAGGAAGAACCGCTCCAGTGGTTCTACTCTTTACCTGTGGATTCTATACTCACATTCGGTCAGCTGAAGAAATAATTCATCAAAACGGATGCTCACAACAGAGACAAAGATGAGAATTTATATTATCTTATTAGTATTAAACAGTCGTAAGGAGAGAAGCTCGATACTTTTGCAAAGAAGTTTTTGGAGCTCGTACGAAAAGTGAATAATCTCGATCGGAAAATAGTTGTTATTGCTTTTACCAATGAGCTCCAGCTTGACTTTAAGGCCAAAGAGCACCTCTTCCTCAGAAGCATTCCAAGGGTAACATCGGCAATCCTCGGAAAGGAGGAACATTACCTAAACCGATCCTCCCAAAAATGAATGTTCGAATCTTTGCAATTTTTCCAATCCTCTCTAAGGATAAGCTATACCGTCCCTCTCAGCCATTGGAGCCAATTAAGAGCCGCCCGTACTACATGTATCTTAAACCATCATTTTACTGACAACTGCTATGCTTTACAAAGGTTACTGGAATTTATTTTCGAGGAGGGATGAATGTTCGAATACATTATCGACCAAAAATCATACAAGGATGGCAGCTATAAGAAATAGCTCGAAGTGATCTTGGTCGAAGATCAAGCTGAGGAGAAATATCTTTACCATATATGCCACAACAACATGATCGAAATTCATTAGATCAATAACTTTTACCGATTTAAGCGTAGGAGACTATCAGAATGCTGCGATCTAATACCTCAAGATAAAGAAGCCAAGCTTCTACTTAAGTCAGGCAATCACTGGCTTGTGATCTCATTTAAAAATTATGATATTAGTCATGTAAAATTTTCACATCATGATGCATTAGTCATAATGCTCAAGATGAAGAAGTTTTTCTTGCATACAATGATGATCGATATCGGAAGCGGTATTGAGATTATCTTTCATAGTACAATCAACAAAATGGGATTAGCCGAACAATTTACTCCAGGCGACACCGATATCAGTGGATACAATAGTTCTAAAGAAGAGTGAGTAGGCAAGATCATCTTACCTATTACCGCAGGGCCAACCACCATCAACGTCGTCTTCTATGTCATCAATGTCAAATCTCGTTATCTCAGTATTATGGGCCGCTGCTGGATTCACAACATGAAAGCAATCGCTTTTACCTATCATCAAGCACTCCGCTTCAAGCACAACGATGGTATCTATAAAATCAAGGGTAGTTAAAAGCTTTCTTGAGCTTGAGAAAATACTGTCTCTGCCATTCTAGATACCTCAAACAGATACCCTGCATAACAATTACAGAAAGCTGATCACCTTGATGATTAGCCTTTAACAGAAGAGCCTACAGAATACATCAACAATGATGGACCTAACAGAGGTACTTTTATTGATACCAAGCTGGTCTAACATGATAAAGATGCTCTCATTCACTTCCTATGACTGAATCAAGATGTTTTTGTGTGGACTTTTGAAGAGATGCATGGGGTTGATCCAGCCAAGGATGTCACAAATTGGCCATCAACATCAATGCCACTGTGGCTAAATAGAAATAGTGATGACTATTACCTCGCCTTCGAGATAAAGCTAACATGGAGATTGTGAAATTGATCAAAGTGGGGTTCATTAGAGAAGCCAAGTATCCAGATTGGATATCCAACATCGTCGCTGTCCCAAGGAAGAATAGAAAAGTCTGAGTTTGTGTAGATTTCACAGATCTAAACAAACATACTCCAAAGAATAGTTTCTCTCTTCCCAATATCCATCAAATTCCTGATTCCACAGAAGGTCGCGAACTCCTATCTATGATTGACACTGCTTCTGGATACAATCAAATTTTACTCTTGGAAGAAGATCAAGAAAGGCCACTTTCATTACTGAAAGAGGACTTCATTTCTATAGAGTCATGCCCTTCAGACTCAAAAATGCAGGCACGACTTATCAACGGCTGATGATTACTATATTCAAAGCACATATTAGGAAAATCGCTGAAGTCTGCATTGATGATCTCTTGTGCAAAGACATATTGTCAATATACCTCATCGCAGATCTTAACATAATATTCAACATTCTTCAATCTTACAGGATACGACTCAATCCTGATAAGTGTTAATTCAGAGTACATTCAAGCCAATTCCTTGGCCATCTCATAAGTAAGAAAGGGATTGAAGCCAATTCAGATCAAATTCAGGCTCTCCTCAACATACTATCTCTAAAGACGATGAATGACGTATAAAAGCTTGCCCGTAGGATTGCCGCTATCAACTGATTCATTTAAAAATCTTCAGATCGCTGTCATTGGCTTTTCCTATTACTCCGTTGTTGTACCAAATGAGGAAAAGTTCAGCCCAATACAGCGATCCAATGGACATCAGAATGCGAGGAAGCTTTTTAAGGTCTCAAAACCTATTTGGGGTAGTCTCCCATAATGAGCACCCTATAGATAATGAGAAACTGATCATCTAACTAGCAATTACAAATACTTATGTCAGCCCAATTCTCATTCAACTTGAAGAAAAAATTGAGAATCCAGTCTACTTCATCAGTAAAACCCTCATTCCAGCAAAAATGAGGTACTCTAAAATTGGGAGACTCCTTCTAACTTTTGTTTACACTTCATAGAAGCTTAAGCACTACTTCCAAGCTCATTCAGTTAATGGCATGACGATCTGCCCACTCTGAGAAGTTCTGTCCAAGAAAGAAAGAAATCTAGGAGAGTACAACAATGGTCAGTCAGTTTAGGAGAACATGATATCAAGTTTGAACAGTGACATTCAGATAAGGGTCAAGCCATTACCAATTTTCTCGTAGATTTTCCAGTGGGAGATCCCGAGTGGGAGGAGCACGATCCTGACCTTGCAGAAGAAATTACAGAAGATTCACCCACCTGCATTTGACGAGCGAGCTGAATGGATTACAAGGAAAAGGTGAAGACTTCTTACAGATGGTTCAACAGGACCCACAAGGTCAGGAATTGGAAACGTACTGATTACCCCTTCTAGCGAAATAATTGAAAAATTAATCCGCTTGGATTTTGAAGCCTCCGACAATGTCACCGAATACGAAGCCCTTATTTATGGATTCAACCTCACACTTGAGCTCGGCATCCCAGAACTCTCAGTCTACATAGATTCCCTACTCATCCTCCACCACTACTCTAAGCAATATAAGAAAAATAGCAAGATTATCGAATATGCAGCCCTCGCAGTAGATAGGATAAGCCAGTTTACAAAAGCAACTCTCGATTATCTTCTTCGAGGTGTAAGCAGACATGCCAATTCCTTGGCTTATCTAGCCGGGGTATTGGGTACAAAAGCTAGATATCTCCAAATCAAAGTAATATCAACCCCCAACATTGATCGCATTTCTGTATGCATGATCAACACTAGGGGCGATAAAGAAAAGGATGACGATTGGCAAAAGCCATTCCTTACCTACTTTGGCTCCGACAACGAATGTAAAGGACCCCTTCCATCAGATCCAATAGAGTGTTAATAGCTGATCAAAAACTTAAAGTGCTACATAAGTCAAAATAGTTTTTTATATCACCGTTCAGTCACGGGACCTTACCACAAGTGCCTATCTAGAAAGAAAGCAGATGAGATGCTCTAAGATTTACATGAAGGGAATTGTGGCTCCTATGCCATAAGTCGATCACTCGCTAATAGAGCCATTACACAAATAGTATTTTGGCCAGGTATGTGCAAGCAAGCAGAAGAGTACTCACGCAAATGTGATACATGTCAATGACATGGACAAATGATCTACGCCCCTGTGCTCGAATTACATACATGCAAGGTGTTATGGCTATTCAAAAGATGGGCGCTCGATCTTTTCGGTGAATTTCATAATTCTCCAGGTAACTGTCGATGCCTACTCGTAGCTACAGATAATTTTACAAAATGAGCAGAAGCAGTTCTACTTTGTCGAACTAGAGAAGAGGAGGTCATCTCTTTTATCTGGGATCACATCATTACTCAGTTTGGATGCCCCTACCTAATTCGTATTGATAATGGGCTACAATTCATTAGAGAAAAAGTCATAGCTTTCCTCAGCAAACACAAAATCATCCACTTACCATCCAATCCCTACTACCCTCAAGGTAATAGCCAAGCCGAAATCACCAGCAAAATCATCGGGGATGGACTCAAAAAAGGCTTCACTCACAGAAAAAAAGGAAATTGGGGACGAGAGCTTCCTTATGTCTTATAGGCATACCGTACCACTCTACATCAATCAACCGAAAGTACCCCATTCCTCCTGGCCTATGGTATCGAGGTCATCATTCCAATAGAATATCATCATCCACTAAGAGATCACGAGCTAACTGATGAAGAAAATAAGTTTGAATTGGCCTACAACATGAATTGGATTGATGATACTAGGGAATATACTATTGCCAACCTAGGTCGATATCACCATATGCTAGCCAGTTTGTACAACAGACGAGTTCGAAGTTGTACTTTTCAAATTGACAATCTCGTCCTCAGATAAATCCTTCAATATAAAAAGGAGGCACACACTGGGAAACTAGCAAAAAATTAGGATGGTCCATTCTTAATAATTGGTCTCACTGGCCTGGGATCATATTACCTCATGATCGAGGAAAGAGTTCATATCTCAAATCCTTGGAACACTGGGCAACTGAAACGATACTATCGTTAAGTTCCTCACTACTCCACTTCAAATTCTCACTCTTTCCATTCCAAAAGTAAGATTTTCATCTTCATACAATGTACATTCTATTCTATTCAATGAAAACTTCCAAGTTTTCCCCCACACAACTCTCTACTTACGATTAAAGTAAAGGTAATACTTGTTTTCAATCGACCTCTATTCTGATTAAAGCAAAGGTAAAACTAGCTTTGATCGAACTCCATACATACTCTGTGATTAAAATGAAGGTAAGACTAGTTTTCAATCAAAGAACTCTACCAGACATAACATAAAGCAAATGTCAAACTAGTTTTCATCTCTCAATATGGCTATGAAAAGTATACCGATTAAAGAAAAGGTAAAACTAGTTTTAATCAAATTTTATACATATTCTGCGATGAAAATAAAGGTAATACTAGTTTTCAATCAAAGAACTCTGCTAGCCATAAGAGAAAATAAAGGTCAACCTAGCTTTCATCTCTCAATATGGCTGCGACAATTATACTGATTAAAGCAAAGGTAAAACTAGCTTTGATCGAACTCCATACATACTCTGTGATTAAAATGAAGGTAAGACTAGTTTTCAATCAAAGAACTCTACCAAACATAACATAAAGCAAAGGTCAAACTAGTTTTCATCTCTCAATATGGCTATGAAAAGTATACCGATTAAAGAAAAGGTAAAACTAGTTTTAATCAAATTTTATACATATTCTGCGATAAAAATAAAGGTAATACTAGTTTTCAATCAAAGAAATCAACCAGACATAAGAAAAAGTAATGGTAAGACTAGCTTTCATCTCTCAATATGTCTGCGACAGATACTTTTTTAGGTTACATCTACTACTACTACTACTACTACTACAAAGGATTCTTTTCTACTATTGGAAGGTCAGCTACACTTCCCCCTACAACAGGAGGACAATCATCCATAAATTCTCAAGCTTGAACAACAACAGTAATCTTACCTTGCTCTACCAGTTCAGTAGGTCGAGAACCTGACTCCATTTTTATGGAGTATATAAAGTTTCCTTGATCTATATAAGTTCTGCAATTATATCCTCTATCTGACAAACAGTCGTGCAAGATATCTCTCTCTAACTTAGGCCTTTTTACCTCCTCACCAAAATAGGCGATCACTGCCATTAAGATCTCTGAGCGCAATGCGCAATGCCTTGGGCTTGACTGCCTTTGAAAAATTCTCTCTTATCGTTTGAAGGTGCGTTTTCAACCTCTTGTTCCATGCTTCATGCCATTCCATTCGACTTTCTATGTAAGACATAAGATTGATATGCTCTATCCCCTTCTCATATGCGTTATCTGACTCAGCCTGGTTTATCGTCCTTAATTTTGCTACTTGGGCACAAAGTTTCTCAAGCTCCCTGTCTTTGCAGCACATACCCCAACAGTTGATTACTTTAACAATTCGTCTCTTTTCTTTATCAAAATATCCTTACCTCTGATCACCCGCTTTAACTCCCATTCTATGACATGAACAACATCCAATTTGCTTTGGCACTCCCTTAACAAATCATTTCCGTTTTGTACGTGACCTTGAGTCCGAGCTACATTTCTCTCCATCTCTCTTGTTTAAGCTGATAGGCTAACCACATCCCCTTGAACAATGGAAACCCTGATATTACTTTTATTCTTCTTTGAGCACTCTCCAGCCTTAACATTTTTGGCGCTAGAATTGGCTTGAGCCAAATCGGCCTTCAACTGTGTCACCCTCTCATTAAACTCATTATATTTCCTTTACACCAACCGAATCTCTATATCTTTAGCAGGTAAAGCTACAATCAACTGCTTAACAATAATTTCAGAGTTAGATTGGTCATCTTGAGGTCTCTTCAACTCGCTATCTTTCTTAGTCATTTTATTCATCAATCGCTCTTGTTCACTCCTAGTATTCACTAAATCAGCCCGAGTCTGCTCTTGTTCGCTCATTTTGCTAATCATTTGATCCTTCAGAATGGCCATAAAATGGCATAACTCTTTTTCTGACGATTCTAAAACCTGGGTACGGTATCAAGCCATGTCAGCTTCCTTACTCTTTACCATTAGCTCATCATTCTAGCTTTGGAGTATCACTACCTTTTCTTTCATCTCTTCAACCTCTTTTTTCCCTCTACTAATTACAGTAGCCTACTCGCAGCCTTCTACCGCCAGTTGAACACCCGAAGGCTACCTCGACGCCTACTTGAACATCTCGAAGCCTACTCAATCCCTAAACAAGCCTCCCAAAGTTTAGCCAAAGATGAAGCCTCGACTTGGAATAAGCCTCGAAGATGAGCTCCATATCAACATCAAAAACACTTTAACCATATCCGTACATGGTCGAAGTGTGACAAGACACACGGACAACTCACCAGATAAGAACGGCGCCATTGTCGGTCCACTCAGCTACAATGCCAGCACACAGTGATAGAACCAATAGATGGCTACAGTGTCAGTACACAGTGACAGGGCCAACAGACGGCTGAAGTGACAGAGCATGGAGACAGATCCAACATTTTCAGCATCAACACCAACTCTGGGATACTTGCTCGATATTCGGAGGGTACACTTGTAATCTGACCTAACCTTGGTGATTTAGCCCTTCATATGTTCTATAAACAGGAGTAATGGGGCACCAAGGGGAGGTTAGGAAATATTCCCCCAGTGTCCATACAGTTTACCTTTGATCACCTTGTAAAAAACAGTACTTGAACTTTCGACTACTCGACAAAAATACGAACTCTCTTAAAAATCCTCATCAGAGGTCGTGGGGCATCACAATCTAGGCCTCCACGCAACTTATATTCCAATGTCTGATTGATATTGCAGACGAATGTAAGCGAAGACTCTTATAGGCGCGAGGTACAGTGATGAGCTCAAAGGTAATGATGAACGAAGGTTAGTGTTATTTGGTTGTGATGGTCAGAATGAATTATAGTCAAAGGTATGATGAAATGCTGCTTTGTAATAAACAATGGCTATGATGGTCGAATGCTCGATGTGGGTGATGTGCTCGAATGGAGGTCATCGGGAATGGGGTTTGCATGCATGCACCAATGAATCAGTTACGTCTAGGAAGTTGAAGAGGTTGCATGTTGAATTTTCGAGGTTAAAAATGAAAGGTTGTCATTAATTTGGTTACGGAAGAGGGAAAGTTGTGGTAGGTTTGCAAGTATAAAAGGAACTGTTGTAGAGATTACTTCTCACCGTTCTGCATATTTTTCTTATTGTTCTTCTTCGTTACTCGCATTGAAAAGGTGGTAGATATTCCTGTTCAAGAGGACCTGGCTGCTGCGAGAGTTAGGCGCATACGGGAGGCCTTGCTGGGGCTGCGACGCCGGTTTGGCCTGGAAGAGGACATTGATGCAAAAATGCCAAATATTTTTGAGGTAGAACCCGGAGCTTTAATTCTAGAGATGCCATTCGCATACTGGTGGGGGATACTGAAGATGATGGGGCATTCCCCGGTCATCGGATGTCTCTCCTCGAGGGCTTCGTAGAGGATATTGTTGACCAAGAGGATACAGATGCTGCGGCCGTTGTCGAAGAGGAGTAGCCTGCTAATAACTAGAGTCCTCTAAAATATGATTATGTTGTTGCTTTCAATTCTTTTGCTTCTATTGTCTCTTGTTTGTTGTTTTGTAAGAGGGTTGGAATGTTAGCTTCTTTTTGAATGAAAAATGATTTCTTTGGATAACTCAAGTTGTCGAACTGTGGGTGATAGTAATAAAGTCTGATATGGAATGGATGATACAGTTTGTTGAAATATGTAGTTTGTGTTGTTTGAAGATAAAAATGGTTTTGCCAAGGGAAAAAGTAAATTGTGGCGAAGTTGAAAAATTTATCTGTAGGCCTCAGGTTTTTTACTGGTCGAACTTACGACAGTATTTGGTCAAAGGTTCAAAATTTTTGAGTTAAGGGGCGTGCTGAATGCCGAAGGCCAATATATTGAAATGAATTTTGTTGACGCTTGATGCTGATGATTGTTCAAGGCGTAAAATGGTCGAGTACTTGAGTGTAGGAATGTGTTGAAGATTGAGTTTGATTTGACTAGCTGCTCTGACAGCCCAGACGGCTGGTCGGTCAGACTGGTATGAACGCTTGGAGCAGTGTGTAAAAGGTAATGATGTTGCTTTTCTCGTATGACAAAAAAATGGTAATGATTGGCTGTTTGGACTGGACTGTATGGCTTCGAGTAAGGGAGAAAAAGGGTTCGTGAACTTCGGGTTTTACGAGCAGATGGTAGTAAGGGTATTTTTCGCAGGTGGGAAGTGCGAGGGGTAAAGTGGTCAAATGACATTAGAGCCGAAATGCTAGGGTAGTGGGGTCATGGTAATGATAGTGGTGAGTAAATCGCGGCGGTTTAATTTTTTTGAAAGATATATAAGTGAGAGAAGAGTGATTACTGTGCTATCTTGTGGTGAGAATCAAAAGATTGGGAGAAGAGAACATACGTTATTTCGAACGTGGGGGTTGCTGCTTCTTTTGCTGGTTTGATCTTGCTCGTTCGAGGAGAGGGCTGCTAACCACTGGTAAGTCACTTGATCTTTGTCATATTTTCTCTATTTAAGGGGGTGGGTAGGAGATTTTGAATTTGGAGTGAAGAGGTTATTTTCGGGAGTATGGAGGCTTGTTAAAACTGGGTTTTGATCCAGTCAGAAATTTGGTGAGGGTTTTTTGTTTTGGAGGAGTTATTGTGTCTGATATTTGCGGTAGGGGAAATATCTGGAGGGGATAGATTGGATAAGGGCGATAGACACGGGATTGTCAAATTTTCCACCCTAATTGCGTGCCTCTTCTTTTATAGGCAAAAAATGCATAACTGTCGGGCTTCGAGATAAGGACTGGTAGATGAAGAGGTTAACGAAGTCCAAGATGGTACGTCTGGTCTAGACCTAATGGGCGAGGGTAGAGATTTAGAGGTATTAGATGAGGTGACCGAGGTCCCGTTGTCGATGATTCTGCCTGCTGGAGATGATCCGGTCATGAAAGGTCGAATGACGATAGTGACCGAAGATAGTGATGAAGAAGAAACAGTATGGGGGAAGGGATGTGGTGTAGAACCTTCGGGTACTGGGGAGTGAGATAAGGTTCAAGGGGGTGAAAACGAGGATTCGATGGAGTTGGATGAGATCGAGGATGCCGTTTCGGCAAAACATAGGGATTAGCTTAGATAGGTTTGCCACAAAATTAAAACTCCCGAAGGTGGGGGTGCAATTGAGTGTGGCGGGGGCAAGGTTGACTTTCAAATCGGACCCTGGGGATGGGATTATATCTTATAGGCGTCAAATTTGATTGGGACTGGAGCTGCCTCTTCGGCGACTGGTGAATGAAGTGCTAAATTTCTGGGGGGCAGCTCCGGTGCAGTTGTGTGGTAATTTTTATGAGATGATGAGGGTGATAGAGGGGATGAATGTGAAATTGGCTGGTGAGGGTCGAGGCTTAATTAAATAGTTTAACATTATCTTCTTTTATTCGAGAAAGGCAAGTCAAAACCCATGGACTTATCACATCCAATGTCACCCAGAGAAGCCTTGGTTCTTTAATCTGTGCTCAGCAGGCCAGAGGTAGAATAAAGATTTACTGATAGTAAGGGGTAACTACGAGAATGTAGATAAGGATGACCCGTACAAATTACATCAGATAAGGAATGCATGGAGAATGTGGGGTTGAAAAAGTTTATCGATGGTATGGGTTATGATGTCGATACGTTGCAGCCTTATCCTGTTTCTCCAGGACTTCTGGAGGGGGATGAATTGCAGATGAAGGGAGGGGAGGTGAACGCTGTTAAGGAAGCACTTGGGGGTATTGGGGGTGATGTTGAGTGTGCTCTTCGTGTAGTGCCCATTGGTGGAACTGCGGATGGTCTGTTCGAAGGGTTGTATGAGGCTGCTGAGGTTGGTGGTGATGGGGCGACTGTGGAGTCAGAGGGTGCAACCGCGCCCACATGAGGTATTTTGAGGTAGGATTTGCATGTCTTCTTCTTCTGGTTATGATGTTAAGTTGTAATATTGTGAACGATGTTTGTGGCTTTATGTTGGTATTAGAACTCTGTAGGGGGGGTTTATTTTTTGCTTGTTATCGGTTGAACTTCTGCGGTTGATGCTGAACATATTGATGCTTATTTTTTGAACATACTAATTCTGTGCTTCTGACTTGGAATCTGATTTGCTGATGAATTATGCCATTGTAGTCTGACCTTGAATTGTTGTAATTTGAATGCACATGCTGTTGATTTTTCTTATTTTGGACTCTTGCTGATTGATTTTAGAATAATACTGCAACTGTTCCTTCTGAAGAATAATATGTTGAGTATTTTCTGCATTTGATGGCATTATAGCTAGTCTTTTTGTATTTTTCAAGTAGACATTTGATATATTCAAAATAGGAAGTTGATCTGTTTGATTGAATGTAGTGTGATCAAAGTCTGAAGAGTATCTAAGATATATAGATTGAACTCTAAATATTCTGATAGACATTGAAAGCCAATGCCACGACGATGTTGAATTTTTAAACAACTTCCAGGTCACCTCTGAGTATCAGTCGGGCCGAGGGGACGTGATACCTAAAGGAAACTTAAAAATTAACTGATCGCCTCCAACGCATTCCCGAGGGTTCGGTCGTTCGACAATCTTTGCCCCTCGAGTTTGTTCGAATGTTGGAAACTTGACCAATTCAAGGTCACCCCCAAGTATCAGTCAGGGCGAGGGTGGACGTGATACCCGGGGTAAACCAAGAAAAAGACTAGACTTCGATGGTTTCAGAGCCTGGACGAAGTATATCTGATCGCCCCCAATGCATCCCCAAGGGTCCGGTCTTTGGACCTTTCTTGCCCCTCTAGTTTGCTCGAAATTGAAGGCTTCTGCAATTCAAGGTCGTCCCCAAGTATCAGTAGGGGCGAGGGTGGGCATGATACCAAGGTTCAACCAAGAAGAGGACTGGACTTCGAAGGCTTAACCCTCAACGAAGCAATATCTGATCGCCCCTAATGCATCCCCGAGGGTCCGATCTTTCGATCTTCCTTGCCCCTCGAGTTTGCTCAATATTGGAGACTTAAGCAATTCAAGGTCGCCCCAAGTATCAGTCGGGGTGAGGGTGGACAGGATACCTAGGTTTAACCAAGAATTAAAAAATGAAACAGTAGACGAAGTCGGAATGGAATAACTTGTTTATTGAATATTCTGGGGGTTACATCAGTTGTACATGATTGTAGATATGGCCTGTTGTAGGAGGCCAATTGTATTGTATTCCAGGGGTGCAGTAGAGGCTCTTCATTTTCTGTCATTAGGTAATAGGAACCCTTGTCTATTTTATCATAGACGATGTAGGTTCCTTCCCAAGATTCGGCAAACTTGCCAGCATTCTGAGGTTTCGAAGATTGATTGACATGTCGAAGCACTAGATCTCCTATATTGAAACTTCTTGGTCGAACTCTCTTGTTATAGGATTTTTGAAGTGAAATGTGGTAGCGGCCATGGTTGGCGATAACTCGGTCTCTGGTCTCATCAATCTATAACATGTTGCACGCAAGTTCGAACTCATTATCTTCGTCTGGAAGGTTAGGGTCTCGGGTGGGTACTTTGAATTGAGTTGGTAGCACAACTTCAGTCCCATATGTCAGGAGGAAAGTGGTGCATCCTGTAGATTTTCTTGGTGTTGTGCGATAAGCCCAGTGGACGTGTTGTAACTCTTGGACCCATAGTCCTTTCTTTACATTAACTCTCTTCTTAAGACCGTCGATAATTATTTTGTTGATTACTTCGACTTAACCGCTGCCCTGTGGATAGTAAGGTGTTGATGGTGAAAGAATGATGCTGTGTTTTTTGAGGATGTTTCTAACTTTGCTTCCAACAAATAGGGGACCGTTGTCCCATCAGATCATATGGGGGCAGCCGAAGTGAGTGATGAAATTTTCCCACAAGAATTTGATAACTTCTTCTTCTCTGGTTCGGCACAGATGAACAACTTCGACCCATTTAGTAAAGTAGTCGGTTGTGACAAGGATGTTTTCTCTGCTACCTGAGGCTTTTAGGAAGGGTCCGATGAGATCGATGGCCCATCCATTGAATGACCAGGAAACTTGGCTGACATGGAGGTCTCTAGAGGGGCAAAGGAAGTCATGGGTGTGACGCTGGCATTTGTCACATTGTTTTGTATAGTCTGAAGCTTGTTTCTTCATATCGGGCCAAAATAATCCTTGGGTAGCAGCTCGAAGGGCCATAGAGTGACCAGCAGTAACTGCAGATTCCTTCATGAAGTTTGGCTAAGATCTGAGAGGCTTCAGCTTGGAATACGCATCGAAGGAGGATGCCATTTGGGTATTTGCAATGTAATTGGTTTTTGTGGATGATATATCTGCGGCAATTTACCAAGATAGAGCGTTTGGATTTGAGATCATTTAGGAGAGTAGCATTGCTGAAATAGTGAAGGAACGGTTTCTGCAATCATCGGGATCATGACTCACGCCCCCAGTATTGATGGTACTGATTTGCATCTGATCGATACTTGGGCATTCGAGTACTTCGATATGGAGTGTCCGCGACTCTGAGTGGCCGAGCATAGCTGCTATGAAGGCGAGGGCATCTGCATGTCGATTTTCTCCCCGAGGGTAATGTGTGATTGTAGATTTTTCAGGGAACCGGTCCATTCGCTGTCGCACAAAGAGGGCGTAATCGGCCATGCGACCATTAGCATGGTTTTCTCCTGTGTTGTGTCTCTAAAGAAGTTGTGAATCTATAAAGACTGCAAGTTTGGAGATGCCGAGGTCGAGTGCGAGGTCTAGGCCGTGGATCAAGGCTTCATACTCTACTTCGTTATTGGAACATTCGAAGGCAAGCTTGACGGCTTTCTCTATTCGATCATTAGTGGGTATTACTTGAACAATACCAATTCCTGAGCCATTAGGTCCTGTTGATCCGTCTGTGAATAAACACCAACCAGTGAGAGGGTCCTACAGATTTACTTCTTCGGGTTGATAGTTTGCGAGATCATCTTCGTGTTCTTCCCAATTTACATCTTCGACCGGGAAGTCGGCTTGAAAATCTGCTACTGCTTGGCCTTTTTGGGATACTTGTTTCTTGAAGGTAATGTCGTGTTCGCAAAGGTATGCGGACAACTGTTGCACTCGTCTAGATTTTTCTTTTTTGCTGAGTACTTCTCGAAGGAGGCAACTGGTAATTACACGAATGGGATGAACCAAAAAATATGGCTTGAGTTTACGGGCTGAATAGACAAGTGTGAGGAGTAAAAGTTCAAGTTTTGAATACCGGGTCTTTGTAGGGGTAAGGGTTTTGCTGATGAAATATATAAGTTTTTGATATGGGAATCAAGTTGAATGAGCACTAAACTGATGGAAGTTTCTGTGGCCGCGAGGTATAAAGAAAATGTCTCGCCTTTGATAGGGGTACTGATAATAGGTGGACAGCCAAGATAAGTTCTAAGTTCAAGGAAGACTTGTTCGCACTCAGGGGTCCAATTGATCTCAGGGTTGTTTTTCTTTTTTATTTTGTGGGCACCCTGATCGCGTAAGAGGGAAAAAAGCCAAGCACATCGGTTAGAAGATTTTGAAATGAAACGGTTAAGGCTTCTATCCTGCCAGCTATTTTCTGGATGTCTTTCTTTTTTCGGGTGAAGGCATGTCTATGAGGGCCCGAATGTGGGTGAGATCGATCTCTATCCCGCGTTTACTGATAAGGTGGCCCAAATTTTTTCCGGATGACACGCCGAATTAACACTTATCTGGGTTGTATTTCATATTGTACGTGCGAAGTATTGAGAAGATTTCTGTTAGGTCTTGGATATGAGTATTCTTATGAAGGCTTTTGCATAATATGCCATCGATATAGACTTCGACTGACTTGCCAAGCAAGGGTTTGAGCATAGTTGTGACGTGGCGTTGGTATGTGGCACCGCCATTTTTAAGGCCGAAGGGCATAACATTGAAACAGTAGAGGCCTTGTTCGGTTATAAATGTTGTTTTAAGTTGATCTTCAGGGAGAAGGGGTACCTGATTGTAACCCGAAGTCGCGTCCATCATAGATAGGCATTTGTGTCTAGCGGTGGCGTCGAGGAGTGCTGAGATTGTTAGGAGGGGGAAACTGTCCCTCGGTGTATGCTTGTTGAGGTCAGTGAGGTCGACGCTGATTCTAATTTTTCCATTCATCTTAGGTACTACCACGATGTTCGATATCCAGTCTGCGTACTTCACTTCTCCGATAAAGCCAGGAGCTATGAGTTTGTCAACTTCAAGGTTCACAGCTTCTCGAAGTCATGGTGCCAGTGTACGTTTCTTTTACTTTACTGCTGAGGAATAGGGGATGAGATCATGGCGATGGCACGCCAGGTTGTGGTTGACGCTGGGCATCTCCTGATATGTCCAGGCGAAGATATTTTTGTTTACTCGAAGGAACTCGGGAAGTTCGAGGTGTTTTGACTCGTTAAAGAGGGTTCCAATAAATGTACCCCGACTAGGACCATCGAGTTCGATATAAGCAGTGGGCTCGATAGGTTGTGCGCTATCTGTCGAAGTTGAAGGTATAAGATGATGCTGTGATTGCTATGAGCGGTTGACAAGTTTTCGTGTTTGGTCGATCTCTGGGTGCTCGCATGAGCGGGCAAGGTGTTGAGAACCTTTTAAGTTCCAAGTACCCTCATAATTGCTGAATCGAAGGGTCTGATGATAGGTCGAAGGTATAACTCATATGGTATGAAGCCAATCTCGTCCGAGTATACCAAGGTATTTAGACTTCTGGTCAATAACGATGAAGTTGGTTTGAAGGGTAATTGGACCTGTAGTGACGGGTAGACTGATGCGGCCAACAGCGACATCTGTTGATCCATTGAAACCTTTTAGTTCGATGTTAACTGCAGTTATAAGATCTGTTTTTTCCATGGTTTGGACTGTTTGGAGAAATAGGACGTCAGCTGCGCTCCCAGTATCTATGAGCATTGTATGGAGAACGAGGATCTCGATCTCAATCATGATGACTAATGGATCGGAATGGGGAAAACGGACGTGTGAAGTATCCCAGTCGATGAAAGAGATGCCTTCGAGTCGAGGGTGACGACTGGTTTCTGGCATGATGGTGGGGAATTTCTCCTGATAGGTGAGCTTGTAACATTCTTCTACGCGCTTTCGTTTGCTCTTGGAGAGTCGACTGTCTATATTGTTGACTTTGATGAACTTGACTCTGTAGATGTGCACCTCGGCTGAGTCAGTAGTAGGGGTGGATATGTATTTGAGGTAGGACCCATCAAGGTAGCTTGGTAGGTCGGTAATATATTGATGCAAACGTCCTGCTCTAAAGATAAGTTTGAGAGAGCGCTGAAGGGCAAAGCATTTATTGGTATGATGACAATTGCATTTGTGGTTGGCGCAGAAAGATTCACCTGATCAGACTTCAATTGGGAAAAGAACGCGCCAAATGTGGTCTGCCTGTATGTGTGGTAGAAGGGTGCTGAGGGGAGCAGTGAGTATAGGTAAAATAGGCTTTTGTCGCGTCTTGCGCATTTCGGTGCTATTATCAATCAATGGGCGTTTGTGGTTCTCAGTCTCTTGTGAGACAGGAGCGATCAGGGGTGTGGGGGCAGAGTGGGTATGTTGCCGAGGTTTATTAAAAGTTGCTATTTGCAGAGGCTGGCTCTGTTTGCGGGACTCTTGAAGGCGCCCGAGGTTGATATAGCCGCTGACTTTCACGAGCATTTCTTCTAGTGGTTTGTGTTTGTGGAGAACGAGATGTTCTTTTACCCGGCAATGATCGGGCAGAGCATTCGAGCAGTCGTGGTTTTCAATTTTGCGAGATTCATCGAAGAATCTTCAGGTGAAGGCTTCGAGGGTCTCATTTTCAGACTTTCTAAAATTGAAAATGACATCAACTCTGACTTCTCTGTCTTTGTTGAAGGTGAACTGGGTGATGAAAAGTTGTGAAAGTTTCTCAAAGTTATGAATCACGCCATTTGGGAGGCTGTGGTACCATCGAAGGGGGTTATCGGTAAGGCTCGTTGGAAAAAGGTAACAAAAAAGATAGTCAGCCGTGGAGTAGAGGCTTAGGGCATTTCAGAATTCGAGGATGTGGGATTTAAGGTCTGTATTACGATATTTGCTGAGTTTGGGGGCGCATAATTTAGAGGGTATTTCGATGGCCAAAAGTTTAGGGCAAATCGGGTTATTGAGGTTGCCCTAGGAGTTTGTAGCTGGACTCGCAGTAACACGGATGACTGGTTGTATTTTGTGGTCAAATTCCTACTGTGTAATGTATGAAGGATGAGGGGGAGATTGGTGAAGTCGAAGGTTATGAGGTCCAGTATGTGGTATAAAGTCAGCATTGTGTTCTCCGAGCCGTTCTCGAGCAGGACGGTGTGTGGGTTGTCTAGAGGAGTGAAGGGTTGAGTCAGAAGAGTCTTCGGTGGGATGAATCCTGAGGTGGATAGAGCCGGTTGGGGGAATAGTATGGTGAATACCTTCAGTCCTAGTGATAGCTGGGGTAACTCGAGGTTTGGAGGAGGGCCAAGGCGGGTGCGGGAAGAAATGCGCGATGGGTCGGGTGCCTGGGACGGACGGGCAGGTTCCAATGGCTATAATCTTTGTTGCTCTCGGACGGTGTTGCACAGCTCATCGATTGCTCTGTTTTGTTGGTTTTTGTCATCCAAACGGCGATTCCACTCTGTTTCCAATGCCAAACGATGGCTTTCATGATCCTGATTCAGTTGGCTCTGGTGGCGCTCTTCTGCCTGAATGACATGTTGAGATAGTAATGCAATTTGAGTAGCGACTCTGTCGATGGAATTTCCAGCCTGAGTGGAGTTGGAACGGCGTGTGGGTACCATTGAGGGTGATCTGCTGGTGTGGAAAGCAAGGGGATGGGAACAAGGGAGGGAGATTGGTAGGGTGAGAAGCACAGATGGCGCCAATTGTAGGGACCTAACTCCATTCGGATGGGGAATCGGCTCTTACAAAGTAAACTCAATCCTCAATCAAAGGGAACAAGCAATTGGCCAATGATAAGATAAAACTGAAGGGAAATGCTTGCGTAGAGGCTCGAATGTTACTCTCTACGGCCTCTGATAAGGATTTTTAAAACAAATTATATTACTAAATAGTAAATTAGAGGATTCGAGTACAAGTTTTATGGGTGGCCGAAGGTAAAGATGCCAAGGCCGGAGGAGATTTTTCTAATCCCTCTCTGGTTTTCCCTCTCCTATATTTATAGAAGCATAAGGAGCTGAGTCACCAAGCGTGGGTCCAATTTACATGATTATGCTATCAAAAAATCCTGGCGAGTGATGGACGTCGGTCTTGTCGGTACTGTTACTGCTACATTTATTGGTGATGGCTCTGAACGGCGCTGTGGTTAGGCTTGTCACTGTAGATGCATGGGCCAATCATTGCGCTATCTTATCTGATGAGGTAGTTGTCTGTCTTATCTTGCTTCGACCGTGTGATAGTGAGGCCGAAGGATATCTGTTGCTGGGATGTTAATTTGTTCTCGAAGTTCTGTCCGGTGAGCTGGCTGTCTGTCTTATCATAGTTCGACCGCATGTAGATATGGCCAAAGGATGTCTGTTGCAATGTACTAATTCGTTCTCAAAGTTCTGTCCGCTGTCGAAGGTTCACCTCTAGGGGATCTCTGAGGAGCCTTGTTAGGGTTTGAGAGGGCTTCGATATATTTGAGTAGGCTACTACAAAAACCTCAACCCGTCATGTTGGGCGAATGAAATGGAACAGGTACATCTCGGTCCTAATAAAGATTTAAAAGGGGATAAGGTATATACCATAGACCTGAGAGTGACGCGCTCTACCCGTAAAGATCAATGAAAGACATATTCTAGAATACCAGAGGGCTGGGAAATAGAAAAGCAACAAGATATCTCAGGAAAACTACGACAGGACTATAACCAAATATTGTGGGAATTGCTAAACCAAAAATTTTATGTAAGAATTTTGAGCTGCCATGGTATGAAAATATAGTCATTTCCAATGAACTAAATGCAGAAAAAGGTAACATATGAATTTTTTGGCTTAAAGGAACCTCTGCACTTGGTGTCATTTCTATGACAAAACATTATATTACGGTGAGTTACATGGAGAGCTGCTTTTCCTTTCTACATGCAGATTGTAGTAGAATTGACAGGTTGGATCTCTGGGATGACCTCTATAATTTTTCTACAATAAATATAAATCCCTGGATATGCATAGGTGATTTCAACGTGGTTCTCCGGGTAGCTGAAAAAAGGCGATGAGATCCACCTAATAAAAATATAGTGATAGATTTTAACAATTTCTTGGATATAGCAAAATCACAGAAAGCCCCTCATCTGGGCTTACCTTTACGTGGTACAATGCGCAGAGTGGGAATAACAGAACACTGGTGGTCCTCGACAGATGTATCCAGAGTGTAGAATGGCAAAGTACGTTTGGAGGTTGGAGAATGAAAGTGCTGCCTAGAACTCAGTCCGATCACTCACTTATTTTGGGGGAATGATATCAGGTGCCTAAACCAATAAATATCCCTTTCATGTATCTTTAATCCTGGGGAGAGGAACACGAGTTTGGGGATATCGTAGACAGTAGCTGGGGGAAGCCGATGTATGCTGCCCATCTTTTCTCTATTATGCTTAAGCTTCGAAGACTTAAAGCTGATATTAAGGTATGGAGACATGAATCCAAAACCCCGCAGAAACAAAACACAAACCTGGAGAGAGGGATGCTGCAGCTACAGATACAGTTGGAGGAAGATATTACCAACAACTTGATAGAAAAGTGATGCCTTGCTCAAATAAATCTTCTAAACAGATGGGAGGAAACTGAAGAGAATGCCCTTATCACAAATATTCAAGACAGTACGGGAAGAGAAATTACAAGTCAGACGCTCATACAGGAGCATATCACGAGTTACTACGAGGCCAAATTCAATGTTACAGATACACAACAATGTCCCGAACTTTTCTATGACATCCCTTACCAAGTTATAGAAGCAGAAAACAATAGTCTCACTGCATCCCCAACCACTGAGGAGATTAAGGATTCAGTATTCTCTATGGACAACAACAGCGCCCCCGGTCCAGATGGCTTTTCTGGTGCTTCTTTCTGAAAATTCTGGGAAATCCTGAATACAGATATTAACGCTGGGAGAATCTCATTCTATATAGATGGAATGATTCCCATGAGATTCAACTCCGACCTCATAGTTTTGATTCCCAAAATCAAAAACCCATCCAAGATTCAATAATTAAGGCTGATTTGCCTCAACAACTTTATTTTCAAAGTCATCACTAAAATTCTTACCACTCGGTTATCTCCTATTGCCGACTGATGTGTCTGGAGGGACCAAAGTGAATTTATCAAGAATAGGAACATCCATAAAAATATTTGTATGGCCTCGGAGATGGCTAATGAGATGAAAATCAAGCGGAAAATGGGAATGTGGCTTTGAAGATCGATATCAGTCAGGCATATGATACACTGAGCTGGAAATACCTACTCATGACTCTTCGAGCATTTGGGCTTGATTTGAAATTTTGTGACTGGATACGAACTATTACTAGTAGTAGTATGGTTTCTATTCTTATCAATGGTAGTCCTTCAGGTTTTTTCCAGATGGCTAGGGGTCTCAAGCAGGGGGACCCTCTCTCCCCAATTCTATTTGCAATTGCGGTGGACATACTGAGCATAAATCTCCATAAGGCCATAAAACAAGGCAGAATACTAACCATGACATCAACAAAGGATACGCATGGCCCCACTCACCAGCTTTTTGTAGATGATATATTCATCTTTGTGACTGGGAACAACAAATGCCTGAGACAGCTTCTGCTCATCCTTACTGAATATTAGAAGGTCTCTGAACAAGAGATTAGTGTGGCCATAAGAAAAATATTTCTGAGTTCTATACCTCTCACCCGTTGAAGAGTGGTTACTGAGATATTTGGCTTCAAAGAAGGAATATTTCCAGTGATGTATCTGGGCATTCCACTCATACAAGGGAGGGCAACAAAGCAAGAGATTTTATCGCTACTGGAAAATATCAGATAAAGGGCCAACAGCTAGACGGGAAGCATGATCTCGTTTCTGAGAAGGATCACTCTTGCAAAGTCTGCCTTGAACAACATACCAATTCATAATATGGCAGTTTACTATGGCCTAGTTCTCTTATCAAAGAGGGAGGCAAAATCCTTAGAAAATACATCTGGACTGGGGACCCAACAAAAAGGAAGGGGGTGACGCTGAAATGGGATAAGGTATGTAAACCGACTAAGGATGGGGGGCTTGTAATACGTAGTCTGGGAGAAGCCAACAAAGCTATGCTCTACAAACTTCACTAGGGTTTTCAACAAGGAATATAGGAATGGGCTAAATTTCTCAAATCCAAATTCAGCAGCAAGAGCAGGGATAATATTCGTTATTATAAGCCGTTGACATTATGAAAGGGAATACAGACCGGAGCGACCTTTTGGAAACCACATATAGGATGGCTCATTGGAGAAGGTCATAAAATTGATTTCTGGAGAGACACCTGGGCTACAGATATCCCAATCATGGAACATATTGATATGCCTCGACACTTATGGAAAAAATGCAAAACAAGGCCCAGCGATTTTATAAACCTACAAGGATGGCATTTCCCTAGCGACATACAGAACATCCAATGCAACCTCAGTTCCTAAGATACTATGATCTGGAAACCTGATATCCAAGGAGTTTTCTCCACCAAGAATGCATATGAAACACTGCGCAGTTAGGAAGATCGGCATGGTAGTTAAAGTACGTCTGGAGATAAGCGATACACCCTAAACTGGGAGGCATTGCTTGGTGCTTGCTGAAGAATATAGTCCCTATGGATGATGCCATAATGAAGGGAGGCATCTCTATTGTGCCAGCATGCCACCAATGCTATAATGCTTTAGAAAAAAAGTCTTACATCTTGATGCGGTGCCCTTTCGCAGTCTCTCTCTGGCAGAAGGCTACGACATGAATCGCGTATGCACCTATCACCCTATTAGACAACTAAAGAACTATACTAGAGAGACACAAAACATCTAGCCCATATGTAATGGCCAAATTCCGTAAGCTCGAAATGATTAGGAATTAGCTATCACACCAATAAACCTTTGACGATACTCTAATGGAATGTAAGAAATAAAAATAGGTGTTTTTAGCGTAGAAAACCTCTGAATAGGTAAAAATCCACAACCTCGTATGGAGGATTTTTGTGAAAGTATCTTTATCGCTTGAGGCAGATATCTTTATTACAAGTGATCTCTAAATATTGAAATGCTTTTAATCTCGTAAATAAGAAGCTTGCATAAATTTTCAGGTCCTTGTCTCTTCTGGAACTTCTTCTTTTTATAGGTCTTTTACAGGACTCTTCATCGTGCTGGAGCACATTTTCCGAATAATGTGGTTAGTGGCAGTTGACTCAGTAACTGATGAGTTTGTGGGAGACAAGTGTCTTTGACTGGATAATGTCTTCGGGTTTAGTTCGGTCCACATTCTTGAGCAGTTGGTGGGGCTGGTTGAAGTGTTGATTGGAGAGTTAAAAATGCGTGAGCCTGTGATGGAGGTAATTCAAACTGGATGAGCTCGACTTTGAATGAGATCGAGGTATAAGTCCCTACAATTGCCCCCTCGCAATCGAAGTCACGAGTGGCTTTGGTTAAGAAGCGGTTAACTTGGAATCCGGGGTAAAATTTTTGACAGTTGAAAAGGCATTATGAGGGATTTGAATGTCGGAGTCACGCGGATTATTGGGAAATGACGTATATTTAATGATGATGTTGGTACTGGTGTATGTGACGGTTATGAATTTGAAAAGTTGTGTCTGTAGTAAATGATGACGCTTTATAAAATGTACCTACACATTAAATGTTGGGTTATATAACTGATTCCCAAAACTGATTTGAGGGTAGAGTATCTTTTTCTTGTGGTAAAATTTCTTGAAAAGCGCTAGCAAATGGTGAAGACTCGTAGTATGATTCTTGAAGAAAGGATTGCATCTGAAATGTAGAAGTTGAAGTTGAAATATTTTGGTGACCGTTCCTTGGAGATGCCGATACCTGCTCCTGTCCCTCCGACGTATCAAGGTTTGTCAGAAGATGAAGCGATTGAAGCTGAGGAAGAAGTTTACTATAAGTAGAGGTTTTATGTCATCGCCTTGACAGGCGAGGACCATTGGGCATGTCTCTGTACTCTTGTGGAAGATAGGGTTAGGGCTTTATATGCAGGGATAGGCGTAACTGCGGGGTGGTTATGCTGATTCTTTATAGTGTCATGGATTTAAATGTCGGGCTCTTTCCATCTCCACCAACTCCTTGGTGGTGGTGGTTTCAGAGGAGGGTGTGATGGTAGTGGGGGAGGAAGAAAACCAGTGGGAGTCTACTTCTGTATTTTCATCATGTCGTGGCACTCAGAATACTTTTAGTTCAAGAATTTTGTTCTAGCACTGAGTCTACTACTTGCATAGTTTCTATTTGAAGTTCGACTTGGCTTCAACCAAACTCATGTGAGGGAAGCTTGTTGTTGGTTCCATTGTCTGCTTTGAATCTGCGTGAAAGATCACTGAAGCAAGAAGAACTGGAAGACATGATGCTTCGGCGTGCCTGAATGACCTGTGACTTTAAATTAACAGGGAAAAACTTGTTATATGTAAAGTACCTAGCGATTGGTGCTGGACGGATAACTCCTGTTGTATACCTGAGGTCGATGTACTAAAAAACTTGTTATCTATAAATTGTATGTAATGTTTACGACATGAATAAAAGGTGTTTACTCAATCATTCGTGTATAGAAAAATGTTTTCAGAATCGAACTAAATTTTGTAGGGTGTTTAATAATGGATAATATTTTATAAATAATGGAAATAATGTCCTGTATCATGAATTGAGATAATCAAGTACTGATAATGCAGTTGTGAGTATAATCTGATGTGGGACAAAGAGAGTATAATATGTTAAATAATTTAATTTGTGGAAATTCGATATCGTAGGTCAATAGAGGTATGACTTTTGTAAAAATGAAGTCGAATATGATAAAAATGTATGTACCGGTGAGGGGATAAGTTCAAATAATTTATTCCGAGATTCTGGATTTTATGTTAATAGATACTTGGTAAAAACTGCATTTTGAGGTAAAAGTGAGTGAGAAACGTATAAATATGGGTAGGACGATCTGTAAAAATACGGGGGAAGAATTAGGATGGTACGGACTCTATCTCAGAGGATTCATCATGCCGCGGAAGGACGATTGGCTATAAAGACTGCTGAAGTGGTTGAGAGGATCTTTGGTTCGCTTGGTTACGATGCTGAGTTACCAATGAGGGAATGTCAGCTCAAAGGATTAGATGTAAGGAGCAGAGAACTTGAGTATGCTCGTTATTTCTTTGAGGTATTCTTTCATGAATTGGTGAGGGATTCGGTAGAACGAGAAAGTGTGGTTGGTTTGATTATTTAAGTTAAGATCGAATTCGAAGATCTGAGGACCGAGGAATAATGTCATGGGATGATATCATTTTATTTTACTAAGGTAGTGATAGATGTTGTATAAAACGTTGGTCATGAATAATACAATATTTGTTGAATGTAACAGAAAAGATATAAGTCGATAGGATCCTCTATAGATGTAAATATGTTTTGAGACTGTTTTAGCAAATAATTTTAATAATTTTGAAAATTTGCATAGTTTAGAAAATGACGTCAATCACTATAAGTATGATAAACAAGGACTGAGAAACGAAAATATGAGAATGCAGAAGCTTTTAGTTTTGTTTTGTATGTAAGGAAGTTGGAACCAGACATCGTATAGAGTGAGTCATCATGAGTGGGGAAAGGTCAGGAAAAGATATGGAAATTAGAGGGAAAAATATGATAAAAAATGATAGGAGTTGTAATGATGGAAAGATGGTTTTATTGAAAAGGTACAAGGCGTCTGACATGGAGAGTGGAAAGGATGCCTCAGTTCCGAAATCGAGGACGGTTTGTGCGAGACACAATAAATGCCAGCCGCTAAATAGAGAAAAGATAAATAGTGCTTCTTCGCATCTAATCAAACGTTATTCAACTTCAAACATCGTGGAAAGTACTCAGAGAGAGAGAGATAAAAAATCAAGGGATTTGATAAAGAGTTATTAGAAGGTGATCTACGATTGAAGAGGGCAAAAGATACTGGATCTCGTAGGTAGCTATACAGCAATGTTGTGAGGGATAGGCTCGACGCAACTGCCGATTCTCATTCGGATACTAACGGTCAGTAGGGACGTAAGCAATATATGATTATGTATATATGTTAAAGATATATAATGTATTTAAATGATCCATTATATATACATATATACATATATAGATGAAAGAATGATAAATTCCTGAACCTGTATGTAGGTTGAGCATGAGAGGCATTTGAGTTGAGTTAAAAACTTGCTTGTTGAAATTATTGTGGTGATGGATAGTCCTTCTGTTAATGAGGTATCGACCTCTGGTCAGACGAATGATTCAGATAGTAAAGAGGAAATAGGGTTGGAAAAATTTCTAGGTTTTCCTGGTCAATTAATATCTTACCCTCCTGGTTCTGATATTTTTAAAAAGTTTTGTAAGGCTAAGCGGCTTTAGGAGGGAAGTGGGATAATTGTGTGGAGTTTACTGGTAGGCAGTTTAGGGGTTGTACTGTAGCGGTGGGGGAAGAGTATTTCTATCTATTGGCTGATTTGGAAGTTGAAAAATGAGATAAGGGTATAGATGAATTGATCTCATTAGAATATTTCGATGGGGATGATCGGAGTGACCTCGAGAAGGGTTTTATGTGTTACCAATCTCAATTAGAATATGGGTTGACTCTTCCCCTCACCAATTTTGCAAATGGGATAATGAATGAAATTGGTGCATGTCCTGCTCAATTGAATAGGAACATGTCGGAGGTGTTAACCGTGTACGACTATCTTAATGAGAAATGGGAAAAAATGGGAAAAGTGAGGAGGATAACCCCTGAGGACGTTTTTCAGTTTTATGGGGTAAAGAATTTTAAGGCCAGTGAGGGGTCCTACTTCTGTGCGAGTGCAACTTGGCGTCGTTTCTTCGATCTGAATTTCGTAGGTCAAACATGGAATGACAATGTCATATGGGTGAAGGGTAATTGCCTTCTGAGAGATGACGAAGAGCCTTTGGATCTTCTGTTTAGAACTGTAAAACAAAGTAAGTATTGTCGTGCATAGATATAATTATTGTTACCTTTCACTGATAACAATAGTTGACAATAAAAAATATTGTGCATGCAGGTGTAAAGTCTAAAGTGGAGAGGAAAAAATTGTTGCTGGACGAAGTTGCGGAGGAGGAGATTGAGCTTGAGTTTGTGCTGGAGGGGCTCGGCCTCAGTAGAAAGAAGAGGATTGATAGTAGATCAAAAAAGGTTCAGAAAGCTCAGTCGACCAGGTCAATGGTGGCCACTGGCGAAGGACAAAAGCAAGTGAGTCGGGGTGAGGGTCGAACCACTTTGTCCAAGACTCCTGGATCGGGTAGTTTAGCGCAGCCGAACTACGTCACGTTGAGCAAGATAGCTCAAAAATATATGAATAAACAGATGTTAAAGTCTCTGCCAGTATCAGGCACCACTGGGAGTGGTGAGGTTACCAAAAGAGAAGCGAAGGTGATTCGAACCCTCAGGGGAGTCGGGGGAGAAGGTCACTGAGATGCGATCTGCTGCGGTGGATGACCTCAAAGAGGTCAAGGAAAGGGCCAGGTTGGCCATTCTCCAGGGAGATGAAGACACAAGTAAGATGGTAAGCTCATATTTATGGGAAAAAGTTGATTAATATGTTTCGAGCTAACCTTGAGATCGATTTCTATGCAGGTTGCTCGCCTTGTGAAGGGGATTTGGCTCGGTATTGAGGAAGAGAAATCTGAGCTGAAGAAGGTGAAGATCGAACGGGAGAAAGAACTAGCTCAAGCCAAAATGGATGCCATGAAGGAAATCAGGCAGTTGAAGGCCTATCATGCCCTGGCGATTGGCCAGCTACAGGTGGAGACGCGGGCCCATCTCGATGAGATTATCAAGGAGCGTGACAGATTGGGGCGCCACTTGATGCTGAAGGGCTATTCCGAGGAGGAGGTAGATGCCATTAGGGCTGATACTTATGTTGAGGAAGGAGATGATGAGGAGACGGAAGTGGTGGGGGTCGTGGATGGCCTGGATGGTGTCTCCCGGCAGACGGTGCTTGACAACCAAGGGGATGATGCTGATCTTCCAGAGGGTGGTAGTGAGAAGGTAGGTTAGCAATGGGTTGTATAAATATTTGTAAGTTGTTAAATTGGTGTGGGAATAAACTTCTATAAGTTGACTTTGTGTTATAAACCTTATGTAGGCACTTAGAGAAATGAGGCTCAGAGTAAAAGATCTAGAGTCTAGACTTGCTAGGGAAAGAAATCTCTCTACAGCCTTGCTGTCTGTGCAAGCAGAGCTGCAGGTGAGATCGAAATAGGCCTTTCGACCTTTATGCTATAACACTAGTATGGCGCATGGTATCAATCCAACATTATGAATATAAAGTATCATATTAGAAGTATGTACCTTAAAGCCGCAAGAAAACTCACGAAGTGTTCATCTGATAATGCGCTCCAAAATTTTTAGTTTAAAAGAATTTGGACAGCGCAGATGCTCACAAATCATATAGAATCTTTAGGAATGAAGCTTGTAATACTCATAAATTTTTCTGAATCACGTGGTACTGAAGATTATTATATTTCCCAGGTTCAGTTAGATTCATCTCGCTCTCGTGAGGACGACGTACTCAAGTGTAATCGGGAATTTGTAGAGGAGTTTGATTGGTTGAGGCAGGAGAAAGATAATAGAGAAGATCAGTACGTGAAGGTGCATTTGAAACTCGAGGAGATGACACAGGCTGTTTCCGACCTTACTCTCCAGGTCGATGAGAAAGATGCCGAAATAGGCATGGGGTTAAAAGAGCTAGCGGAGACAGCAGAGCATGCTGAGAAGCCTCAAAGTTAGGTTGACGTGTTGGAGGTTAAGGGTAAGAAGGCTGACACGGCTCAATATCGTATTAAGTCGTTACAAAGCTTGGAGGGACGATATCGATCTAATCTTCAGAATTATAGGAATGAGATGGAGCAGATGAGACAAAAAATTGCTGAAAAAGACAATGAGTTGAGAGTAGCTCAAGAAAATCTATCAGCTGCGGAGGCCACAGCTGAACACTTGCAAATAGCCTTACCCAGCAAGGATATGGAGTTCCGGGAAATGCAACGAAGGTGTAACGATTTAAATGAGAGAGTTGCACGACTTATGACGGAACTAACGCAGGCCATTGCACGGGTTAAGAAAGCTGAGGCTAGAGAATGCTTTGGGGGAGGTAGGGCTGAGGTTAAAGATCCTTTAGTTCGAGGGGATGTAGTCAGTCTCTCAGATTGAATTAGAGAGCTAGAGAGTGATGTATCTCGAATTCAGGGGAATGTTCAGAAGGGAAATGCAAACTTAAAGGAATGCAAACAAAATTTAGATACTGCTCTCATCAGGGAGAAAGTTCTAAAAGGGGAAATCAAAGCAAAGGAAATGCTGATGAAGAGGAAAGAAGAATTATTAAAAGATATTCCAGCTACGAAAGACTTGAACGTAGAAATCCAGAGACTTCATCAAAGGTAATGGACTTAGAGGCCATGTACCTGGCTGAATCAGATAAATATACAAAGAAATTGGAAGGGAATGTAATCTATCATGCTAAGGTCGATGCGGAAATGACTGAACTGTAGTACGAGTATTCTAGGTTAGAGTCACGCCTCGAGAAGATGAGAGCAAAATTTGTAATAATGGTTATACCTGATGCGTCCTCCTTTGTCCTACTAAAGGGGATTGTTGCATAATTTGTAGAGGAAGTAAAAAGACTTGAGTCAGAACGTGATACCTTGTTCAAAACATTGTCAGATAAGGGGTGCATCTGTGGAGCTAAGATAGATTGAGGGAACTGTCTGGGCATCATTGAAACCCAGTTGGGCCCACAAACTGCTAAACTGATAGAATCGGCTAGAGTTGCTGTGACCCGCAAACTAAAAGTTTGACCTCTTAACGTGGGGGGAAGTACTGTTGACACTTTATCAGCAGAAAATAATCCTTTATAATATGATTTTGACCTAAAAAAAAATAGTATCTATCGCAGGCACCTTGTAATAGGCTAAAGCTAGTATAACCTTTGCCTTACCTTATGTCTGGTGGGGTCTTCGATATAAAACAAATTTTTACATTTGCTTTAATCGTTGAAATGGGTTGAGTTATACCAAGTTGAAGCCTGATTTAAATTATAGAAATGTCGCAGACATATTGAAAGAGATGAATGCTAGTATTACCTTTGCCTTATCTTATGCCTGGTAGAGTCGTTGATATGAAACAAGTTTCTACACTTAGTACAATCGCAGAGATTTTGTAGAGTCAACCAAACCAAGTGTTATCCTTGATTCAGCCGGTATAAATGACCCAAACAAGTTGAAGCAAATGAAGGTGTTACCCTCGACCTAGCTTTTTTTGGTAGAGTCTTTGATATAAAACAAGTTTTTACACTTGCTACAATCGCCGAGATTTAGTAGAGTTAGCCAAACCAAGTGTTATCCTTGATTCAGCCGGTATAAATGACCCAAAAAAATTGAAGCAAATGAAGGTGTTACCCTCGACCTAGCTTTTTCTTGGTAGAGTCTTTGATATGAAATAAGTTTCTACACTTGCTACAATCACAGAGATTTTGTAGAGTCACCCAAACCAACTCTTATCCTTGATCCATCTGTTATAAATGACCCAAACAAGTTCAAAACAAGTTGTTATCGTGAGGAGAATGAGATTGTAAAAATAACTTTCATTGATAAGTTCAAAATTTTCATTGGATGGAGATGTGAATCTAACTTTTTGAATTGGAACATAAAATAACAAAAGCTGGGAAAAAAACTGGAGTATTGAGACGCTTAACGAAAGTACCGTTTCAGTCGCTTAGTGTTCCAAGGATTGGAAATGGTGATTCCCTCTTTTGTCATGAGATAATACGATCCCAGGCCTGAGAGACCTGTGATGATGAATTGACCCTCCCAATTGTCGGCTAATTTTCCAGCGATAGGCTCTTTTCGATGTTGAGGGATCTCTCGGAGGACGAGATCTTTGATTTAGAAACTACAACTCCTGACTTAGTTATTATACAACCTGACAAGGGTATGATGATATCGACCTAGGTTAGCGATGACGCGTTCCCTGGTCTCATCTATCATGTTGAGGTTGCAAGCCAGTTTGAACTTATTTTCCTCGTCAGTTAGCTTGTAATCACGAACTGGGTGATGATATTATGAAGGAATAACGGCCTCAGTGCCTTAAGCAAGGAGGAATGGGGTACACCCAGTGGATTGTCGTGGAGTGGTTCGATATGCCTACAAGACGTGAGGCAGTTCACGAACCTAATTCCCTTTTATCTGTGAGTAAAGCCACTTTTTGAGTTCATCCACGATGGTTTTGTTGGTGATTTCGGCTTGGCTATTGCCTTGGGGGTAATATGGGTTTGATGGTGAGTGGATGATGTTGTATTTGTTTTGGAAGGTCACGACTTTATCTCCCACAAATTGGGTCCCGTTATCCATACGAATTAGGTGGGGGCACCCAAACTGAGTGATTATGTGGTTCCAGATAAAAGAGATGACCTCTTCTTCTCTGGTTCGACATAGTGGAATTTCTTATGCCCATTTTGTAAAGTAATCGGTAGCTACGAGTAGGTGACGGCAATTACCCGGAGAGTTAGGGAATTCGCCGACGAGATCTAGTGCCCATCTTTTGAATGGCCAGAAAACCTTGCTTGCATAGAGTTCGAGCACAGGGGTGCGAATCATATGTCCATGTCCCTGGCAGGTATCGTATCTGCGAGAGTATTCATCTACTTGTTTTTGCATGTTAGGCCAGAATACTCCTTACATGATGACTCAGTTTGCTAATAATCTACCTGCGGTATAGGAGCCACAAGTTCCTTCATGTAATTCGCGGAGCAGTTCGTCTGCTTTTGATTTGGAGAGGTACTTGAGATAAGGCCCTGTGACGAAGAGGCGGTATAGCATACCATTTTGAGTAATGAAATACTTCGAGTTATTAATTAGCTGTCATCTCCCCCTTTATCTCTCCCAATGCTGATCGTGCATACAGAAATGCGATCAATACTGGGGGTTGAAATAATTTCTATCTGGAGTTATCAAGCTTCTGTACCCAAGACCCCGACTAGATAGGCCAAGGAATCGATATGTCTATTTTTTCCTCGAGGAAGATAATCGAGTGTCGTTTTCGCGAACTTACTCATCCTATCTGCAATGAGGGATGCGTATGCGATCATCTTCCCGTTCTTCTTTTATTGCATAAAATAGTGGTGAACGATGAGTTTATGTAAACTGAGAGTTCGGGGACGTCGAGCTCAAGTGCGAGGTTGAGTCTGTGAATGAGAGCTTCATACTCGGTGACCAAAGCGATTCTAATCGGATTGATTTCATAATTTTGTTATTTGAAGGGGCAACCAAAGCGATTCTAATCCCTGACCCTACGGGTCCTACTGATCCATCTGTGAGAAACCTCCACCCTGACGTAGTGATCCAGTCGGCTCTTTCCTCGAATGGCTTAGGAGGTAGATTCTATGGTATGTCTTCGATGAGGTCTGGGTCGTGCTCCTCCCACTCGGGATCATCCACTGGAAAATCTACAAGAAAATCGGCAATGGCCTGACCTTTTTTGGAATGGCGTGGTTCGAACTTGATATCATGTTCTCTCAAACTGACTGACCATTATTACACTCTTCTTGACTTCTCTTTTTTGAATAGAGCTTCCTGAAGTGGGTAGTTTGTCATAACTTTGACAGAATGTGCTTGGACGTAGTACTTGTGTTTTTGCAAAGTGTAAACAAGGGTGAGAAGAAGTTTCTAAATCTTAGAGTACCTTATTTTTACTGGTGTGAGAGCTTTACTGATGAAGAAGAATGACTTCACTATTTTCCCTTCTATGTGAATGAGTACTGGGTTGAGCGAAGTATCTGTGTATGCTAGGTAGATTATCAGTTCCTCTCTGCCTACTCATTATGGGAGACCTCTCGAAGTAGATTTTGAGATTCTGAAAAGCAGCTTTGCATTCTGGTGTCCATGTGACTTCTACAGTTGGCTGAATCTTTCCCCGTTTGGTACATCCGCGGAGTAATAGGAATAGCCAATGACAACGATTTAAAGATTTAGAGATGAAATTGTTGATTGCCGCAATCTTGCCGTAGAGTTTCTGAATGTCTTTTGTTTATTTCTGAGAAGGCATGTCGAGGAGAGCCTAAATTTGATCCTGAGGAGGTGGCCTAGAAAATACTAGAATGTACCCCAAACTGACATTTATCAGGGTTGAGACGTATTCTACAAGATCAAAAGATGTTGAATATAGTGCTGAGATCTAAAATGTGATCGTCGGACTGCACGCTTTTGTACAAGAGATCATCGATGTAGACTTCAACAATTTTCCCTAGTTGTGCTTTGAACATAGTAGTCATCAATCGTTGATACGTGGCACCTGCATTTTTGATCCCGAAGGTCATGAATTCGTAACAATAAAGGCCTCTTTCTGTGATGAAAGTTGTCTACTCTTGATTTTCTTCCAAAAGCGGAATTTGATTGTACCCTAAAACAGCGTCAATCATAGATATAAGATCATGGCCTGCCATGGAATTAAGGATCTAATAAATGCTGGGAAGAGGGAAACTGTCTTTTAGGCTATGTTTGTTCAAATCTGTAAAGTCTACACAAACTCAAACTTTTCCATTCTTCTTTGGTATAACGACAATGTTTGATATCCAGTCCGGATATTTGGCTTCTCGAATGAATCCCACCTTGATCAATTTCTTGATCTCGGTGTCAACTTCATCTCGAAGAGATGGTGAAAGTCGTCGCTATTTTTTTTTTACCGCTGTTGCATTAGGATTGATGGCTAACTTGTGGCAAGCCATGGCCGGATCAACTCCGGGTATTTCTTCTAAAGACCATGCAAAAACGTTTCGTTTGAGTTGCAAGAACTGAATGAGAGCATCATCTTCGTGTTGATCCAGCTTTATTCCGATGAAAGTGCATCTGTTAGTTCCATCAATGTTGACATATTCCATGGGTTTCTCTGTAGGTAGTTGATCATTGAGATGATCAACTTGCTGAAATTGCTATGCGGCCAATCTGTCTGAAGTATCTTGGATGGTAGAGACAATATATTTACAAGCTTGAGAGAGTTTTTGACTACCTTTGATCCCATAAATACTGTTTTTATGTTTGAATCAGAGTGCTTGATGGTAGGTGAAAGCGATTGCTTCCATATTGTATATCCAGCAGTGGTCCATAATTCCGAGATAGCGAGATTTGGCATTGATTATCTTGCCTACTCGTTCTTCCCTGGAGCCATTGAATCCACTGACGTCGGTGTCGCTTTAAATGACTTGGTCGGCCAAACCCATCTGGTCGATTATACTCTGAAATAAAATTTCAATACCGCTTCGAGTATCAATCATCATTGTGTGCATGACAAACTGTTTCATTTTGAGCATTATGACTAACACATCATGATGTGGAAATTTGACATGGCTAGTATATCAATCTTCAAAGGAGATTCTGTGTCGGCAATTGCTCAACTCGAGAAGAAGTTTCGCTTCTTTGTCTTGAGGTGTGAGATCACAGTATTCTGAAAGCCTCTAGCATTTTGATCGGTTAGAATTGGCGATTAGATTGATTTCCATCATGTTACTGAGGTGCATATAGTAGAGATGCTTCTCCTCAGCTCTATCATTGACCTGAACAACTTTAAGCTTTTTCTTATAGTTGTCTTCTTGGTATGACTTCAGGTCGACAATGTATTCAAACATCCGCCCTTATTTAAAAATATACTCAATCAACCAGTGTAGAGCATAGAAATTGTCGGTAGTATGATGATTTATCTAATGATGTAGGTAAAAAGGTTGATCCTCGATGGGCCCCAGTGGTCGAGAGACGCGGTAAAGTGGGTCCTTCAATAGTAGTGGAAAAATTGCAGAGATGCAGACGTTCAGCTTTGAGAGGACGGGTATGTTCTGCGGATCGCTTTTCGAAGGGTATCCAGTGTTCCCCTTGGTGCATTTATGATCTCCCTATTCCTCCTTGGGCTCGCTGGTTCACTTTGTAGATGGGGCTTTGGTGAAGAGGACAAATTTAGTAGACTTTTATCGCTCAGACATCATCCTCTCCAAGTCGACATAACCATTGACTTTGGTGATCATCTCCTCTAATGTCACATGTTTGTTAAGGAAGAGATATTCTTTGGCCTTGCAATCGAGTCGGAGAACATTGGTGAAAGTGGTAACAGTTGTCATCTAGTCGAGGTTATCCACTTTTCTCGAGAGGTCCAAGAATTTCTTCGAGATTTGAGCAGCTGATCAAATGTGTAGATGGACTCCTCAGGGAGAGAATTGAATCATCAGAGTGGTTCCTCTTGTAGACTTGTGGTGAATAGACGACCGAGTATGTGGTTGAGATTTGAGTATAGCCCCAATGAATCACGGTATTACTGAATATGTTCTTTTGGGTCAGTACCTTTGTATTTGTAAATTTTGGGAGTATAGAAACATTTTGGTATCTCCAAATCGAATAGCTCTTTTGTAATCAGACTTCCTTATAACTTCGTGGTATCTTTGGTAGTACCCAGAACTTGTGCCTTGATCAACTCCTTAAATGACAAGCTAGTTAAATCACTGGTCGTGCTGGCAGGGGATGATGAGTTCCCGTACCTTCACTCAAGCAATCTCATGCTGAAACTTGATGTAGAGGTCGCTGGTGCTCCTCCCGACGGATGGAAATCTGGTGACCTCGACTGATTTCTGACTAAACTTCGCCTCCCAAATAGATGGAGAGCTGTGGTTCGTGTTGCCGATTCCAGGAAATGGCTTTACTGGTAACTCCCTGAGGTACCAATATTTCCCTTGCAGAAATATGAGAGGCTTCTAGAAGTTGATCACGACCCCTGGCATGAGGAGCTTGCTGAGTAATTTGCAGAGCCCAAAGGGCAGTCTGCATCGTCGTTATCTGATCTTTGTGTCGTTTGAATGCTGTCAAACGGGCTTGTCGCTCTGTATCGAGCTCTTTTTTACGGAGTTCTCGATCCTTTATTTGCCGAAGTTTGAGTTCCCCGCGTTTCTCTCTCTCGGCGTGGAGATTTGCCCGTAACTCTGTAAGCTACCCCGGGTTCACAAAATTTTTGAGCTGAGTTCCTGCGACCGGTCGTCTGGAAGAGACCATAATTGAAAGTTATTGTGGAAGGCTGCCTTAGGGTATCGTGGAAATGAAATCTTTCCCGCAGATGGCGCCAAATGTAATGGCCAAATTCTATAAGCTCGAAATGATTAGGAATCAGCTATCATACCAATGAACCTGTAACGATACTATAATGGAAAGTAAGAAATAGAAACAAGTGTTTTTAGCGTGGAAAACCGTTGAATAGGTAAAAAACCACGACCTCGTACGAAGGATTTTTGTGAAAGTATCTTTATTGCTTGAGGCGGATATCTTTATTACAAGTGATCTATAAATATAGAAATGCTTTTAATCTCGTAAATAAGAAACTTGTGTAATTTTTTTGGTCCTTGTCTCTTATGGAACTTCTTCTTTATATAGGTCTTTTCCGCGACTCTTCATTGTGCTGGAGTATATTTTTTGAATAATATGGTTTGTGGCGGTTGACTCAGTAACTGACGAGTTGATGGGAGACATGTGTCTTTGATTGGATAATATTTTTTGGGTTTAGTTCGGTCCACGTTCTTGAGCAGTTCATGGGGCTGGTTGAAATGTTGACTAGAGAGTTAAAAATACGTGAGCCTGAGATGGAGGTAATTCGATCTGGATGAGCTCGACATCAAATGAGATCGAGGGATAAGTCCCTACACCATACATTTCTGATCTTCGGGTGGCCATGGTTTTCGCAACATGCTGCAACATTTAGAGAGCTAGAAACAAATGGCGGATTGATGAGTCAAAATCCTATCCAGCAAACTATGCTACACATCCTGATTGACGTCGCAGATGCATCTCTCTTCTCTAAAAATATAATGAACAACACCATTCAGGACCTCAGGATCATCAAGGAGCTTCATGTTTAGTGCAAACCGAGATTAGGCAACAACATAGAGAGCTGTAAATGGGGTCTTCCTAATCAAGACGAGATAAAAATATGTTGTGATGGATCGGTTCTAGGCAATCCCGGTGAAGCTGGCATATGCATCATCTACAGGTGAAATAATGGGGAAGTCATGGGCACATACAGTAAATCCATTGGGTAAGATACAAACTTTATTGTTGAGATTACTTCAATCATATCAGGGGTTCAGAAAGTTATAACACAAGGGTGGAGAAGAGTATGGGTGGCTTCTAACTCAGCTGCTGTAATTAAAGCTTTCATCAAAGATAAAGTACCCTGGATACTTAAAACTTCTTAGGAACTAATCATCTTCCACCTTCTGCAAATCCGATTCAGCCATGTGTGGAGGGAATGAAACTTCTCGGCAGATCAAATTGTAAGGAGAGGGTCAGACCCAAACCAACCAGCAGAATAATGAACAAATGGCAGATCGGAGTACTTACAAAATATCGAAGATCATGTCACAGAATACTTCAGAGTCAGGAAATCACGATGAACTGGATGATTAATCAGTACGAGTAGAAAGTCGCTCGAATGAAGTAGAAGGCCGTTCAAACGAATTGGGAAATTTCTTACAAATTGTCGAGACAGGCGACAAATTAGAAGGCAAATATCAACGTGGACGGTTTTATTCGAATAAAATCATTCTATGTTCGAATACATTCTAAACAACCTTTTTGCATTCGAATAGATTTCTTCTATGTTCAAATACATTTTAGGCTACTCTTTGTATTCGAATAGAATCTGTTATGTTAGAATACATTTTAGGCTGCGATGTTTTATTCTAATAGACTAATAATCTGTTCGAATACAATCTTATTCGAATAGACTTTTTTATCTATTCGAACAGTACGTGTTTCAGCTTCTTTTTGGCATTTTTAAGGGTAGTTTTGCCCATATTTTGTAATTACCTTGTACTCATGATCTCATTTATATAAAATTCTAAACTTTATGAAAAAAAAATACACAATTGAGTACCATTGCCCCTAAATTGTTAGCAAGTTTTTAGTCTGTCTCTATGCTCTAATTTTTACTTTGTTGCTCTAGAGTAATGAATCATACAAGTCAAATATTTCTTGCTCTTTTCTAACCTGTAGCTTCGCTTGCGAAGTCAACAGTGACGCTGGGGCATCTTTCTCCTTAGCAAGCTCATTCTCTAATTCTTTTATTCTGAGGCGCATATCCTTACATTCCTACAAAGAAGGTTTACAAACATAACTTAGCCTACATAAATTTATCCTACATTGATCCATACAGTTACAGTTTAGAAACCCCTCATAATCACATAACCAAATTGTAAACAATTATACTCTACCTTCTTATTCACAATCCCTGGGTTGTTGCCATCATCCCCTTCATTCTCTAATACAGTCTGGGGAGAAATTCCATTTAACCCTCTCACAACGCCAGCTTCATCATTCTCAACCTCCTCCTCTTCAACATAGGTATCCTCCATAATATTATTCACCCCAATTTTGGAGTACCCCATTTACAGAAGGTGGCGCCCAATTCTATCATGCTGGATTACCACCTCCTCTAGATTCTTTTCAGCTTCTGCTGTCAGCTCGTTTATCTCCACCTCTTGCACAACCTTCACAGAGTTTAGTCGCTTCTACTCCCTAGCCAAATCAGTTTTCAAACGAGGTATCTTCTTTTCGAGCTCAGCCTTCCCTTTCTCGGGCTTGGTTTTCTCTTCCATCCTAAGGCAGATAACCTTTTTCAAACGAGTAACCTTTATAAAAAATACAATCATCGACCACATTTTTAGCTCGAAGTACAAAACAAAATTCAGAAAATATTCAAATCTTAAAACTTACCATTTTGCTCATCTCCTCCTCACCATTGCGAGCTACAAGCCTCGCCTTTTCCTCCACCATATTCAGTTTTTCTTCCTCACCAGGTCGATTCTCTGTGACCTTTGGCCCAATCAGTTCAGAAGAAGGACCTACTCTTCTCTTCTTTGCCACTCCCTCGGCCTTACCACTCCCCGTGGTACCAGAGGTTGAGCCACGCTTCAACATCCTCTTCTTTGGAAATACCTGAGCAAACTTGTTCGATGAAGTGGACTACAACACATCTGTGAAATCTATTCCAGAGGCCTTTGGCAAAGCCACTTGTCTCTCTCCATCAACTCCCCTCTTCTTGTTGCCACCAACACCTGTCATTATCCTCGTTGCTTAAAACTTTTGAACTTTCTCAGACCTGCTGTTAGCTCCCTTCTTTCTACTAATGCCAAGTTCTTTCAGTACAGCCTGGAGCTCAATCCCCTCTTGAGCAACAATATCTAATAGCGTCTTCTTCCTCTTCACCTTAGACGAAGGACCTGTTAAACAATAACCCATTATTAACAATAGGGCCACATTCAATTTCAACATTTCGAAATAATATGTTATTATACTTACTTTTCTTCACGGTTCTACACAAAAGTTCCATGGGCTCTTCATCATCTTTCTGAAGGCAATCACCTTTTACCCATATCACATTATCATTCCACATTCGACCGTGAATTCAGATCGAAGAAAAGAGGTTGAGTTAAACTCATAAAAAGTATTCCCCTCTACTTGTAGAATAGTTTTCACGCCATAAAACTGCAAGACATCTTCAGAAGATATTCTCCTCTCAACCTCATCCTCCTCCCACAACTTATTCAAAAACTTTCAAATATTTATTAGCTCCCACATGTTACCGTTTAACTAAATAGGACATGCCCAATGATATTCATAATCCTTTTCACAAGATTGCTAAGGGGCTGACTCAACCCGTACTCCAATTGAGATAGGTAACACAAAAAACCCTCTTCCTAGTCGCCCTGGACATTTCTATCATAATACACTAAGGAGATCGATTTATCTAAATCCCTTTCTGATTTTTCCTTCTCTTAATCAGCCAACAAAAATAAATTTTCCTCCCCAGATCCTACCATGCAACTTCTAAACTGCCTGTCGGCATGTTCTACAAAATTGCCCCATCTTCCTCCTACCAGAGCTTTGGCTTTACAAAACTCTCTAAACACATCAGAGTTTAGGGAATATGATACAAATTTTCTTGGGAAATTTGGAAATTTAACAACTTCTACTCCATCCTCCCTATCAGATACTACACTTTCAGACTTAGCCGAACGACCAGAGGTTGAGGCCTCCAGAATAGGTGAAGTTTTCATATAAACTATAACTCTACAAATGAGATTTGATTCTACACAAAAGTCCTCACTCTCGACCTACTTACAGTTTCAGGTATTCTATCATTATCTTTAACATATACATCATACAAATACGTATATCTTTCGTATCTCTTTTTACAAATATATCGAACAAATTTTATAGGTTGCTATAAATAGTAATTTTTTAGATTTGAATACCAGAAATAATAATAAAATTTCAAAAGATATACATTCACAAATTGTCTACTAACCTTCAATGTTAGAATTTGAATATGACGCAGCGCTAAATCCTTCCCTCACGACGCTGCTATATAGCCACTTTCGTGACTCAGCCTCTACAACTCTCTCTCACTTTGATTGTTGATCACTCTCGATTAATTTCTTACAAAATTCTTTACTATTTTTTTTCTTTCCTCTCTCACTGTTCTTTAACTTTTTAGAAGCTGATAAACATTTGAATGAAGAAGATGAAATATTATTTATATTTTCTGTCTCTAACTGCTGGTAGCTATTGGGCCTCGTACGAGCCACCCTCAGTTTTTGAATTGAGGCATCCCTTTCATAATTAATGTCAGACGTCTTACACCTTTTCGGCGAAAATACCTTCCCATCATTACCCCCTACCTTATATTTTAATATATTTTCATTTCTCTTACCCAAATCGTCCTTTGACCTCCCCACACTCATGATGACTCAACACTTACACGCAATCAAACTTTCCTTGCAATTACACCAGAAACAAAATCAAAAGTTGTCTATATTTTTTATTTTTGCTTCTTCTACTTATAGAAGTATTGACATCATTTCCAAAGCTCTCACAATTTAAAATTTAAATTCATTTTTGACAACAGTCACAAACAATATTTGTAAAAAAGCGGATAGCTTTAAACTTCATTCTCATTACATTTCCTTGACAGTTATTCAATGTAATTACATCTTACATTCAATTTACTCCCTCACATATAATTATACCTGAAATATCCCAGATGTCCTAGGGAGCCATACCTGATCAGTTCACCTCCAACAATCCTCACATCTTCTAAATCGATATCTTCTTTGGCAAATAATCTTATAGCCTCTTTTGAAGGTGAAGGCTCGACAATTGCTACCCGGAATAGCTCCTCGTAGAAGCGACGTCCTAACTCAAGATCCTTACCCATCCAGTCCAACCCTTGAAACTGATACTCGGTCACAGGTAAGTCAGTATCATAATCTAACAAGCCATAAATCCACTCCTGCACTTCAGCTATCTTTATCACCAACCGTCCCTCAGCGGCATAACGAATTCTCTCAGATCGAGTCTACGCCATTTCAATTATCTTCCACCTGTTTAAAGCTCCTTTATCCTATTTGTGCAGTTTTCTAGATTATTTTAAATCTCCCACAATTCGTATTTATATTCTATTCTTTCACAGCAGAAAACCCTAGTATCCTGAGTAAAATTATTTGAACTTATCTATCCACATCGGCCATAGTGAATTCAGCCTAGTCCATCTCGAACTTATTTCTTCCAAATCTAATATTTTAGAACGCCCTCCCTGAGCCCAAATTTCTAATTTCTTTATATTCTAAATCTTTTGCAGTTATCTCTCCCAATGATTCAAAGTTATTCAGTTCGAAAACAAATTCTTACACATCTTTTATGTTACAAAAACATATTTATAGCTCGATTGCTATAATATACTTTATAGGTCCAATCTTGTATATTACATTTCATCCACTATTCATAAATCCTTAAATTATTCATAGCTCGATTTCAATCACAAGAGTTATTCTATATATCAAAATAGAGTTTGAATTACCAATTTTTATTAAGTTCGAATATAAATTACAGGTACTTTACAGATAATAAATCTTTCAGGTACTTTACAGATGACAAGTTTTTCAGGTACTCAAAAACAACAAATCCTTCAGTTAATCTAAATTTAGTGTTGTTTTACTTCAAGAATTTTTTGAAGCAAAGTAGGCATTGGAAATCACCAGACGTCCTTCTCCTTTCACACCATACTACTCTAACCAAAAACTGGGTTTGGAGGAATTCTGGACATGAGAGTTGAAAAAGCCAGTGCTTGAACCATCTCTACAAACAGAAGGTCTTCTCAAAGCTAAGAAACGATGATGGTGCAGAAGCAGACTTCCAATCTCTATCTCCCTTCTCCACTACCACCGTCTCCTTCTCTATAACTACTACCATTAGAGAGTTGGTGGAGGTAAAAAGGTCCCGACCTTAGAATCCAATCCTAAGCAAGATATTGGCAAAACTGCCCTACAGTTATACCAGCCGCCACATCTGTCTTCTCAACCTTGTCCTCCGCAAGGTTGCGGAGACACCTCCAACGCTGCTCACCTGTTAAAACAATGTAATAAAATTTCCATATATACAGTAAAAATCTTCTTCAGCTTCAACTGCTTCTTTTTCCGACATACCTTGATACGTCGGTAGAATGGGAATAGGGGTGAGCATCACCAAGGATTGATCATCAAAATATCTCAACTTAAACTTCTGTATCTTTGTAGAAACTTTCTCTTCCTAAACCATTCTTCGGGTCTTCACCATTGTCAATCTAGACTTCTAGAGAATGTTACAACAAACAACGTACTTTGTCAGAATCCTCGGTACAGGTACTATTTATATAATCCTAATATTTAATATGTAGGTATATTTCCTATACGTCATCATTCAAAATTAAAGAAACTTTCAAAAACCCAAGCGTCGCGTACATTAATATTCCCATCATCATTTAATGCAAAACATCCCCCCATAAAGATATACATATATTTTATACAGTTAAATCTACATTAATACATCCTTTCTTTTCAACTTCCAAAACCTATATAGCTACAAATTCTTTCTCAACCAAAGCCATTTGTGACTTCAGTTACAAGGGGGAGATTGTAGGAACCTATCCCACGATCTAACCCAATTCGATCTACCTCCAAACCAGATTCACAGATTTTTCACATGACATAAACAGTTAACATTGACACCTACACTACAAACTGATGAAGAACATGGGTTGGGCACAACAGAAAAGTATGAACAAGTCAAAGACACTTGTCTTTCACGAATTCAATAATTACTCAGTCAACCACCACTTACCATATTGTTCAGAGAACGTGCTTCAGTACAATAAAGAACTGCGGACAAGGCCTATATAAAGAAAAAAAGTTCTAGAAGAGATAATGACCAGAAAAATATACGAGAAATCACCAAGAAAACCATATTCTTTAGATTCTAAAAACAAAAATTCTTATTTACAATATTAAGTATTACTAGTTCGAGAGATCACTTGTAATGAGATATCAGCCTCAAGCAATAAAAGTCACTGTTACTAAAACCCTCAACCCGAGGTTATGGTTTTTTACCTATTCAGAGGTTTTCCACGCTAAATCGCATGTGTTATCTCTTACTTAACATTAGTTTTTATCATAGGAACATTGGTGTAAGAGATAATTCTGAGCCATTTTGGGCTTACTGAATTAGGCCATTACACCTCCTACTCGGGATCTTCCACTGGAAAATCCATGAGAAAATTGGCAACGGCCTAACCCTTTTCTAAATTTCATTGCTCGAACTTAATATTATGTTCTCCCAAATTGACTGACCATTATTGCACTCTCCCAGATTTCTTTTTCTTAGAAAAAACTTCCCGTAATGGGTAGTTTGTCATGACATTGACTGAGTGAGCTTGGAAGTAGTGCTTAAGTTTTTATGAAGTATAAACAAGAGTTGGAAGGAGTCTCTCGATTTTAGAATACTTCGTTTCCACTGGAGTGAGGGTTTTGGTGATGATGTAGACTGGTTTCTCAATCTTTCCTTCAAGTCGAATAAGAACCGAGCTGATTGAAGTATCTGTAACTGCCAGGTAGATGATCAGTTCCTCATTATCTACTGGGGTACTCATGATGTGAGATTTCCCCAAGTAGGTTTTGAGTTCCTTAAAAGCTACCTCGTATTTTGATGTCTATTGGATCTCTATATTGGGCTGAATTTTTCTTGTTTGTTACAACCGCAGAGTTGTAGGAATAGCCAAGGACAGTGATCTGATGATTTAGAAATAAATTGGCATATAGGGGCAATCTTGCCAGTAAGTTTTTGTACGCCTTTTATTTTCTTTGGAAATAACATGTTGTGGAGAACTCGAATTTTATCTGGATTGGCCTCAACCCCTTCTTGCTGATGAGATAGCCAAGGAATTGGTCTGAATGTACTCTGAATTAACACTTATCAGGATTGGGTCGTATCCTGTAAGATCAAAAAATGTTGAATATTATGTTGAGATCATCAATATAGACTTCCATGATTTTCCCAAGATGTGCTTTGAACATAGTAGTCATCAACCATTGATAAGTCGCGCCTGCATTTTTGAGTCTGAAGGGCATGACTTTGTAGGAGTAAAGTCCTCTTTCAGTGATGAAAGTGTTATTTTCTTAATTTTCTTCCATGAGAAGAATCTGATTGTATCCAGAAGCAGCATCCATCATAGATAGAAGTTTATGACCTGCCGTAAAATCAATAATTTGATGGATGTTAGGAAGAGGGAAACTATCATTTGGAGTGTGTTTATTTAAATCTGTAAAATCTACACAAACTCGGACTTTTCTATTCTTCTCCGGGATAGCGACGATGCTGGATATCCAATCTAGATACTTGGCTTCTCGAATGAATCCCACTTTGATAAATATCTCAATATCCATGTTAACTTCATCTCGAAGACGACTTGATAGTCGTCGATGTTTCTATTTAACCACCGTGGCGCTGATGTTGATGGAAATTTGTAACATATCTTGGTCGGATCTACCCTAGGCATCTCTTCAAAAGTCTATATAAAGACGTCACAATTTAGTCGTAAGAATTGAATGAGAATATCCTAATCGTGCTGGATCAGCTTGGTACCGATAAAAGTACCTCTGCTAGGTCCATCAATGCTGATGTATTATGTAAGCTCTTCTGGTGAAGGCTGATCATCAAGGTGATCAGCTTTATGTAATTGTTATGCAACGTAAGTTTCGGAGGTATCTAGAATGGCAAAGACAGTATTCTCGTAAGCTTTTAGCTACCTTTGATTTCATAGATACCATCACTGCGTTTGAAGCGGAGTGCATGATGATAGGTGGAAGCGATTGATTCCATGTTGTGAATTTAGCAGAAGCCCATAATTCCAAGATAATGAGATTTTGTGTTAATAACGTAAAAAATGATGCCGATTGTGGCTGGTCTTATTAATTTAGGAAAAATAATCCTGCCTAATCACTCTTCTTTTGAACCATTGAATGCACTGATATCAGCGTCGCTTGGAATAACTTGATCGGCCAATCCCATCTGGGCGATTGTGCTCTGAAAGAGAATCTCAATACCGCTTCCAGTATTGATCATCATTATATGCATGAAAAACTTCCTCATCTTGAGCATTATGACTAATACATCATGATGTAAAAAAATTGCATGACTAATGTCGCAGTTTTCTAATAAGATCCCAAGCCGGCGATTGCTCTACTTAGGTAAAACCTTGGCTTCTTTATCTTGAGGTGCGAGATCACAGTATTCTGATAGTCCCCTGCGCTTAAATCGACGAGAGTTGTTGATCTGATGAATTTTGATCATGTTATTGTGGTGCATATGGTAGATATGCTTATCCTCAGCTTGATTGTCGACCTGGACAACTTTGAGCTGCTTCTTCTAGTTGCCATACTTATATGATTCTAGGTCAATAATGTATTCGTACATCCGTCCCTCCTTGAAAATGAATTCCAGTAACCTCTGTAAAGCATAGTAGATGTCAGTAGAATGATGGTTTACCTTGTGATGCATGCAGTACGGGCAGCTTTCGATTGGCTCTAATGGTTGAGCGGGACGGTAGAGCTTGTCCTTTGATAGGATTGGAAAAATGGTAGAGATTCAAACATTCATCTTTGGGAGGACATGTTTAGGTAATGTACCGCCTTTCCAAGGATTGCCAGTATTGCACTTGGAACGCTTTTGATCACCCTGATCCTCCTTCGGTTTATTATTTTGATTTGTAGTAAGAAATTTCATGGTTAGGAGGGATTTAGTAAATTTATACCTTTCAGACATCATCCTTTCCAGGTTGACATTTCCATTGACCTAGGTGATCATATCCTCTAAGGTTACAAGTTTGTTGATGAAGAGGTGCTCTTTGGCCTTGTAGTCAAGCTGGAGCGCGTTGGTAAAAGCAGTAACAATCGTTTTCTGATCAAGATTATCCATTTTTGCGCAAGTTTCAAATATTTCTTTGCAAAAGTCTCGAGCTTCTCTCCTTGTGACTGTTTAAGACTAATAAAAGAATATAAATTATCCTCTTTGTCTCTGTTGTGAGCATACGTCTTGATAAATTGTTTTTGCAGCTGATCAAATGTAAGTATGAAATCTTTTGGTAAAGAGTGGAGCCACCAGAGTGGTTCTTCCTGTAGACTTATTGCAAACAAACGGCAGAGGATGTGGTTGAGATTGGAGTACAATCCCAATGAATTATGGTATTGTTGAATGTACTCCTTTAGATTGGTGCCCTTGTATTTATGAAGTTTCAGAGTATGGAAACCTTTTGGTATTTCTATATCGAATAGTTCTTTGGTAATCAGACTTTCCTGTATCTTGGTGAGGTCATATGTATTGCCTAGAATTTACGCTTCAATCAACTCCTTGATGTGCTAATCTATATATTCTTGTGTTACGTATTGACGTGTTTCTTAAGTGGCTTGGCGAGGTGGTTGAGGATTATGAGTACCGGTGCCTTCACTCAAACGATTACGCGCTAGAATTCAAGGTTGAAGTCGTTGTTCTTCCTCTAGATATTTTGATGGTGACCTCTATTGATTTCAGAATGAATTTCACCACCTAAATGAATAGAAGGTTGATGTTTGTGCTGAATATTTCTGAAAATAGCTTTCTTAATGGCTCCTCAAGGTCCTAATCTGTCTTGCATAAAAACTCGGGAGGTCTCTGACACTTGATCGCGATCTCTGGTTTGAAGAGCCTATTGAGCATCCTGCAGAGCTTGTAATGCAGTCTCCATGGTTGTCATCTAGTCTTTTTATCATTTAAACGCTGTCAAACGTGCTTGTCGCTCTGCTTCGGGCTCCTTCTCGCAAAGCTCTCGGTCAAGAGTTAACTGACATTTGATAGAGCGACATGGTATAAAATGTTTGCTCCGCTTCCTGAGTCAACCAACATATGATTAACCAAGACTCCTTTGATCATTATCCAAATGATGGGGGCATTGTCATGTGGATAGGATACCAACCCTATGTCACTGTCGGTGGAGTAGACTACTTGTCCTTGCTGTGTCTCTAGCACTGTTGTCACCCCATGAGCGGTTAATTGACTATCGCTTTATCGGTAACACTGCTTCGTGGTGCTGGATATGGCCTTATGGGATTGTTTCCTATTGATGTCTCCCAGGATCATCTCACAGAATGTCACATGGCCCTGTACATGTATTGTGGCTACTGGTTTTGCAAGCGGCCTGTGAGGGAAGATATCTGTTGTTAGGATTGGCTATTTTAAGTACTGGGTATAGCGTCCTTTCCTGAACCATGATTTAGTCATGTTGATTGGGTTGTAACATGCCTCGGTCTCATGGTCGTAGATCTTGTGATGAGCACAATATGGGCATCCGAGTCAGTCAACCTTTGGGTGTGGTTTTCTATAATCTGGATCTTCTTAAAAATACAAGAAGGTCCGCTTGTATAATAGTGAGCTCGCTGGGCTAGTATCATTCCCAACGTGCGACCTTTGTTTTACCATCCCGGAGGGGAGGTTTTACCTTACCACGAGGGTCCTTAAGTACTTTCCTTTTATTCTTGCCCTCGTCATACCCACGCTGACTCTTGGGTATGTCTCTTGGGTGTTTGGGCGGTCCAAGACGCGCCACTAATAATAGGGTAGAGGTTGTGCTAAGAAGAACTACCATTTGGAAGGCAGATGTACGATTGTCTACTTCCACATTTTGGTAATTTAGAATGTTTTCATACAGAATTTCAAGTGTCTCAGGTCACTTCATATGCAAGGCCTATCATGGCTTTGAATTGGGTAGGCCGGCACCCATAAAAGCTAAGCAGGCAGTCAGGGCATCTTCCCTCTCAATAAGTGTAAGGTTGTTCTTGAATCATGTCAGGAAGGAACCGACAGTTTCTTTGACCTGCTACTTGAGATAAAAGAGCTCTGCGAGTTGCTTCTTCGATTGCTGGTTGTCCAGGTACTTTTTTACAAACTCAAGAGAGAGTTGCTTGAAAGTAGATATTGAGTTGGGTTCAAGGCTTTGAAACCGGGCTAGATCCCCGTCTTACAAGTTTGAAGGGAACAACAACACATGTGCTTGCCGGTCTAGTTCTGCAGGTCAATACCATATTAGAACTTTGAGATGTGTTGACCTGGGTCTTGGCTCCTAGTGAAGGGGTCAATCTTTGGCCGGGAATAGCTCTGCTTTAGGACATACTTTCTGATAGTCTATATGAATGGGTTGCTTTGAATTCGGCGTAAGGTCTCATTCATTAACCTTTTGGCTGGGTTGTTATTTTGCATATTTCTAATTAACATCTCCACTGAGGTGGCTGTAAGGGGTAGGTGGTCGCTTTTATCTATCTCCCTTCGTGGGCCCCGTCCAAGCTGAGGTGTCCCTTGGTACCAATCATTAATCCACTTGTTATAAGTAGGGTTTCCTTCTGGGTACTATCTACGACTATATACAGGCGGGTAGGATGGGTCATCAGGACTTTATTATTTATGTCATTGAGGGTTCACGTGATAACTATTGTACAAGGATCCTGGGTGCGTCGGGGGGGAGGGTGGAGGGGTGGAGGGTAGACCATGATACTATGGGGAATACCGGCCAGGTGGTGGTGGGTTGATTTGGCTAAGTTGTTGGGCTTGTTGTAGAAGTGATGGTTGTGGTCCGCTTGCGTGTTGTGTAGGAGCTCGTGGTGGTTAAGGTCGATGGACCACGGGTTGTATTCCTATCCCACGAGACAATGGGTATGGGTTATAAACTGAGGTATTCTTGGGCTCGCACACAGGCCCGGACAGCGGTGGTAAACCGGGGAGTTTCTCGATGTTGGCCGTCGACCGTCTCTTCGTGAGGCGTAGAATATCCTGAATTTTTAGTTGCAGCCTGGGTGGTGGCCGATACTAGATATCCGATAGCAAGATTTTCTCTCATATCATCGTTAGCCATTTGAAGCTGTCATATCTGGTCTTTCTTTGTAAGCATTTTCTCTTATAATTGGAGGAGCGTTGCACGCATCTCTGCCATTGCTTGCTCCTGTGCTTGGTTTCTTGTTGAAACCACCATCTACGCGCGGCTTGGTAAAGGTTTAGTCGTGTGAACACAAGCAGTGCCAATTGTAGTCTTTGAGATCTTCATATGGATGATAATGAATTATTAGTAGTTTTGGGCTTGATACGTCTCACTGGAGGAGGGTACCACTTGACTTGCTTCGAGTCTCTTTCCTCTCTTCCCCATGAACAACTAAGGTTTCTCAAAGGGAGGAGAAGGTTATGAAAAAAGGTCTCTTTCTATGGTCTCCTTCTCTCCCTATTTATAGAGGGAGTTTTTAACCTAGAAGTTCCCAGGCTCATGTGATGTGTATAACTCCCTGGATATCCCTCCAGGATCTTAGGCTTTGCTTTTCCATGTAGACAGGGATACCATTGTTTATCGTTACAAACTGATCTTGTGGTGACTCATGGGTCGTTAAGAGAGCTTCTGCTAAGATATGCTCATCAATTTGGGAGGTCGTTCAATGACCTTGGAGTCTTATGGATATATCTTGGCTAGTAGGTCGTTAGGAGTGCTTTTCCCAAGACATGCTCGTCTATTGTTGGGGAAGCTCGTCTAACGATCTGCAAGCTCATCGTTAGTGGGAACGTGCTCTTATAATTAGACGTAACATGTATTTTTTCAAGTATTAAGGTAATTACTGATGATGCTCTCATAACAAAGAAATCCTAGTACGAAGAGACCGTTTGCATACAAGCTAACAATCCGTTGGAAGTTTAAACATAGGGAAAAAAAGCAAAGCAACAAATGTCTTAACTCTAAAGATGTACCGTAGTTATCTTACTATGAGAATGTATATATTCCCTGAAGCACAAAATCTTGATAGAAAGCTGAGACCTTAAAACCCCCACAATCAGTTGGGGTTGAGGGAAGAACATTATGTTAATATTTGGGGATTTCAAGTTTTACGACACTTTTTTATAAATCGGCATTTTTTACTGGCTCCTGTACACTATTTTCCATTTGGAAATTATGAGAATAAATACTAAAAGATGCCAACTTTCCAAAATCAGACCCAGGGAATACTAAATTCCGAAATCGATACTGGCAAGAGGAAAAACCAATTTTGCCCCTACAAAATTTTCAATACTACAACATCCATCCACCTGTTTTTGGGCTCCACAAGTACGAATGTCACTTTCGAAATAAATAAAAATTTTAAAACTTATTTAAGAATAATATATCACGTCACGTATCATTATTATAAGTTCTTTACGATTTGTTCAGAAAACTATATCTTTTGTTCAGCAAAACTTTGTCATTATATCAGCAATCACTGTCATTTGTTAATAAAACTTTGTCATTTGTTTTCCCATAACTTTCTCTTTTATTCAAAAGTCTATTATTTATTTCCCGGAAGTTTCTCATTTGTTTAGAATTCCTTGTCATTTGTTTTACCATAATTTTGTCATTTGTTCAGAAAACTTTGACGTTTGTTCAATAAAATGTCACCTGTTCAAAAAAAAAGTGTCGTAAAAGTTTATTAATATATAAAAAATATAGTTGTTTGAGGACACAAAGGAAGATCTCTCCTCTTTATTTTTTCCAACCTCTCTATCTCTCGTAACTATTTCATAAATTACTTTACATTATAGAGCTATGATAACTGTATTGAATGACAAATGATATATTTTACAAAATAGGTGATAGTTTTTCCAAAAACAAATGACAAATTCATTAAAATAAATGGCAAATAACAGTGTCGTAAAGTTCAATAATATATGACAAATCTAGTTGTTTGAGGATACAAAAGAAGATCTCTCCGCTTAATTTTTGTCAACCTCTCTATCTCTCGTGACTATTTCATTAAATACTTTACATTATAGGGCTATGATAACTGGATTTAAGGAAAAATAATATTGTGGTCCCGTGATTCCTCTTGGGGACAACAATGAATGTGCGTTAGCGCCGGAGGAGGGAACAACTCGACTCTCTCTGGGTTCTCTCTGTCTCTTTGGTTCGGCTGACGGTCTCTAAAAGAGGGCCGCGAAAGAGGCAGTAGCAGAATATAAGTAGAAGAAGAAAGAAGGGAGAAGGGAGAAGAAGAAAATGTCCCCTCTAGGTTGTCCCCTCCCCTCAATTTATAGGGAGGGTTTGACCTAGGGGCGCCCCTGCTCACGTGCCCTGGAAAATTCCTAAGCTATCCCTTCAGGGGCGTGGGTTTTCATACTTCCTTGCGGTTAGGGGCTAACCGGGGGGCTGTCGCTGTTATAGTTCTAGGGTCGTTGGATGAGTTTCAGTCATGGTTGCGTTTGGCGTTCAAAAAAGCTCGTAGAACAACCTTGCTGGAGTGTTCTTGTTCTCAGTAGTGGGGTCGCCCAGCGACCTCCCAGCTCATTACTAATGGGAGCGTGCTCTTTTCGTTCCTATTCTTAGTGGTGGGGTTGCCTAGCAACCTCCCACCTTGTTGCTAGGGGGATCGTGCTCCTACAATTGCCCCCCATAAGGCTTGCTTGTACGGAGAGAGCGCCGAGGTGGTCTAGCCATGGGGTGAGGGTCATTGTATTGGGAAGTGTATGACAGCATGTCTGGAAGTGTTTTGGGTGGGAAGCGGAGTATTTAATACGTTGAAAGGTGTGTGGTGTGACTGCTGCCACTATGGGCAACATGTCAAATCATATGTGTGGGTCCGAAGTATTAAATGATAACCGTCTCTCCATTTTCTCTACTATAAAAGGACTGATGAAACCATGGAGGTCCTCTCTCTTCTGGTTTGAGCCTGCTTTCTAAGAATGGAGCGTTGTACATTCACTTTGGTGCTGGAGTAGGGCCAAACAGAGGGATTTGTGAGCAGTGCAATCATGCGCGTGGGCTTACCGCTAAGTTTTCTGGTAACTCATCTTATTTACGGTGATATACCGCATTGTAAAAGTTGCAGAAACTCGTTAAGCTCCTTAGCTAACTGGTTAATGCATTGCATAATGGTAGGGAAGTTAACGCTGGTAACCAGAAAGAGCGGACTGACTGTGATGCCAGGATGAATCGTACTATTCATTGCGGAGTCGCAGGTATGTTGGCGGTCGGACCAGGAAAATGAGGGTTAAGGGGTAGCTTGTCTCTAGGGTACCCTAGTAAGTTGAGTGACCAATATGCCTGACGTTTATACATGGCTAGTGCAGGGACGTACAAGCGCCGAGCACGAGTCAGTGCACTTTAATGATAAAAGAATAGAAAATGAGCTGAGGTATGGTAGAGTCTGGGGAGGAATCATTAACAGAGGGATCTACGGCCGTGCCACCTTGTAGTGTGCCCATGGAATGGGAGGGCAGCTAGGACCACGAGGCAGGAACGTTGGCGCCTTGAGATTTAAGGGCAGAGTCATAGGCGGATTTCATGGTATGAGGGAGAGTGCTCGAGGACCTGACCCACGAGGCCATTATTAGTGGTCGGGGGAGGGGGTCTCAGAGACCTTTTGGTCTTATCCTAACAAGTGGAGGTTGTCAGGCTCATTTGCCGAGTACGAGAGCCCGGGGGTTAGGATGGAGTTCATGGATGAGGTTAATGAGCGATCGAAGGCTCATGGAAGTAGTGAGTTGATATGGACGGACTGCCAAACGTTGGTACCTAATAAATGCATCGTCTATTACAGGCAATTTGATGTAGGATTGAGGTTTCCATTGGATGACTTGACCCAAAAAATGTCTGAACTTGTTTGGACAGTCCCCGGGTCAAATGAACGATAATTTTTATCGAGTAATGACGGGGTGCCGACTGATTAATCAGTCAGTGCCGCCTCAGTGGAGCATAGGCTATGGGGATATAATGGTTGCCTATAAGATGGGACGTTGTCCTCGTCAATGGGATGTCATCCCCGAGGGTGCGAGGAAAATGCTTGATGGGTCTGGGGCGTTAGAAGAGCCCGCATTGCCGTATATTACGCGTTCACGATCACGTGCGGGGCGTGAGGGACGGCAAACCCGAACCTCCGCCAAAACAAAAAAAGTAGTGGCAAGGTGGTCTCAAGCAAAGAGGGTGAAGCCTGTCCGAGGTGTCAGAGGATCATGCGTACTTGTACCCCTGAGTGGAGGTACTGGTATTATATAGCTCGCAAGTCTGGCGAGCCAAAGATTTTTAAGTTGTCGACGAGCGGTAACTATTGGTGTCTGCATCCGATCCTGGTAACTGGGGCATTTGACTTTGATGATGGGCTCAACTGTCTCTTACATCATAATGTATTTAACACGAAGTGTACGTTACTCGTTATGTAACCTATCATTGACTGCTTCTATCATTTATTATTTGTGTTGCCAAAATGGCTGCTCGCTGGTGTGTAGGTGTGACACTTGCGAAGGTATCATATCAAACGTCATGAATACATGTGCTTGGTCATAAGAACCAAGACTACCAGGTGTTGACGACGATTATGAATGGAACGTTTGACTCAAACAAATATTGGTCAGCAAAGAAGTATAGAGAGCCCCGTTTACATCTTGTGTGCAATACTTATTCAGTAGAAAGTGTGCACAGCTATAAATCCTTAAAAAGTGTGGGGAAGAAGCCAAGGTTCCTGAATACGAGGGGAAGGGATGCGTCAGGCTTGAACACAGCTATGCCTCTCATCGCTGGACTAAACCCTGGCCTGCGGTGGGTCAGTGGCCATTCAGAGGAGGCCCCGGTTGTGAAGTAGCAGAAGATGGTGGTTATTGATCTCATGGACGAGGAGAAAGACAAGCTCTGACGTATGGAATAGGAGCTGCTTTCAAAGTCATTTGTTGAGGAAGGGACCTGCTCTGTGGGTAGTGGTAAGCTTTTGGCGGGTAGCTTACCCGAGGGGGAGGTGCAGAGTATGCCATACAAGGACTAGAAGGAAATTTGAGTAGAAGAAGCGTTGAATGATCCTTGTACACAGTGTGCAAGAGTTCTCGCAGCTGTCCAGGTAAGTACTTTTATCGTGTATTCATACTCGGTCGTTTATGGTGCTTAAGAGTGTATTTGTGTGCCATGCAGTTTATACTCACCCTCAAGGCGGCGTTTCTCCATAACGAGAACCTGGTTAGTCGTAACACTGAGTTAGAGCATCGGTTCGAGGAGATGCGGGCGATGAAGAAGGAGCTCGTAAAGGAAGTCATGCAGCACGAGTTGGTAGAGTATTTGACGAACGTGAATAAGGAGAAGGCGTTGGTCGAAGGAGACTTGGAGGTATCCTACGGGCATCTAAAAATGCTGATGCTGGAGAAGGAAATGTGCGAGAAAACCCGTCGTGAACAACTCACAGGTGAGGAGCAGATGCTAGACGGTTTGCAGGGTTGAGTCGCCGAGTTGGTGGATGGCAAAGCGCGGCTGGAGGAAGAATTTTTCCTTTCCACCAAGTGGTGGGTGGCAATGCTGGCCCCACCGTTGTTCGTTCTACGTCAAACTCAAAATGTTACCGGGCTACGCCATCTGGGTTATTCTGTACGACAAGGTCCTCGGCCACTCAATGACAGGATGGATATCAATCTGGAAGAGGAGGCGAGTGCGTTAGAGACTAGTACTGGCTTAAGTAAACTGAAGGTGCCGATGTGGCCCATTTGTGGCTTTATGTAATGTAAAACTATTTATGCTTATGTGTGGCATGAGGGAAACGTAGGTCGTATGTGTAATTGCTAAATTCCGTAAGCTCAATTGGCTTGAAATTTGCTATCACACCAATGATCCTGTAGCAATATTTTAATGGAGAATAAGGAATGAAACAGGTGATTTGAACGTGGAAAACCTCTGAAGAGGTAAAAAAACCATGACCTCGTGTGGATGATTTTTGTGAAAGTATCTTTATTGCTTGAGGCAGATATTTTTGTTACAAGTAATCTTTAAATATAGAAATGCTTTGAATCATATAACTAAGAAGTCGTGTAATCTTCTGGTCCTTGTCTCTTTTGTAACTTTTCCTTTATATAGGTTTTTCCGCAGCTCCTCATCGTGATGAAGCACATTTTCTCAATAGTACGGTTAGTGGTGGTTGACTGATTAACTGACGAGTTCATGGGAGACAGGTGTCATTGACTAGATAAGGTCTTTCAGTTTAAGTTTGGCCCACATTCTTAACAAGTTCGTAGGGTAGGTTAGAATGTTGACTAGAGAAATGTATTAAAAATGTGTAAGTCTGAGATGGAGGCAATTTCAAACTAGGTGAGCTTGACTTTGGGAAAGATCGAGGGATAGGCCCCCACAATTGCCCCCTCGCAACCGAAGTCACGGGTGGCTTTGGTTGAAAAACGGCTAGCTTATAATCTACTTTGAATTTTTTTGATAAGTAGGCAAGAATAATGATTGTTTTGGAAATGAAGTATATTTAATGCAGATGTTGATGTATGTGACGGTTATGATTTAAAAAATTGAGTCCGTAATGAATGATGACGTTTGGTAAAACGTACCTACCCATTAAATGTAGGGCTAAATAAATGATACTTGTTTCGATTTAAGAGCAGAGTACGCTTGTTGTTGTATGAAATTCCTTGAAAAACTTTGTCAATGATGAAAACTCGTAGCATGGTCCTTGAAGAGAGGATTGCATCCAAAATGCAGAGGTTGAAGTTGAAATATTTTGGTGACCAATCCTTGGAGAGGTTTATACCCGCTCCTGTTCCTCCGACGTATCTAGGTTTGTCGGAGGTTGAAGCGCTTGAAGTTGAGGAAGAATTCTACTGCAAATGGAGGTTTTATGCTGTCATATTGACAGGTGAGAACCGGTGGGCCTGTTTTCGTACTCTTACGGAAGACAGAGTTAGGGCTTCATATGCAGAGATAGGCGTAACTGCGGGGCGGTTATGCTGATTTCTTGCATCATCATGGAATATAAGGTCGGGCTCTTTCTATCTCTACCAACTCTTTGGTGGTGGTGGTTTCAGAGGAGGGGGTGATGGTAGTGAGGGATGAAGTGGTGGTAGTGGAGGAGGGAGACAACTAGTGGTAGTCTGCTTCTGCATTTCTATCACATTTTAGCGCTCAGGAGACCTCTAGTTTGAGAAAAAATTTCTAGCACTAAGTCTACTACTTGCATAGTTTCAATTTGAAGTTTGATTGGACTTCAACCTAACTCATGCGTGGGAAGCTGTTTGTTGGTTCCAATTTTTGCTTTATTTCTGGGTGAAAGATCGCTGAAGCAAGAAGAACTGAAAAAGTTAATGTGTCGATCGACATGCCTGAATGACCTATGACATTTAAAAACTGGGAAAAAGTTGTCATCAGTAAAGTATCCGGAGTTTGGTTTTCGATGGATAATGTTTCAGTAGTATACCTGGGATTGATGTACTAAAAAACTTGTTATCTGCAAAATTGCATGTAACATTTCGATATGAATACAAAATTGCCTTTCCATTACTATTGTTATGCAGATAGAAAACTCTCTTGGAATCGAATTGAATTGTGTAGGATGTGTGAAATAAATTGGAGTTTACGACTATTAAAAACACTGTTACTGTGATGTTTGAACTGAGATAAATATTTTTTGACAATGACGCTTTGATTTAAGTACAATTTTTTTTTTGTGTTTGAACACGTGAGGGAGAAAAATTGTACAAAATATGTAATCTTGGAAATTTGAACTGCTACAGATCGATAGAATTATAGTTCTTGGAAAAATAAGCTTGTTCTGATGAATAATGTAATGTAGGTCAGATCAATTAAGGGATAAGTCAAATAATCTATTTTAAGATTCTAAGGTTTTCTGTTACGAGATACAAGGCAAAAACATGTTTTAAGGGGAAAGTGGTTATAAACATATAAATAAGGGCAGGATGATTTGTGAAAAAATGGAGAAGAGATCAGGATGGTACAGACTCGATCTCACAGGAATCGTCATGCCGCGGAAGGACGGTTGGCTATAAAAACTGCCGAAGTACGGGAGAGGATTTTTGCTGCATTGGGTTATGATGCTGAACTTCTAGTGAGGGAGTGACAGCTCGAAGGATTAGATGTAGGGAGTAGGAAACTTGAGTATGTTCATTATTTCTGTGAGGTATGCTTTCGGGAACTTGTGAGGGATCTGGTAGATTGAGAAGTGATGGTGGGTTCAATTGCTGAGGTAGATAGAATTTGAAGATCTGAGGATTGACGACTACTGTGATTGGATAATGTCGCCAGTTTATCAAGATTTTTCTAGATGTTGTATAAAGTGTTTATCATAAATGAATATAAGTTTTTTGGGTGTAATAGAAAATATGTAAGTAAATTGGATCCTCTATAGTTGCAAATACAATTTTAAGACTATTTATAGAAATAATTTTGAATAATTTTGAAAATTTGCTCAGCTTTGAAAATGACATCAATCACTATAAGTATGATAAATAAGGACAAAGAAACAAAAATGAGGAAATACAAAACCTTCTAGTTTTGTTTTGTAGGTAAAGCTGCAGAAATCTGATATCGTGTAGAGTGAATCATCATGAGTATAGGAAGGTCAGGAAAAGATATAGAAATAGGAGAGAATAATATGTTAAAAAATGAAGGGAGGTATAATGATGGAAAGTCAGTTTTGTTGAAAAGGTATAAGACGTCTGACATGGATAGTGGAAAGGATGCCTCCGTTCCAAAACCGAGGACGGGTCGTGCGAGGTGCAATAACTGCCAGCCACTAGAGAGAGAAAGGATAAATAGTGCTTCTTCATCACTAATCAAACATTTTCGACTTCTAAAAATATTGATAGCATACAGAGAGAGAGGCAAAAAATTTATAGAAGATTTGATAAAGAATTATCTGAAGGTGATCAACAGTTGAAGAAAGCGAAAGATAATGGATCACGTAGGTGGCGATACAGCAACGTCGTGAGGGAAGGGCTTGGTGTTACTGCTGATTCTCACTCGGAGACTGAAGGTTAGTAGAGACGTACGCAGTATATATGTTTGTGTAAATTGTAATCCTATTGTTAAAGCAAATCTTTAAAAAATAACTAACTAATGAAATTTATGCAATTTTGACATATTCACAGAATATACTAAAGGTATATATTGTGCGCAAATGGTCGATATATACGAAATAATGATAGTTACCTTAACCTGTATGTAGGTCGAGCGTGAGAGGCATACGTGTAGGGTGGAAAGCCTGCCTGTAGAAATTATTGTCGAGATGGGTAAGTTCATCTGTTAACAAAGTGTCGACCTCTGGTTGGATTATTAAGTCTAATTGTGAGGTGGAAGTAGGATTGGAATAATTTTCAGATTTTCCTGGCCAATTAATATCCTATCCTTCGGGTTCTGATGCCTTTTAAGAATTTTGTAAGGCTAAGGCAGCCATAGAAGGGAAGTGGGTTAACTGTGTAAAATATGTGGGTAGGCAGTTTCGGGGTTGTACGGAAGCAGCGGGGGAAGAGTATTTTTATTTGTTGGCTGACTTGGAAGATGAAAAATGAGATAGGGGTATAGATGAATCAATCTCGTTAGAATACTTCAATGGGAATATTCGGAGTGACCTTCTAGAGGGTTTTTTTGTGTTACCTGTCTTAATTAGAGTACGGGTTGAATCTTCCCCTTACCAATTTGGCGAAAGGGATTATGAATACAATCGGGGCATGTCTTGTTGAATTGAACAGGAATATGTGGGAGGTTATAACCACATACAATCATCTAAACGGAATATGGGAAAGGGTGGGGAAAGTGAGAAGGATAACCCCTGAGGACGTTTTGCAGTTTTATGGGGTGAAGAATTATATGGCCAGTGGTGGGTCATATTATGTGCGAGTACAACTCGGCGTTGCATCTTCGATCTAAATTCACCAGGTCAAACCTGGAATGACAACGTCATATGGGTGAAGGGTAATTGCCTTCAGAAAGATGATGAAGAACCCTTGGACCTTTGGTTTAAAAATGTAAAACAAAGTAAGTATAGCCATGCATTGATAAAATTATTGCTATATTTGAACTGATACCTTTAATTGATAATAAAATGTTGTGCATGGCAAGTGTGAAGTCCCAAGTGTAGAGGAAAGAGTCATTGTTGGATGAAGTTGCGGAGGAGGAGGCTAAGCTCAAATTTTTGTTGGAAGGACTCATCCTTAATAGAATGAAGAGGGTTGATAGTAGGTCGAAGAAGGATCAGAGAGCTCAGTCGACCAGGTTGATGGCGGGTGCTGTCGAAGGGAAGAAACTAACAACTGGCGGGGAAGGTTGAACAAGTTTGGCTAAGACCCCTGGATTAGACAGTTCGGCCCAGCTGAAGTCCCTTAAGTCGAGCAAAATAGCTCAAAAATATCCAAAAAAATAGATGCTAAAGGCTTTGTCGGCCTCTGGTACCACTGGAAGTGGTGAGGTCACAAAAGAGAAAAGGAAAAGGGTCCTCATGGGAGTTAGGGGATATGGTCACTGAGAGGCATCCTGCTGTGGTAGATGATCTCAAAGAGGTCGAGGAAAGGGCCAGGTTGGCGATTCTCCATGGGGAGGAAGACACGAGCAAGATGGAAAGCTTGTATTATGTGAAAGAGTTGATTAATGCGATTTAAGCTAATCGCTGAGATCGATTTTGTGTTTTGTAGGTTGCTCGCTTAGTTAAGGGGATTTGGCTCGTCATTGAAGAGGAAAAATCCGAGCTAATCAAGGGGAAGATTGAGCTGGAAAAGAAACTAGCTCAAGCCAGATCTGATGCCCTGATGGAAGCAAAGCTGCTGGATGCTCTGAAGGCTTCCCATGTCGTGGCCATTGGTCAGCTACAGGTGGAGACGCCAGCCAATCTGGATGAGATGGTGGAGGAATGAAATAGGCTGGGGCGCCACTTGATGCTGAAGGGCTATTCTAAGAAGGAAGCGGATGCCATTAAGGCGGATACCTATGTTGAGGAGGGAGATTATGAAGAAGTAGAACTGGTTGGGGTCGTGGATGGTCTGGACGGTGTCTCCCACCAGACGGTGCTTGATAACCAAGGGGATGACGCTGAACTCCCAGAGGGTGATAATGAGAAGGTAGGGTAGAGCTATGCTCTTGCACGAATGTTCGTAAACTATTTAATCGTGTGTATGGAAGAGACTTTTGTAGGTTGACTGTGTATGACACTTATTTTTATAAACTTTTTGTAGGCACTAAGTGAAATGAGTCTCAGAATAAAAGTTTTAGAGAGTGGGCTTCCTAGGGAAAAGAAGATCTCTACAGCCTTATTGTCTGCGCAAGCGGAGCTGCAGGTTAGATCAGAATAGGTCTTTTGACTTGTATGTTATATCAAAATTAAGCTACCAAATAAATAGGATGTAGATGTAAATTGAAAATTTTGCCTTCAGTTGTAGGAAAATAACACTAATGTAGTGCATAGAAAAAATAAATCCAACGCTCTTTATGTAAAGTAGTATAGCGAAAAGTATGTACCTTAGATTTCGTAATATACCTCATGGAGCATTTATCTGATAGTGTACCCCGATGAAATGGGAGTCTAAAAGTGTTTGCACATCGCAGTTGTTAGAAATCATAATTTAGAAATGTAACATATATATATATATATATGCAAATTGATGGTATCCTGGATCGAACTATATTAAGATTTTTATATTCTCCAGGTCGAATTGAATGCACCTCGCTCGCGTGAGGATGATGTACTCGTATGTAATCGTGAATTTGCAGAGGAGTTTGATAGGCTGAGGGAGGCGAATGAGAATAGAGAGGATCAATACGTAAAAGTGCATTTTAAGCTTGTGGAGGTTGCACATGCTGTTTCTGACCTTAATCATAAGGTCGAAGAGAAAGATACTGAAATAGGTAAGGGACTAAAAGAGCTAGCGGAGATGACAAAGCATACCGCGAAGCTTCAAAGTCGGGTTGACATGTTGATGGTTAAGTGTAAGTTGGCTGAAATAGCTCAATACCGTATTTAGGTGTTAGAAAGATCAGAGGGACAATTTCAATTTGATCTTCAGAATTGTAAAAACGAGCTTGAGCTACTGAAATAAAAGCTCGTTGAAAAAGACAACGAGCTGAGGGTAGTTCGAGAAAACCTATCCGCTTTGAAAGCCATAGCTGAACACTTGCATATAGCTCTACCTGCCAAGGATATGGAGTTTCGGGAAATGCAACGAAGGTGTAGTGATTTAAACGAGATGGTGGCACGACTGAAGACTGAACTAGCGCAAGCCATCGTGCGTGCCATGAAAGTCAAGACTAGAGAGCACTCAGGGGGAAGCTAAAATGAGGTTAAGGCTCCTTTAGTCTGAGGGGATGTCGTTAGTCTCTCAGGCCAAATTAGAGAGCTAGAGAGTTATGTATCTCGCATTCAGGGGCATGTTCAGAGAGGAAATACAAAGTTAAGGGAATGCCAACAGAAATTTGATGCCGCTCTTATTAGAGAGAAGGCCCTGGAAAGGGAAATCAAGGCAAAGGAAACGTTGATGAAGGGGAAGGAAGAATTATTAAAGGAAATTCTCGGTAGGGAAGAGTGGAGCGCTGAAATCAAGAGACTTCGTGCCCAGGTCGTAGAGCTAGGAGCCTTGAACCTGGCTGAATCAGAAAAATTTATTAAAAAATTGGAAGATAATGCAATTCATGATGCTCAGGTCGATAGGGAAATGGTTCATCAGAAGTATATGTATTCTATGGAGGGGCCTAACTTAATTCAGAGGGGAAGTCGGCTCTTACAACACGGGGTTAATCCTTAATCAAAGGGATGTAAGTAAACAATCTGAAGTATGAACAATCTATAGAAAAACTACTTGCGTAGAAGCCCGAATGTGACGCTCCACGACTTCTGATGAGGATTTTTAAGTATATGTTTTTATTACTGATGAGTAATTGAAAGTTCGTGTACTAGGTTTTACAGGGTGATCGAAGGTAAACTGCAAAGGTGCTGGAGGGGATTTTTCTAACCTCTCCTTGGTTCCCCATCTCTCCAATTTATAGAATCATAGGAAGGGATGAGTCACCAAGGTTGGTCAGATTACAAGGGTACTGTCTCGATATCCCGGCGGGGTATGGGCACCGGACATGTCTGTACTGTCACTGTAATAGTTGTTAGAGATGTCTCTGTACTTTGGTACTGTGGCAGTGGTTGAGCCTGTTGCTATAACTGCAAAGACCAACTACTGCGCCGTCTTGTCCGGTGAGTTGGCTACCTGTCTCATCATACTTCGACCATGTACAGATATGGTCGAAGTGTTTCTACTACGATGTGCACGACGATGTGTGTGGATCGTCCTCGAGGCTTGTTAGAGTTGAAGCCTCGTCTTCAGGGGATCTCTGGAGGAATTGTTTTGAGAATTGAATGGGCTTCGATATATTTGGGCAGGCTACAAAGTAGCCTTTGAGTGTTTGAGTGGGGCCGAAGGCTACGATTAGGCTACTGCATTCGCCCCCTCTCAGTGAGGGTCTCGAAGCTAGGTGGAGAGGCGTTCGCTGAGAAAATTGTTTGGCCTTGGAATTTGAGCTGTTAGACTGTTGGTTTTCGGGTAAGTAATAAAAAAGGGTAATTAAGAAGTATTGGTAGCTATAGAGTAATAAATAGAATGAGGCTATAAGTATGGGTTATTGAGTAAGGATATTGTGTAACCTTCTTCTTTGCCATTCTTCTTTCTTTCCTTTGCAAATTTCTGAAATCTCTGTAGATACCACGCCTAGACCGCAATATCAGAAGAGGATGGGGTTCGCCCGAGACCGTCGCGTAAGGCGAAAGACTGGTGAACTGTATATAAAGTTCTTCGGGCATCATGATCTGGACTGGGACATGCCCGAACTGGTGGAAGTATAGGCTGGAGAGCTCGTCAATGGGGAGCCTTATGCCTATCTTTGGGACTGACTAAAGTATGACTTTACTACTGCGGAGAAGCGTTATCTCTTTCTGTCGGCTTTCGCCTAATGTCTTATTTACGCAGAAGAGGAGATGGAGGAGCAAAGCGCGGTGAGTGAAGTTGGGCCTTCTGCAAGTAGGGCTGCTATTTGAGGTGGTGATGATTGGTCTCTCTGTATTCTGAGGTTTTATGTAGAGGTTTTTATTTGTGTTTGAAATTTTTCTATTTTGTAAATCGGATAATGGAATGGAAGTAATATTTTCAAAAACTTTGTATGACTGTGTCTAGTTGATATTGTAGATGAATGCTCACATAGGCGCGCTAGCATGTGCATGTCATCGAATTGTTAATAGTGGGTAAAAAATGGTATCGAAGTATAATGATATGGTCGAAGGTTATAAAGTCTGTTATTGGTTAAAACATGGTGCAAGGAATTGGGGTCGAAGTGTGAAGATGGTCGAACATTTGATGCTGGAAGTTTGCTCGACTATAAGTCCTCAGGAATGAGGTTCGAATGCAGGTACAAATGAATCGGCTACATCTAGAAAGTTGGAAGTTCATGACTGTTAAATTTTTAAGGTGGGAATTGAAGGTAGCAATTAAGTCGGCTTGGGAGGAGGGAAATTTGATAAAGTTCTCCATGTATAAAAGTAGCTATTGTGGAGATTATTTTTCACCATTCTACATTCTCTCTTCATCTTTCTTCTTATTTGCTCGGATCAGAATGGCAGCAAATGCACCCGTACCAGAGAACCAGGCGGTAGTGAGAATCAGGCGAATACAGGAGAAGACGTTGGAGCTGCAACGGAAGTTTGGGATTGATCAGGATATTGATGTGAAAATGCCGAACCTCTTTGAAGTAGAACCCGGAGCGCCCATTGCCGAAATGTTTTTTACATATTGATGCTTGATTCTTAAGATGATGGGTCCATTTCCGAATTATCGGTTGTCTCTGATGGAGTCCTTTGCGGAAGAAAGGGCGGACGAAGAGGGCGCTGGTGCTGTTCCTGTGGTCAAAGAGGAGCATCCCGCAGATAATTAGGGTCCTCTTTCAACTGTGTTGCTGTGTTCTTTGATTGATCTGTTTGTGGTTTGTTTTGTTGTTGCTCTTTTTTTTTCTTTTTTTTGTGTGTTTGTATATGGGGTCTGTAGTTAATGACTGGATGTATTGTCTTGTTGAATGAAATTGGAATTTTAGATTACTATCATTTTAATGTAAAATCTGTCAAAAGAGGATTTTGTGTTCTCGAAGTAGTATCATGAGCTATCAAATTAATAGTATAGCTGTCGAAGTAGAGTATTTGGGTTGTCGAAAAAAAATCTTGAATTTTCAAATTAAAAAGTTGTAGCTTGTCGAAGTGGGAAGTTATCTGTCGAAGTAATAAATTTTGGAAGTGTCAGATATGTCGCATATTGAATGGTTGGTATACTTGGGGTCAAATATGAAGTTATCTGTTGACGAGTCTTCAAGACACTGTATAAACGATTACTCTAATTTAAGGAGTGTGTCGATGGTTTTGTTTGATTTGACTTGTCGCACTGACAGGCTAGGCAGCTGGTCTGTCAGGACGGTACGTGCGCCTGGGGCAGTATGCCCAAAAGTAATCATGATTTTTGCACGTTTTTACAGAAAAGTTATGATTAGATGTTGAGATTGGAGGGTTTAACTTCGAGTGAGGGAAAAATGGTTTGAGATGCTTTAGTTTTACATTCTTCTGTAGGGTAAGATTCATACCTGTCAAGTTTCGAGATAGAGGCTGATAGATGAAGAGATCGAAGCATTCGAGGCTAGTATTTTTGGTCGTGCCATAATGGATGAGGGCAGCGATTCAGAAGTATTTGATGTTGTAACCGATGCCCTATTATCTATGGTTTTTCCCTATGGTGAGCTTCTGATTACGAGACATTGTAGGATGGCAGTTACTAAGCATAGTAACGAAGATGAGGTAGTGTGGGGGGAGAGAGGCGAGGGTAATGTGGGGCCTTCTGGTGTTGGAAAGGGAGAAGGGGGGCAAAGTGATGAAAGTGGGGATTCAACTGAGTTGGATAGGATCAAAGGTCTCATTTCAACTAGAGATAAGGTTAGAATAGATTGATTTGCTGCCAAGCTAGAGCTGTCAAAGGTGGGGGTGTTGTTGAGTGTGGCGGGCACAGGTTTAACTTTCAAATTGAACCCTTGAGATGGAATGATGGTATATAAAGGCTATATTTGACTGGGGATGGAACTTTCTCTTCAAAGGCTGGTAAAAGAGGTGTTAAATTTTTGGGAGGTAGCTCCCGTGCAAATGAATAGAAATTTTTATGAGATGATGAGGGTAATTGAGGGCATGAATGCAAAGTTGAGCAGTGAGGGGAGGCGTTTGATTAGGTGGTTTCATACTATTACCTTCTACTAGAAGAAGGTGAGCCAGAACCTTAGTTTCTTCCATATCCAGTGTCACGCAGAGAATCCCTGGTTCTTTGATCTGTGTTCGACGGGTCGAGGGTGGAATAAAGATTTATTGATAGTACGGGGGAACTACGAGAATGTTGAGGGGGATGACCTTTATAAGTTGCATCATAGGGTGTATAATTAGAGTAAGTTTGTTGTCGAAGGATCGTTGTTGATGCATGTCTTTAATAAGTGGTGATTATATTTTGTTTATGCTGCAGGTCCAAAGAATTTGCCGTGGAACAATCCGAGGAACTATATCGATACCTTGCTCGAAGCTAGTAAGGATTGGGTAAATTCTATTTTTGACAGTCTTGGTATCAAGAGGCAGAGGAGGAAAAAGATGGATTCCCTGCTTCAAAATGTACCCGTTACGCCGAAACGATCGAAGAGAAGGGGAGGCAAAGGTGATTCGAAGGGTCCAGAAGAAATGGGAGGGGAAGAGTTGCAAAAAAAATTTCACTATATTTCAAAAACATGGAGCGGGTCGAAGCAAGCAGCGCCAGTGTCCGAAGTGGCCAACGATGCTTCGAGGCTGAGGCTGAGGCCAAGGCAGGTTCCATCATAGGCTAAAATGGGGAAGGGCCGGGTTGTTTCCAAAGTTCCGAAGGTGCAACAGAGGAAGGTTATTCAGAGAAAAAGGCGAGGGCACTGGGCGAAGATGATGCAACAGATGAAGATGAAGAGATAATGGAGGCTGAGCGACAGGAGCAAGCAGTGGCCAAATATGCTTTGATGGTTGAGCTCTGTGAGGACAACCCAAATAAGGCTTCGAACGAAATAAAAAGTAGTATATTTCAGGTAACTATATATGAATTTCTTCTGTGAGAGTCTAAAATTTATGTTAAGTTCTTCGAGTTTCGAGGGGTACTGACTGCTTGAATATTCTAGCAGACGGATACTTGGGTGCAATCTTACAACAAGGCAATGAAGTTAGTAAAAGGAAAGTTGTAACAAGCAGTTGAAAGTCTGGATCTTACTCGGGGGACTGAGGCGTCATTGTTGTCTAAAGTCAAGAAGTTGAAGCAAGATATGGCAGTGATTACTGACTCGTTTGATGAGAGACTCGAGCTTCAGCGGTCAAGGTAGGAGCGGGAGTGGTCGGCAAAGCTTGCGGCAAAAGAGTGAGAGAAGGCCAAACAGAAGGTGAGTTACCAGCGGCAGTTTGATGATGAATGTAAGGTGACTATTAGGTTGAAGGTATTTATAGAAGATAAGGGGTATGTCCCCGATACTATGGAACCCTTCCCTTTTTCCCCAGAACTGGCTGCTGGAGATGATTTGCAGATGGGGGAAGAAGAGGTAGGTGCTGTTGATGGGGAAACTAGAGGTACTGGAGGTAGTGTGGAGGCTTCTATTATTGGAGCGGCTAGTGGTGGAATTGTGGATGGTGTGGTTGTCGATGGTGCGGGGTCGAAGCCTTCGACTGAAGGTGTTAAGGGTGTTGGCGCTGGGGGATCTGTAGAGGAAGGAGGTGTAACCGCGCCGGTATGAGGTATTTGGAAGTGGGGTTCCCTGCCTTCCTTTTCTGATTTGTTGTTGAGTTGTAATATTTTAAATTATGTTTATTTTTTTACGCTGGTCTTTGAACTTGGTATGTCTTTGAGCTGTTGTACTGCATTGATGGTAGTTATCTGTGGAACTTCTGAAGTTGATTCTGAATAGCTTTTGAATTGATGCCTGCTGTTTTGAACTAAATTTGTTGTCTTGTTTGGGTCCTGCTTTATTCTGGATTGCTAAAATTTTGATGACTTAACTTGAATTGTAATGTAATTGTTTCTCTGACGTATGAGGTTTTAAATCTTCTTTGCACTTAGTAGAATTGTTAGTATTCTTGTACAATAGTATCTGCATCTAATGACTGTAGAGTGATCGAACCATAAAGAATCGAGGGTGTTGTGATACCCTTTTCTAAGTTTGAAGGATCTGCTAGACATCGAAGGCCGAAGCCACAGCGATGTAAGATGTGGCCGCCCCCAATCCATCCCTGAGGGTTTGGTCTGTTGACCATCCTTGCCCCTCGAGTTTGCTTGAAATTGGAAGCTTGAGAAAATCAAAGTCGCCCCCATGTATTAGTCGGGTCGAAGGGTTGACATGATACTTAGAAGAAACCAGGAAATCGACTGGACTTCAACGGTTTCAGAGCCTGGTCAAAGCATAACTGCTTACCCCCATTGTATCCCCGAGGGTCTGGTCTGTCGACCATTCTTTCCCCTCGAGTTTGCCCGAAATTGAAAGCTTGAAAATTTCAAGGTCGCCCCCAAGTATCAGTCGGGTCGAAGGGTTGACATGATACTTAGAGTAAACCAAGAAATCGACTGGACTTTGACAGTTTCGGAACCTGATCGACGCATAACTGTTCGCCCCTAATGCATCCCTGAGGGTCTGGTCTGTCGACCATCCTTGCCCCTCGAGTTTTCTCGAAATTAGAAGCTTGAAAAATCTCTAGGTCGCTCCATAGTATTAGTCGGGTCGAAGGTTTGACATGATACCTAAGTTAAACCAAGAAATTCAATGAAAAGATGAGATGAAGTATGGGTTGAAAAGTTGTTTATTAGTAATTCTGTGTTACATTAGGTGTACAAGGTTGAAGCCATGGCCTGTTATAGGAGACCAACTGCATAGTGTTCCACATGTTTGGTAAAGGCTTTTCGCCTTCTGTTATCAGATAGTAAGAACCCTTGTCAGTTTTATCATACACGATGTAAGGTCCTTCCCAGGATTTGGTTAGCTTTCCAGCATTTCGTGGTTTCAAGGATTGGTTGACACGTTGAAGTACTAGATCTTCGATGTTGAAACTTTATGGTCGAGCACTCTTGCTATAGGATTTCTGAAGTGATGTGTGGTAGCAGCAAAGGTTGGCAATGGCTCGGTCTCAGGTTTTGTTGATCCATAACATGTTGTATGTGAGCTCAAACTCATTGTCTTCATCTGGGAGGTTAGGATCTCGTGTAGGTACCTCGAATTGAGTAGGGAAAATAGCTTTGGAACGGTATGCTAGACGAAAAGGGGTGCAGCCTGTAAATTTTCTTGGTGTTGTGCGATAGACCTAGAGGAAATACTGTAACTCTTGAACCCATCGACCTTTCTTAGCGTTAACTCTTTTTTTAAGACTGTCGACAATGGTTTTATTGATTGCTTCGACTTGACCGTTTCCTTGGGGATAGTAAGGTGTTGAGGGTGAGAGGATGATGTTGTATTTTTTAAGAAAGTTTATGACTTTGTTGCCGAAAAACTGGGGACCATTGTCGCATCGAATCATGTTGGGGCAACCGAAGCATGTGAGGATGCTTTCCCATAGAAATTTGATAATTTCTTCTTCTCTGGTCCGACACAAAGGTATAGCTTCGACCCATTTGGTGAAGTAATATGTTGCAACAAGGAAAAATTTTCCGCAGCTCTTCATCGTGCTGGAGCATGTTTTCCAAATAGTGCAGTTAGTGGCGGTAGACTGAATAACTGACGAGTTTGTGGAAGACAGGTGTCTTTGACTGGATAAGTTTTTTAGTTTAAGTTTGGCCCACGTTCTTGACCAGTTCATAGGGTAGGTTGGAATGTTAACTGTTAATAATGCGCAAGTCTGAGATAGAGGCAATTTCGAACTAGGTGAGCTCGACTTTGGGTAAGATCGAGGGATAGGCCCCTGTAGTATGTATGACTATTTTTTTGTATTTAGGGTTATTAGGCTCGTGAATGCTGAATGTTAGGAGTTGGTCCAAACGGGTCAGTCCTCGTTGGGTGTTAGACCGCGAGGCGCGTTTGGCCCGAGTTAATCAGTCGTTTATTGTTACCCGTGTTATGAATTGATATTTAACAAATTACCTCAATAAGTCTGCACAAGCGTTACGTTGAGGCTTGTGCTCGTGAAGTCTGTCTGTGAAACGGGGATGAAAGTAAGTGAGGGTAACTGATGCGTCAAAGTAGTAATTAACTCCAAATGATATTGTCAAGGTGGACAGAGAGTGGGGCCATCTGGGGAGGAGTGGACAGCACCATAAAGAGGGAGGAGCTGTTGGCTTTCCCAAGAGCATTAATGGCCTATAAATAATTGATGAGACCTGAGGCATATAAAAGGATTTATGGGAGGGGCTAAGTGTGACCAGAGCTTGGAGCTTTATATCTTAGGATCAGATTTCTTATGGAGAAGATGCAGATCTGATCACAGGCACGGTTCGAGTCACGGGTAGCGACATGGGTATGGTTTTACACTGAGTTTTACTTTGGAAAATGGGGGCTTGCAGGGAAGCCATTAGCGTGGTCCTACGTCGATCCTGCTTCTCTTCCTGCTTCGGAGAGAAAAACTTAGGATAAGCGATGGTTTGGGTACATTGAACTGCGTGATCAAGTCCAAAATTGTGTCATTCGTGAAGTGGTGCAGCAGGCGATGGCCATAGAGGATGTGAAGACGTCCAGCTGCGAAAGACAAGGCTATGGACTTTGGGAGAGGCCGTTCCCTTGTTGTATGTAATCTTGTTATAGTAGAGTCCTGCATTGTTTGTTTCTCGTGTAGCTTATGTTGGTATGGAAATATAATGGGTCTATGAACCTGTGCAGCTTGGTATTAGAAATTGTGAGGGACTCAGGCGTATGAATGTTGGTACAACATTCGCGATCGTGTTAGGTAGCCTCTGTCTGATGATAGAGTCATTGTTGTTTTAACGACTAGTAAATAGTTCTCGTTGGATTGCGTCGTTGTCGTAGGTACGAAGTGCCCAGCAAAATTTTAAGTAGTCTTCATTAGACTAAGTAGTCTTGGTCGTTCTAACGACCGTAAAATGTACTTAGGTGTGAAGTGCCCAACAAAAATTTGAAGTAGTCCTCGTTGGACTTAGTGGTCTTGGTCGTCCTAGCGACCGTAACGATGTACTTAGGCGCAAAGTGCCCAATAAAAATTTAAAGTAGTCCTCGTTGGGCATAGTGGTCTTGGTCGTACTAGCGACCGTATCAATGTACTTAGGCGCGAAGTGCCTAGCAAAAATTTGAAGTAGTCCTCGTTAGACTAAGTGGTCTTGGTCGTCCTAGCGACCGTAATAAAGTACTTAGGCGTAAAGTACCCAACAACAATTTGAAGTAATCATTGTTGGACTAAGTGGCCTTGGTCGTCCTTGCGCTGTAACAATGTACTTAGGCGCGAAGTGCCCAATAAAAATTTGAAGTAGTCTTCGTTGGACTAAGTGGTCTTGGTCGTACTCAGTCACGTGTGCATTTTTACATCAAAAAATGACTCTCGTCTTTACGAGGACGTCCTACTTCAAGGACGCCCCTAGTCATGTGAGTTCGTTTTTAGTTCAAAAAGTGCCTCTCGCCTTTTCGAGGACGCCCTCAGTTATGTGAGTCTATTTTTAATTCAAAAAATTACTCACGTCTTTGCGAGGACGTCCTACTTCAAGGATGCCCTCAGTCATGCGAGTTCATTTTGTACATCAAGAAACAACTCTCATCTTTGCGAGGATGTCCTACTTCAAGGACCCCCCCAGTCATCTGAGTCCATTTTTACGTCAAAAAATGACTCACATCTTTGCGAAGACGTCCTACTTCAAGGATGCCCTTAGTCATGCGAGTTCGTTTTTACTTCAAAAAATGACTCTCATTCTTTGTGAGGGCGTCCTACTTTAAGGATACCCCCAGTCATGCGAATTTGTTTTGTCTTCAAAAAACGACTCTCATCTTTGCGAGGACGTCTTACTTAAAGGACACCCCCAGTCATGTGAGTCTGTTTTTACTTCAAAAAACGACTCTCATTCTTTGCGAGGACGTCCTACTTCAAGGATACCCCCAGTCATGTGAGTCCGTTTTAACTTCAAAAAATGACCCTCGTTCTTTGCGAGGACGTCCTACTTCAAGGATGCCCCCAGTCATGTAAATCCGTTTTTACTTCAAAAAATGACTCTTGTTCTTTGCGGGGATGTCCTACTTCAAGGACACCCCAGTCATATGAGTCCATTTTTTCTTCAAAAAATGACTCTCGTTATTTGCGAGGAAGTCCTACTTCAAGGATGCTCCCAGTCATGCGAGTTCATTTTTACATCAAAAAATGACTCTTGTTCTTTGCGAGGACGTCCTACTTCAAGGACGCCCTCAGTCATGCGAGTTCATTTTTACTTCAAAAAATGACTCTCGTCTTTACGAGGACGTAGAAGATTATGGAGCTGAAACTAAAGTATATAGAAGATAAGTGACTTTGTACACGTAAGGTATGTCTATTGAATCCATTTCCAGAGGTTCATGGCATTCTAGGGGGATTTGAGCTCCTCTTTGTCGCGATTAAGTAAGTAGTATGCGTTTCCATCGACGACGCGGGAAATGACGTATGGGCCTTCCCAAATAGGCTGGAGTTTATCCTTATTGTGATTGTGAGCTACAGGGAAGAGTTTCTTCATGACGTAGTCATCTTCGTGGAAATGCCAAGGAATCATCCATTTGTGATAATTTCTTTTTAGTTTCTCCTGATACCGGAGCATGCGGGAAGATGCTTCTGCTCTAGTTTCGTCTATCAAGTTGAGGTTCTTAGCGAGGAGTCGATCATTGATTTCACTTCCCACAATCAGGGATTTCAAAGTATTGGTGATGACCTCGGCAGGTAGAACTACTTCAAAGCAATAAGTGGGCATAAATGGGCTAAAGCCCATACTCTTTCGCGGCGTCGTTAGATAAGACCACAGAACATGGGGTTGCTCGTCCACCCAACGACCTTTGGCCGTGTCCAGGCATTTACTGATACCATCGATTACTGTTTTGTTAGCAGCCTTGGCTTGCCTATTTCCCTGGGGGTATCTGGGGCTGGAGGGAAGGATTTTGATGTTGTAAGGTCGGACGAAATCTGCGACCTTTCTTCCTGCGAATTGTGTACCATTATCGGTCATCAGGACTGCAGGGACACCGAACCGCGTAATAATGTGTTTCCATAGAAAGGTGATGACCTCTTCTTCCCTAATACATGCGAGGGGTATCGCCTACACCCATTTGGTAAAGTAGTCCGTTACCACTAGCAGGCATTGGCGTCTCCCGCTCGCCATAGGGAGAACCCCAGCGATATCCAATCCCCATTTTGCAAATGTCCAGGGGCTGAAGACTGTGTGGAGGTCGATGGCAGGTGCATTAATCAAGTACCCATAGAATTGACATTTGTCACATTTTTGGGCATATGCTATGAAATCCTGTCGCATCGTTGCCCAGTACACTCCTTGTTTTCGGGCACGATCGGCCATGGAGTGTCCTGCTATGTGGGCGCTGCAGACACCTTCGTGGATTTCTGCGATGACAGTGTTGACTCTGTCCCTAGCGATACATGTTAGGTGTGGAGCGTACGCGATACATGTGAGGTGTGGAGCATACAAGGTTGTGCGTAAGAGTTTGCAATTAATAATCATGTATTTGTGTGCTCTGTTGTAGATGCTTTCGGTAGCTGATCGGTTATCAAGAAGAATATGGTGTTCCCCGAGGAAGTCAAGGTAAGGTTGGCACTAGTCGGGGAGGGCAGGGCGGTCGGTCTACATGGCTGGTATTGGGTTCAGGGCTATGCTCAGTTTATCAAGGATTTCGACCTGAATTATGCGGAGTTTGTCACCGATGATGCCTACAAATACGCAAGGGAATCAAAGTGTCAATTTTCGCCACGGTAAATGTGCTCGAGGTTGACCTTTCGGAACTTACTCAGTCGTTGTTTCATGGTGTTTCTAGGTAGCCAAACATTTTGCTGTTGGCCTGAAACATCCCTGCAGTAGCCTACTCGTAGCCTTCGACGGTCAGTCGAAGCCAACTTCACAGCCTACTCGAATGTATCGAAGCCCACTCAATCTCTAAAATAGACTCCCCAGGGATCCCCCGAAGACAAAGCTTCAACATGAGACAAAGCCTCAAGAACGGATCAGCATACTACAGTAGAAATCCTTCGACCTTGCTAATACACGATCGAAGAAAGATAAGACAGGCCGTAACCTCATCAAATTAGATGGCGCATTGATTGGCCCGTGTAGCTACAGTGACAGGTCCAACCACCGCGTCATTCAAAGACATCACCAATAAATGTTGCAGTGACAGAACTGACATAACTGGTGCCCATAACTCGCCGGGATTTCCTGACAGCAATCATGTAATCCTGACCCACTCTTGGTGGCTCATCTCCCTGTATTTCTATAAATAGAGGAGAGGGGAAGCCAAGAAGGGGTTAGAAAAATCATCTCCAACCCCTTGCATTTTACCTTCGACTACCCAGATACTCTGTACTCAAACCCTATTATTTGCCCTTCAGTAATAACATCTGTCTTATAAAATCCTCATCAGAGTTCGCAGAGAGTCACATTCGGGCCTCTACGCAAGTATTTGTCCATAGTTAGATCTTACTTTAGGTAAAATTCTTGTATCCTTGGATTAAAGATCGATTCTACGTTGTTAGAACCAACTTCCCATCCGAACGAGGTTAGGTCCCTACAATTGGCACCGTCTGTGCTTCCCACCCTACCAATCTTCTTTCCTTCCTCCCCTCCTTTTGTTTTCCACTTCAGCTGATTATCCTCAATGGCACCCACACGCCGTTCTAACTCAACCCAGGCAGGCCACTCCATTGACGGAGTAGCTATACAAATAGCCTTGCTATCCTAACAAGTCGCTCAGGCACAGGAGCGCCACCAGAACCAGCTAAACCAGGAGTGTGAAAACCACCGCTTGACACTAGAAACTGAGCGAAATCGCCGCTTGGATGATGAAAAAAGATAGAACAGAGCAATCGACGAACTGCACAATGCCATCCGAGACCTACAGAGATTACAGCCCTTAGAACCTGTTTGCCCGTCCCAGGTACCAGACCCATCGCGCGTCTCTGCTTGCTCCCACCTAGGACCTTCGCCAAACCTCGAGATACCCCTGTTCACACTGGTGCCGAAGGTTTTCCCCACATTATCCCCCCAACCGGCTCCATTCACCTCAGGATTCACCCTACAAAAGACTCTTCCGACTCAACCCTCCGCTCCTCCAGACACCCCATACGCTGTCCTGCTCGGGAACGGCTCGGCGAATGCAGTGCTGATTTTATATCACACACTCGACCTCACAACCTCTGAATTCATCAATCTCCCCCACATCCTGCATATGTTACATAGCAGGACATCGAACACAAAATACAGCCCGTCATCCGTGTTAGCACGAGCCCCACCACAAACTCCTAGAGCCGCCTCAATAACCCAATCTGCCCCAAACTTTTGGCTATTAAAATACCCTCCAACTTTCTTGCCCCCAAGCTCAGCAAATACCAAAACACAGACCCCAAATCCCACATCCACGAATTCTAAAACTTCCTGAGCCTCTACTCTATGGCAGACTACCTATTATGTCACCTTTTTCTAATGGGCCTTATCGATTACCCCCTTCGATGGTACCACAATCTCCCAAATGGCTCGATTCGTAACTTCGAACAACTTTCACACCTTTTCATTACCCAGTTTGCCTTCAACAAAGACAGAGAGGTCAGAGTTGGCGCTCTCATCAATTTTAGAAAATCTGGCAGTAAGACCCACGAAGCCTTCACCAGAAGATTCCTCGATGAATCCCAAAAAATTGAAATCTCAACTGCTTGAATGTTATTTTGGCATATTCGAATGCCCTGCCCGACCACAGTCGAGTAAAAGAGAACCTTGTCCTCCAGAAACCAAAAAATACTCGAATAGAAGCTCTCGAAGTTCAATGGCTATATTGATCTCGATCGCCTCCAAGAGTCCCGCAAACAGAGCAAGCCTTCATAAACAACAAACTTCAATAATCCTCGGCAACACCCCCACCCTACTCTCGCACCCTTGATTGTTCCTGTCTCACAGGAGACTAAGAGCCACAAAAGCCCCAACATTGATAACAGCACCGGAGCTCGCAAGAAGTAACCAAGGCCTGTTTTGCTTACACTCACTGCCCCCCTCAGCACCCTTCTACCACACATACAGGCAGACCCCATTTGGCGTATCCCTTTCCCTATCGAAGTCAGACCAGGCAAACCTTTCTGTGCCAACAATAAGTACAACTGTTACCATACCATTAAATGCTTTTACCAACCTACCATCAGACCCTTCGATTCAACAATCGCGAGGGTACTTAGAATTTGAAAGGCTCTCAACGCCTTGCCCACTCCTGCGAGCACCCAGAGATCGACCAAACCCAAAAACTTGTCAGCCGCCCATAGAAATCACAACATCTTTCTATACCCTCGACTTCGACAGATACCACCCATCCATCGAACCCACTGTCTATATTGAACTCGACGGTCCTGGTTGAGGTACATTTCTTAGAACCGTCCTCAATGAATCAGAGCACCTCGAACTTTCCAAGTTCCTTCGAATAAACAAATAAATCTTTGCCTGGACATTTGGAGAGATGTCTGGCGTCGACCCCAGCCTGGCCTGCCATCGCCTCGATCTTTTCCCCTATTCCTTAGCAGTAAAACAAAAGAAGCGTATACTGGCACCATGACTTCGGGAAGCCATAAACCTCGAAGTAGACAAGCTCATAGATGCAGGATTTATCAGAGAAGTGAAGTACGTAGACTGAATATCAAATATTGTAGCAGTTCCTAAGAGGAATGGCAAGATCCAAATCTGTATCGACTTCACAGACCTCAACAAGCACACACCGAAGGACAGCTTCCCCCTCCTAACTATCTCAGCACTCCTTGATGCCACTGCTGGACACGAGCGCCTATCCATGATGGACGCAGCTTTGGGTTACAATCAGGTACCCCTCCTCCCCGAAGATCAACTTAAAACATCATTTATAACTGAACAAGGCCTTTACTGTTTCAACGTTATGCCCTTCCGCCTTAAAAATGTCAGTGCCACCTACCAACGCCTTGTCACAACCATGTTCAAGCACTTGCTTGGAAAATCTGTCGAAGTTTATATCGACGATATGTTATGCAAGAGCCTTTCGAAAAACACCCATATCCAAGACCTCTCAGAAATCTTCTCGATACTTCGCACGTATAATATGAAACTCAACCCAGATAAGTGCCAATTTGGCGTGTCATCCAGAAATTTTTTGGGTCGCCTTATCAGTAAACGCGGGATAGGGATAGACCCCACCCACATTTGAGCCCTCATAGACATGCCTTCTCCCCAAACCAAGAGATACGTCCAAAAAGTGGCAGGCAGGATAGTATCCCTCAATCGTTTCATTTCCAAATCCTCAGATCGATGTGCCTGGCTCTTTCCCTCTTGCGCGATCAAGGTGTCCACAAAGCAAAAAAGAAAACAATCCCGAGATCGACTGGACCCCTGAGTGTGAACAAGCCTTCCTTGAACTCAAAACTTATCTTGTCCGTCCACCAATCATCATCACACCTATCGAAGGCGAAACATTATCTTTATACCTTGCTTCCATAGAAACCTCTCCCAGTTCAGTGCTCATTCGACTTGATTCCAACATTAAAAAACCTGTATATTTCATCAGCAAAACCCTAAACTCCCAGACGAAGATAATGAGTTCGAACTTGCATGCAACATGTTATGGATCGATGAAACCAGAGATCGAGCTATCGCCAACCTTGGCCGATACCATACATCACTTCATAAATCTTACAACAAAAGAGTTCAGCCACGGAGTTTCAACATTGGAGATCTGGTACTTCAATGTGTCAATCAATCTTCGAGACATCGAAATGCCGGCAAGTTAGCCAAATCTTGGGAAGGACCATATGTTGTCTACGATAAAAATGATAAGGGTTCTTATTACTTAATAACGGAAGACAAAGAGCCTTTACTGAACCCCTGGAATATAATATAGCTGGTCTTCTATAACAAGCCATATCTCTAACCATGTACAACTGATGTAATCCAGAACATTCAATAAACAAGTTTTTCAACCCTTACTTCGTCTCCTACTTCATTTTGAATTTCTTGATTTAACTCACGTGTCATGCCAACCTTCGACCCAACTGATACTTGAGGGTAACCACAAGATTTTTTCAAGCTCCCAGCTTTGAGCAAACTCGAGGGGCAGGAATGGTTGAAAGGCCGGATCCTCAGGGATGCATTGGGGGCGATCAGATATTACATCACTGTGGCTTAGGCCTTCGAACTCCTATCCTTTTCTTGACTGACCCTAGGTATCACCTCCACCCTCGCCCCGACTAATACATGGGGGCAATCTTGAATTGCTCAAGTCACCAATTTCGAGCAAACTCGAGGGGCAAGGATGGTCGAAAGACCAGACCCTCGGGGATATATTGGGGGTGATTAGATATAGTTCGTCCAGGCTCTGAAACCGTCGAAGTCCAGTCCTTTTCTTGGTTTACACTGGGTATCATGTCCACCCTCGCCCCGACTGGTACTTGGGGGCGACCTTGAATTGCTCAAGTTTCTAATATTCGAGCAGACTTGGGGGTCAAGGATGGTCGAAAGACCGGACCCTCGGGAATGCGTTGGAGGCGATCAGATATTGCTTTGCTATGGCTTAGGCCTTCGAAGTCCAGTAAATTATCGGGTTTCCTCTAGATATCACGTCCCCTCGGCCCGACTGATACTTGGGAGCAACCTGGAAATTTTTTAAAATTTTAACATTGCTATGGCTTCGGCCTTCGATGTCTAGCCAAACATTCAGAGCTCGATCTATACATCATCGATACTCCCCAGGTTTCGATCACACTACAGTCATTCATAAAGATCAAATTTCAACTCAAACAGATCCAACTTCTTCATTTCCAAACAGCAACCGTATACAAAAATTCTATCTACAATTCTAGAACACATTTAACATATTATCCATCAGAGGAACAGTTACAGTACAATTCAAAGACCAAAACAAGTAAATTCAATACAATGTGCATTCAAATTATAATAATTTAAGGTCAGAGCACGATTGCACAATCCATCAGCAAATCAGATATCAAATCAGAAGTTCGGCATCAGTATGTTCAGAAAATGCGCATTAATATGTTCAGCATTAATTTCAGAAGTTCAAACAAATAACAAAAACACAAACAACCTACCGAGTTCAGAGACCAACAGAAAACATAAACATCGTTCAAAATATTACAACTCAACATTATAATCAGCAGAAGAAGACATGGAACCCTAATCCCAAATATCTCAAATCGGCGCGGTTATACCTTCTTGCCCCACAGATCCCCCAGAAGCTTCATTCGAACCTTCGACTATCAAACCATCAACAGTTCTACCAATGGGAGCTCCAACAAGAAAAGTATCTGCACCACCCCAAGTACCTCCAACTGCTTCTTCATCAATATTTGCCTCACCAACCTTCACCTGCAAATCATCCCCATCAAAAAGTTCTGGAGACGCAGGATATGGTTCCAACATCTCAGGGTCATACCGCTTATCATCTATAAAGCTTTTCAGCTTAACATTTGCCTTGCATTCACCATCATACTGCCACTGGAAAGTCACCTTCTGCTCAGCTTTTGCCTTCGCACACGCCACAAGCTTCGCAGACCACTCTCGGTCCAGCCTCGACCGCTACTGCTCGAGTCTCTCATCATAAGAGTCGGTAAGCACCCCCAGATCCTGCTTCAACTTCTTGACTTCAGACACCAATGATGCCTCTTTTCAACGAGAAAGATTCAGATTGTCCTTTTCTTACTTTAATTTCGCCTTCACTACCTTCATTGCCTTGTTACAAGTTTGCACCCAAGCATCCGTTTGCTAAAATTTTAAAGAAATCAGTGCAACTTGAACCTTAAAGAATTTTCAAGAAATCTCAAAGTACCACAACAGCGAGCAGCATATAGTTACCTGAAACATGGGTTTCTTCATCTCCTTCGAAGCCTCGTCTGGGTCATCTTCCTAGAACTTGACCATCAAAGCCTGTTTTGCCCCAGCCTGCTCCTATCGTTTAACCTCCATCATCTCTTCATCTTCCTCCAGTATATTATCCCCCCCAGTACCTTACGCCTCCTTCATTGTCCAGCCTTCGATTGCTACACCTTCGAAGCTTCGGGGACTACCAGGCCTTTCCCCTTCTCAGTTTAAGCTGCTACTAGCCTCAGCCTCAACTTTGGCGTATCTCATGCCACTCCGGGTAATTCCATTGCTTTCTTCGAACCCCTCCGTGATCTCGGTACAAATTGGTAATTTCTTGGAAACTCTACCCCTCCCATCTCTTTTTGCCCCTTTGAAACACCTTCACCTTTCTTTCTCTTTGGTAGCTTCGGCATAGCGGGTATGTCTCGAAGCAAGGAATCCGCCTTCTTCCTCCTTTGCCTTTTGATTTTGAGACTGTCAAATACAGAATTTACCCAGTCTTCACTAGCTTCAAGCAGCATATCAATATAATTTACCAGATTATCCCAAGACGAACTCTCCGGACCTACAGATTAAAACAAGAACACAGTTATCACTTATCTCAGATACACATCAACAACAACCCTTCGATAACAAACTTTCTTTCATTATATACCATATGATATAATTTATACGGGTCATCTTTATCTACATTCTCATAGTTACCCCTTACTATCAGTAAATCTTTATTCCACCCTAGGCCTATCGAGTGCAGGTCAAAGAACCAAGATTTCTCTGGGTGACATTGGATGTGATAGGTCCTCGAGTTCTGACTAGCCTTCCTCGAGTAAAAGGTGATAATGTCAAGCCACTTAATCAAACTTCGACCCTCACTAGCCAGTTTTACATTCATCTCCTCTACAACCCTCATCATCTCATAAAAATTACCGTTCATTTGCACTGGGGCCACTCCCCTGAAATTCAGCACTTCTTTCACCAGTCTTCGGAGAAGAAGCTCCAGTCTCAATCGAATTTGGCCTCTATAAGCCAAAATCCCTTCCCCAGGGTCTGACTTGAAGGTCAACCCCGCCCCTGCAACATTCAGATACACCCCTACCTTTGAGAGTTTTAATTTGGCGGCGAACCGATCTAATCTAATCCTCCCTTTAGCTAAAACAGTACCTTCGGCCCTATCCGACTTAGTCGAATCCCAACTATCTTCACTTTGTACCTTATCTCCCTCTTCACCACCAGAAGGCCCTACATTACCCCCTCCCCCCATATTGTTTCCTCTTCATCACTATCTTCGGTAACTATCGTCTTTCGATGCCTCGAAACCGGAACCTCCTTAGCCGGCAAAACTATTGACAATGGAGCCTCGATTACAATATCTAACACTTCTACATCACTACCCTCATCCATTAGGGCTCGACCAAAAATACTAGCTTTGAATTCTTCAAACTCCTCATCTATCAGTCTCCGTCTCGAAGCCTGACAGTTACGCATTTTAGCCTGCAGAAGAAGAGACACGCAATTAAAGTGGAAAATTTGACAATCCCGTGCCTATCACTCCTATCCTGTCCATCCCCCCTGATATTCATCACAACCTCAATCTCACACCCAACACCCCTTCCAAAACCCCCCAAACCCCAAAATGGGTCAAAACCCAAATCCCCCAAGTTTCTTTACCCTAAAAAATAACCTCTAAAATCACAAACACAGATTACCTTACCTACATTCTCCAAAGGGAAAAATAAAGTACAAGCAGCAGAGATCATGTAACTTACCAGTGGTTAGTAACACTACCCTCGAATCAACAAAACCAAACCAGAAAGAGCAACAAAAACTCCAAAGTGCGAAATGGCATACGTTCCCTCCTCTCCACTCTTTGATTATCACAGTAAAACAATACAGTAATTAATCTTCTACCTCTTATATATCTTTTGAAAAATCCAAAACTGCCCCGATTTTCTAACCACTATCATTACCACGACCCTACTACCCGAATTTTCGGCTATAATGTGTTTTAACAAATATACCCCTCGTACCTCTCACGTGCGAATAATACCCTCACTTTTAACTGCCTGCAAAAGCTGAAGTTCTCGAACCTTTTTCTCCCTCACTCGAAGCTAAACAACCAAGTCCAAACAGTCACGTCATAACCTTTTCCGTCATACGAGAAAAGCATAATTATTTCTTTTTGCACACTGCCCTAGACGCCCGTACCAGTCTGACAGACCAGCTGTCTGGGCTGTCAGATCGGCCAGTCAAATCCTACTTAACTGGCAACACAATCCCCAAACTCAAGTACTCGACCATTTTACGTCTCAAACAATCCACAGTAGATAGCCTCAAATAAACTTACCTAATAAATCGACATTCGACATCCAACACATCCTTTAACACAAAAGTTTCGACCCTTCAACCGAATACAGTCACAAACTTCGACCATTCAACGATCTCATGCTTACAGATAAAGTTCTCAGCTTTGACACAGTTTACCTTTCATTTCGACAAAGACATTTTTATCTTTGACCAACACAAACAATTCATTTCGACAACTGTATTATCCCTTTAATAGCTCAAATTACAAATCAGATAGTATTACTAGTACGTACAGTTCGACAATGCAAGTTATCAACAAAAACCATTTTCATTCTGCAACTCAGACAACATTATAGGCTTTATACATAAAAGGGAGGAGAAAAGAAGAAAGAAAATAGGAAAACAACAACAAAAAAGCATACAAGAGAGAACCCTATTTGTTAACGGGTTGTTTTCTCTTTAACAATGGCCACTGCATTTTCATCCTTCTGGTCCACTATATCCACCGCGAAGCCTTTGAGAAGAGATAGCCGATGGTCAGGAAACGGACCCATCATCTGCACTTTTTCCTACCAATACGCGAAGGGTATGTCATAGAGTGGTGCCCCAGGTTTTGCTTCAAAAAGGTTTGGCATTTTAGCATCAATATCCTCCTCTATTCCGAACCTCCGTTGAAGACCCAACAAGGTCTCCTAGCCTTCACCGCCGCTTGATCTCCTTGAACTGGTACGTTTTCTACCATGTTGATCAGCAAATAAAGTAGTAGATAGAGAGAAAGTTGTAGGATAGATGAAGAAATTTCCTCCAGCCTATCCCCTTTTATACTTACAAATCCACCATAACTTTCCCTCTTCCCAAACTGAATTAATGGCAGCCTTCAATTCCCAACCTCAAAAAGTCAGTAAACTAACTTTCCAGCTTCCCAAGTGTAACTGATTCATCGGTACATGCATTCAAACCTCATTCCCGAGGACTCTTAGTCGAGCATACCTCCAGCGTCGAGCATTCAATCATCATTACCTTTGAGCATATCATTATACATCATTCCTATAAGATTAATTACATCGTCTACACTACCAGTCAGAAATAGTAATACAGGTACGCAGAAAATATTTTGTCCATTCCAAACATTCGCTCAATCAAACAAATTACATTTCTGCTACCATCCAAAAAAAAATACCCACATAGAAAAAAAAAGACATACAAAGATACAAATATAACCTCATCAACCATTGGTCCTACTTCCAGAAGGTCCAGCTACAGTGGCCGAATTTACTCCTCGATGATCTCCTCCGCACAGACAAAACTGTCAGCCAGAGCCATCAGAAAAAGATAGCGCCTCTCAGCGGTCATAAAATAGAACCTTAGCTGGTCCCAGAGATAGGAATAAGAATCACCACTGAAGAACTCCTCAGGTCCTACCCCTACAAGCTCGGGCATGTCCCAATTCAGATCATGCTGCCCAAAAAACTTCATATGCAGTTCCGCCATATTCCGCACCACACGACGGTCACGAGCGAACCCAATATTCTTCTGGAAATTCGTGTTTGGCGTGGTATCCATTCAAATGCTCAGAATCAGAAGAAAGAAGCATAAGAATACTGTAAATGGAAGAGGATACAACACCCCTATACAATAACACATCTTTATAGCCTTCACTTCATTTATTACCCTATAATAACCTACATCTGTTAAAAAGCCTCTTCATTACCTACCCAAAAACCAGCAGTCAAAAACTCAAATTTGAAGACCGAACAGTTTTCTCCGCGAACACCTCTCCACTTGGCTTCGAGACCTTCACTGAGAGGGGGTAAATGTAGTAGCCTACTCGTAGCCTTCGACGGTCAATCGGAGCCAAATTTACAGCCTACTCGAATGTATCAAAGCCCACTCAATCTCTAAAACTGACTCCCCAGAGATCCCCCGAAGAGGAAGCTTCGACATCAAACAAAGCTTCAAGAACGGATCAACATACTATAACAGAAATCCTTCAACCTTGCTAACACGTGATTGAAGCAAGATAAGACAGGCAACCACCTCATCAAATTAGACGGCGCATTGATTGGCCCGTGCAGCTACAGTAACAGGTCCAATCACCGCGCCGTTCAGAGACATCACCAATAAATGTTGTAGTGACAGAGCTGACATGACTGGCGCCCATAACTCATCGGGATATCCTGACAAAAATCATGTAATCCTGCCCACTCTTGGTAACTCAGATCCCTGTATCTCTATAAATAAAGGAGAGGGGAAGCCAAGAAAAGGTTAAAAAAATAATCTCCAACCCCTTGCATTTTACCTTCGACCACCCAGATATTCTATACTCAAACCCTATTATTTACCCTTCAGTAATACGATCTATCTTAAAATATCCTTATCAGAGGTCGTAGAGAGTCACATTCGGGCCTCTACGTAAGTATTTGCCCATAGTTAGATCTTACTTTAGGTTAAATGCTTGTCTCCTCAGATTAAGGATTGATTCTACGTTGTAAGAACCAACTTCTCATCTGAACGAGGTTTGGTCCCTACAGTCCTGCTATGCTGGTTGACAACGAGCTACGAGTCGGTAAAGATATAAATTTCTCCCATGCCCAGAGCTAATGCTGAATCTACTTCACACAATAATGCCTCGTATTCAGCTTCGTTGTTACTATGGTGGATGTTGACCCGTATGGCTTTCTCAATTTTCTCATCAGTAGGAGTAACCTGCATTATCCCCATACCCGAGCCACCAGTACTAACAGACCCTTCAGTGTACAACTGCCATCCCTTAATGTATGTCGGCTTATCATGTTCGAGATGGGTGTCCTGGTCTTCATCCTCTTTATTATGCCAGTTGTCGTCGACAATTAGGAGATCGGCGAGGAGGTCGGCTACTACCTGTCATTTGATCGCAATCCTTGGCTCGTAACGGATGTTAAACTCCACCAGAGTGATCGCTCATTTTGCGATGTGGCGAGTTTTCTCTTTCTTGGTGAAAATCTCTCGTAGTGGTTGGGTAGTGATGACCTTGATTTTATGGGCCTGAAAATATGGTCATAGTTTTTGTGAGGCATAGACCAAGGTGAGGGCCTATTTCTCTATACTGGAGTACCGCAGTTCTACTCCCATGAGGGTTTTGCGGATGAAGTAAACTGGCTTCTCAGTTCAGTTTTCCATACGAACTAGGACCGCGCTTATTGACTCATATGTATTCCCATGATACAAACCCAGTAACTCATGTTCATTGGGGGTACTGAGAATGGGTGGGGTGGCTAGGTAGCGTAACATATTCTGGAAGGCTGCCTCATATTCATCGCTCCACTGGCAATTTTTATTCTCGCGAATGCATTCGAACAACGGACGGCACTTGTAGGAAGCTTTGTAAATGAAGCGTCCGAGGGTCGCAATTTTTTCGGCGAGGGCTTGAACTTGTTTCAGTGTCCTTGGCGATAACATACAAGTGAGAGTACGGATTTGATCTGGATCGGCCTCAATGCCGTGTTGAGTGACGATTTGTCCGAGGAACTTTCCCGAGGAGACTCCGAAACTGCACTTTTCCAGGTTAAGGTGCATCTTATAGGATTGCAACTTTGCAAAGACCGTCCCGAGGTCGGTAAGATGGTCGCCGCTCAGCCGACTCTTGATGAGAAAGTCATCGATATAGACCTCAACTATTTTGCCCAACAATTCTTCAAACATAGTGGTAATGAGGCGTTGGTAAGTAGATCCCGTATTCTTAAGGCCGAATGGCATGACTGCATTGTGGTACAGGTTCTGCTCTATGGTAAAGGAAGTGGACTCTTGGTCCTCGACTGCCAATGGTATCTGGTTGAACTTAGAGTAACCGTCCCTAAAGGATAGCCACTCGTGTCCGGCCGTAGAATCAACCTGTCTGATTATCAGGGGCATGGGTAGTTATCCTTTGGACAGTGCCGATTAAGGTCGATAAAATCAATATACACTCAAGTTTTCCCATTCTATTTGAGGACGGTGACAACGTTAGCTATCTAGCGTGGATAGGCGACGGGTCGGATAAATCCTGCTTGTAGTAAATTTTAGATCTCGTCGTTGATAGCCCCACGCAATGTAAGGATTGCTCGCCGTGGTTTCTACTTGCCGGGGCTGGCCTTCTCGTTAACATGTAAGTGATGACAGGCCACCGCGGGGTCTATACCAGGCATTTTTTCGAAGGACAAGATGAAGATATCTTTGTACTGTCGGAGGAGTATAATGAGGTTTGTATGATCATCACCTATTAACAAGGAACCAATATATGTTATTCTCGTGGGGCCGTCGAGATCAATCTTAACGACTGGCTCCACGAGAGGTGGGGTCCATGCTTTACAGAATATGCTTATAACTACATTGTTCTGGTTAGGTGGTACGCCTGTATGCGTTAGCGTATCTGAGTTGCGAAGAACGTGGGGTGAGTTCACCGCCATGGCCTCGTTCCCTGTTCGTTGCTAGCCCTCGATGGCAATATGTTTTCCCTTTTTCATGGAGTTCCCATGATTTATTAAGTTTTGGAGTGAGTTAGCGAAACAGATACATGCCGCGACCTGGCAGCCTCGTATTTAGTAAGGGCCAAATTTTGTTGTGAAGCGTATTACCTGGTGGTAGGAAGATGGGACTGCCTTTATGGCATGGATCCAGTCACTCCCCACAATACCATTGTAATAGACAATGGGACTGTTAATGACAATAAACGTAGTAGATACCCCGACTGGGATAACCTGTACCTGAGTGACAAGCTCTCCCATATCCCATTCGGTAGACCTGTTGAATCCAGATATCTCTGTTTTAGAGGGCGCGAGGCAATCGTTCATGTTCATGTTTTGGAGGGCATCATAGTAGAGGATGTTGGCTCCGCTACCGGAATCGACCAGTATGCGCTTGACGAGGACACCGCCAATCATGATCCTAATAACGAGGGCATCGTCGTGCGGATGGGAGACTAGGCCGATGTCATGGTCAGTGAAGTATATTGCCTGCTCGGGTCGTGCGGTAGTGGCTACGTCGATACCGTAGGTCGTACGCTGATTCTCAGTAAGGTGATAATACTGCCTTGTAGAATTCTAAATGACATTCTGAGATGGAACTCGGTTGAAATCCCCCAGGATCATTTCACACACTTCTTGATGCCCCGGTGCCCGTACGCTTGTCTAGGGTTGGTTGAGTGTTTGACAAGGTGACCTGTCAGCAAGCAGGATGGATCTTTTGAGGTAGCGGGTATAGCGTCCGAGGTGGAACCAGGTCTCAATCATATTGATGAAGTCATAGCATTCCTCGGTGGCGTGGTCGTGTATGTTATGGCGCACGCAGTATGGGCAGCCAAGAGAGTTGGGCTTGGGGTGGGACTTTTTGTAGTCAGGGCTATTCTTGACAACGAGGAGAAGGTCTGCCCGTGATATGGTGAAGTCGCTGGGGGGATAACATTCTCAACGTGGGTTTCTTTGACATCCATCTCTAGGCGATTATGCTTTATCGCGCGGGTCGCGCCCTGCATGTCATTTATTCCTGCCGTCGTCGAGGTCCCTTTGTGAGTCTTTCGGATGTTTAGTGGCGTCAGGACGAACCACCGGCAAAGGGGCGAATGTGGTTCATAGGAGGGTGGCAGTTTGTGAGGCGGAGGCGCAATTGTTAGCTTCCACGTTCTGATACTTCTTGACTTTTTCATGAAGGTGTTCAAGAGTTTTAGGTCGTTTCATAAGTAAGGCCTCTCACGTAGTTTAGGACTAGAAAGGCAGGCACCCATGAAGGCGAGGCAGGCAGTCGCGGCGTCAACCCGATCAATGAGGGTAAACTCCCTTTTAAACCTTGATAGGAAGGAGTCGATGGTTTTGCCAACCTATTGCTTTAATGAAAATAACTCTGCTAACTTTTTCTTTGGCTGCTGGTTGTGTAGGTACTTCTTGATGAAATCCAACGAGAGTTTTTCGAACGCAGATATAGAATTAAGTTCGAGGCTTTGGAATTAGGCGAGGTCCCCGTTGGACATGGTCGAGGGGAACAGAAGACGCATGTGTTCATCCATTTGATGTTGTATGTCGATGTTGTATTATAACTTGGAGAGGTATTACCGGGGTCCTGGCATCTTGTGAAGCCCTGATCTTTTGTTACGAGTAGCTCTGGCCTGGAATGTAGCTCCGAGTAGCCACAGTAAATGGGGTGTTATGGCTCCTGGTGGAGGACTCATTAAAGTGGTTCTCGTGGTATAAAGCATAGTGTTGTACGAACGAAGGCATGTCCAGATACCGGCCATCAAATTTGTCGCTATATGTGTTGTATCGGCTGTTGTAGGGTTGGTACCCGTGGCCAGGAGGTAGGAGGGATCATCGGGGCTATAAGGTGGATGCCATGGTGGGTGGTTGGCTTGGTCGTCGCTAAGTCGTACATCGTAATCCACGACGGTAGTTGGTGCTCCTGGATCATAGAGCTGTGGGGCGAATCGACCGAAAGGCGGTGGGTCATTACGGCAGAGCTGATAACCCAGTCTTGGCTGTGACAGGCCCGTGCCATGGTGAGCCGTGGGGGGTAGTGGTACAGGCGGCCCGTATGGTGGAAATTACAGATGGTGAAACGGTGTAGCCTGGTGCCCATCGGCTGGGTCGTGGTTAGGGGGCGGCACGCCATTCCCAACGCTAGCTTATGTGGTATGGACTCACTGACTAGCACGGAGGCCGCTGGGCCATCCAGCGGCGGTTGAGTTCCGACGACTAGGGTATCACGAAGTGTATCACTGACGAGTTGAAGTTGGCATATCTAATCGTCCTTAGCAAACATCTGTTCTTGCAGCTGCAATAACGCCGCCCTCATCTCGGCCATAGCTTGCTTCTGGGATAGATTACGAGTAAAAATGACCATCATTGCTCGGAAGATGCTTAGGTAGGGAATGCATACGGTGCCAATTGTGGTCCTGTAATTCCTCTTGGGGACAATAATGAACGTCTGTTATTGTTGAGCTTGATACTATGCTGGAGGAGGGCACCACTCGACTTTCTTCAGGTTCTCTCTATTTTCTTGGTTCGACTGACCGTCTCTGAAAGAGAGCCATGCAGGAGGCAGTAGTAGAATAGTAAGTAGAAGAAGCAAGAATGGAGAAGAAGAAAAGATCCCCTCTAGGATGTCCCATCCCCTCTAATAGGGAAGGTTTGACCTAGGGGCTCCCCTGCTCACGTGCCCTGGGAAATTTCTAATCTATCCCTTCAGAGGCGTGAGCCTTCATACTTCCTCGTGGGTAGGGTCTAACTGCGGGGCTGTCGTTGTTACGGTTCTAGGGTCATTGGATGAGTTTTAGTCGTGGTTTTGTTTGGCGTTTAAAGAAGCTCGTAGAACATCGTTGCTGGAGTGTTCTTGCTTAGTGGTGGGGTTTCCAAGTGACCTCCTACCTCGTTGCTAGCGGGAACGTGCTCTATCAATTCCTATTCTTAGTCGTGGGGTCGCCCAGCGACCTCCTACGTTGTTATTAGCGGGAGCATGCTCCTTTAGATATCTTTTACCAAAACAGGTGATAGTTTTTCCAAAAACAAATAACAAATTCTGTAAAATGAATGACAAATAGAAGTTACTTTGAATAGGTATTGGTGATCAAATACTAAAAATTTAAGTAAAACAAAATAAATGTGTTTGTTAAGCCCTGTTTGGCAACTTATAAAAGACCAACCCTTTTTTTTTCATTAGTTTAATAATTTTACCTTCTTTTGTTACATTTTTATTACTAAAAGTCTTTGTCAATGATTGAATGTAGGAATATAAAATGTTAAAGTTACTTTTAAGAGGTAGTTGGTAGTCAGAATAGGGAATAGACTACTCAACAACATCAGTAGGGACAGTTTCTCATTTGTTATTTATTATTTGTCATTTGTTTCGCCATAACTTTGTCATTTGTTTGGAAATCTTTATCATTTTTTTTCTATAACTTTGTCACTTGTTCAGAAATCTTTATCATTTGGTAGTTTAATTACTGTAGAAGATCAGACTACTCATATATATTTAATACATAAGAATAGAGGTGGTGGCAAGGGGTAGTAGGTGGGACCAGTATCGATTTGGTAATTTTAGTATCAATTTTGGAAGAGCCTTGCCAAAGTATCGATTTTGAAAAGTTGGCATTTTTTATAATTTATTCTCATAATTGCCATTTTCCATTTTAGTTGTTAGAAAACCCAAAAGAAAGACCAATTTAAATTCTCAACTATTTTTAGGCAATAGTGTTAACTTATGTTGGTAATCTGATACGTTTTTTCCTCACTCAACACCTTCCAAACATTACATAGCCTTATTATCATGATGGATTAACTATTTTAGTAGATATTTCTTGTGTGATCATGAATTTTGTTACAATGTAATGTCTGAACACCTATGAAAGTGCTGGCATGAGCAAGTACACTACAATAAATTCTTCTAGTTGAACGCGTAATCTAAGATTGTTATATTGTTGTTAGCATGTTCTTAACATGATTAGCTCATACTCATAAGCATTTTTGGTTGAGAGAATTTCATATAAGCATATCTGGTTGAGAGAATTTCTTATGCAAATTTTATGAGGTAATATATTGAATACTATTAAGATATGTAGTCCAACATTGGGTATTCAAGCCTTGCACCTCAATATTATAAGATCCTGGGGCTACTCCTCTCATTGCCAACTGGTTTTGAGATGGATCGTATCCCACGTTGGGTATTCAAGCCTTGCACCTCAATAATATAAATCCTTGGGCTACTCAATTAGTTTTGAGATGAACCCTTCAGTTCTAATAAATATACTCTCTAAGTTCAAGTTTGGTACAATATGTTTGCTAGCTTCTCATGTGGTACCTATCTAAATTGTGCCTTCTCAAGTTTGGTACAATATGTTTAGATTTGTTGATCATTTGGGCCATGTGTATTTTTCATCTTACATCTTGAATAGAATAGGGTAAGACTGCATCAACTTAAGTTGGATTTAGTGTCAAACTAATATCCGATAAAACTCGAGCTATATGGAAGTTCTGTGTACTATACAACAGGAAGAAAGATAAATATTTTTTGTTGCTGACCCAAAATTAATGTACACCAAACCATGAAGTATAACCTATAAATTTGGCCTCAACAACAATTATCCGATCTAGGGCGACATGGAATATGCTACTAAGAAAATCATTGAGGTCTTTCTTCTTCGTTATATCCCTTTTTTATAGTTTTCTTTTCTTCAGTGGGTTTTAATGGTTCTTTTTCATATAGTACTTTACCTATTTGCTATGTTTACTATTGTAATCCCAAAGTTACGTAACTATTTTTCTTTTAATTTTTGTAGTGATGCCTCCCTTAAGGTCATCTTATCAAACATATAAGATTATTGAACTTTAAAACTATTTTGATGACTGTGAAGCAATCCGCAGTCTCCATATTCTTTTGTGGATTTTTTATTTCTGTAAAGTACTCTTCACCATTTTTATTTTACGGTCATACAAAAAAAAATTATGAAGACCCAAACTTGGAGATCGTAGATGGTGGATGAAACATCTAAAAATTGGGAAATGACTTCTATCTTAAAACTTTGGTAGAATGAGGTGACTTATTGACATTCTTTTGTATAATTTTGGGATTAAAAACATGAATCAAACAATCATATGATCTGAATTCCAGTTATGAGATATTGCAGTTATGAGATATTGCAGTTATGACATATATATGAATAATTTTACCTGAGATATTGTAGTTTTTTTCCGCATCTTAATTATTAATTTCATTGGTGGCATTTTGCAGATTAAACATAATAGTGTATTCTTGAATGCTATTCAAAAGGTATGGTTCTTCTCGCAATCTCTCTTAAATGATCATTGTTGATCGGTGATTTTATTTTGATTATTTTGTCATTAGAAACATGTTTTCCACTGAGGTCTTTCTCTCCCATTATCTTCGCCTTCATTATTTTCTTACTAAGTAAGCTTGCATTGATTTGAATTGAGACTAAGGTATTTTAAAGAGTAGTATTTCTTTTCTTTTCTAAATTTTGGATACATGAAGTACCTGAGTAAATTTCAAGGCCTAAAATGAAATTTTAAACATCGGATATAGAAATTTGATCCAGCAATCTCCATATCAAAACATAGAATTTTGACCCAAAGATTATCCCCTTGCATTCTTTCTACATTTATCTTCCTATAAAATATCATAACATCATAACATAGCATAACATAACAAAACATAAAGAGTACCATCTAGCATGAAAAATTCTTCCTAAATGTATCTCTCTAAATTTTATCCCAAGCATCAGTTCTTATTTTTTTCCATCCATTCCACAAAAGCAGGTGATAATAAACTGGATTTTTAGAATGACATGTTAATCTTTTAATTTATGTATCTAGCAATATTGTACTACACAATGCATTTTAGTTTCTTAGGGATCATATTTTAGGATTATGAAATCTCCTTCATACAATGTTGAGTTATGTCAAGATCTCATTTACTCAAATAACATCTACAACTATATTGGCCTAATTCTGTAAGCTCAAACTGGCTTGGAATTAACTCTTTCATAAATGTACCTGTAAGCTTGCATGGAGTTTGGGCACAGGGGCACGCATTATATATCCATGTCAATGACATACGTCATATTTGCATTAGTACTCTTCTGTTTGCTTGCACATGCCACACCAGAATACTCCTTGTGTAATGGCTCTGCTTGCTAGTGATCGACCTGCGGAATAAGAGCCACAAGTCCCTTCATGTAAATCACGGAGCATCTCGTCTGCTTTCTTTTTGGAGAGGCACTTAAGGTAAGGCCCCATGACTAAATAATATGTAATGGTGGACAATAAGTAGTAAATCTGTGTAGACCGAGAGTTTTGGGAGGCCGAGCTCAAGAGCGAGGTCAAGTCTGCGAATGAGAGCTTCGTATTCGGTGGTATTGTTTGAGCCCACAAAATCTAAGCGGATTGATTTCTCATTTCTATCGTTGGAAGGGGTAATCAATTTGATTCCAATTTCGAATACTGTTGATCCATCTGTAAGAAGTCTCCACCATTTCCTTGTAATCCATTCAGCTCGTTCGTCAAATACTTTGGGGGTAGATCTTCTATAACTTCCTCTGCTAGGTCAGGATCCTGCTCCTCCCACTCGGTATCTTCTAACGGAAAATCTGCGATTAAATTGACAACGGCCTGACCCTTTTCAGAATGACACTGTTCAAAGTTGATATCATGTTTACCCAAACTGACTAACCATTGTTGCACTCTCTTTAATTTTTCTTTTTTAGATAGAAGCTCTCGAAGTGGGTAGTTCGTCATGACTTTGACTAAATGAGCTTGGAAATAGTGCTTGATTTTCTATGAAGTGTAAACAAGAGTGAGAATGAGTTTCTCGATTTTAGAGTACCTCATTTCCGTTGGAGTGAGGGTTTTGCTGATGAAGTAGACTGGTTTCTCAATATTTCTTTCAAGTTGAATAAGAACTGAGCTAAGTAAAGTATCTATAACTGTTAGGTTGATAATTAGTTCCTCATTATCTATTGTAGTGCTCATGATGGGAGACTTCCCCAAATAGGTTTTAAGATCCTGAAAAGCTACTTCGCATTCTGATGTCCATTAAACTTCAGCATTTAGCTGAATTTTTCCTCATTTGCTACCACCGCGGAGTAATAGAAACAGCCAACGACAACGGTCTGAGGATTTTAAAATGAATCGATTGATAGCGGCAATCATATCGGCAAGTTTCTTAATGTCTTTCATCATTTTTGGAGATGGCATGTTAAGGAAAGCCCAAATCTGATCCGGATCAACCTCAATCTCCTTCTTGATGATGAGGTAGCCTAGAAATCAACCTGAATGTACTATGAATTGACACTTATAGGATTGCGATGAATCCTATAAGATCGAAGAATGTCGAATATTGTGCTGAGACCTGAAATGTGGTTGGTGGACTGTATGCTCTTGCACAAGAGATCGTCAATGTAGATTTCCATGACTTTCCCAAGATGTGCTTTGAACATAGTAGTCATCAACCATTGATAAGTTGCGCCTGTATTTTTTAGTCTGAAGGGCATGACTTTATAGCACTAAAGTTCTCTTTCAGTGATGAAAGTGGTCTTTTCTTGATCTTTATCCAAGAGTGGAATCTGATTGTAGCTGAAAGCAGCGTCTATCATAGATATGAGTTCGTGACCCGCTGTAGAATCAAGGATCTGATAAATGTTGGGAAGAGAGAAATTTTCATTCAGAGTATGTTTGTTTAAATCGGTGAAATCCATACAAACTCGGACTTTTCCATTTTTCTTTGGGACAGTGACGATGTTGGTTATCCAATTTAGATATTTGGCACCTCAAATGGATTCTACTTTAATTATTTTCTCGATCTCCATGCTAACTTCATCGTGAAGTTGCGGTGATAGTTGTCCCTGTATCAGTTTCACCTCTGTGGCGTTGATGTTGATGGCCAATTTGTGACATGCCTTGGCCAGATCGGCCCCAGGCATCTTTTGAAAAGTTCACGCAAAAATGTCTCGATTTAGTCGCAAGAACTGAATTAAAATATCTTTTTCGTGTTAAACCTGCTTAATACTGATGAATGTACTTCTACTAGGTCTATCAATGTTAATATATTCGGTGGCTCCTCCGTAGAAGGCTGATCATCGAGGTAATCCACTTTCTGTAATTGTTATGCAGCATATCTGTCAGAGGTATCTGCAATAGCAGAGATGGCATTTTTATAAGCTAGAGAAAGCTCTTGACTACCCCTGATCTCATAGATACCATTGTTGTGTTTGAAGCAGAGGACTTAATGAAAGGTAGAAGCAATTTCTTCTATGTTATGAATCCAGCAAAGGCCCATAATCGTGAGATAATGAGATTTGGTATGGATCACATAGAAGATGACGTTGATTGTGGCTAGTTTTGCGTTAATAGGTAAGATGATCTTGCTTATTCGTTCTTCTTTAGAACTATTGAATCTACTGATATCGGTATCGTGTTGAATAACTTGATTGGCCAATCCCATTTGGTCGATTGTGGTCTGAAAGAGAATCTTAATATCGCTGGCAGTATCAATCATCATTGTATGCATGACAAACTTCTTTATCTTGAGCATTATGACTAATGCATCATGATGCAGAAATTTGACGTGGCTAGTAACGCAATCTTCGAATAAGATCACAAGCGGCAATTGCTCAACTCAGACAGAAGTTTGGCTTATTTATCTTGAGGTGTGAGATCGTAGTATTCAGGTAGTCTCCTACGCTTGAATCTCTTTGAATTGGCGATCTGATTGATTTTGATCATGTTGCTATGACACATATGGTAAAGATGCTTCTCCTCAGCTTGATCTTTATCCTGGACAACTTTAAGATGCTTCTTATAGGTGCCATCCTTGCATGATTCTAGGTGTACATTTATGCATTTTGGACATCATTCTTTGTAGGTCGACATAACTATTGACCTTGGTGATCATATCTTCTAAGGTCGTAGGTTTTTTGAGAAAGAGGTGCTTTTTGGCTTTGCAGTTGAGCCGGAGTGCATTGGTGAAAACAGTAACAACTACTTTCTAATCGAGATTGTCTACTTTACGCGTATGGTCCAAAAACTTATTCTCAAAAGCTTTGAGCCTCTCTCTGTGTGACTGTTTGAGACTGATAAGAGAATATGAATATTCTTCTTTATCTCCGTTGTGAGTATACATCTTGATGAATTGTTTATGCAGCTAGTCGAATGTGTATATTGAGTCTTCAGGTAGAGTGTGGATCCATCAGAGTGGTTCCTCTTGCAAACTTGTGGTGAACAGACGGTAGAGAATGTGGTTTAGATTGAAGTACAATCCCAATGAATCACAGTATTGTTGAATGTGCTTTGGCAATTGGACTTCCTTTCGGTATTTCCATATCGAATTGTTCATTGGCAATTGGACTTCCTTGTAAATTGGTACGATCGTCGGTAGTGCCCAGAACTTGTACTTCGATCAACTCCGTAATATGCTTGTCCATATGGTCTTATGTGACATAGTGACATATCGGTTGAGTGACTTAACGATGAGGTTACGAATTGTGGGTACCGGTACCTTTACTCAAACGATCTCATATTGGAACTCGAGGTTGAGGTCTTTGTTCTTCCTCTAGACGTGCAAAAAATTAGTGACCTCGGCTGAGCTCAAGCTGAACTTTACTGCCCAAATAAATGGAAGGTTGAGGTCCATGCTGAACATTTATGGAAATAGCTGTGCTGGTCACTCCTCAAGGTCCTAACCTTTCTCGTGCAGAAACTCGGGAGGCTTCAGGCAATTGATCATGATCTCTTATTGGAGGAGCCTGCTGACTATTTTGTAGAGCCTGCAAGGTATTTTACATTGTTGTCATCTGGTCTTGATGCTGTTTGAGCACTGTCAAATGAGCTTGTCGTTCGACGTCGAGCTCCTTCTCAGAGAGCTCTTGGTCATGAGTTAATTGATGTTCGAGCTCATTTTGTTTCTCTATCTCAGTATCTCAGTGTTGAGATTTGCCCGTAGCTCATTAAGTTATTCTGGTTCAACTAAAAGATCAAGCGAGATTCTTGTTGCTGGTCGTCTGGAAGTGACCATGATTGAAATTTGTAGTAAAAGAAAATTTGCCTTAGGATATCGTGGAAATGCAATATTTCCCACAGACGGTGCCAAATGTAATTGCCTAATTCCGTAAGCTCGATGTAGAAAGAATTAGCTCTTACACCAATGTTCCTATGACAAAATCTAATAGAAAGCAAGAAATGATGCAGGTGATTTAGCATGAAAAACCTCTAAATAGGTAAAGAAACCACAACCTCGAGTTGAGGGTTTTTGTAATAGTTACTTTTATTGCTTAAGGCTGATATCTTATTACAAGTGATTTTTAACTTAGAAATGCTAAAAAATGTAGTTTTCTTGGAAATTTCTCTTATCTTTTTTTATCCCTGTCTCTTATATAATTTCTTCTTTATAAAGGCCTTCTCCACAGTTCTTCATCGTACTGTAACACGTTCTTCGAGCAATGTGGTTAGTGGCGGTTGACTGAGTTACTGTTGAGTTCATGAGAGACAGGTGTATTTGACTTGTTCAGTTTTTCCGTTTGAGCTCGACCTACGTTCTTTATCAGTTCAAAGAGTAGGTGGCAATTTTAACTGTTGAAGTTGTTTGGAGAATGCGTGAGTCTGATATGGAGGAAGTTGGAACTGAAGATAGCTCGATATAGGTAAGGTCGAGGGGTAGGCTCCTGCAACAACGATTTCCTAATCTTAGCCTTTCCAATTTTCTTATACTCAAACTTTTCTTATCTTTTAGCAAATGCTTGAGATGATGTTAGGAAAAGGTACTCATAAGTTTAACCAAAGTCGAGGAAATTTTTGAAGTTTGGAAAGAACTGAGCATATGAAGTTAGGATCAACATATTTACTTGACACTCGAGGGGTAAGACATTAATGCACACCAATAAGATAGTGGTGAGGTGCAGATACTAAGCCCTTATTACTGTAGCAAAAAGCAAGTGTGAGAACGACAAGAAAAATGAGATGCCAAGTCCAATTTCTATCTTGGCTAAGAAGGCCAGACACATACAACTAAGAATCATGTGTAATGGTCTATAGGTGATGAGTGACCAAGCCTATGTAGGATTGACCTAAGATTAAAAAAACATTTCAAAAGAGTAGCGATCGCTATATGGGAAGAAGGACCCAAGTGTACTTGACCAATGACTCACACATATAAGATAGGCAAAGCTTGACTGATACAGGATTCTAGTTATATAAAAGACAGCAGCTAAGTAAGCCCATTAGAAAGGAAAGAAAGTACCTGTGCAAGCAGAGAAAACACAGAACGTCCATATAGATATCAGTTAGCTTTTAGGCGAGGCAAGATGGTCAGACTCACCAAGCAAAGACCCGCCAATGACTTCCTAGCTTATGACTTCCTTCCCCATCCTTGGCAGAAGTGTTCGGCTTCAAACTCAAGTTCAAATGGATGAGGCAATATCTTGTGTCTGTGTACTAATCATCCTCCTTGACCAGCTAGGTATCAGAATATCAGACTAGCTACGGGCCAGAATTTCCTCTTGGACTAGCTACGGATCATCGCCTTGGTTATGCCTTAGTAACCAACACGCATCCTAGAAAACTCATAGCTCTTTGCATTGACTTATCCTATCGAAGCTCTTCCAACCTAGATTTTGTGACCCACCGTTTCTTTTTAAACCAAAGGCTAAGAAACATGTGGAATTCTTGGATCATAGTACTCCTAAACTGATTTTTGTAATTGATCTCATGGGTTAAAATTTTAATAATTTATCTTCATATTCAGTTTTCTCTTATTTTCAGATTTAACTATTTCTGAAGTAAATATTTTAGTTTATGAGATTACAATATTCTTTAAATTATCTTTTCTTTCAATACCCTTAGTATTTAGCTTTTGTTAATATAATAATTCTATTTTGTAATTCTAATATCGAGGAAAATTTTGATCTACAAAAATAAAGATGTTGATTAAAATGTCATTGCCTATTTGCGTTAATCTGCGAATTGGTGAGTAGATCGCGAGCTTCTAACATCTTTCATGTACTATAAATCTTAGTTTTTTCCTATGTGCATCGATTGTTTTAGTGGCAATGACGATTGTCCCACGTGGCGAGCTTTGTCCTACGTGGCGTATAAGAGCTATAATGTGCCATGTAAAAATTTACAGATTAATTTGGTATTTCTTTAAAGATCTAAGGGTAATGTTGTCATTATAAGTTGGACTAATTTATTATTTCATTTATCTGTAACCGTTTTGTCTTCGTTTCTCTGTAAACTCCCATCTCTTTGTTTTTCAGTAACTCCTATCTCTTCAACCATTTTCTAAAACCCATCTCCATCAAATTATGGATGGAGTTGAAATTAAAGATGTGCCCACGACCACGTCTTCCAAAATTTTACTCCTTTAGCCTCTATTTCTTTCTGGCAATTGATCTCTCTCTCTATCTCACTTTGTAGCAAACAATGTTATATCCCAACCTTAATTGATTGACTGAAAACAACTTTGGTGGATTAGGTTAAATTTTGATGGATTGGGTTGTGGCTTGATGGATTTATCAATCAATTAAGTTTATCATTGAGCTGATTTAAAAAAATTTACAGGTTTGGTTGATGCATACTGGGAATAGTATTGATTCGAAGTTTGTTGAATGGTAAGCAGTTCCTTTGAAAATTTTATTTTGGTCTTCTAGCAAATTTTATTATTAATTCTTCTGAAAATTTTAATTGTAACTAATGATTTTATTGGAATTAGTTGCAGAAATTTTGAAGCAAAAATAAAATAAAATTCAGGTATGCTCTCTTTATCTCTACTGCCATTGTAAGAACTTTATATACAAATCGGTTCTTTCTCATCTTTAGATATTAGATATCGATGGAATAGGAGAAGAAAACCCATGCTTACAAGTGAACCTTTCTGAATAGTCACTAATCTGTACTACACGATGGTGAGATTTGTATTATTGGAAAATATTATCAATAATTTCCTTTTGATGTGGCATGCTGTATTTTGATTAGATATATATGAGTTTTAAAGGGTTTGTGTCAAATTACCTGATGCAGTATACATTTATTTATCTGTGATTTTGAATTCCTTATTTATGGTAAGATTTTACTAATACACTGGAACATAATTGCGGAAGGATGGACATGTTAATGAATAATATACTTTTATTTTGCTTACATGTTAGTGAATAATATACTTTTTTTTAGATTATTAGGCTTTTGACATTTCAAATGTTCTGAGAATCCATGGTTATTTATCACCTAGCATTTGGTTATTTTTTAGTACGAGTAACATAAGCACGGCTCCTGAAAATAATTGGTTACAAGGACATAGTCATTTCAGCTATTCTGAGTGAATAAGGGTAGACACATTAGGCCTTAAATTTACAAGAATATGTTTCGAGAAACATATGATATTAGGCTTTTAATTTACATTTAGTTTTACTTTTCTTATTTAGCAAAGTACTATTACCATTTAGTAACTTATTTTGTTTTTGTTTTCTTTACATTGAGATCTTACTTAAATCGTGTTGGCACTACTTCCATACTAAGCAACTCTATGTGTAGATATGAGTTTAATGTGTTTCCTAGAAAGCTAATAAAGTCATGTACTTGCTTCAGTTGGTCGTAGGTAAGGGAATGATGGGAAGCCTTGATTTTCAAATGCAATATTAGGTCTAAATATTTTACGCTTCTTTCATTTTATTTGTGTTTTATTTTTGTTCGAGATGATAGGTTGTGGAAGTAGAAATAGTTCAAGATTAAAGTATGACAAAAACGAAGGTTACCCAAGGTTTGTAGTAGTTTATCATAATTTTATCTTCTTTCAGTGTCCCCAGTATTTACCTATTAGCTAAGCCTCATTTACCCTTCCTTTTGTAGCTCACAATTATTGTATTTTAAGAACGTATTTCCTTTTAAACTTATATGGTTCAACAATATCACGGCCCCACTGCGAGTTTACCCCTGCAATGATTATAAAGGTAATTACAATGTAATCATTTCCTTTTGAGGGTACTTCAATGAATTAATTAATTTTCAAAAGCGCCGTTTACGTGTTTTTATAGGAGTCCTAAGAAATGCTATTAAACTTAGAGACAAAGACATATAGCCTTTGTGAAACCGAATATCATAGGTTAATAAAATTATTTATATAGATTTATAGTCTCCATCTGATGGAGAAAGTCTTATGTCAGGAGCTTAGTCTCATTAACATTTTTAGTATTTAAAGCTTCATTTTGGAAGAAAACTAAGAAATTTGGACCACCAGCTGAGTGAGTTTCTAAATGTGTATATCACTTCATACTACTGCTATTAACTTTAGAATTAAAAGGTACTTTTAATTTACTATTTGAATAGCAGAACCGGCCTGCAATGTTGCTTCACAAGTCAGTCATGAAGAATAAACTCCACCATGTGTAGAAGGTTCTAAAATATTAGGTGAACTAAAAGCCCTTTTGTTTATAATGTCTTAAGATAATTTAATGGTATGAAAAATACGCAAGTGTAATATATCGGATAATGATGTCTTGATAAAAATGATTCATTACTCACATTAACAGGGCTACCCTGGATTTATGTTCGAGTCAATATTAGCCATAGAAGTTGCAAGTTCAAATTAATTTTGTGCAAAGAATTTCTACAATCTTCACTGAGTTTGAATGTAAGCAAGTTACTCATGGTTAGCATTACTATTTTTGTCGATATATATCATTTAGTCATCTATATTGAAAAATAATCACCACTATTACTGGGGATGTAAGATCTAACAATCTTAAAGTAGGTATGAAATCTCAGCATCACCTATATCAAATCATATAAAGGTCCTTCACAGATACCACATAGTCACAAATGCAATTTAATTAAATTCTACTCATTTTTGTGCTTTAATAATTGACCCTACTTGTACCTTAGAATGGCAGCCAATAATGCATTGGAGTAGTGAGGCTCACTTGGAGGAGACAAAGAGATTGGGTTGCTTAATTCTACATGATATTGATGTTCATGAAATGGGATGTGACCTTATTTTGATGAGGATGAAGTTTGACAGGATCATCTTCAACTTTCCCCATGTAGGCTATTTTCTAGATTTATCCGGAAGGCACACAAAACTTATTAAGTAATAAATCCATATATTCAACAATCTTCTCTTATACTTGCCTTTGAATTGTTTAGTTTGCTAGAAATGATATTCCTTGATTTTTTGGTTGAGTGAACAAAATGCATAAGGAGCTTTTGTCTTACTTGTTCAAGAATGTAAAAGGATTGTTGAAGAAAGACGGAGAAGTGCATATTACACACAGGGAAGATTAACCTTATGATGTATTCGAATAAAAATTTTTTGTTCAAATAGATTTTTTCCTGGGCAGTTTTATTCGAATAGAATTCTTTCTCTTCGAATAGAATTATGCTTGGCCAACTTTATTCGAATAGTTTAATAATCTATTCGAATACATCTTTATTCGAATAGACTGTTAGTCTATTCGAACAGAGGCATGATCAACTCTTTTTTTGAATATGTGAGGGTAAATGTGGCCATGGGATGTAATTATCTTGTAATCTTTGATTGAGAATAAATATATAATCTAAAATTTTTGCTAAAAAAAGAGAAAGTAGAATTTCAAAAGTTTGATCATCCAGGTTACCATAACAAGAGAGGTGGTGATATTAAGAGCAACCAGATCTTTCCTTTAGAAAACAGTTTTACATTCAAATTCACCTTGCACGCCAGAGATGATGAACCTTGCAAAAATAGCAATGATGAAGATGATTTGTGCAAAATTTTATCTGTACTTCATCTTTAATTACTAGCCTGGGTGTGTTTAATATTTCCTTTTCAGATCACATGAAAGCATGAGTTGGTTTATATCTACACAAGCCTAACAGTTTTGTTCAAGTATTTTGTGTACTTGCAGGTCTTTCATGAATGCTTTTTCAATAACCTTAAAATATGTAGGAAGCATGTTTCAGTGAAAGGAAATCCGCAATGACTACTGCTTCTTAATTAGAATGGCTTCTGCGCAACCAGCAAAGATTATTATATTGGCTAATGCACATTTTGTTGCAGATTTTGACTTCTTAAACAATGTTAACTAAGAACTTTCGGATTGCGGAGAAGAAGGCTCCGAAGAGATTTCTCTTTGATTCTCCTCTCTTTCTCCAGAAGCTTGATATTATTTTAAGCTCTTCATTAAGATGGCATCCAAGCACCACTGGGAATATCTTTAGTACTTTGCAAAGATTGATCATTTGAAAGGTCTAAGCTCCTCAGATAATTTAGTGTTTTGTTTACATGTTCAAGTTCTGGAATTTCTTTTACTCTTTCTTCTCCCCAATAAGGTGAATGAAGTTGACCAAACACTTTTCTGAGGATCAGATCTTCCTCATTATTACTGAATTGAAATGCATTGAGAGCTTCTCTAGATGCTTCTCACATTTTTTTTATCTTTATCGGTAATAACAATTATCTGACCGTTTTATTATATAAATTTCATTGCAGAAACTTGGGTGATATTTGTTTCACATGTATTATGCAAATTTTAAGGTGAGTACATTATCTCCAAACTATGTGTTTTAAGTTTCTAAGTTACAAGGGATAAGATGTATGATATTTCCACATCAAAAGTAAAATAACAATGATTGTTGTAAAGTACTCTGAAAGTAAGAAAATCTAGTTGCATAAAAGTGCTTTCATAGATTGATTGAAACTCTTAAAGGCAAAAGGCTTAAGATGGTCATGAGACCGCTTCAAAATAGGAGCATTAGTAATTGCAAGGTCAGGTTTTAAAGTTGAAGGGTTTTTTTAACCAGTCTACTTTGCTATTGTAAGAAAGTGTCTTTTTCATATAATTTGCAGCCATGCCATGTTTCCTTATTTTGCTTCCTCCCCTATTGTGTAACATATAATGAAGATGTTAGAGTGCAATGAAATTATTGTGGGCAGAAAAGGTTAAGTTGTAAATATTTCTTTTGAGAAAACAAATATGCCTATATTTAACTTGAAATACTATGTTCCCTTAGTCAGTCTTTTATTTTATAATTATGTTGAATTTCTTTGCTTATGGATATTAAATCATGTATTTTTGACATATGATTTTTTGCATGTGTTCTTTCGCTAAAGCATAGAAATATAGTCTGACCATAAACAATAATCTTTTTTCCTTTAGTTTACTCTCCTTCCTATTAGAAATTTGTGTTATGTGTATATTTGAAGTTGCTCATATTGGTTTATTAATTATTTGCATATTACAAGTTTACCATTTATTCGTTATCAGAATAATAATTGATCGTTAGCTCAAATGGTAGAGCGCTTGGGTTGGAAATGAAATTCAAGTTCTCTCAAGTAATGGTGGTTCAAACCCTCTAAGATCAAATATTTTTGTTCATTAATGTTTTTATCCGATTTAGACTTTTCTATGAAAGATAGCTGCATATATTTTTTCCTATTACAACATAATTTGATGTCCATGCTTTCAAAAGGAATCTGAATGCTTTGATCCGGCATTCATCTTTTAATTCCAATTCATCAGACCAACCCCCATATTATATGACGAGCTGTATAGTACACCAATGAAGAGATTAAGAACATACATTGTATTAAAAAACATAAGTCCATAAAAACTTTAAGATAACAAAAATAATTTGATGTCTACGCTTCCAAAGTCGTGAGGTTGTTGGCAATGAATGAGATATAAAAATTGACATGATCTTAAGTACAAATGAGGAAACGCTACAAATGAGATCCTCATAAGCTAAATTAAATAGAAAAATTAATCCATGTCCCTATAAGAGTTCTTGACGGCAAAGTACTTTAGTTGAAATTGGGTATTTCATTTAATGGCATTTCTTACACATAGCAATAGCATATAATTCATCAATTTGTGCATATTTCGAGTTACATGTCTTCCTCACTTATGCATCTGAAATGGAAATATAAGCATATGAACTATATATGATGAGTGCGTAATTATGACATTTTTAATATACCCGGACATGTATTTTAGTCGTCCATTATATTTAATTTTTGGGCACTTATGTACGTTTGTCTGATTGCAGTTATTGGAGATGGATATTTAAAACCAAGCTCTTAAAGTCTAGTAAAAGTGTCACCAACAGTTCATAGCACAAAAATACAAAGGCACAATATATTTGGTCCCAAGATTGAAGAAATATATACACAAATATTCTTGGACAATAAGATCAAAGAATATATTACATCCAAGATCCTTGAAGATATTTTATATTGAAGATATATGCAAGAGTTTCCATGAAGAAAGATCTCTACATCACTTAAGGGAATAATATAAATAAATCTTAGGTGATTGGTTGTAAAATTAGAAGATATTATTGTGAAAATATTATTTACAATTTAATGTATAGTTTCTAAATTTGAGTTCATTCTCCTATAAAAGGAAACCTCCCACCATTATAATTGGGCATCTCATATTGGAGTATGTTTAGAAGAAATAAAGTCTTAATTTTATTTAATTGTATTTTCTCTCTTTAATTTTCTTTTGTAAATAGTTAGGTAGTTCATGCAATGATCTTGGGAATGATAAAAGGCTAATCTCTTCTTGCTATGACTAGAAGGAAGCTCTTACCCAAGTAGCAATAGTTATGTTGTAGTTCTAGGATTAGTTCTCCTTGGCAATCTTCTAAAATATCTATAATCTACTTATAGGCTTAACCATAGCTAATAAATGGAGACTGGAGAAATAAATTTAAGACTTAGAGATTTTCGGAAAAAAAAAAAATTAAGATTTTTTTTTTCTTCCAAATATTCGATTCTTTGATTCCCCTTTGTTGAACTTTTGATTATTGCAAAGTACTTTGAATTGGGGGTGAATTATCAAACATTGGGTAAGTTTATTTCAGGTTTTGTTTTTCAATTTTCGTGAATAGTATTTACTGCTCATCATGAATAGTGAACACCGAAAATATGCAAAATTGATTCCTTGAAACCCTTGAATCCCTAATTGATCATCAAAATTGAGCTTGATGGATCTCCCCATGCTGAATCTTCTTCAAGAGCTTCTAAATAAAGGAACCAATTCTTCTGGAAATGAGGGTTTGGATGAATTGGTGTCATCATTGAGAAAACTTTTGCAAAGCCCTTCTGCATATACAACTCCCATAACCTCTCCATCCGTTCCAGATATCCGTAGTAAAGATAATCTCGTTATTCACGGGATTCAGGGCTCCATTGATCATCCCATTGAAGCAATCAAAGAACAATCGGTTCATGAGCAAAGGGCCGTATATCCTTAGGCCTTTATGAAAATGGCATAAGGGAATGAGATGAGAAAAATTGCAGCTACAAGAGAAGAACATCCATGCTTGCCGGGAATGTAAAAATCCAAGGAAGATCAGGTTATGGAGAACTCCTCTCTCCATGGTAAAATCCCTGAATCTACCTTGAATCAAAAAAACCAACTCATTCTTTTGCAGATATGGTATGAGGAAGAACGGATACCCCAACTGAAGCTACATCACTTCTGGATGTGGGGATACGGGGCAATTCTCCAGATGTCTCTATCCACGTAGGAGAGGCTGGTATGGGGGTCTCCCGATTCTAGTTAAGCTTGATCGGGTGCCTGAATCTCCAAAAGGTTAAATTTAAGGTTGTACACTTGAACACAGTGGAAACTCTCTGGGCAGTGCAAGCTAATCCCATTAGGGAAAGGTTTTTTCATCATCAAACTTGATAATGAAAGTGATAAGATCCACATATGGGGTCGAAGACCTTGGATGGTAGGGAAGATGCCCATGCGTTTGATGTCATGGAGTACACTTTTCTCAGCGGATAATCATTAGAACCCAAATGCTCTAATTTGGTGTAAATTTCCAGAACTACTGAGTGAACTATAGAGTCATAAGATAGTTATGTCCTTGGGGAAGACGTTGGATACACCAATCCATCTGGATAGGTCATCAATTAATCATGACTATGGATACTACGCTAGTGTTTTGGTGGATATTGATTTGTCAAAGCCGATCCCTAACCATGTTTTTATTAACGTTTAGGGTAAACTGATTAACCAATAGGTTCTCCTTTATCGGGTTCCAAAATTCTGCAATCACTGTAACAACGTGGGATATAGCATTGTTGAGTGCAAAGTGATACTTAGAGTTGTTCAAGGTGAGCAAAAACAAGTGACAAAGCCGGTAAAAAAAGTAGGGACTGCAAAGAACACGGGAAATAGTAAAGTGGCTCCTAGTGAGGAAGGGGTATAGAGCAAGATGGAGATAGGGAAGAACTTACAGGGACCCCCAAATGCACATACTTATTTTCAGGATAATTCTGCTGCAGTTAGTGAGAGACCCATTACTGGTCAGATTGGAAAATCTATAGAACAGGGAGACTGATCTGCCCCTAAAGCAAGAAGAGGTAGAAGTGTCTCACCAAAGACTAATTCCACGGTCCAGTTTGGGTCTATTGGCTCGACAAACAAATATCATACTCTTAGTGATGGGGAACAAGATAATAGTGTGCCAATGGTTGATAGTAATTAAGTGGACAGGGGAGAACAAGGGGATACAAATGTCGAAAATAGCGAGGGTACCCTACAAAGTTGAAATATAGAAGAGGACAACTCGGGCGATCAGAATAATCCAATTGAGGAGTTGAGGAAACTTCTAAATCCGGAGAGCTGGGCAGATATCATGGAAGGAGAAGATCAGGGGTTATTACATAATCAAATAATAAAGGGGGGGCCAAGTTTACACTATTGACCCTAGAGTTACACGTTCTACTACAAGTTTGTAATGAGAGTACATTTTTAGAATACAAGAGGTCTAGGTAATAAGAATACCATGACCTATATCAGGAATAAAATCTAGGGGATGAATTCCAATATTATTGGGTTTGCAGGACCAAAAATTTGTGCTAGAGGATTTAGTATCTCAGGGTACAATAATATTATTTTCACGAATGAGGTTGGGGCTCAGAAAGAAAATATTTTGATTTTGTAAAAGGAAGGTCTCCAGAACCCGAGTTTGGTTCTGAGTAATAGTTAGCACATCACAATCCTCTTTATGGATTGCCTTCTTACTTTCGTTCTTGCGGATTGTCTGCGCATATATAGAGTTAACCTTTGGAGCCAGCTGGTACAGATTTCTAGCGCGAACAGATGGCCATGGCTCTGTATTGGGGACTTCAACGCGGTACTTAGAATGTCAGAAAAAAAAAGGGAAGAAAACCTCCCTGTAGAGAGAAGTGGTTGAATTCTTGGAATTCTTGGATGCAGGTTGCCTTACAGAAAGTGTGAGGACAGGTGCCACTTTTACCTGGTATAATGGCCAAAAAGGGGTGATACGAATATTGAGTGTGCTGGATAGAAGTCTTATTAATGATAGTTGGAATGACAAATTCCGTTACTGGAAGGTAGAGGTGCTTCCCCGAACTAAATTTGATCACTATCTTCTCTTTTGGGAGTGCATTAATATTGTTAAACCGAGTAACATACCTTTCCGATATTTGCAATCTTGGAATAAGGTGAATGGGTTTCAAGAAATGGTTGGGAATTGCTGGAAGCAGCCTCTCTCTGCCGCTCCTTTATTCAACATCATTATGAAATTACAGAGACTGAAAGTAGAGATTAAAATCTGGAAAAAGTAGGCCCTTGATTCTACCGCCCACAGCAGGAAGGAACTAGAGCGTGAGATACTGCAACTTCAGATCAGGCAATAGGATGATGAAACAAATGATATCCTGTATACGCAGATGCTTATCAAAACAAAAGAGCTTGAACAGATTGAGGAGAAGAAGGAGGAATATTGGCATCAACGATCGTGGGAAAAATTGCTGCTTGCTTGGGATTAAAACACTGCAAATTTCCACCAGGCCATTTATATGAAATTTGCCAAGAGCTGCATTTCAGAAATTACAGATCAGTATGGGGCAGTGATCTTTAATCAGGAATGTATTAAAGATTACATTGTAAAATACTATGAAGACAAGTTTGCACGACATGAGGTGACAGATTGTCATGAACTGTTTACCCATAATGAAGTTTTGGTTACGCAGGAAGAAAATAATAATCCCTCTGGAATTCCTAATGTGGAGGAAGTTTGAGATGCTGTATTCTTTCAGGATGAAGGAGCTCCCCAGGGACGGAAGGGTTTTTAGGAGCATTTTTTAAGACCTTTTGAGATATTATTGAGGCGGATGTTTCTTTGGGAATCTCGTCTTTCTTCAGGGACGACGTTCTTCCATTAAACTTCAACTCTAGCCTCATTACTCTGATTCCTAAAATAAATAAACCGTCTCGACTGAAAGATTTTAGGCCTATATGCCTGTGTAACTTTATTTATAAACTCATTACCAGGATTGCGTCGAGAATTGTGTCTAAGGAGAAAAGTGTGTTCATACCTAAGAGAAGCATTCAAAGTAATATTTGCATGGCCTCTAAGTTGGTGAATGAGATGGAGGCTAAAAAACATGGTGGTAATGTTGGGTTAAAGCATGATATTACCCAAGCTTATGATACTATGAATTGGGATTTCCTGATCAAAGTTCTCTGGTCTCTGGGGTTCTTCAACACCTTCTACAACTGGATCCATACCATTATTAATACGGGGATGATATCTGTTTCAATCAACGGTAGCCCTTCTAGATACTTCAAGGATTCTCGGGGACTCAAGCAAGGGGATCCACAATCTCTGCTGTTATTTTCTATAGCTGAAGATATTCTGAGCTCCAATATGAAGTTTCTGGCGAGTCAAGGAAAAATTACTCCCATGGTCAAGGTTACAGGTATTGAAGGACCTACTCACCTGCTTTTTGCAGACGATATTTTTTTGTTTGTTAACAGTAATGCGAAGTGCTTAAGGAATTTGCACAAAAAATTTAGTGTTGAGAAAAGCAAGATTTTTCTTTGCCATATTCCTACTCATAGAAGACGAGAGGTGATCGATATGTTTGGGTTTTGGGATGGAGCTTTCTTGGAGGCATATCATGGCATCCCACTGGTACAAAGAAGGATATCCAAAAACAATATTAACCCCCTGGTGGAAATTTTTTTGTAGAGAGCAAATAGTTGGAATGGGCGAATGCTATCATTTCATGGAAGAGTAGTCCTTACCAAATCTATTCTTAATAACATCCCCATTTATAATATGACCATATATCAATGGCCTCAATCCTTAATTAAGGAAGAAGACTCCATCATTCGTAACTATATCTTGACTGGGGATCCTACAAAGAGGAAGGGAATTACTCTACGATGGGAAAAGCTGTGTAAACCGTTCAATGAAGGTGGTCTAGATATACGGAGTTTGAGAGAGGTGAATAACGCTATGCTATGCAAACTGAATTGGATTTTCACTCAAAGAGAAGAGACCTGGGCTCAACTCTTACTTGCTAAATTCCATACTACCAGTGGCAAAAGAATACAGTACCATAAATACTTTTCTGTCTGGGCGGGTATTAAACATGCAGACGACAATACCAAACCTTTTATAGAATAGATAATCAGAAACGGTATGAAGAGACTCTTGGGCATCAGACATCCCTTTACGAGAACATATTGATCTCCCTCACTACCTTTGGATGAATTGTACAGGTAGGGTCAGTGATTTCATAAATGCTGATGGATGGAACTTCCCTTCTGATTTCTCTCTGGCCTTCTTGGTTATGGGAATCAACATTAATACTATTCCTTGTAACCCGAGTGTAGAGGATATTCTGATTTGGAAACCCAATGTTCATGGTGTTTTCGCAGTTAAGAAGGCATTTGAATGTACCAGGAAGTGACTAGACACAGCTTGGTAGTGGAGATATACATGGAGTAAGTGTTTATATCCGAGTTTAAGTATCTTTTCATGGAGATTAATGAAAATCCTCCCCACTGATGAGAAAATCCAATGAAAGGGAATACAAATAGCCTAAGTATGCGTTCACTGCGGAAGCAATGCCGAAACGGAAGACCACGTATTCTTCAAATGTCCCACGGCCAAAGTAATGTGGGTTTGGGCTACAAATGCTATCCAACTTGCTACAATTTCAGGTATGAATGGGTAGAAAATTACTCTAGAGAAATGCAAGATGCATAGCTTGTACCTAAATGACTTATGGATTACTATGGTTATCGCAATCTGTCGATGGCTTTAGAACTCGAGAAATAAAATCAGATTCGATGAAAGGAAGCTGTCTATTAGAGAGATACAAAATAAGGTTCTGGGAGACATTTCCAATTGTGCCAAACTATCTTAAAATAGCATGTACAACACAAACTTCGAACTACAGGTGGTCAAAGAACTTTCGGTCAACTATAAAATCTGCCGAACATCGGAGAGGTTAAGCTGTCTTGTGATGGCTCAGCTTTGGGAAACCCTGGACCGTCCGGGATTGGAGATGTATATAGATACTGGGAGGGCAGAGTTTTGGGCACACTCAGTAAAGTATTAGGCTCCACCAATAACTACCTGGTAGAAGTTCAAGCTATTATAGACAGGGTGGAACAAGCAATACATAGAGGATGGACAACTTTGTGGATAGTTTTGGACTCCTCGGCAACTATCATAGCTTTTCTTTCAAGTAAGATACCTTAGAAGTTCCAAAGAAAGTGGAGGAACCTACTCACATACATACATGCAATCCATTTCAACTCAATATAAAAAGAAGCAAATTTCTTAGCGGACACCACAGCTAAGAGAGGATCCAGAGCTGACCTACCTTTTGAGGAATGGGTTGAGAGAAGACCGAATTTTTTGACACAGATTGAAGACCCTCATTCTGAATACTCTTGGTTTCGTTGAAACTGATGTTTTATTCGAATAGCACTTCTCCAGTTCGTTTACTAAATTTCCTGAGGGATTTTATTCGAATAGAAGTTTTTCTGTTCAAATACAATTTTCCTAAGTAATTGTATTCGAATAAATTTTTCTCTGTTCGAATACATTTTGGGCTAATTTTTTTCTATTCAAATAGAATCTTCTCTGTTTGAATACATTTTAGCCTGTGAGGTTTTATTCGAATAGACTGATAATCTATTCGAATAGACTTTCTTGTCTATTAGAACAGAACGTACTTCAGCTTCTTTTTTGCAAATTTAAGGGTTGTTTTGTCCTTGTTTTGTAATTATCTTTTACTTATGATTATGCTTATATAAAATTCTAAACTTTTTGCTAAAAAAATAGCTAGTAAGTGAATTTAGACTATTTATCCAAAATTCTGTATTATAAACATTAAACCAGATTTAAGGGCAAACTCCAAGAGATCTCGTAGAAGAAATTCGACCAAGCTTAACCATAGTTGGAAGAATTCATCCTTCATATCGGATTAAGTGAAACCTAATTTGGCCAAACCTTAGATGCCTAACCATGGATCTGGGATTGACATTTACATCAAAAATCCCCTACTTGGGATTTTTGACATGAATAATCTGCCTAGTAAAACTACATAATTACTATTATTGTATTAGTTGGGTCGAATTCTAGTCGAAGCTATTCTCTTGTTAATTGTTCTTGTTATTTAACTATTTTTAATCTACCTCTTATAAAACCATAATTCAGCCTAAAAAGTATTTTTTTTCCCAAACCTCCCTATGGATTCGATCCAACTCATCCGCGCTACAATTTGACAACTGTACTTTGAGCGGGTATTTTGTTAGAGGAGACAAAAATCCTCTTATCAAATAACGCCGTTGTCGGGGAGGTGTAGGGGCCTGACTTCTTTCGGAGGGGAAGTCAGCTCTTATACCATGGGGTTTATCCATAATCGGAGGATTCAAGCATATAATCTAGAATACAGAAAATCAATAGACAATATACTTGCGTAGAGGCCCGAATGTGGCGCTCTACGACCTCCGAATGAGCATTTTTGATGAGTAAGGTTTGAGTACTAGCTTTTACAGGGTGGTCGAAGGTAAAATGTAAGAGCTCAGTGGGGAGACCTTCTAACCCCCATTTGGTTTCCCATCTCTCCTATTTATAGATGTATAGGAAGCTGAGTCACCAAGTGTGGGTTAGGCTTTATGATTACTGTCAGGATATTCTGGAGCAAGTATGGGCATCGAACATGTCTGTACTGATAAGGGTATGGGTGCCGAACATGTCTGATGTGATAGCTGCCTGTCCCGTCATACTTCGGCCATCTGCAGCTATGGTCGATGTGCTTCTACCACGATGTGGGAGTCTCTTCTAGAGGATTCGAGTAGAAGGCTACAAGTAGAAGGCTGCATGTAGAAGGCTTCGAGTACAAGGCTGCAAGTTGAAGGATTCGAGTAGAAGTAGGCTTCGAGTAGAAGGCGGAAATAGAAGGCCTTGAGTAGAAGGTTGCGAGTAGGATTCTAGTAGAAGGCCGCAGGTAGAAGGCTTCAAGTAGAAGGCTGCAAATAGAAGGCTTCAAGTATAAGGCTGCAAGTAGAAGGTTGCTAGTAGGCTTCGAGTAGAAGGCTACGAGTAGGCTACTACAGTCGCCCCCTCTCAGTGAAGGTCTCAAAAATAGTTGCAGAGGCCTTTGCTGAGAAAACTGTTTGGCATTGGAAGTTGAGCGGTTTGATTATTGGTTTTCTGGTAATAAAGAAATGCTGGTGGGGGGTTATTCAGATGATAGGTTTATTTCACGGCGACCGTTTGTTTTTGCTGGAATCATTTGCAAAAGAGATGGTAGGGCTGGATCTGCTGCTGCTAGGTACGAGGAAAACTATCCCGATGATACATTGGGGCTTCTTGCTAGCTTGTTGAGTGTCTAGATGGGTATAGAAGGGTATTTGTATTTTCTGTTAGAGCTGTACGTCTGAACTGTCAAGGTAGAAGGCTGATCTGAAGTAGAAATCTGAACTTTCAAGGTAGATGGCTGATCAGAAGTAGAAGTCTGAATTATCAAGGTAGAAGGCTGATCTGAAGTAGAAGTTTAAACTGTCGAGGTAGAAGGCTGATCTGTAGTAGAAGTCTTAACTGCTGAGGTAGAAGGCTGATCTGAAGTAGAAGTCTGAACTGTCGTGGCAGAAGGCTGATCTGAAGTAGAAGTCAGAACTGTTGAGGTAGAACGCTGATCTGCAGTAGAAGTCTGAACTGTAGAGGTTGAAGGCTTATCTTAAGTAGAAGTCTGAACTTTCAAGGTAGAAGGCTAATCTGAAGTAGAAGTTTGAACTGTCGAGGTAGAAGGCTGATCTGAAGTAGAAGTTTGAACTATCGTGGTAAAAGGCTGATCAGAAGTAGAAGTCTAAACTGTCGAGGTAGAAGGCTGATCTAAAGTAGAAGTCTGAACTGCCAAGGAAAAAGGCTCATCTGAAGTAGAAGTCTGAACTGCCGAGGAAGAAGGCTGATCTGAAGTAGAAGTCTGAACTTTCAAGGTAGAAGGCTGATCTCAAGTAAAAGTTTAAACTGTCGAGGTAGACGGCTGATCTGAAGTAGAAGTCTGAACTGCCGAGTTAGAAGGTTGATCTGAAGTAGAAGTTTGTACTTTCAAGGTAGAAGGCTGATCTGAAGTAGGAGTCTGAACTGTCGGGGTAGAAGGCTAATTTGAAGTAGAATTCTAAACTGCCGAGGTAGAAGGCTGATGATCATCTTGAGCTAAGAGTTTGATCTGTTTAAAGTAAAAGTTTGATCTATTTGAGTAGGCTTCAACACCTTCAAGTAGGCTATCGAAGGTAGAAGTTTGATATGTTTGAAGTAGAAGTTTGATCTGTTTAAAGTAGAAGTTTGATCTGTTTGAAGTAAAAGTTTGATCTGTTTGAAGTAAAAGTTTGGTCTGTTTGAGTAGGCAATGATATCTTCGAGTAAGCTATCAAAGGTAGAATTCTAATTCATTTAAAATGAAAGTTTGATCTGATTAAAGTAGAAGTTTGATCTGCTTGAGTAGGCTTTGACACCAATGAGTAGGCTGTCGAAGGTAGAAATCTGATCTGTTTGAAGTAGAAGTTAGATTTGTTTGAAGTAAAAGTTTGATCTGTTTGACTAGGCTTCGACACCTTTAAGTTGGCTATCGAAGGTAGAAGTCTGATCTGCTTGAAGTAAAATTTTGATCTGTTTGAGTTGGCTTCGACACCTTTGAGTAAGCTGTCGAAGGTAGAAGTCTGATCTGTTTGAAGTAGAAGTTTGATCTGTTTGAGTAGGCTTCGACACCTTTGAGTAGGTTATCGAAGTAAGTATTCTGATCTGTTTGAAATGAAAGTTTGATCTGATTGAAGTAGAAGTTTGATATGTTTGAGTAAGCTTCGACACCTTTCAGTAGGCTATCAAAGGTAGAAGTCCGATCTGCTTGAAGTAAAAGTTTGATCTGTTTGAGTAGGCTTCGATACCTTTGAGTAGGCTATCGAAGGTAGAAGTCTGATCTACTAAAAGTAGAAGTTTGATATGTTTGAAGTAGAAGTTTGATCTGTCTGTGTAGGCTTCGACACCTTTGAGTAGGCTGTCAAAGGTAGAATTCTGATCTGTTTGAATTAAAAGTTTGATCTGATTGAAATAGAAGTTTGATATGTTTGAGTAGACCTCGATACCTTTGAGTAGGCTATTGAAGGTTGGAGTCTGATCTACTTGAAGTAAAAGTTTGATCTGTTTGAGTAGGCTTTGATACCTTTGAGTAGGCTGTCGAAGGTAGAAGTATGATCTTTTTGAAGTAGAAGTTTGATCTATCTGAAGTAGAAGTTTGATCTTTTTGAGTAGGCTTCGACACCTTTGAGTAGGCTATCAAAGGTAGAATTCTGATTTGTTTAAAATGAAAGTTTGATCCGATTGAAGTAGAAGTTTGATATGTCTGAGTAGGCTTCGACACCTTTGAGTAGGCTATCGAAGGTAGAAGCCTGATCTGTTTGAAGTAAAAGTTCGATCTGTTTGAGTAGGCTTCGACACCTTTGAGTAGGCTGTCGAAGGTAGAAGTCTGATCTATTTGAAGTTGAAGTTTAATCTGTTTGAAGTAGAAGTTTGATCTGTTTGAGTAGGCTTCGACACCTTTGAGTAGGCAGTCGAAGGTAGAAGTCTGATCTATTTGAAGTAGAAGTTTGATCTATTTGAAGTAGAAGTTTGATTTATTTGAGTATTTGAGTAGGCTTCGACACCGTTGAGTAGATTGTCGAAGGTAGAATTCTGATCTGTTTGAAGTGAAAGTTTGATCTGATTGAAGTAGAAGTTTGATATCTTTGAGTAGGCTTCGACACCTTTGAGTAGGCTATCGAAGGTAGAAGTCTGATCTGCTTGAAGTAAAAGTTTGATCTGTTTGCTGATGTTTTTCTTTTTTTTGAACTTCTGTAGTTAATTCTGAACATGCTGATGTGTATTTTCTATGGTACATTCAGAGTCTGCTGAATCTGAATTTCTGATATAATATCCTAGTGCTCATACTATCTCATGCAGACCTTGGAATGTTGGAATTTGCATGCTTATTCTATCGATTTTGCTTGTTTTGAACTGTTGATGATTAATCTTTGACTTGCTCTGCGACTACTGCGTTGATAGATAATATGTAAGATACTTCCTTGACGTTTGCATGACTGTAGCATTGTCGATCCATGTAAAATGTGAATGTAATGTGGATCAAACTCTTTGTATTATGTTGAACATCAAAGGACGAAGCCATAGCAATGTTGAAAACTTGAAACATATCCAGGTCGCCCCCGAGTATCAGTCGGGGAGAGGGAACGTGATACCTAGGGAAAACCCGGAAATGTACGAAACTTCAAAGGCCTAAGCCACAACGAAGCATTCAAATCTCCTCCAACGCATTCCTGAGGGTCCGGTCTTTCGACCATCCTTGCCCCTCGAGTTTGCTCGAAAGTTAGAAACTTGAGCAATTCAAGGACCCCCGAAGTATCTGTCGGGGCGAGGGTGGACATGATACCCAGGGTAGACCCAGAAAAGGACTGAACTTCATCGGTTTCAGAGCCTAGACGAAGGAATATCGAATCGCCTCCAATGTATCCCTGAGGGTCTGGTCTTTCGACCATTCTTGCCCCTCGAGTTTGCTCGAATTTTGGAGACTTGAGCAATTCAAGGTCGCCCCCAAGTATCTGTCGGGGCAAGGGCGGACATGATACCCAGGGTAAACCAAGAAAAAGACTGTACTCCAAAGGCCGCAGCAATAGCGAAGGAATATCGAACTGCCTCCAATACATCCCCGAGGGTCTGGCCCTTCGACCATCCTTTCCCCTCGAGTTTGCTCGAATTTTGGAGACTGGAAATTTTTTGAGATCATCCTCGAGTACCAGTTGAGACGAAGGTTGACATGGAATTTGAGTTAAGCAAAGAAATTCACTGAAAATTAGATTTGAAGATGGGTGGAAAAACTATGTTTTGATTATTTTGTGTTGTGAAAGAAGGCTATTTGGGCGGTCACTCCCATCAATAGAGTTGTCGGCTTGGATAGAATTTGTAACGGAAGATGGGTGACTTTGAGGATAATTTGCTGAAGTTGAAAATAAAAGTAGGGGAAGATGAGAAGGCGACTGGTAGGTTGGGAAGCACAGACGGCGCCAAATGTAGGGGCCTGACTTCTTTCGGAGGGAAAGTCGACTCTTACACCACGGGGTTTATCCTCAATCAAAGGATTCAAACATATAATCTAGAATGCAGAAAATCAATAGATAATATACTTGAGTAGAGGCCCGAATGTGGCGCTCTACGACCTCCGAATGAGGATTTTTAAGAGAGAATATATTACTGATGAGTAATTGAAGGTTCGAGTACTAGCTTTTACAGGGTGGTCGAAGGTAAAATGCAAGAGCTCAGAGGGGAGACCTTCTAACCCCCACTTGGTTTCCCATCTCTCCAATTTATAGAAGTATAGGAAGCTGAGTCACCAAGTGTGGGTCAGGTTACATGATTACTGTCAGGATATTCTGGAGCAAGTATGGGCGCCAGACATGTCTGTACTGACAAGGGTATGGGCGCCGAACATGTCTGATATGATAGCTGCCTGCCCCGTCATACTTTTACCATGTACAGCTATGGTCGATGTGCTTCTACTGCGATGTGTGGAGTCGGTTCTCGAGGCTTTGAGTTGAAGGCTGCAAGTAGAGGGCTTCGAGTACAAGGCTGCAAGTAGAAGGATTCGAGTAGATGTAGGCTTCGAGTAGAAGGCTACAGGTAGAAGGCTTCGAGAAGAAGGCTGCAAATAGAAGGCTGCGAGTAGGCTACTGCAGGAGGTATCATTGAAAACTATTCTTTCTAATACCGAATTTTCCTTGTTAAATTTCTTTGTTAATTCTTTCTAATACCATCCATATTTTACCAATGATTTATGAATTCCTTGCTCTTTGTATAGTATGTTGCAGTATAATGGGCAGGTAATGCTATTTTAAGTGTTTATAATTTTCTTTCAAAAAATAAAAACAAAAAAAGAACAGTTAGTACTTAGCAGTTCATACAATATTAGCTCTGACATTCACATACTTATTTTGATTATGCTCGTTCTATGGCAAGTTTGTTTGCTTTAAAGTGTAACATTCATGCTTTATGTTCTTTATATGGGTTATCGTAATTCCAAGTAAGTTCATTCATCTTGTGGTTTTTGTTAGTACCCAATCAATGGGAGAAGAAAGGATTTAGTTGTTGGTCCTGAGTTATAGGATTAAGATATATGCACATGGCAACTCACTTAAGGTCTATTTTATAGTTGTCGATGCGCTGGTTGATTTGTGTAGAAAACTAGAGTTGCTCATACTTCGTTGCACTTGTGCGGTCATAAAGTTAATACCGTTGTGTTTGTTAAGTCATATATTTATGTGTATGTTTTTGTTACTGCATGTGGAGGAGTTTTAAGGCTTATATACCCTCTGACTTCAATAGCTTCATGTAAGATATAAGATCTTTGGGAGAATAAAATAAACATCAAAGTACCCATTTTTTTTATCTTAGTATGACCAAATCAAAGTACCATAGCAGTGCCTATTTGCTAAACCATTCCAAATAATTTTGTTGTTCTTCTCTTTCCAGGTTTATTTTGGGGACATGGTTAAAAAGGTGTTGAAGTGAAAAAGAATAAGAAGTGCGAGGACTAAAAATACGCAAATCTAAAAGCATCATCAAATTTATCCTTCTTGTGCCCCCTAAGTGAAAGGGGCACTTCCTTCTTTCGTCCCCTAAGTGAAGGGGCGGCCACAGCTTCACCGGGAAATACTTCCCGTAGGTTAGTCACCTCTATAAAGTTAACATCTAGAAGGGGTTCATATCCGCTCCGCCCTGGCACTAGAGCATAAAGTCGTGTGGACTGTACAAATACACGCTACTCTAATAAAATATTTACTATGGTTGGATTGACGTGTTTAAATTTCTTTTCATTCCAAAATTAGTAAAGGTAAAAATTATTAGAGACTTGCGGGATTTCATCACTCAAAATGATCTCTAACAAATGGGACCACCCATTAGGGATGCGAAGAAGTTTGTATCACAACAAAATTGAACGTCCTGGACCAGAAAATTACTGATAATAAAAAAGAGTAGCAAGATTCCTGTGGGATTTCATCACCCAATGGATAGGTGTAACGGACCGGGGTACAAACACGGGTTCATATGATACGGCCCCAGCCTAGCACCATAAAATACTGTTTGTAGGTTTCCGACATCACCGTTCTGAGTGCTGACGTACGATAAGGTGACTCACTCGGGCGTGAGGACTGAATATCTACACAAAGCTAGTACTAACACAATGACGCAGGGGAGTATAGGAACCAAAGTCTTCAGCCATCCTATCCATTTTTTAACATAGAAAAATATAGGGGAGACCTAATTATTTCTTTTAAAAATTTATTGATGTGCTAGAGTTTTAGGCTTGATTGATTTTTTTTTGTATTGGGTGTTAATTTAATTGTAAAATATCATACATGCAAGGACATTGAAATTCATACGGCTCACATTTTGATATCCCACAATATCCTTAAATTCATTTTCAATCATGGGATCACCAAAATTCTCAATACGTGGAACTTTTCCAACCTCATTCCTATATACAGTCTCAACAATCCATTCACTCATCTAAACAGTTCCTACCCACTCCACTCAAACAATCTTTGGAAGAAACCCTTTCTCTCTTCATACAATAATTAATAGAAAGTCAAGAACAAGCGTTACAATTTCAGCAACAAATAATGCAATTCCAACAATAGACTTTAGTGAATCAAACATCCACGACCGAATCAATCTCTAGGTTAGAGACTCAGATAACTCAGTTGTTAACCACGTGAAGTAAAATAGAGTACGAAAAACTTCCAAGCAATGAAGAAGAACAACTTGAAGTTAAATCCCCTTGTAATTTAAAAAATAATGAATTGAAGCGTAATCAAGGAATATTTTTACCGTGGGGTGAATGGATACCATATTATGTGACAGATTTAGAAGATAAAGATTTTAAGGTCGGCGATCAATGTCACAAGAAGCCCTAAAAGAAGTGGCTAAAATGTTTAATAAAATTCTTTCTCAATCACCTCCTAATTCCGCCCTCAACATTCAACCACCGATGTCATTATCCCTCCTTTCACCGATAGAGCCCCACCAATTCACAAATGATATCATAACAGAAAGTGAGTATTTTTCTAAATTCTTAGACAATTTCTCAGATGATTAGGATGATGACAAATTTCTTGAAAGTATGAATTCAAAATTGATTCTTGAGAAAATACGAGTTCCATCTTTATCCCATCTAGAGTCACCATCTTCATCTGGCCTTCTTACATCCATATCTCCATATCTCCATCATCAGAGCCTAATGAGGGTACCATGACCATAAACGATTTTGAGGACTTGTATGGAGATAACTCCTGCTGTATTTCTATTGATGAATGTTTAAACTATTTCGAGGACTCGAACGATCCTGAGATTCGTGACATGGTACAATCATTATCATCTAAAAAAGTGTTTCAAGTTGGCCATGTCCCTAAGCCAATGAATATCCACGTCAATGGTCAGGATGAGTCCCTTGAGATAAGTTGTGCTTTTAGGCACACACATTTTAAATGTTTGATAGAGTTAATTGTTCCCCAATCCCCACATCCACAAATATGTTATATTGTTTTCCTTCTACTAACAGAAAATCTCTTTTTGAAAAATTATAATTTTGGGGATGCCTCACAGACTTGCTTTATCAGAACCACCTATTACATTTCCTTGGATTATCAACGATAATATGGGGGTTTTAAAAAATTTCAAAGAAAATATCTTTCCCAAAAAATCGAGTTTTGAATTCAGTACATTTTTTGGGACAAATACTTGTATACGAATTTTATTATTTACTGCAACACGTAGTAATCATATGATTGTATTGAAAATTTTAAAGGAAAATATGTTCCCTAGGTATGTGTTTGCTTAATCTTTGAGAAAATGGTTTTTTTAATTTATCTAAAATTTTTAACTTGGAATTATCAAATGATAGACAAAGTTTTTAGAAAAAAAAAATTTCATAGAGAATTAGTTTTGAACTCTATATTATGTTTATAGAATATATCTGCCCAATTTGGGGTTAATATTGAGGATCACCATTAAGGTATTCTTTGGTTTTTAAAAGAATATTTGCAACCAGGATAGTACATTACCTTTTCAACTTCGTACCCTTCCAGTCATATTAAAAATTTTAAGTTCAGGGCTACATTCACTACAAGAAAATAAGACTTTAACGTCACCAAATTAAAGTCATTTATTTTAAAAAGGACGTTAATACTCCAATTTTCAAATTTCACTCTGTAATTTTAAATACTTGAAATATCTATAGCATCATTTAATAAAAAAGTGACGTTAAATTCTATTATACTGTTTTAAATGTCATTTTTATTAATGACTTAAATTTTTTTTACTAAACCACGTCAATCAAATAATAGCAGTAATGCCGTTTTTCACTATTGACGTGGTTTGGGGATCTTTTGGCTGATAATAAGGCCGCGAGTGGAGATTGTGAAGAAGTTGACTTTTGAAATTAATCACGAGAGAAACTTTCAAGAGAAATATCATAGAGACCTTGTGGAATTCGCACACCATAGTTAAAAGATCGTCTCCTCCAATCGATCAGGTTATCTCTTACTCTCCCTTTTGAATTTGATTACTGGTATTGCGTCTTTTTGGTTTCTTACCATTTATTTCTCGGTTGAGATATACATTCCACAATTAAGTCACAATTTTCTCCTCAATTCTTCTCTTTTTTAATGAAATTTAAACATAAAAGGCAAATTTTTTACTGATTTCATCTCTTGGTATGCATGAATTATCCCCCTTTTCAACTTTTGTAACATTTTGGGCCTCAATTTCACAATCTCAACGGTTCTTCTCTCGAAATCATCATCTGGGTAAACTTTAATTTAGGTTTTATGGTTATATATAGAGTGATTTCGATGCTATCATGAACAAACAGTCACTTGGGAAAGTTTTAAATCCTTCCTTACTTAAATTCAAGACCAGATCTTGATTTAGAATCTGGAACTAGCTTTAGAAAACCCTGAAAGCCCAAGAACAGCAACTCATTCCCATATTTAGTAAAAAAAATGCTTAAATCTGTCGCGAATCGCCTCAAAAACTGGTATAAGTTATATCCAGTTTTAGTTTTTCTTGTTACGTTGTCATTTGGAGTAATAGTTTTGTTCATAGTGTCGGTATATGAGAATCAGTTTTGCATTGTTAATGGTGACTTAAGGAGTAATGCATTTGATCGGAATAGTTCTAGTTCTAGTTACCCATTTGTGGGTTTGAGGAATCTTGTAATGGTAGCTGGGCATTCGGTTTATACGAGTGGGAATTGCGGGAATGTTGATGAGGATGATTCATGGTTTCTAGAGTCGTATCAGAAGCAGAAGGGACAAGCTGCGAGTTTTGTAGTACATAAAAAGGAAGGGGTTGAGATTGTTTATCAGTTTCAGAAGTTTGTAGTAATTGCAATAGATTAGCAATGTTAGTATTATCATATAGAATGAGCCTATAATTGCTTGTTCTTTCCACCTATACGTATTATAGTCGTGGTACACTGATAATATATATATTTAGTGCTTATGAGAAATGACTAATAACATAACGTCCTAATGATTTTTATCCCCAGTAAACTACTGGGATATATGCTACATTCTAATAAAGCAGTATAGGTAACTTGGTCCACTTATAAGCAATAATATCGTAAAGTATTAAATTACTCACAAGTTTGTTTTAGTAAAATAGAAGATCATTTTTTATTCATCTTCTTCTTCTTCTTCTTTTTTTGTCATATAGTATAGCAACAAGTTTGATAATAGTATAATACCGTAAAGTATTCAATTAGTCAAAATAATAAATTAATTATATTATCAAACAAAACATATTTTTCCAGAACGTAAGATACTGCTTCAAGAACAGGAAATTACTCTATGTTTGCCTGAAGAACTATCATATTATTGCTTTACAAAGTTTCAGTTTCATGTTATTGTTAATAGTAAATAGAAGATTATTTTTGATTCTTCTTTTTCTTCTTTTTCTTCTTTTTTTTATCATATAATCATATAGTATAGCTACAAGGTTGTTTTAGGCTAATAACTGATACAACAATGTAGTTTTTAAAGTGATCATGGGAAGTATCAGCGAAAATTGCCTAGGATGGGCAACAAGAGATACATTTGGAGTCCTATTGCCCTACAACTTCATTCGCAGGTATATACATTCATGCAGTTCTTAGATTTTGTTGCTTAACATCAAATAAATTCGCGTTATGATAGTTTGTATTGACTGCAAACTGTAATGATCCTGGTAAAAACCTTGTGTATCGAACATTGCAATTTTTATATATATCCACCATAAATTTTTTCATAGTTATCCTGCATCTTTATCATTTGGTACAGGGATACTGGACTTAATCATGCTTTGTTGACAATAACACATTGTGGAATTTGTTATGCTGATGTCGCTTGGGCTAAGAACATTCCTAGAAATGCAAAATATCCAGTGGTGCCTGGGTATGTATGCCACTTATCGCAATCTCTCAAAATATTCTAAAACTTCTTCTAAACTAGATTTTCTTTGAGCCAGACATGATATCATAGGAATTGTCAAAGAGGTACGATCCAATGTTCGCCGCTTCAAAGTCGGCGATCATGTTGGAGTTGAGCCATATGTGAACTCCTGTAAGGCATGCGAACATTGTAAAATTCAAGAAGTTCACTGTGATGTTGAAACAACACAAACCTTCAATTTTGTTGATCATGGTATAATTACAAGAGGAGGGTATTCGAGCTACATTGTTGTTCAGGAAGGGTAAGTCAATCTCCTACCCTCTAAGCCTAAATTTATTTTCTTAGGTTTTATATCACATGTTTATATTACTATATTTACGGTGTGTTGATGTGGGTGACTACACACAAGTACGTCTTTAAAATACCAAACAACTACCAGTTGGTTTCAGCAGTACCATTACACTGTGCTGGAATTACAGTCTATGCTCCCATGATACGTCATAAGGTGAACAAACCTGGTAAATCTCTTGGAGTGGTTGGGTCGGGTGGTCTGGGTCATTTGGTTGTGAAGTTTGGCAAGGCTTTTGGGTTACATGTAACAGTTTTCTGCGCGAGCAATTCAAAGAAAAATGAAGCCCTGAATCTCCTTGGGGCAGATAAATTTATCATCTCGTCTAACATGCAACAAATGGAGGTAATGTTGTATCAAAGAAATTGTGGCTGGGTAAACTTATTAACATCAAATCAGGCAAAATTAAATAGATCTTAAACTTCGATGTGCTCACACTCAATAGTCATTTATCCTAGCATCACTTACCTATTTGCTAGTTAACTTTTCTATTTTAAAGAAGTAACATGCTGACATTAACTTCTGATGTGGCCATACTTTACAGGAACTAATAGGAAATATTTGGCTAATGAGTGCCATCCCTTTTGAGTAACTTCTGACTATAAATTGTTTATCAATTTTGATGTCTATAGATAAATGCATTAAATTCAGCCAACGATTTTATAGTTCTCAAGTACTAATGAATGTCTTTTCTCTGTTTATCTGGCAGCAGTTGAACAATTTTTTGGACCGTTTTACACATGATACACTTTCTGAAAGTGACGTTTAGGTATGTCCCAGCCTCATTCCATTTTGAGTATTTATTTTTCTATATACTGATACCACTGCTGCGCTGCAGATGATATCATAGATATTTGGCTACATCTTGCATTTTATTCATTGGTATTTTGGCTGCAAATTTACAAATTTGCAGGTACACATGTGTATTCTTCATTAGCTAATTTAGTTTACTAGTTTCAGATGCGGATTGTGTTCATTATTTGTTTGTTTAAGTAGAGAGGGAGAGCTTGGATAATGCAGTTGTTAGTGTAGCTTGTTTATCCTTAGCAGCCAAAATGGAAGAGATAGAAGTGCCTCTATCTGTAGATTTGTAGGTTCAAAAACATATAGACTTGTTTGAGATGATTTTTATATTGTTAGTCATGTGTATATTCTTGAATTGTTATGTGTTTACTTGAAGGTTGAGGAATGCAAGTTCATCATCGAAGCTAAAACTATACAGAGAATGGAGCTTCTAGTGTTGAGCACATTGAAGTGGAGAATGAGAGTTGTGACACCTTTCACTTTCATGGACTACTTCTTTCGTAAGAACAATGATGATCTACCTCCACCAAGGTCACAGATATCTCGATTAGTGGAGCTCATTTTAACGCTAACTAGAGGTATTTTTCGTCACTTCTTTTTCTTCCAAAATCTTCACTCTTTCGATATGAAAGAAAGTATATTGGAGCAAAAGCTTAATCAATTTTGTGTGGGAAATCAATATAGGGATTGAATACTTGGAATTCAAGCCTTCTGAGGTTGCTGCAGTGGTGTCAATATCTATAATAAGGGAAACCAACCTTAACAAGTATGAACCATGCTTCATAAAAAATGTACAAAAAGTGAACTACTCAATCAAATTAATGTCGTTGCTCATCTTTTTATTATTATCCTTAAAGTGTTTGTATAATGATTAAATGGGGAATTTATTTTGGATATGTAGGAGAGATTTCAAGTGTCTTGAACTTATTCATGAGCTTCAAAGAAGTGCGGTAGTTCAATCTATGTCCTAGAACCCAATAAGAGTGCTAGATGTCTCATGCTTGAGCTATAAAAGCGACGAGTTACCAACGGTATTAAGTGCGAATTCTTATCAGGCAGATTCAGATTTTAAGAGGGTGAACCTAAATAAACCATCTGATATGGACTAAGCGGTGAAACTCTCAAATTTCGACCCAAGTAGATTCAGTTAAATTCCCACCTTAGATGTGCATTCTCTGACAAAGGAATACCAGAAAATAGCCATGGATATGGTCTTAAGTATCATGAAGAACAACTCTAAGATTTTTTTTTTTTGTAAGCTTTATATTCTTAATGTCCTCTCTCTTTTACTTTTGATATATGCATCTTTATTTTCTTTGGATGATCGTATATTTAATTGTTTTATCTTCTTCTCTATGTAGATCAACTATAGATCATGTCTCACATGAAGATGAAAGCAAGACTAGTAAGGATAGTGTTGAAAGCAGTGAAAATGATGTCTAAGTCTTGGTAGGTTATTGCATCAATGACCAACATTAGCAAGCCATGTTTGTTTCCTTGGTAGTTTAAAACGAAGAAATAAATGTAGGTGAATCTTATTTTTTTATTTTTTTTATTTTTTTTCAGGGTGGTTTATGGCTCTATGCTAGTGTCACTGAGTGTTTCTAGATTCCTTGGTTTTAATTTTATTATAAATAAATAGAGATTCGGTTGTAAGCGTGATTGTTATTGTACTTGAAATCAACATGTATGACATTACAACATTAATATATGTTTCTATTTTTTGAAAAGTACTGTACATATTGATTTATTTTTAGGTATTTCTATTACTTGAGTATAGTTACAAATCTTGTATAAATGTAGGCAAGTGGCTACCTTGTAGCTGAAGTGCCTCATATGCATAGCATGAGATACAAGAGTTGTATAGCAATTTATTATTATTATTTTTTTGAATTTCAAACCATTAACATCGCTTTTACGGTGATGTAGACTTCTTTGTTTTATGTATCTATATCACTTTTTTCATGATATTAATTCTCAATTACATCACTTTTAACGTGACAATGATACCTATATTACGTCATTTCTTAGCTGACGTAAAAATGTACCAATTACGTTACTTTTAAATTATGTGAATAAACATAAAATATTTAATAAAATAATAATTTTAACGCCACTTTTTCATCATAAAAACGTCATTAAAAAAATGACGTAAATGCATAGTACTAACCAAGTCGCCTTGGTCAACGTCGCTTACAAAAGTGACGTTATTTCTTTTTCACGTTACTTTTTTAGTGACGTAAATATCCATATTTGTTGTAGTGATTCTTCTGGCTGAAGACGGTAAACTTAGCGCTTCTTGGGAGGCAACCCATGACACATTCTGGTGAAAAATTATAGTTTTAATCTTCCATTTTTTTAATGCTCTCAAACATTGAGGGCAATATTTTATTTAAATATGGTGGTAGGAAGCCATTTCTTTAAATGTTTTTCGAAAAAAAGTGAAATAATGGCATTTTGACAATTTATGATATATTTTTTACGAATTTCCAAACACTTAAAGTGATTTTACCTTGACATAAATATTATGGAAAAACCTAAATTTTTGAAATTATACCAAGAATTAACTAAAATATTTTAGACTATTTTAAGCTAGATGTATTATCTTTTTATTAGTGACTAATTGAAGTTAACTTGACATATTTTGAAAACGCGCACTTCACTGTAGTTTTGCATTTAATACATTCAATAAATTTTTGCTTAGTATAAGGGAAATTTAGCATTTATGTTATGAATAGTTTGCTACAAGGGGGACAACTGCCAAAGAATAAGTTCATTCATAAGAATAATAATAATAAACGAAATGTGCTCTAAAAACTTTCATGTTGTAAAGTTACTCGCATGATTAAGAACTGAAAGAGTAAAAATTAAAACCATTATCGAGTTTGGCCATGAACTATGTAAAAGAAGTACAAGAAAATATTAATTGTAAGAATCTTGAGTCTAGGTCATGATGGGGCACCACACCCCAGCGGCCTTAGCCAACTGGCGGGGATTATCGACCAAAAACTCCTTGTTACGGAGACTTCACTAAGAAACAATTTACAAAAAAGAAAAAGCTTAAAAGAAAAGAAAATTTCTAGAAAGAGGAATTGACTAAGGCACTTGTTGAACTGACCATTGAATTTATTCCAGTAAGAACTAGACTGCCAAAAATTAAGTAAATTATTCTTGACAACGTATTAGGTTGTAAAACTATTTTTACTGTATACTCAAATATAGCTAAAAAAAATACTTAAATCCCTTTCTAATCTTGAGGTAATACCTCTAATTTCGGATAAGTTTAAAATATTCTTTGGTATACTTGGGAGAATAGCAAGTTTAAAGACTTTTTTATTGGTATATTTTTGTCACAACTAAGTAAGGATAAATTAATATGAAATGAGTCATATATATTCTAGAATTGTTTAAAATGTCATTATTTACTTTTGTGGGTATAGTCATTACAAACCATCACGAGACAATACTCGTCTGCTAGGCTAAACCTCGAGGTTTAACAGCTTGTTGCATATACTAAATGCAATCACGCTCCCTGCGAAAATGGCTATAATTTACTTTACTCGGGATGAGCAAAAGACAAGTTTGGGGGTATTTGATGAACGCGTAATTTTGACATTTTTAATATACCCAAACATGTATTTTGGTCATGCATTATATTTAATTTATAGGCACTTGATTGTAGCAATTGGAGATGGCAATTTAAAACCAAACTCTTAAAGTCAAGTAAAAGTATCTTCAGCAGTTCTTAGCACAAAAAGTCAAAGACACAATATATCTGGACTCAAGATTGAAAAAATATATACACAAATATTCTTAAAGAATAAGTTCAAAAAATATATTATATCCAAGATCCTTGAAGATATTTTATATCGAAGATATATGCAAAAGTTTCCATGATGAAAAATCTCAACATCACTTAAGGGAATTATATGTGTAATGGCCAAATTCCCTAAACTCAAAATGGCTAGGAATTCACTATCGCATCAATGAACTTTTAACAATACTCTAATGGAAAGTAAGAAATGGAAACAGGTATTTTTAGCGTGGAAAACCTCTGAATAGGTAAAAACTACGGCCTTGTATAGAGGATTTTTGTGAAAGTATATTTATTGCTTGAGGCCGATATCTTTATTACAAGTGATCTCTAAATATAGAAATGCTTTGAATCTTTTAAATAAGAAGTTTGTGTAATTTTTCCGATCCCAGTCTCTTCAGAAACTTTTTCTTTATATAGGCCTTCCCCAGAGCTCTTCATCATGCTGGAGCACGTTTTCTTAATAATGTGGCTAGTAGCGATTAACTTAATAACTGACGAGTTCATGAAAGACAGGTTTCTTTTACTGGATAATGCTTTCTGGGTTTAGCTCGGTCCACATTCTCGAGCAGTTCGTGGGGCTGGTTGGAATGTTGACTAGAGTGTTAAAAATGTGTGAGCCTGAGATGGAGGTGATTCAAACTGGGTGAGTTTGACTTCGAGTGAGATCGAGGGATAAGTCCCTACAATCGCCCCCTCGCAACCGAAGTCGTGAGTGGCTTTGGTTGAGAAATGGTCAACTTGTAATCCGGGATGGAATCTTTGATAACTGAAAAGGAATAATGAGGTCTTTAAATTTGTGGAGTTATCCAGTTTATTAGAAAATGATGTGTATTTAATGATGATGCTGGTACTAAGGTATGTGACGGTTATGACATGAAAAGTTAAGTCTGCAGTGAATGATGATGCTTGGTAAAATGTACCTGTGCATTAATCGTGAAGACTCGAGGTTGAAATTTCAGTGAATGATGATGCTTGGAAATTTCAACCTCTGCTTGTCTTTTGTTTGAAATTTCCTGAAAAGTGCTAATAATGGTGAAGACTCGTAGTATGGTCCTTAAAGAAAGGATTGCATCTGAGATGCAGAGGTTGAAATTAAAATACTTGGGTAACCATTCCTTGGAGATGTCGATACCCGCTCCAGTTCCTTTGACGTATCAAGGGTTATTGGTAGGTAAAACGATTAAAGCTGAGGTGGAATTCTACTATAAGTGGAGGTTTCATGTCGTCATCTTGATAGGGGAGGACCGGTGGGCCTGTCCCCGTACTCATACGGAAGACAGGGTTAGGGATTCATATGTAGTGATAGGCACAACTACGGGGCGGTTATGTTGATTCCTTGCATTGTCATGAATTCTAAGGTTGGGCCCCTTCCATCTCTTCCAACTCTTTGGTGGTGGTGGTTTCAAAGGAGGGGGTGATGGTAGTTGTGGAGGGAAACAACCAGTGGGAGTCTGCATCTACATTTCTATCACGTTTTGGTGCTTAGAAGACTCTTAGTTCATGAATTTGGTTATAGCACTGAGTTTACTGCTTGTATAGTTTTCATTTGAAGTTCGATTAGATTTCAACCAAACTCTTGTGAGGGAAGTTTTTTGTTGGTTCCAATGCCTGTCTTGCATCTGGGTGAAGGATCACTAAAGTAAGAAGAACTAGAGAATATGATGCCTCAGTGTGCCTGAATGACCTGTGACTTTTATCAAATAGGGAAAAACTTGTTATTTGTAAAGTACCTGGAGTGTAGGTACTGGACGCCTGAGATCGATGTACTGAAAAACTTATTATCTGTAAATTGTATGTAATGCTTTCGACATGAATAAATGTTGTCATTCAATCATCTATATATAAAAAACTTTTAAAATCGAATTAAATTGTGCAGGGTGTTTAAAAATGAATAAGAGTTTATAAGTAATGAGAACATTATTGTTGTAATACTTGAACTGAGATGAGTATGTGCTGATAATAACGTTGTGATGTAAGTATGATTTTGTTGTGTTTTTAAATAAGTGAGGGAGAAAAATTTGAGGAAATTTGTAATCATGGAAATTCAAGCTTCTGTAGGTCGAGTGAGGTACATTTCTTGGTAAAATGAGGTAGAATATGTTAAATAATGTATGTACTAGTGAGGGGATAAGTTCAAATAATTTATTCCAAGATTCTGGGTTTTCTGTTATGAAATAGAAGGTAAAAATCACGTTTTGAGGGGAAGTGCGTTTAAAAACGTATAAATATGGGTAGGATGATCTGTAAAATATGGAGGAAGGATTAGGATTGTACGGACTCGATCTCAGAGGATTCGTCATGCTGCGGAAGGACGATTGGCTAAAAGAATTGCTGAAGTACGGGAAAGGATTTTTGGTTTGTTTGGTTATGATGTTGAGCTACTAGTGAGGGAATGTCAACTTGAAGGATTAGATGAAAGGAGCAGAGAGCTTGAGTATGCTTGTTATTTCTATGAGGTATGCTTTCGTAAATTGGTGAGGGATTCGAAAGATTGTGAAAGGTTGGTTGGTTAATTACAAAAATTGAGATCGAATTCAAAGATCTGAAGGCTGACAAATAATGTGACTGGATGATATCGTTTTGCTTTCCAGGGCTGGATATATGATGCATAAAGTGTTAATCATGAATACTGGATTTTTGTTGAATGTAACAGAAAAGATATAAGTCAATCGGATCCTCTATGGGTGCAAATCTATTTTGAGGCTGTTTTAGCAAATAATTTATGTAGGGGACTGACTTCTTTCCGAGGAGAAGTTGGCTCTTACACCACGGGGTTTTATCTTCAAACAAAGGAATTCAAGTATATAACCTTGAATGCAAAAAATCAATAGATAATATACCTGCATAGAGACCCGAATGTGGCGTTCTACGACCTCTGATGTGAATTTTTAAGTGAGTTTATATTATTGATGAGTAATTGAAGGTTCGAGTACTGGGTTTTACATAATGATCGAGGGTAAATTGAAACAGGGCTGGGGGGAAATCTTCTAACCTCACCTTGGTTCCCCATCTCTCAAATTTATAAAATCATAGGAGGCTGAGTCACCAAGTATAGGCCAAGTTACATGATTACTGTCAGGTTATTCTGGAGTAAGTATGGGCGCCAAACATATCTGTACTGACAAGGGTATGGGTGCCGAACATGTCTGATGCGATGGCAGCCTGCCCCATCATACTTCGACCATGTGCAGCTATGGTCGAAGTATTTCTACTGCGATGTATCGAGTTTGTTCTCGAGGCTTCAAGTAGAATATGCTTCAAGTAAGCTTCGAGTAGAAGGCTGCGAGTAGGTTTCGAAAAGAATTCTGCAAGTAGGCTTCAAGTACATTCCGGATAGATGGCTTCGCGTAGATTTCGTGTAAAAGGCTGCGAGTAGGCTATTATATTCGCCCCCTCTCAGCGAAGGTCTCGAAAACGGTTATAGGGGCCTTTGCTGAGAAAACTATTTGATGTTGGAAGTTGAGCGGCTTGACTGTTGGTTTTTAGGGAGGTAATTAAAGGGCGTAATAAAGAAATGTTGGTGGGTGGTTCTTTAGATAATAGGTCCGTTTCGCGGCCACCATTTGTTTTTGTTGGAATCATTTGCGAAAGAGATGGTAGAGCAGGAGGATTCTGCTGCAGAGGCTATGGGCGAGGAGAAGTCTGAACTTGGTAAAGTGAAAATTAGGATTTGTCGAAGTTGAAGTCTGATTTGTCGAGGTAGAAGTCTGATCTGTTGAAGTAGAAGTCTGATCTATTGAAGTAGAAGTTTGATTTGTTCAAGTAGAAATCAGAACTGTTAACGTAGAAGGAAAATCTGTTGAAGTAGAAGTCTGATATGTCGAAGTAGAAGTCTGAACTGCTGAAGTAGAAGGTTAATCAGTTGAAGTAGAGGTCTGAATTGTTAAAGTAGAAGTCTGAACTGCTGAAGTAGAAGTCTGAACTGTTGACATAGAAGGCTTATCTGTTGAAGAAGAAGCCGGATCTGTCGAAGTTGAAGGTTGATCTGTTGAAGTAGAAGTCTAATTTGTTAAAGTAGAAGTCTGAACTGTTAACGTAGAAGGCTAATATGTTAGAGTTGAAGTCTGATCTGTTGAAGTAGAAGTCTGATCTGTTGAAGTAGAAGTCTAAACTATTAACGCAAAAGGCTAATCTGCTGAAGTAGAAGTCTGATCTGTCCAAGTAGATGTCTGAACTGTTGAAGTAGATGGCTAATCTGCTGAAGTAGAGGTCTGAACTGTTGAAGTAGAAGTTTGAACTGTTGAAGTAAAAATCTAAACAGTTGATGTCGAAGGCTTATCTTTTGAAGTAGAAGTCTGATCTGTTGAAGTAGATGTCTGAGCTGTTGAAGTAGAAGTCTGAACTGTTGACGTTGAAGGCTTATCTGTTGAGGAAGAAGTCTGATTTGTCGAAGTTGATGGATGATCTGTTGAAGTAGAAGTCTGATCTGTTGAAGTAGAAGTCTGAACTGTTAGCGTAGAAGGCTAATCTGCTGATGTAAAAGTCTGATATGTTAAAGTAGAAGTCTGATCTGTTAAAGTTAAAGTCAGATCTGTTGAAGTAGAAGGCTGATCTGTTGACATAGAAGGTTAATCTATTAAAGTAGAAGTCTGATCTGTTGAAGTAGAAGTCTGAACTGTTGAAGTTGAAGTCTGTACTGTTGATGTAGAAGTCTTATCTGATGAAGAAGAAGTTTGATCTGCCAAAGTAGATGGTTGATCTGCTGAAGTAGATGTCTGATCTGTTAAAGTAGAAGTCTAATCTGTTAAAGTAGAAGTCTGATCTGTTGAATTAGAAGTCTGATCTGCTGAAGTAGAAGCCTGAACTGTTGAAGTAGAACTCTGAACTGTTGAAGTAGAAGGCTTATCTGTTGAAGAAGAAGTCTGATCTGTCGAAGCTAGAAATTTAATCTTGGTAAAGTGAGAAGTCTGAACTGTCGAAGGTAGAAGTCTGAACTGTCGAAGGAAGAAGTCTGATTTGTAGAAAGTAGAAGTCTGAACATGGTAAAGTGAGAAGTGTAGTCTGTCAAAGCTGTCGAAGTCAGAGCTCTCAAAGTTGAAGTCTAAACTTTGTGAAGTGAAAAGTACGTTCTGTCGAGGCTGTCGAAGTATGAGCTTTGTAAGTAGAAGTCTGAACTTTGAAAAGTGTGAAGCTGTCAAAGTCTGAGCTATATAAGTAGAAGTCTGAACTTTGTGATGTGAAAAAGTGTGATCTATCGAAGTTGTCAAAGTCTAATTTTTGTAAGTAGAAGTCTAAACTTTGTGAAGTGAAAAGTGTGATCTGTTAAAGCTGTCAAAGTCTGAGCTGCCAAAGTAGAAGTCTGACCTTTGTGAAATGAGAAGTGTGATCTATCGAAGCTATTGAAGGTAGAAGTCTTAATTTACTGAAGTAGAAGTCTGATTTATTTGAAGTAAAAGTCTGATCTGCTTGAAGTAGAAATTTGATCTTCTTGAGTAGGCTTCAACACCTTCGAGTAGGCTTCGAGGTAGAAGTGTGATTTATTTGAAGTAGAAGATTGATCTGTTTGAGTGGGCTTCGACACCTTCGGGTAGGCTTCGAAGTAGAAGTATGATTTGTTAGAAGTAGAAGTTTGATCTATTTGAATAGGCTTCGACACCTTCGAGTAGGCTTCGAAGTAGAAGTCACATCTGTTTGAAATAGAAGTTTGATCTGTTTTAGTAGGCTTCGAAGTTGTAGTCTAATCTGTTTAAAGTAGAAGTTTGATATGTTTGAGTAAGCTTCGACACCTTCGAGTAGGCTTCGAAGTAGAAGTCTGATCTGTTTGAAGTAGAAGTTTGATCTATTTGAGTAGGCTTCGACATCTTCGGGTTGGCTTTGAAGTAGAAGTCTGATCTGTTTGAAGTTGAAGTTTGATCTATTCGAGTTGGGTTCGACACCTTCGAGTAGACTTCGAAGTAGAAGTCTAATCTGTTTAAAGTTGAAGTTTGATCTGTTTGAGTAGGCTTCGACACCTTCGAGTAGGCTTTGAAGTAGAAGTCTGATCTGCTGAAGTTAAAAGGAGGGGGCTTGAAAAAACATCGAGGTCGCCCTGAAGTGTCAGTCGGGCCGACGGTGACATGACACTTAGAGGAAACCACGATATTCACTGGACTTCGACGGCTTTGTTGGCCTTATCGAAGCATTATCGAGTTCACCCCCAATGCATCCCTGAGGGTCCGGTCATCCAAATATTGACCTTCCTGGCCCCTCGAGTTTGCTCAAAATTGAAGGTTTGAAAATTTCAAGGTCGCCCCTAAGTATCAATCGGGTCGAAAGGTTTACATGATACCAAAGGTAAACCAAGAATTTGATTGGACTTCGAAGGCCTAGGCCACAGCGAAGCAAAAATGTTTGCCCCCAATGTATCTCCGAGGGTCCGGTCATTCGAATATTGACCTTCCTTGCCCCTCGAGTTTGCTCAAAATTGGAGGTTTGAAAATTTCTAGATCACCCCTAAGTATCAATCGGGTTGAATGGTTGACATGATGCCTAGGGTAAACCAAGAAATCGACTGGACTTCGAAGGCCTAAGCTACAACGAAGCATAACTGTTCGCCCCCAATGTATCCCCGAGGGTCCGGTCATCCAAATATTGACCTTCCTTGCCCCTCGAGTTTACTCGAAATTAGAGGTTTGAAAAGCTCAAGGTCGCCCCCAAGTATCAGTCGGGTCGAAGGGTTGACATGATACCTAAGTTAAACCAAGAGATTTATTAAAAATAGGAGATGAAGTAAGGGTGGAAAAACTTCTTATTGATTATTCTGTGTTGGGAAAGTAAGGCTATTTAGGCGGCCACTCCATCGACGGAGTTGCCGGCATGGACAGAACTGGAACGGAGGATGGATGACATTGAGGATAATTTGTTGAAGTTGAAAACAAAAGTAAGGCAAAAAGAGAAGGAGACTGGTAGGGTGGAAAGCATAGACGGTGCCAAATGAAGAGGCCTAACTTCTTTCGGAGGGGAAGCCAGCTCTTACACTACGGGGTTTAATCTTCAAACAATGGAATTCAAGTATATAACCTAGAATGCAGAAAATCAATAGACAATATACTTTCGTAGAGGCCTGAATGAGGCGCTCTACGACCTCTGATGAGGATTTTTAAATGAGCTTATATTACTGATGTGTAATTGAAGGTTCGAGTACTGGGTTTTACATAGTGATCGAAGGTAAATTGTAAGAGGGCTGGGGGGAAATCTTCCAACCTCACCTTGGTTCCTCATCTCTCCTATTTGTAGAATCATAGAAGGCTGAGTCACCAAGTGTGGGTCAAGTTACATGATTACTGTCAAGATATTCTGGAGCATGTATGGGCGCCGGTCATGTCTGTACTGACAAGGGTATGGGCACCGAACATGTCTGATGTGATGGCTGCCTATCGCGTCATACTTCAACCATGTGCAGCTATGGTCAAAGTATTTCTGCTGCGATGTGTGGAGTCTGTTCTCGAGGCTTCGTGTAGAATATGCTTTGAGTAGGCTGCGAGTAGAAGGCTGTGAGTTAACTTCATGTAGAAGGCTGCGAGTAGGCTTCGAGTAGAATTTTGCAAGTAGGCTTTGATTAGAAGGCAACGAGTAGGCTTCGAGTAGAATTCTACGAGTAGGCTTCGAATAGATTTCGAGTCGAAGGCTGCGGGTAGGCTACTTTAATTTAAATAATTTTGATAATTTGCTCAGATTAAAAAATGACGTCAATCATTATAAATATGATAAGAAAGGACAGAGAAACAAAAATTAAAGCAGAAGCTTTTAGTTTTATTTTGTATGTAAGGAAGCAGGAATCTGACATTGCACAGAGTGAGTCATCATGAGTGTGGGAAGGTCAGGAAAAGATATGGAAAAAGGAGAAAAAAAATATGTTAAAAAATAAGGGGAGTTGTAATGATGGAAAGGTAGTTTTATTGAAAAGGTACAAGACATCTGACATGAAGAGTGGAAAGGACGCCACGGTTCCAAAATCGAGGATGGTTCGTGCGAGGCACAATAAATGCCAGCCGCTTGAGAGGGAAATGATAAATAATGTTTCTTTATCTCCAATCAAACGTCTTTCAACTTCTAAAAACTTGGAGTGCACATAGAGAGAGAGACGAAAAATCAGGGGATTTGATAAAGTGTTATCCAAAGGGGATCATCGGTTGATGAGGGCAAAAGTTACTGAATCTCGTAGGTGCCTATACAGCAGCGTCGTGAGGGAAAGGCTTGGCGCTACTACAAATTCTTATTCGGATACAGAAGGTTGGTAAAAATGTATGCAATATATGTTGACATATATACTGAATATGTTAAAGATATATGTTGTACGTAAATGATTGATATATATATATATATATATAGGTAAAAGAATGATAGATACCTTAACCATTTTGTAGGTCGAGCGTGTGAGGCGTTTGAGTAGGGTTTAAAACTTGCATGTAGAAATTGTTGTTGAGATGGGTAGTTCATCTGTTAGCAAGGTATCGACCTCTGGTCGGACTAATGAGTCTGATAATGAGGTGGATGTTTGATTGGAACAATTCCTAGGCTTTCCCAGCCAATTGATAACCCCTTAGTTATGATGCCTTTAGAGAGTTTTGTAAAGCTAAAGAGGCTGTAGGAGGGAAGTGGGGTAATTGTGTAGAATATGCCAATAGGTAATTTAGGGGTTGTACGGTATCGTTGGGGGAAGAGTACTTTTATCTGTTATTGATTTGGAAGTAGAAAAATGAAATAGGGGTATAGATGAATCGATCTCGTTTGAATATTTTGATGGGGATGCTCGAAGTGACCTCTCGGAAGGTTTTCTACGTTACCTATCTCAATTAGAGTATGGGTTGAGTCTTCCCCTCACCAATTTGGAAAATGGGATTATGAATGAAATCGGGGATTGTCCTGTCTAGTTGGGGGTCATACTAATGTGCAAGTGCAACTCGGCATCGTTTCTTCGATCTGAATTTAGCAGGTCTAACTTGGAATGATAATTTCATATGGGTGAAGGGCTATTGTCTTCAGAGAGATGATGAAGAACCTCAGGATCTTTCATTTTAAACTGTAAAAACAAAGTAAGTATAGCCATGCATAGATAAAATTATTGCTATATTTCATAGATAACTGTAGTTGATAATAAAAATGATGTGCATGGCAGGTGCAAAGACTAAAGTTGAGAGGAAAGAGTCGCTGTTGGACGAAATTGCGGAGGAGGTTGAGCTCGAATTTGTATTAGAGGGACTCGGCCTGAGTTAAAAGAAGAGGGTTGACAGCAGGTCAAAAATGGTTCAAAAAGCTCAGTCGACCAGGTCGATGGCAGGTGTTGACCAAGGGAAGAGGCAATTGAGTGGTGGAGAGGTTTAAACTAACTTGTCCATGACCCATGGAACAGGCAGTTCAGTTCAGCTGAATCCTATTACTTCGAGCAAAATAGTTCAAAAATATCCAAAGAAACAGATGTTAAACGCTTTGCCGGCCTCTGGTCGCTGAGGGGCGATGAACTATGGTAGATGACCTCTAAGTGGTTGAGGAAAGGGCCAGGTTGGCGGTCTTTAAGGAAAGGAAAACACGAGCAAGATGGTAAGTTTATATTATGGGAGAGGGCAGTTTAATGCTTTTAACCACATGGTCGAAGGTTCGATTCCCACGCACGGCGCCAGATTGTAGGGACTTATCCCTCGATCTCACTCAAAACCAAACTCGCCCAGTTCGAATCACCTCCATCTCAGGCCTACGCATTTTTAACACTCCAGTCAACATTCCAACCTGCCCCACGAACTGCTCGAGAACGTGGACCGAACTAAACCTAGAAAACATTATCCAATTAAAGATAGTTGTCTACCATGAATTCGTCAGTTATTCAGTCAACCGTCACTAGCCACATTATTCAGAAATCGTGCTCCAGCACGATGAAGAGCTGTGGGGAAGGCCTATATAAGAAATAGTTCAAGAAGAGACAGGGACCGGAAAAATTATACAAACTTCTTCTTTACAAGATTCAAAGAATTTATATATTTAGAGATCACTTGTAATAAAGATATCTGCCTCAAGCAATAAAGATACTTTCACAAAAATCCTCCATACGAGGTCGTGGGTTTTACCTATTCAGGGATTTTCCACGCAAAAAACACATGTTTCCATTTCTTACTTTCCATTAGAGTATTGTTACAGGTTCATTGGTGTGATAGCAAATTCCTAATCATTTTGAGCTTATGGAATTTGGCCATTACATTTTGCACCGTCTGTGAGAAAGAACAATATCCTAAGTCTGTCTTTCACTACAATTATTAGCTATAGTATCTTCCAGACGACCGGCCGCAAGAACTAAGCTTTAAATTTCATTAAAACCGAGATAGCTCACAGATTTATGGGCAAATCTCAATGCCGAGATAGAGAAACGCGTCGAACTCGAACTTCAGTTAACAAAGGATCGAGAGCCCCATGAAAAAGAGCTCGATACATAACGACAAGCTCGTTTGGCAGCTCTCAAACGATACAAAGATCAAATGACAGCAATACAGACTGCCCTCGAGGCTCTACGAAATACTCAGCAAGCTCCTCTAGCCAGGGGTCGCGATCAGCTTCCAGAGACCTCCCGCATTTCAGTAAGGGAAAGATTGGGACCTCAGGGAGTCGCTAGTGAAAACATTTCCAGGAATGTACAACACGAAATGCAGTCCTCCATCCATTTGGGGGGGGGGGAAGTTCAATAAGAAGTCAGTCGAAGTCACCAAATTTATATCCATCAAGAGGAAGACCAGTGACCTTTACATCAAGTTCCAGCATGGGATCGGTTAAGTGAAGGTACGGGAACTCATCATCCTCAGCCAGCACGTCCAGCGATTCAAGCAGTACGCCATTTTGTCACAAAAGAACACATGGACCAACGGATAAAGGAGTTGATCGATGGGAAAGTTTTGGTTACTACCGGCGATACCACGAAGTTACAGGGAAGCCTGATTGCCAAAAAACTATTCAATATGGTGATACCGAAAGGTTTCGATACTCTAAAAATTCGCAAATACAAAGGTACTGACCCGAAGGAGCATATTCAGCAATACCGTGATTCATTGGGGCTATACTCCAATCTCAACCACATCCTCTTGTAGTCTGTTCGCTATAAGTCTATAGGAGGAGCCACTCCGATGGTTCTATTCTCTCCCATAGGAATCCATCTACATATTTGATCAACTGCAGAAGCAGTTCATCAAGACATATGCTCACAACAGAGACAAGGAGGAGAACTTGTATTCCCTTATCGGTTTTAAGCAGCTGCACGGAGAAAAGCACAAAGATTTCTTAAAGAAATTCTTAGAAGTCACAAGAAAAGTGGATAACCTCAACAGAAAAATAGCTGTTACCACTTTTACCAATGCTCTCCGGCTAGACTGCAAGGCCAAAGAATACCTCCTCCTTAATAAACCTGCGACATTAGAGGAGGTGATCAACAAAGTCAACGATTAGGTCGACTTGGAGACGATGATGTAAGAACGACAAAATTCTACTAAATTTGTCCTCTCCTCCAAAATCCCATCTATAGATCAAACCAGCGAACCCAAGGAGGAACAGGGAGATCAAAAATTCACCAAAGGGAACACTGGATACCCTTAGAAAATTGGTCCAAAGAACAAACCCATCCTGCCCAAACTGAATGTCCGAATCTCTACAATTTTTCTACTACTATTAATGGACCCACTCTACCGCATCTCTCAACCACTGAGGCCCATCGATAATTGACCATTTTGCCTATATCATAAGGTAAATCATCATACTACTGACAATTGCTATGCTCTGCAGTGGTTGCTCGAATAGATTTTTAAAGAGGGATGGATGCCCGAATACACTGTCGATCTGCTGTCATACAAAGATGGCAACTATAAGAAACAACTCAAAGTTATTCAGGTCAATGATAGAACTGAGGTGAAGCTTCTCTATTTTATGCACCTCAACAACAGGATCGAAATCAATCAGATCTCCAATTCCAGCAGATTAAAGCGCCGAAGGCTTTTGGAATGCTTTGATCTCACACCTCAAGATAAATAAGCCAAGTTTCTTCCTGAGTAGAGCAATCGCCGACTCAGAATCTCCTTCAAAGATTGCGATACTAGCCGTGTCAAGTTTCCACATCATGATGCGTTAGTCATAATGCTCTTGATGAAGCAGTTTGTCATGCACACAATGATGATTGATATGGGAAGCGGTATTAAAATTTAATTTCAGAGTTCGATCGACCAGATGGGTTTTGCCGACCAAGTTATTCAAAGCGACACCGACATCAGTGGATTTAATAGATACAAGGAGGAACGAGTAGACAAGATCATCTTACCTATTACCGCAAGACCAACCACCATCGACATCATTTTCTATGTCATTAATGCCAAATCTCATTATCTTAGGATTATGGGCCGCTGCTGGATACACAATATGGAAGCAATTGTTTCCACCTATCATCAAGTACTCCGATTCAAACATGACAATGGTATTTATGTGATCAGAGGTAGTCAGAAACTCACTCGAGCTTGTGAAAATACTATTTCTGCTATCCTAGATACTTCAGACAGATTGGCCGCATAGTAATTACATAAACTTGATAACCTCAATGATCAGCTACCTATAGAGGAACCAACAGAATATATCAACATTGATGGACCTAGCAGAGGTACTTTCATCGGAACCAAGCTTGTTCAGCACGAAAAAGATGCTCTCATTCAGTTCTTGCAACTCAATCGAGACATTTTTGTATGGCCTTTTGATGAAATGCACGGGGTCGATCCAGCCATGGCCTGTCATAAGTTAGCCATCAATATCAACGCCACAGCGGTCAAATAAAAATAGCGACGAATTTTACCTCGTCTTCGAGATGAAGTTAACACCAAGATCGAGAAATTGATCAAAGTGGGATTCATTCGAGAAGCCAAGTATCCAGACAAGATATTCAACATTTTCGTTGTCCCAAAGAAGAATAGAAAAGTTTGAGTTTGTGTAGATTTCACAGATTTTAACAACTATACTCCAATTGACAGATTCTCTCTTCCCAATATTCATCAGATCCTCAATTCCACAACAGGCCATAAACTCCTATCTATGATGGACTCTACTTCAGGGTATAATCAAATTCTTGTTTTGGAAGAAGATCAAGAGAAGAGAACTTTCATCACCGAAAGAGGTTTTTATTACTAGAAAGTCATGCCCTTCAGGCTCAAGAACGTAGGTGCCACATATCAGCGATTAATGACTACTATGTTCAAAGCACACTTAGGGAAAGTCATAGAAATATACATCAATGATCACTTGTGCAAGAGCGTACTGTTAGACAATCATATCTCAGATCTCAACACTATATTCAACATCATTCGATCTTTTAGAATGTGACTCAACCATGATAAATGCCTATTTGGGGTATATTTTGGCCACTTTTTAGGCCACCTCATAAGAATAAAAGGGAATGAGGTCAATCCAGATTTGATTTGGGCTCTCCTCGACATGCCTTCACCAAAGACAATAAAAGACATTTAGAAACTCATCGGCAAGATTACCGCTATCAACCATTTCGTCTCTAAATCTTCAGACCGCTACCGTTGGCTATTCCTGTTACTCCACGGATGCACCAAACTAGGAATGGTTCAGCCAACTGCATAAGTCACATGGACACCAGAAAGCGAAACAGCTTTTTAGGATCTCAAAATCTATTTGGCGAGGTCTCCCATAATGAGCACCCCAGTAGGTAATGAGGAACTGATAATCTACCTAGAAGTCACAGACACTTCTCTTAGCTCAGTTCTTATTCGACTAGAAGGGAAAATAGAGAAACCAGTCTTCTTTATCAGCAAAGCCCTCACACCAGCGGAAATAAGGTACTCTAAAATTGAGAAACTTCTTCTCACCCTTATTTACACTTCGCAGAAACTCAAGCACTACTTCCAAGCTCATTCCGTCAAAGTTATGATAAACTACCCACTTCGGGAAGCTTTGTCTAAAAACGAGAAGTCAAGAAGAGTGCAGCAGTGGTCAATCAGTTTGGGAGAACATGATATCAAGTTCGACAACGTTATTCCGAAAAGGTCTGGTCATTGCCAATTTCCTCACGAATTTTCCAATGAAGGATCCCGAGTGGGAGGAGCACGACCCGGACCTTAAAGTAGACACAATGGAGAATCCACCCCCAAGCCATTCGACGAATGAGCTGAATGGATCACTACGTTAGGGTGGAGGCTTCTCATAGATGGTTCAGTAGGACTCGTAGGGTCATGAATCAAGAACGTTTTGGTTACCCCTTTTAATGACAGAATTGAGAAATCAATCCGCTTGGATTTTATGTCCTTAAATAATATCACCGAGTATGAAGCTCTCATTCACGGACTCGACCTCGCACTTGAACTCGATATCCCCTAACTCTTAGTTTACACAGATTCACTACTCATCGTTCACCACTACTCAGAGCAATGCAAGATGAATGGGAGGTTGATCGAAGAAGCCACCCTCATTCTAGATAGGATGAGTAAGTTCGCGAAAGAGACTCTCGACTATCTTCCTCGCAGTGAAAACTGACACGCCGATTCCTAGGCATATCTAGCCGGGGTCTTGGGTACAGAAGCTTGATATCTCTAGTATTGATCACATTTTTGTATGCACGATCAACACGGGGGGAGATAAACGGGGATACAACGATTGGCGAAAGCCTTTCTTAGCCTACATATGCGTCGACAACAATTGCAACGGAGTGCTACCAACAGATCAAAAAGAATGACGACAACAGATCAACAACTCAAAGTGCTACATTACTCAAAACGATATGCTATATCGCATTTCTGTCATAGGGCCTTACCTCAAGTGCCTCTCCAAATCGAAAGTAGACGTATTTTTTCACGAATTATATGAACAAACTTGTGACTCCCATGCCGCAGGTAGTTCATTAGCAAACAAAGATATCACTCAAGGAGTATTCTGACCTGGCATGCGCAAGCAAGTATAAGAGTACTCTTACAGATGCGGCATCTTCCAGAGACATGGACATATGAGACGGGCCTCTGTGCTAGAACTCCATGTAAGCATGGTTTTCTGGCCATTCAAAAGATGGGCACTAGATCTCATCGGCGAATTCCCTAACTCTACAGGTAACCGCCGTCACCTACTCGTAGCTACCAATTACTTTATAAAATGGGTAGAAGCAATTCCATTATGTAAAAACAAAGATGAAGAGATTATCACTTTTATCTAGAAACACATAATCACTTGGTTTGGGTGCCCACACCTAATTTGCATTAATAACGGGTCCAAATTTGTGGAAGATAAGGTCGTAACCTTCCTAAACCACCACAATATCATCCACTCATCATCCAATCCATACTACCTACAAGGCAATGGCCAAGCCGAAATCATCAACAAAACTATCGTGGATGGACTCAAAAAGCGGCTTCACTCTAAAAAAAAGGGAATTGGGTTTACGAACTGCCTCACGTCTTGTTGGCATATCGAACCACTCCCCAAAAATCCACTGGGTGTACCCCTTTCCTCCTTGCTTATGGTACTGAGGCTGCCATTCCTTTTGAATATCATCATCCAGTTTAGAACCATGAATTAACTGAGAAGGAAAATGAGTTCGAATTGGCTTGTAACCTTAATATGGCAGATGAGACCAGGGAACGTGCCATTGCTAACCTAGGTCGATATCATCATATGCTTGCCAGATCGTACAATAACCGAGTCAGGAGCGGTACTTTCCAAATCAAAGATCTCGTCCTCAAAGAAATTCCTCAACATCGCAAAGAGCATTACGCTGGAAAATTAGCCGACAATTGAGAGTGTCCATTCATTATCACAGGTCTCTCAGGCCTAAGATCGCATTATCTCATGACAGAAAGGGAATCCCCATTTCCAACCCTTGGAATACTATGCTACTAAAACGGTACTATCGTTAAAGCATCCTACTACTCCTTTTCCTTTCCTCACTTTCCTCACTTTGGTTATTTAGTTTTTCAATTCCAAAAGTGAGATTTTTCATCTCCATCCAATGGAAATTCTGAACTTATCAATGAAACTTTCAGCTTCTTCATAAAATCTCTCTACTTTCGTTGATTCAGCCACATAGTCTATAAGCATATCTAATACTAGCTTACAATCGAACTTATCCAAGCTAGATCAAGGATATCACTTGATTTGGTTTCCTCTTCTAAATCTCTCTGATTGTAGCAAGTGTAGAAACTTGTTTCATATCAAAGACTCTACCAAGAAAAAGATAGGTCGAAGGTTATACAACCTTTCATCTGCTTCAACTTGTTTGGGTAATTTATAACTGCTGGATTAAGGATATCACTTGGTTTGGTTAACTCTACTAAATCTCTGTAATTGTAGCAAGTGTACAAACTTGTTTCATATCAAATACTCTACCAAACAAAAGATAGGTTAAAGGCTATACTACCTTTCATCTGCTTCCACTTGTTTGGGTCATTTATAGCGGCTGGACCAAGGATATCACTTGGTTTGGCTGACTCTACTAAATCTCTGTGATTGAAGCTAGTGTAGAAACTTGTTTCATATCAACGACACTACCAGGCATAAGATAAGGCAAAGGTAATACTAGCCTTCATCTCTTTCAATATGACTACAACATTTTTATAGTTTAAATCAAGTTTTAACTTGGTTTAACTCAACCCATTTCTGCGATTGAAACAAATGCAAAAATTTCTTTTATATCAAAGACCCCACCAGATAAATGATAAGGCATAGGTCATGTTAGCTTCCATCTATTTCAATGTGTCTGCGACAGATACTATTTATTTTTTCAAGTCAAATTCATATTACAAGGGATTCTTTTATGCCGATAGAGTGTCAGCTGTGCTTCTCCCCCACATCAAGTGGTCAAACTTTAAGTTCACAGATTACAGCAGCTCTACCCATCTCTATCTGCTCTGCAGTTCGAGGGCTTAGCTGGGTTTCCATGATGCCCAGACAGTTCCCAGGATCTATGCTGACTCCGCAGATGCATCCCTTATCTAACAGTCTTTTGAACAAGGTATCTCATTTTGACTCGAGTCTTTTTACTTCCTCTACAAAATATGTAACAATAGACCTTAGACCTTAGCAGGTCTAAATATGATGCATCTGGTATGACCATTATTGCAAATTTTGCTCTCACCTTCTCGATGTGTGACTCTAAATTAGCATACCTATCCTTCTATTCAATCATTTCCACGTCGACCCAGCCATAATAAAGTGCGCCCTCTTCCAAATTTTTGTATATATTTAGCTGAATCAGCCAGGTTCGTGTCTTCTAAGTCTACCTCCCGGGCATGAAGTTTCTCAATTTCTACGTTCAGCTCTTCCCTAGCTGGAATATCTTTCAATAATTTTTCTTTCCTATTCATCAGCAATTCCTTTGCTTTGATTCGTCCTTTCAGAACTTTCTCCCTGATAAGAGCAGGATCCAACTTTTGCTGACATTCTTTCAAGTTCACATTTCTTCTCTGAACATTCTCCTGTGTACGAGATACATTACTCTCTAGATCTCTAATTCGACCTGAGAGACTAACTACATCCCCTTAAACTAGAGTAGCCTTAACCTGAATTCTACTTTCCCCTGAATGTTCTCTAGCCTCGGCTTTCTTGGCATGCAAAGTGGCTTGCGCCAGCCCGGTCTTAAGTCATGTAACCCTCTCATTTAATCATTACACCTTCGTTGCATTTCCTAGAATACCAAATCCTTGGCGGGTAAGGCTATTTGTAATTGTTCAGCTGCTGCCTCCGAAGCTGAAAGATTTTCTTAAGCTACCCTCAGCTCATTGTCTTTTTCAACAATTTTTTGTCTCATTCGCTCCAGCTCGCTCCTATAATTCTAAAGATCAGATCAAAATCGTCCCTCCGATCTTTCTAACGCCTGAATACGGTATTGAGCCGTGTCGGCCCGCTTACCCTTAACCGCCAACGCATCAACCCGACTTTGAAGCTTCTCGACGCGTTTTGTTACCTCCACTAGCTCTTTTAACCCCTTACCTATTTCAGCATCTTTCTCTTTGACCTGGAGAGTACGGTCGGAAAAAGCTAGAGTCACCTCTTCAAGTTTCAAATGCACCTTTACGCACTAATCTTCTCTATTCTCATTCGCCTCCCTAATCCTATCAAACTCATATGCAAATTCACGATTACACTTGAGTAATTCGTCGTCACGAGTGCGATATGAATTTAATTCGACTTGGGAATTATAAGAAGTTTTAGTACAGTACGATTCAGGAAAAACATTTGAATATATACATACTTCATTTCTAAAGATTCTTTAGATTTTATATGATTTCTAAAGAAATACTTTTAGACTAAAAATTTGGAGTGCATTATCAGATTCAAACTTCATGAGGTATCTTGCGGAATATAAGGTACACACTTTCGATGCTACTTTATATAAATAGCGTTAGATTTTTACCATGCACCATACTAGTGTAATCTGCATCTATATTCTATTTACTTGATAATATAACGTTGGTATAAAATACAAGTCGAAAGACCTATTCCGATCTACCCTACAGCTATACTTGCGCAGACAGCAAAGCAGTAGAGGTCTTTCGTTCCCTGGCAAGTCCGGACTCTAGATCTTTTATTTTGAGACTCAATTCTCTAAGTGCCTACAAAAGGTTGATAAAACAAAGTCAACCTATAGAAATTTCTTCCCCACACACAATTCAACAACTTACAAATACTTATACAGACACACATTTCTACCTTACCTTCTCACTACCGCCCTTTGGGAGTTTGGCATCATCCCCTTGGTTATCGAGAACCGTCTGACAGGAGGCGCCATCCAGACCATCCACGATCCCCACCACTTCTACTTCCTCATCATCTCCCTCCTTAAGATAGGTGTCCGCCATAAGGGTATCAACCTCCTCCTCAGAATATCCCTTCAGTATCAAGTGACGCCCCAGTCTGTCACGCTCCTCAGCCATCTCATCTAGATTGGCCTTCGCCTCCACTTGTAGCTAACCAATCGCCACGGCATGAGTTGACTTTAGTTGTCTAACTTCCTTCAAAGCATCAGTCCTGGCCCGAGCTAATTCCTTTTCCAGCTCGACCTTCGCCTTCTTTAGCTCGGATTTTTCTTCCACGATGCCGAGCCTAATCCCCTTAACAAGGCGAGTAACCGACAAAACGTAAATCAATTCCAGCAATTAGCTCGAAACACATTCAAAGCCCTCATTATTCCTTTCCAGTTATCAAATATTTTTACCCGGATTACAAGTTGACCATTTTTGAACCAAAACCACTTGTGACTTCAGTTGCGAGGTGGCAATTGATGGGACTTATCCCTCGATCTTACTTGAAATTAAATTTACCCAGTTCGAATCACCTCTATCCCAGGCCCACGTATTTTTAAGACTCCAATCAACATTCTAACCAGCCCCACGAACTGCTGGAGAATGTAGACGAGTTAAACCTAGAAAACATTATCCAGTCAAAGACACCTGTGTCCCACAAACTTGTCAGTTATTCAGTCAACCACTACTAGCCACATTATTCGGAAAGCGTGCTCCAGCACGATGAAGAGCTGTGGGGAAGGCCTATATAAAAAAAAATTCTAGAAGAGACAAGGACCAGAAGAATTACATAAACTTCTTATTTACAAGATTCAAAGCATTTATATATCTAGGGATAACATGTAATAAACATATCGGCCTCAAGAAATAAAGATACTTTCACAAAAATCCTCCATACGTGTTCATGGATTTTACCTGTTCAGAGGTTTTCCATACAAAAAACATATATTTCCATTTCTTACTTTCCATTAGAGTATTGTTACAAGTTAATTTGTGTGATAGCAAATTCCTAACCATTTCGAGCTTACGGAATTTGGCCATTATAATATGCAAGAATCTTAGGTTATTGGTTGTAAAATTAAAATATATTATTGTGAAAATATTTTTTACAACTTAATGTATAGTTTCTAAATTTGAGCTCCATCTACTATAAAAGGAACCATCCCCTCATTGTAATTGGACATCTCATATTGAAGCAAGTTTAGAAGAAATAAAGTCTTAGTTTTATTTAATTGTCTTCTCCCTCTTTTATTTTTTTTTGAAAATATTTAGCTAGTTTATGCAATGATCTTGAGAATGATAGAAGGTTAATTTCTTCTAGCTATGACTAGAAGGAAGCCCTTACCCAAGAAGCAATAGTAATATTATAGTTCAAGGATTATTTCTCTTTTGCAATCTTTTAAAATAGGTATAATCTACTTCTAGGCTTAACCATCGCTAGTAAGTAAATTTCGACTATTTAGCCAAAATCCGGTGTTATAAAAGAGGAAGAAGACAATTAAAACTATACATTAGAAAAATAAACCATTAGCAGAAAAGAACTCGTAAGAGAAATTTGACCAAGCTTAACCATAGTTGGAAGAATTCCTCCTACATATTGGATTAAGTAAAACCTAATTTGACCAAACCTTAGATGCCTAACCATGGATCTAGGATTGACATTTACATCGAAAATGCCCTACCCAGGATTTTTGACATGATTAATCTGCCAAGTAAAACTATATAATTACTATTATAGGTTTAGTTGGGCCGAATTCTAGTCGTAGCTATTCTCATGTTAATTGTTCTTGCTATTTCTTTATTTTCAATCTGTCTCTTATAAAATTGTAATTCGGCCTATAAAATATTTATTTTCCCAAACCTCCTAGTGGATTCGATCCCACTCATCCGTTCTCCAATTTGACAACTGTACTTTAAGCAGGTATTTTATTAGAGGACCCAAAAATCTTCTTATCAAATGTATTTGATGAGCGCGTAATTAAGACATTTTTAATATACCCTAACATATAATTTAGTCGTCCATTATATTTAATTTATGGGTACTTATGTACGTTGGTTTGATTGAAGTTATTGGAGATGGATATTTGAAACCAAACTTTTAAAGTCAAGTAAAAGTGTCTCCAGCAGTTCATAGCACAAAAATTCAAAGAAATAATATATTTGGTCTCAAGATTAAAGAAATATATACACAAATATTCTTGGAGAATAAGATCAAAGAATATATTGCATCCAAGATCCTTGAAGATATTTTATATTGAAGATATATGCAAGAGTTTCCATGAAGAAAGATATCTACAATACATAAGGGAATTATATACAATAATTTTAGGTGATTGGTTGTAAAATTAGAAGATATTATTGCAAAATTATGCATTACAATTTAATGCATAGTTTCTAAACTTGAGTTCATTCTCCTATAAAAGGAACCCTCCCCCTATTGTAATTGGGCATCTCATATTGGAGTATGTTTAGAAGAAATAAAGTCTTAGTTTTATTTAATTATCTTTTCTCTCTTTTATTTTCTTTTGCAAATAGTAAGCTAGTTCATGCAATAATTTTGGGAATGATAGAAGGCTAATCTCTTCTAGCTATGTCTAGAAGGAAGCCCTTACCCGAGTAACAATAGTTATGGTGTATTTCAAGGATTAGTTCTCTTTTGCAATCTTCTAAAATAGCTATAATCTACTTCTAGGCTTAACCATAGCTAGTAATTAAATTTAGACTATTTAGCCAAAATCTAATGTTATAACCATTAAATCAGATTTTAGGGAAAACACGAAGAGAAATCGTAGGAGAAATTCTACGAAGCTAAACCATAGTTGGAAGAATTCATCCTACATATCGGATTAAGTAAAACCTAATTTAACCAAACCTTAGATGCCTAACCATGGATCTAGAATTGACATTTACATCAAAAATACCCTACCCAAAATTTTTGACATGAATAATCTGCCTAGTAAAACTACAAAATTACTATTATTGCTTTAGTTAGGCAGAATTGTAGTCGTAGCTATTCTCTTGTTAATTGTTTTTGTTATTTTTTTATTTTCAATCTATTTATTATAAAACCATAATTCGGCCTAGAAAATATTTTTTTTCCCAAACCTCCCTGTGGATTCGATCCTACTCATCCGTGTTTCAATTTGACAACCGTATTTGAGCGATTATTTTGTTAGAGGAGACAAAATTCCTCTTTTCAAATGGCGCCATTGCCGAGCATCGAACCCGGGTCACCCACGTGAAAAGCGAGAATACTTACCACTATACTGCAACTTACTATACAAAGAACAAGGAATTCATAAATCATTGGTAAGATATGGACGGTGTTAGAAAGAATTAACAAAGAAATTTAACAAAGAAAATTTGGTATTATAAAGAATAGTTTTCAAAGATGCCTCCCCGGCAGCGGCGCCATTTGATAAGAGGATTTTTGTGTCCTCTAAAAAAATACCCGCTTAAGGTACGGTTGTCAAATAGTAGAACGGATGAGTGGGATAGAATACCCAGGGAGGTTTGGGAAAGTAAATACTTTCTAGGCCGAATTACAGTTTTATAAGAGATAGATTGAAAATAAAGATATACTTAGAACAATTAGCAAGAGAATAGCTACGACTAGAATTTGGCCCAACTAAAGCAATAATAGTAATTATGCAGTTTTACTAGGCAAATTATTCATGACAAAATCCGGGAAGGGTATTTTCGATGTAAATGTCAATCCAAGATCCATGGTTAGGTATTTACGGCTTGGAAAAATAAGGTTTTACTTAATCCGATATGTAGGATGAATTCTTCCAACTATGGTTTAGTTTCATAGAATTTCTCCTACGATTTCTCTTTGTGTTTGCCCTAAAATCTGGTTATAATACCAGATTTTGGCTAAATATTCTAAATTCACTTACTAGCTATGGTTAAACCTAGAAGTCTATTATAGTTATTTTAGAAGAGAACTAATCCTAGAGCTACAACATAACTATTGCTACTTAGGTAAGGGTTTGCTTCTAGTCATAGCTAGAAGAGATTAGCCTTTTATAATTCCCAAAATCATTGCATAAACTAGCTAAATATTTACAAAAGAAAATAAAAGAGAGAGAAGGCAATTAAATAAAACTAAGACTTTATTTCTTTTAAACTTGCTCTAATATGAGATGCCCAATTACAATGGGGGGATGGTTTCTTTTATTGGAAAAGGAACTCAAATTCTGAAACTATACATTAAATTGTAAATAATATTTTCACAATAATATCTTCTAATTTTACAACCAATCACCTAAGATTTTTTCATATAATTCCCTTAAGTGATGTAGAGATCTTTTTTTATTGAAATTCTTGCATATATCTTCAATATAAAATATCTTTAAGGATCTTGGATTCAATATATTCTTTGATCTTATTCTCTAAGAATATTTGCATATATATTTCTTCAATCTTGAGTCCAAATATATTGTGTCTTTGACTTTTTGCGCTATGAAATGCTGGAGACACTTTTACTTGACTTTAAGAGCTTGGTTTCAAATAACCATCTCCAATAGCTGCAATCAAATAAACGTACATAAGTACCCAAAAATTATATATAATAGACGAGTAAAATACATGTTTGGGTATATTAAAAATTTCATAATTACGCGCTCATCAATATATTACATAACTTATATAAAAACAAATGTTAATTATTAATGATAATCTAAAAAGTATTTCTTAGTTACATTTATATCTAATATTATGAATTTAAGCAGCCGTGCGTAGTATAGGTTCATAACCTAGTATAGCAAATGCGAGAGTTATATATACAATTCATTCACTATATATCATATCTAACAACTATACTGTGCGAGATATACCCATTCAGTATGACTGATGTCAGAATGTAAATTAGGTGATGAAGAAAATATCAAATCCAAAGTGAAATCGAAGAAATTTATGAATCCTTAAGACTTTCTCGAGTTTTGACTTATAGGTACATGCAAATACAGCGTCCAATTTATCGGGGGTTAGGGGGTAGGGTACATAGTTAAGTTCTAATCATAAACTGGAAACCGAGTGAGAATGTTGGTTTTCTAATTTTCCGAAACCAAAATTGAACCACGTTAGTTAAAAATTATTGCAAAACCAAACTGGAATCATCTGTTCGGTTCCGGTTTCGTTCTCAATATTCTTTTTACCAAAAATACAAATAAAAATGTTAAACCCTAAATCAGTTTTACTGTGCTTAAATCCTCTCATCACAATGCATCACTTCTTTCTGGCGAGATCGCCTGATTTTCTCTTTTGGCTACTTTACATTGTATATTATGGCAACCATAAGCATGTTGTCGAGCATCAGCCGAAAATTGTAAATTTCAATTCATCTTCATCAACGATAAGTAAGTATCGGGGGTTATCAAAAATATAAACCGAAACTGAATCGTAAGTATCGGTTTTGGTTATTTCCGAACCGAAAATTAAAAATCAAACTGGCTCGATGTGAAACTGGGAAAAACATATGGTTTCGGTTCGGTTTCCCAATTTTTGGTTCTTGATGTACAACTTTTGGGTATGTAAAAAAAAATTATCTACCTATTATTTTGCAGAACCTAGTCATTAATGCTAAGTTTGGTTTCTGCAAGTATGATGCAATGCAAATGCGATAAATTTGCAATGACTTGCATTACATTAAAAGTTGGGGGGATTTTTTAATAAAGGCAGGAATGCAATGCAATGCAAGTGCAGCTAATTCCAGATTGATGATTATGTTTAGTTAGGTGGATTGTTAAGCAAATGAAAATAATAACTGCATATTTTTTTATCCCTTAAAATGACTTTATTTTCCTCCTATTTTATCTCCCAAGTAGAAAGCCAATATGTAAATTATGTTGTGGATATTTTTCACTGCAACCAAATACAATAAAAGATGAAGAAGCTTTTGCATGGAAATGCAAGTTGTTTGCTTTGTAGAAGTGAACCAAACACATGCAAATATTTTAAAGGTACCACATTGTAATTTCAAATCGAGCCAAACACATAGAGGCAATTATAAATGCAAATTGCATGTATTTTCATCATGTTTGTGGTAAACCAAATTGAACTGTAAGAGCTTCCACAATAGCATCCCTAAACTTATTTTAACGAGGAAAAAAATAATAAGATAACATTTATAGGCTCTCTATGAAATTCCATATCCCTATATTTTTATTTTTCTCTCCTCAAGGATGGGGAGTGTAGAGAATAATTTGGCTAGCCACGTAGGACTATTATATTACGTAGAAAGTTACTTTTGATGTGGAAAATAAAGAAAATATGTTAAGAGATTTAATTTTTACTGTTTCTTTTTAAACATGGTTAATTTAAAGTGTTTTATCCCTAGTGTTTGGTTTGATGTAAAACTCCACAAAAGCATTCTCTATTAAAAAGAGGCTGTTGTGGATGCTCTAAATATATCTTTGCAAATAATTAAAAATAATGTTAAATACAGAAAGAAGAATGGACTTGTAAAAATATGAACTGCTACCGTCATTAAAGTGTAAGCTTTACAAATAAGTCGCTCGATTTCTATTTCAAGGTTTGCTGCTGCCCTTTGAAGCATGATACAAGAATGAAGATTTACGATTTGATGCACTGGAGATTCATGTAGATAGTTGTGTGTATTAGATGTGATGCATGTATACAAAACTTACTACCCAGAACAATTTTTGTGTTCAAGTCATCTTTTCGTTCTTGCCTTTTCCACCACATTTATGCCGATACATAAACTGTTACTTTCTATAAATTGACAGATCTTCCAATAAGCTTCAGTACCATGGCTTAAAGTCCAACTTGGAGCAAATACCAACCTTAAATGGGTGTTGAGAGTCATGTTGATTTGAGTAGTGCTCTACTGTCTACGAATTATACGTATGCCTCAAGTATCTCAGAGTGGACCACAACATTGTTCTCGATTTCTTATTAGGAGTAATCTGAGATAATATTATTTCTTCATACACGGCAGGTACCTGGTACACAAAAAATATTAGATGTTGTTCCATCAAACACAGATATGTGCAGTAACATAATCAAGTTTAAGCTAAGTTGCAAACACAACATACCATGAGTTACCTAGAGACTAGGTGGCCAATTTTCTTGAACTCCATATCTAGGCACAGCTGCGTAGCTGATGGTTATAGATCATTTAAATTATAAAGTGCTAGATTTTAAATTATAAAGTGCTGATGGTTATAGCTCCATATCTAGGCACACACTTGGACCTCTCTCGAATAGCCCAGTTTAGGCTCAGGTTTAGGTTCGGGTTAGAGCAATTGGCTCTTCTAGCTCTGTAGGTTCTAGAGCCCTTTGGCTTTGGGCTAGGCTCACCCTAATCTTTTTATTGGAAAGTTATCCAATCATTTCGTTGGGCCTGGGCTAAAAATTAACTTGGCTTGGAGACACGTTGTAAATGAAAACCTACAAATACCCCTTTCGCATTCACTCCAAAATAGGAAAAAAAAATTGTTCATTTCTCTTCTCTCTTCTTATCATTTTGACCTCTCACTTTAATTCTGTAAATCGGTTTCACTGGTGCATACTTCACTTGTACGTTGTCTTCCAGTACTGAGACAACTATATCGATTACTGCTCATTGTATCCTATTAAAAGATTAGACTACAAATACCTATACTTAGGGGTAGGTCAAAATACTCTTTAAAGAAAGTGTGATCCACACCTCGTGCACTTTCCTTTACTGTTGTTCCTATCAGTTTTGCTGCTGCTGCATCTTCCATCTTCATATCAGTTCCTGCTGTGAAACTTTGTTGCTATTCTTCAGTTCTTCTGCTTGCTGCAACTCAGAGTTACAATTTTGACCTGGGAAAAGCTATATCATAAGTTCCTTACATTATTTTTTACAATTTTAAAGAGTATTTCTATTTGTGATTATGGCCCTTACCTCAGAAGTGTTGAAGTTTAATTCTAACAAACCCTATAAATTTGATGGTCTCGACTTCAAATTGTAGAATAACAAAATGTTCTTTTATTTGAGAAAGTAGCCTACGCTCTTGAACAAGGCTACCCTATTAAACCTCCCAATACCGGAAATTAATCACTTATCCTTTGCGATTAAGTACCTCCCCCTCAAGATTATGATAACCCAACTCAGTCAATAGCTGAGAGACAAAACGGCTATAAGACAAAGCCCTATTATGATAATTTGGATTCGCTATAAGAACCATATCGTGCATGATAATACTCGGGAGATCAAGTTGTAGGACTAAAAGAAGAGATAGACCAGGTATATTATGTTCCTAACCAGAACATTCTTATTCCCAAGTTGGGGAAATTTTTTATGGTAGACAATCATGTGAAAAAGGCAAAGAATGTGAGATAGGTTTTTCCGCTAAGCATACGGTCCTTTGTTCCTCCCAAAACAAATAAGCAATCCCCAAGCTCTGTCTTCGGAGAAAATTGAGTAGGAACTGGAGGCCATGCCGTAAGTGGGACTGAACTGGGTATATCATCTAAATCAAAAGCCTTCATGAAACTAGCTCGAGTAATACGAAAGGTACGACCGCCAATCGATACATCAAGGCTCTTGAGTTCCCAGTTCAATACACATTGCATATATTAGCATAGAGCAATCGGGCTAGATGAGGGTAGCATGATAGCTGGGGCTTCACTATCCCTATCCAACCACGGACTAGAAAGTTATGAAACAAATTGGAGATCTGGGGAAAAGGATTACGCAAGTTCTCCATGTCAACAGATACCTATGTCTAATAGTTGCCGAACTTAAATCTATTTTTTATCTACCAATTTAAAGGATTCGGAAACACTCCATAGTTTCTGCCATCATTATCTTGTGGCGCCTGAAGACTACGAGACCCCCCAATACCACTTGCACCTCCTACAACTGGAGTCAGAAGGATGTTACTATTCGTACCCACTCTAGCCACCACCCGGTCCTTCTTGGATATGGCTCTTGGAGTGGGTAACGCAATCCTCGTACATTTGCCTTCTGCCATTATCATGCAGAAAACACCCAACCTGTGAAGAAAATCCCAAACAAGTACATAAATTAACCAACCGCCAAACCCAGTGCAATCACAGCACAACCCGAATGACAAACAAGTATCGCTAATTACTAGGTGAATAAAAAACACCACCTGCAAACCCTAAATAAGTCTAGCAAAGCCAATAACTAGCAGGACAAACAATAATCACAATACCGAAGATGAACAATCACCATGCAAACACCATCCCAATCACCTGTAATGAATCACCCACTACCACAAAACCCCAATCATAGCAAAGCAACCCATAACATCAAACATGAATCAACAACCCAATGACCAGATGCAAACCCGGTAATCACAGGCGTAAACACGAGCACCAAAGTAGTAAACACTGCCGAAACTCCAATTCAAAAATTAAGATCAGTCACCACTATCGAAACTCAAAGTCACAATTTTCATAATATACAAAAAATTGAGCAAGAATCGAGAATAGAATTCGTTGAGAGATCAAAACAACGTTTACCAAGGCCAGGATTGTCAATCGGGATAGTAATGATCCCATTACGATCTTTCGTGCTTATGGACGAGTTAGTCGACATTTGCTACACGAAAAATTGTTGAGAAGGTAAAAGCAACTCTCTTTCTTCCCTTACTCCTTGATGCCTAAAATATATTTTCTTTGTTTGGAATATATTTCGCTGACCATTATAAAGCTGTTCTTACATTTCATTTGATCTCTCTTTTGTATGTAAAGAAACTTGAGGCATTAATAAGGAGAATTTTATCCGCTTAACTTGGATACTTGAGTTCTTACTTATTTCAATATGTTATGTTTATAGATGCTTTCACTTGAATTGGATACCTAGGCAAACCTACATCTCCTACATAGACTCACTCATATTGAAATATAACAAATTAGGAGGTGGACACTAGTTGTATTGGTCGACAGGTCTTACGCTGGTGGTCACACATCACTGGAAGAATATATAAATACTTAACTTGTTCCTTTGTATCTTATTTTATTTGTACAACCATAGAAGATAACCAAGTTAGTTTCCTGGATATGTAGTCAAGAATTATAACAAAGAATTTTTTATCCACAAACATCTTTATTTTTCCTTTGATTATTATGATATTTAACAACTTGTATCTTGCTTCACCTTTGAAATGCTTCTTTTTAAATTATTTTTTATAATTTTTTTTTTGCTTTAGTCATCATTCCATGGTATTATAGTTTTAAATTACTGATGGGTAAAAGTTATTATCTTCTTGGTTAGGAGTGGTCTTATATTCCTACTGGTGGTTCCTTTCCAAATACATAACAAAAGAACCTTGCATTTAGTGCTGCAGCAAGCATAGTGCATCCAGCCACAGGTAAGAAAATAATAAGCTTATTTACATTATTCCTTACTTTCTTGAGCTGAAATGCCTATTTTATCTTTTTCTGTATCAAATAGGTTACCCTTTTGTGCGATATTTGACAGAGGCTCCAAAATATGCTTTGGCAATTGCAAAAATACTGGTGCAAGATAATTATTTTAAGCGTGTGGGGACTCTTGAAAGGATTGCTAAAAATATCTCAATGTAAGGTACATGTTATACAATTAATGGGTGGTTGGCCACTTGGATATATCGACATTAAGATATATATTATGTATGACATGTACATTTAGTCTTCTAAAAATGAAAGGCTACAGAGTCTCCTTCAAGCATGCGCCCATCATCACCGATTGCTTTATCAGGCAAAGAATGCCCTTGCAAGCTACTATCCTTCACTAGTAAAATTATTACAAATGGGAGAGCTATAGGTGATTCACATTCTGCCGTATACAATGTTATTATTAACTATGTGACATATAATCCAGACCACTAATATGACTAATGATTTGTTTTGAGGTTACTATAGTAGAAAGGATATGAAGTTGCAACCGCATACTCATCAGGAGTCATATTTGAATCTATATATAGTTCTTTGAGTTGGGAAAGGCACTGCAACCACATACTTATCAGTGTCATGATAGGGGACATTGTATTCCCTACTAAAATTGTTGTGAAATTTACCAAGTATTATATTAATGGGGACCAAAGTTATAAAGGTACTCTAGACTTAAGTACTTAAAGTATCATTGGTAGAATATGCAATACTGTAATGTTCTGTAATACCTATTCAAGACAGGAAGTAAGCTTACTTGTAGTTAACCTAATTACCCAATTATTTTATTAGCAAACTTCTTTGTTTAAAGTATTGCATTTTGAGCACCATTATCTTGTTTTTGCTTTTTACAGATTCTTGACGCTTTATTTACACTTGTAGGTTCAGGAGTTATTTATAAAGTAAGTTCTGCTCTGGAGACAATGATTCTGTTGGGTAAAAAATACTCTCAGGAAATGATCCACCTGTCTAGTTATATAAATAGTAGCTTTCTTCACCTTTTTGTTCCTTTTCAACTTTTGGATTCACTCAATCTGGAGCTATATCATTCTTCATTTTCCTCTATTCAGAATTACTTGGAGGGATTTAATGATTAAAACTTACAAAAAAAATTTGTTTTTCTCAGTTTCGTCATTTTAGCTACCTGTATGACAATGGATAATATTCGTAAATTACTCCCCTAAGAGGATAATTAGTCCTATATATAACAATGTTCAATGGACAATATTATTAGTCTTCATTCTTCAGCTCCAAATTGTAAGTTCCACATTTGATAGTATTTGTTTTTTTTGCTTTCATGTCGATGTTTGGATGAAGAAAAGACTAATACTTGACTAATTGATTTTTTTTATATGGAACATCATCAGTCTCTAATGTCTTCCATGAACATGATTAGTTGACCAGGTACAAAACTTAAACTTTAAGCCCCTCCTTGTTGAATTTCATTGAAATGAATTGCCTTTCACATTTTTCACATTTTATGTTTGTGGTTCCTCATATTTTGTTTGTACTCATTATCCCAGGTTATCTATTGATGGCATGATAGCGAGGATGATTAATATGTTGATATTCCAAGAGTATATAATATGTCAAGATGTTTTGGGCATTTCAAAGTTTGAGCATGCAAATACAAAATGTCGCTATTTTCTATGAGAAATAAGCTGTTTAAAGAAGACTCGGCCTCCGAGATTGTGGTTATGGATGGAGAAAGTTGCTTTATTACTTATTCCAATATTATGCATTGAGGGTAGTACTCCGCCGCTAATTGTGAAAGTAACATGGTTTTGGAGGGGAAAACATTATAGCATACTATAGTCGCATTTAAGCGACGAACTGGTTTATTCGTTAATGCTTTGTTTGACTTGGGAAAATATTACAGTTCATGTTGTCACAATTTAGCGATAGGTGTAAGCAGTCGTATTACCCTAAAAAAGCAACTGCCAATAGCGATGCAAAAAAATACGGTTAACAAACGGCGACGGGTAAAGCGACGACAATTCCCCTCGTTTTATGTAAAAATGGTTGACTACTGCCCTCGTTTTTTAACCTTTTGTTGCACATGTACAAAAGATTGGGAAACAAAAAATCGTTGTTCAACATCTATATAAATATAGTGAACTAGAAAACCTTATCATGGCTAAATTTCAGCTTATCGGAGCCAAATATTGAACTGCAAACCCAAAAATGAGTTAAGTCAATTGATTTCTCAAACCCGTCATCAACTCCATAACAATGTTTTCATGAACACAATCAATTTTTTGTACAAAAGAATCGAAAAGGTGAAATTAACAACAAAACATCATCACTATAAATATATAAATATGTAGGATATAAAACAAACCAATTTCCCTTTAATTGCAGTCCCAAGTTTTCTATCGGCTACAGCTAATTTCTTGCCATCACAATGAGTGTGTAAGAACTTGCGAAGGCCCTTGCTGGGCTTGCTAAGTTTTCAAGCTTGGTAAAAGCCTTCAAATTCACTATGGAATCAAGCTTGGTAAAATATATATATATATATATACACGAAACCTCCAAAAATAAGAGGTATATATAATATACTTAAATTTACTACCAACGGGCATTCACTCCCAGTGGGCGCTTACTACTAATGTGTATTTACAGCCACTTGGATGAAAGATGCATCATAGACTTCTTCTGACCTCTGAGAAAACAAATAGATAACTACAGAGTCCCACTTTTTAGTTTTAGAAATATTCATAGATTTTATTCATAAAAATTGATTTTTTTCAGAGATAAATCACATTCAATTGCCACAACAAAGATAAACAAACCACAAAACATAAAACCCACAGTCCAAAATAAAGGAAAATGTTAAAACTTTCCTGGGTTTGAGAAAAATCCTTCAACAAATCCTACAACATCAAAAAATTCACACTAATTATAAACACCCATTACAACTAAAAGTCGAAAACCAACAAAAAAATTTCAAATCACAAGCCCTGGGTTTCAACAATTACCTCAACCTCCTCGAGCTTTCCTTCATCCAACACTTCAAACATAACGAACCTCGCCGGAGTTTCAAACAAAACCGGCATTTTTGATAAACCCCACCTAAACACAATCAACATAAGAGGAGAAAAAAACAATTGATTAGCAAAACCCTAATTTAGGGCAACCCTAAATTTCTCAGAAGGATACGACAAGAAATCTATTAAAAAAAAGAACTAGGATGGTGACGTATCTTAGAATCATTGTATCCTGTTATCAGTAACTCCATTATTGATTATCTTGAATTTTCATCGAGACTATCACATGTAGGAACAATGTGCAAAGGTCTAGGTAAAATTTGAGGATTACAATCTAAGCCCCTTCGCTGAACGCTATCTGCAATCTGTAACTACTGTCCCCCATCCAGTCTATGTTGATCGATTTTAGGGCACATAGATCTTTTGTTGCTAAAACCCGAAGTCTTGTTATCTTTTTTACCAATCATAATAGATGAATATGTAGCAACGTAACCAACTAAATGATAAGAATGTTGCGCAGCAACAGCAGATTCTATGAATCTTCTAGATAGTACAAGATTACTGACTTCATTTGACTTTCCAATTATGCTCTCGTAAAGTGGTTCTTCAGCATGTAAGTGTGAGTTTTCTAATGAATTGATGAATGCATTTCCAAATGTTACTTGATACCCCGCTCAAGTATGGATTTGTTGTTATAAAAATTGTGGAGTGGGGTCATACGACGTAGTGTCAAGATACGAAAAACTAATCCTAGGGTAATTTATCAATGAATTTGTATTTTCTTCAAAACAATGAGAAAGCTAAGAAAATAATATCAAATTAAAAGAAATTAGCCATAACTAAAGTTCCACCTAACAAACATAACAATATACCAAATAGTTTTACTTGGCAGATTTATGTACAAAAAATCCCGAGTAGGGCATTGTTAATGTAAATGTTAACCCCATAATCATGGTAGGCATTTATGGCTTAATCAATAAGTTTCACTATATTCGATTTGAAGGAAAGATTCAACCAACTATATTTAAGCTCGGTTAGATTTCTTCTCACGCATCTCTTTCCTTTATTGCCCTAAATTTGGACTTAGTGGTTACAACACTGGATTTTGGCAAAAAAAGTCTAAATTCACTTTCTAACTATGGTTAAGCTTAGAATTGGATTATAGATTTTATAAGATTTTCCAAAAAAGAGCTAATCCAAAAAAACTATATATCACTATCGCTACTTTGGCAGGTGTAGGGACATGTCGCTCGACCTAACTCAATATCAGACTCACACATTTTGCACGTGACATGAACAATCAACATTGAAACCTAGACCACGAACTAATAAAGAGCATAGATCAAGCACAATAGAAGAGTATGAACAAGTCAAGGGCACATGTCTCCCATGAACTATACAGTTACACAATCAACTACCACTTACTTCATTATTCAGCGAATGTGCTTAAGCACAATAATGATCTGCAAATAAGGTTTATATAAAGAAAATGTTCCAGAAGTGACAGGGACCAAGAAAAACTAGATTTTCTAGACTTTAACACAAGAATTTCTAGATTCTGAACCCCACAAAACTTCTTATTTGCAAGATCAAGTATTTCTAGTTTGAGAGATCACTTACAATTATATATCAACATCAAGCAATAAAAGTTATTATTAATAAAACCCTCAACTCGAGGTTGTTGTTTTTTACCTATTCAAACATTTTCTATGATAAATCTCATGTGTCATTTCTTGCCTTATATTAGTTTTTGTCATAGGTACATTTGGTGTAATAGCTAATTCTAAGCCATTTTGAGCCTCGAAATTAGGCCATTACATTTTGTACCGTCAGTGGGAAAGAAGACATTTCCACAATATCGTAAGGCAGACATTCACTCTACTCTCCATCTTTAATCATGGTCACTTCCAGGCGACCAACAACAGGTGTAGGGGCATGGTTTCGTAGAGGGGAAACTTTGTTCATACACCTTGAGAGTTAAGTTTGACTAGAGATTTGGACAAATATATAAAACAATAATAAGAGAGATTACTGTACTAACATACTTGCGTAGAGTCCATAAATTGGGGTTCTCCACGACCTCTAGTGAGAATTTGAATAGAAGATTGTATAGATATTGATTTAGGTGATAGTTCGAATTGAGAGAAGATTACAGAGTACTCGAAGGTGATGTTGGGTGGGTTTTAGGCAGAGTTTTTCTAGCCCCTCCACAGTATTTTCCCTTTTCTATTTATAGGAAATAGAAAAAGGTGAGTCATCATGTGAGGTGAGATTACATGTATATTTTTTAGGGTAGTTATCCTGTACGTAAAGTCAGTTCTGACACTGTAGCTGTCTGACAGCTTATTTCAACTATTCTATCTGATGAGCTGGCTGCCAGGCGTGTCTGCCTTCAACCATGCATTACCATTGTCGAAGTTATTTATGAATTAGTATTGATCGACTGTCTTCGGCTTTGGCTTTAACTAACTTTGATGACGCCTTTGAGTGATCGAATGTTAGGTTAGTCTCAGAAGGCTTCATGAAATTTGATGTTACCTTGTTTGGCATCGAGTCTCTTGTAGGATTTAATGTAGTCTTTGAGTATTTGACCAGTCTTGGAAGGCTGTGAGTAGGCTACTACATTCGCCCCTCTCAGCAAGTGCCTTAGAATTTATTAAAGAGGGTGCGTAATGAGAAAAATTGTTAGGCGTCAGAAGTTGGAAAGTTGACTGGTGTGAATATAGGTAATTCCAAGATCATTAATGATGATGATACTAATTAAGGGGGTAATTAATGAAATATCCATTTTGGAGTTTGCTTCATTTAGTATCTAGAGTTGGTGTCAGTACTATCTCGTGGCTATCGGGCGTCAGTGACTACACGTGGAGTGACTAAAGTTGGACTGACACTGAATATGTAAGTGGGTTTCTAACTCCTTGTTCTAGAATATCAAGCCCATCGCATTTTATAGATTATGGAAAAGAAATTAAGTATGTCTTTTTAAGAAAATAGATATTTATTCGAACAGGACTATTTGAACATATTCCCTCAGCATTTCTTTTAATCAAATAGATTACTTTTATATTCAAACATTTCTAGGAGCATGTCTATTCAAATAGTTTTTATGTTGTTTGAATAAAATACCCCATGCTCTTATTTATTTGAATAAATTTCTTCATTATTCGAATAAAAAGGCTCAGCCTTTTATTTTTTCGAATAGATTTGTTTATATTCGAATAAAGGTCGTGTTTTTAGTTTTCCTATTTAAGACATTCTTTTTTTTTTCATAACTCACCTCTTCCAAAACCTATTTTTTCAGAGCTTGATATTTAGAGAGATACGAGATTTTAACGAGCGATTCAAAGCAAAGTAAAACTCAAATTGAATCAATCGGAGAGATTTAGAAAACCTAATAATTAATTTGTAAAGTTTGAGCAATTTAAGCTTTGTAGCTTTGGTGCGTTATCCGAGGTGAGGCGTTGTGAGAACGAAGGGCATTGCGAGAATAAAGAATTGACTGCGAGGAGTTCAATTTGAAGAGAGGTAACCACGGGATGTAATTATCGGGTCTATAAGCATTTGAATACTTGTAATTTGATTTTAATATAGCTGTCAGGTGATTCGACAGTGACCTGTGGATTTTTCTCCTAAGAAAGGTTTCCTATAGGGTTAAAATTACTTGGTCCTATGGGTAATTTCCAATAGCTTGTTGACACTAGGTAATTGAACCAATTTGAATTAGGTTAAGGTTAAAACATTAATTCAAAGGAATTTGTACTTATTAAGTTTGACCTAAACTAAATCAAAATCAATTTGTCTTGAGTGATTAATTATTTTAATTGGTATCAGAGTGGTCACAATTTGAGGATTAACAACCTGAGCTTGGATCCCGACTTAATTAATTCATAATAATAGATTCCAAAAGATTTGAAAGTCCTATAAATCGTTCACCCCTCTTCGATGGCAAAGACTATCCTTATTGGAAGGTCTGAATGGTTGTATTCTTACAATCACTCAGAAAAGATGCCTCGATTGTAAATGAAGATGGATGGACGCACCCTACCATGAAGGGTAATGAATCTGAAGAGGTCTTTAAGCCTTAGAATAAATGGTTTAAGGATGAAAATGAAGCTGCTGGTTATAATAATAAGGGTCGTAATACTATTTTTATGGCTATGAACTAATGTGAGGTTCAACACATATCTTCTTGTACCACTTCGAAAGAAACTTGAGACATATTAGTTTAAACTCACGAAGGCGATGATACAGTTAAGGAAAGTAAATTACAAATACTCACCTATCAATTTGGGAATATTCGAATGGATAATGAACACTTTGATGAGTTCTATACGAGACTAAGTGATATTATCAACACTAGTACCGCATTAGGTGCAGCTTACTAAGATGTTAAAATTGTTCGTAAAGTTCTAAGATCTATTCCTATGAGCTTTAGATCCATACGTGATGCTATCGAGGAAGCTCAGGATCTAAAGAAAATGAAACCAGTTACATTAGCTGGAAAATTGTAAACTTTTGAACTTGAGATAAAAATGGAAAATTCAGAGAAGAATAAAAATATTTCTTTTAAATGTTCATCTTTTTCTTCTTTATCAAAGGGTATCGAAGAAGCTGATAACTCATCTAATTCAGGTAATGATGATGGGTTCGATATGGATTCACAGATTGCTTCTATAACCAACCAGCTGAAAAACCTTGTGAAAAACTGTCAATTTCAAAAACAAGGGATATCATTGAATTACAAGTTACGCACTCATGATCATCTTAAAATGAATAATCGGCAGACCAACCTTGACACTAACCTGAGTCAAGTTGAATGTCATAAGTATCACAAGTTTGGTCATTATGCTCATAGTTGTCTTAATAAGAAATCTAGAACAAATCATAAAGCTATGAATATCAGTATTACTTGGGATGACAGTGATGATGAACATGATAACAATGAAAGTAATCTCCAAGTAGTCGATAATGTGCAATATTGTGCAAATCCGGCATTTCTTAATTGTGGCAATAATAACTTTAACATTTTTGAACTTGAAAATTCTGATAAAAATCAGAGTAATTAAGAAAAAAATGAGTTTGAGAACCCGAATCATGAGGACTTGTATGCTCAGACTCTCGCCAAGTGTATGAAACTCTGTAAACTTAACAAAGTCTTGAAAGACCAAGTTAATACACATACGTGCAAACTTTAAGATAAAACGGACAGTACAAGTCACGAGTTAAATGTACTTGAGAATGAGAAACAAGGCCTTCATGACAAAATTGTATTTTTAGAAAAGAAGTTAATGATGCAAAGGAGAAAATGAAATTAACTTTGGGCAAACTTCATTCGGCCAAGCTTAATGTTGTTCTATCTCAGCAAAAAATTGAGAAGTTCTGCCATGGGGCAAGAACATTGATAAAATTTTATGTATGGGAAGGACGGATAGTGACAAAAGGGGTCTAGAATATGAGGAACCCTTCATAATGCTAAGACTTCTCAAATCACAAAGTTTGTGAAAGCAACTACTTCTACTTCAGTGCCCAAACATAACATGATATCCACTACTCATAATCACTCCAAATGGGTCTCTTACTATCAAATTTATTATTGTAGTATATGTGGTTGAAAGGGACATATTGCATCTTACTGTAGATTTGCTGGATCCTATTAACCATATGCTCACCCTTTTAATGGATATAGATATAATTCGAATGTGATTTCTACTGATGTGAAAAATATGAATGTGACTAGATGAGTTGCACAGGAAACCTCAGCTCGAAGGATTTTTTAAAGTATTTGGGTATAAAAGACTGATTTGGCATCACAGATAAGGTACAATGTTACTAAAATAAGGTAATAAATGTCCACTGTGAAGGGTTATCAGAATGCTCCAATGATTAGGTACGTTTCTTACTCTGTCTCAGTTTGTTTTTGTTTTTGTTTATGTTTTAATTTTGTTTGGGCATTAGGGTACTATTTTTATTTGATTTGCACTTTGCACTGTAGGGGCCTAACTTCTTTTGAAGGGGAAGTTGGCTCTTACAACACGACGTTGATCTTCAATTAAAGGGATGCAAGTAAATAATCTAAAGTACGAATAATCTATAGACAAATACTTGTATAGAGGCCCAAATGTGACGTTCTATGACCTCTGACGAATATTTTTAAGAGTAATTTTATTACTGAAGAGTAATTTAAGGTTCGAGTACTGGGTTTTACAGGGTGGTCGAAGGTAAACTGCAAAGGGGTTGGGGGGAATTTTTCTAACACTCCCTTGGATCCCCATTTCTCCTATTTATAGAACATAGGATGGGCCGAGCCACCAAGGTCAGGTCAGATTATAGGGGTACTGTCGGGATATTCTGGCAGGGGTATGGGTACCAGACAAGTCTGTACTGTCACTGTAACAGTTGTGGGAGATGTCTCTGTACTTTGGTACTGTTGCAATGGTTGGGCCTGTCACTGTAGTTGTATGGACCAATCACTGTGTCACTTTGTCTGATGAGTTGGCCACCTGTCCCATCATATTTTGACCATGTGATGATATGGTCAAAGGGTTTCTACTGCGATGTGTGTAGTCCATCCTCGAGGCTTGTTTCGAGTCGAAGCTTCATTTTCAGGGGATCTTTGGAAGGCTTGTATTGTGGAATGAATGGGCTTCGATACATTTGGGAAGGCTGCGAAGTAGCCTTCGAGTATCTAAGTAGGGTCAAAGGCTGCTAGTAAGCTACTACATTTGCCCCCTCTTAGCGAGGGTCTCGAAGCCATCTGGGGTGGCGTTCACTGAGAAAACTATTTTGCCTTGGAATTTGAGCGGTTTGACTGTTGGTTTTCGGGTAAGTAGTAAAAGAGAGTAATTATAAGGTATAGGTGGTTATAGGATAATTAATGAAATGAGGCCATAAGTAAGGGCATTGGTGTAGGGATACTGTGTAACCCTTTTCCTTTTCATTCTTCTCACTTTCCTTTACAAATTTTGCAATCACAATGGACACCACGCCCAACACGCGATATCAGAAGAAGATGGGGTTCACCTGGGACTGTCACGTAGGTCGGAAGACTGGTGAACTGCATATAAAGTTCTTCGGGCATCATGATCTGAACTGGAAAATGCCTGAACTTGTAGAGGTAGAGGCTGGAGAACTCTTCAATGGGGGGCCTTATGCCTATCTCTGGGACAGACTGAAGTACGACATTACTACTACGGTGAAGCGCTATCTCTTTCTGTCGGCTTTGGCCGAATGCCTTGTTTGTACAGAAAAGGTGATGGAGGAGCAAAGCCCTGTGAGTGGATCTGGGCCTTCTGGAAGTAGGGCTGCTGTTTGAGGTGGTGATGATTGGTATCTTTGTATTGTAGAGATTTTTTGTTTGGGTTGGTTGTAGCAATGCATTTAGGCTTGAAATTTTGTTGCTTTGTAAATCGGATAATGGAATGGAAGTAATATTTTCAGAAACTTTGTGTGACTGTGTCTGGTCGATATTGTAGACAAATACTCTCATAGGCGCGGTTAGCACATGTATGTCATTGAATTGTTAATAGTGGGTAAAAAATATTATTAAAGTATAATGATATGATCGAAGGTAATTAGCTGGTAGGCATTTGAAAATGGTCGATGGTTCAATGAAAAAAGTTTGATGAAAGTCCTCGTAAATGGTGTGTTCGTGCGTATGCGGCAAAAACTGTTACGTCTGGAAAGTTGAAGAGGCTGGGTTGTTAAGTTTTCGAGGTGGGGAGTTGAAGATCACAATTAATACGGCCTAGGGAAGATGAAAAGTTGAAATCATTCTTCAAGTATAAAAGGAACTATGGTGGAGGGGATTTCTTCATCGTTCTTCAATCATTCTCTCTTCATCTTTCTTCTTATTTGCTCGGATCAGAATGGCTGCAAATGTACCCGTACAAGAGAACCAGGCGGCAGTGAAAGTAAGGCGAATACGAGAGCCCTTATTGAGGCTTCAATGGAGGTTTGATATTAAAGAAGACATTGATGCTGATATGCCGAATCTTTTTGTGGCAGAACCCAGGGTACCCGTCCCTGACATGCCCTTCACATACTGGTAGAGAATATTGTAGATGATGGGGCCATTACCCGGCCATCGGTTGTCTTTTCTTGAGGGCTTTGCGGAGGATATAGGGGACCAGGAAGATGCGGATTCTATAGCTATGGTTAAAGAGGAGCATCCCGCTGATAATTACGGCCCTCTGTCTGTTGGGTGCTTTTGTTGTTTCTTTCTTCTGTTCATCTTCCTCACTCCTTTGCTTTTGACGAGGCTTGTAGTATGTTTTGTCTTTCTGAATGAAATTCGTGTTTGGAAGTACTGTTGTAGTAGTATTCTTGCTCTTCATAGGTAATAATTTAAATTGTCGAATCGAAAGTAATTGCATAATCTGAATTCTTGAAGTAGTATTGTGAGTGTCAAATTAATAATATAACTGTTGAAGTATACTGTTTGGATTATCGAAGAAAAATCTTGAATTATCATAGTAAAAAATTATAGTCTATCAAAGTGGGAGTATTATCTATCGAAGCTGAAAAGATTGATTTGTTGGTGCACAAGGTTAGGTCTGTAATCATAAATGTTTGAACTATCAAAATGTATGATTGTAATTTGTCGAAGGGTGAATGTGATCTGTCGAAGGAAAATGGGTGATCTCTTGAGATATTAGAGGCATGAGGCTTTGAATTGACGAATGTGCTGTAGATCGAATGTCGATATATTAGAAACCCTAATTTGAGGCTATCTGTTGATGAGTCTTCGAGGCTATCTGTTAGGGTATCGAAGGTTTTGTTTGATATGACTGGTCGTACTAATAGCCCAGACGGCTGGTCTATCAGTGCGGTATGTGCGCCTGGGGTAGTACTCCGAAAAGTAATCATGATTTTTGCTCATATTACAGAAAAAGTTGTAACTTGATTGTTTGGATTTGACTGTTTAGCTTCGAGTGAGGGTGAAAGGGTTCGAGAAGCTTTAGTTTTTGCACATAAGTGGAAGTGTGTGTGCCGCTCGCACATGAAGGATATGACGGGTATGTCGGTCAAAACATATTGTAGCCGAAAAGCTGGGGTGGTGGGGTCGTGGTAATGGTAATGGTGAGAAAATTGAGGCGGTTTTGGTTTTTTGGGAGAGTATATAAGTGTGAGAGGAGTAATTACAGTACTGTTTACAGAGAAAAAAAAAGTGAGGAGAAGAAAATGTACGCCATTGGTATTTTGAGAGAAGTTGCTGAAGTTGTTTCATTGATCTTGCTGTTCTGAATATAGTTGTTCTAACACAGGTATGTGACTTGAACTCTGCCAATTTTTTCTTTGATTTTCCTACTGTGTCTGAAAGAAAAAATGTTTGCATTTGGGGTTTAGGGATTATCTTCGAGGATAAAAGAATTCGCGTGTCTAGGTTTCGACCCATTCTGGGATTTTGGGGGTTTTGAAGAAGGCACTGGGTTTAGGATCGAGCTGTCGAATGTGTGTAAATCTGTTGAAGTGGGTAGATGGGCTATGGTTTATTGATAAGTAATTATGGAATATATCGATCTAATTGCGTGTCTTTTCTTCTCTAGGGTAAAATGCATACCCGTCAAGCTTCAAGACAAAGGCTGATAGACGAAGAGATAGAAGCATTCGAAGCTAGTACTTTTGGTCATGCCCCAATTGATGAGGGAAGCGATTTAGAGGTGTTAGATGTTATAACCGAATCCCCTTTGTCTATGGTATTGCTCGCTGGTGAGCTAACGATTACAAGACGTCGTAGGATGATAGTGATTGAGGATAGTGGGGAGGAGGATATAGTTTGGGGTGAGAGAGGTGAGGGTAATGTGGGGCCTTCTGGTGGTAGAAAAGAAGAACGGGGTTAGAGTAATTAAAGTGAGGATTCGACTGAGACAGATAGGGTCAAAGGTGCCGTTTTGGATAGAGACAGAGTTAGATTAGATCGATTTGCTGCCAAACTGGAGTTGTCAAAAGTGGGGGCATTCTTGAGTGTGGCGAGGGTAGGGTTAACTTTCAAATCGGACCCTAGGGAAGGTATAATGGTTTATAGAGGTCATATTCAATTAGGAATGGAACTTCCATTTCGCAGACTAGTGAAAGAAGTACTGAATTTTTAGGAGGTTGCTTCAGTGCAAATGAATGGAAATTTTTTATGAGATGATGAGGGTTATAGAGGGGATGAATGCATGGTTGAGTAGTGAGGGGAGGGGTTTGATTAAGTGGTTTGATATTATTACCTTCTACTCGAAGAAGGTAAGCCAGAACCCAGGTACCTACCATATCCAATATTACCCAGAGATGCCCTCGTTCTTTGTTCTGTATTCGACGGGTCGAGGGTGGAATAAAGATTTATTGATATTATGGGGCAGCTTCGAAAATGTTGAGGTGGAGGACCTTTATAAGTTGCATCATAGGGTGTATGTCTTGAATAAATGGTAATTATTTTTTTATTTGTTCTGCAGGTCCAAAGAATTTATCGTGGAACAATTCGAGAAACTATATTGATACTTTGCTCGAAGCTAGTGGGGATTGGGTTAATTCTATTTTTGACATTCTTGGTATCAATAGGCAGATAAGGAAGAAGGCGGATTCCCTACATCGAAGCATGCCCGTTAGGCCAAAGCCATCGAAGAAAAGGAAAGGCAAAGGTAATTTGAAGGGTTCAAAATAAATGGGACGGTAAGAGTTGCCAATGAATTTTTAGTATGCTCTGAAAACACGGATAGGGTTGAAGCAAGTAGCGCTAGTGCCCAAAGTGGTTGGCGATGCTTTGAAATTGAGGTCGAGGCCGGTGCCAACATAGATTGAGAAGGGGAAGGCTGAGGTTGGTCCCAAAGTACTAAACGTACAGCAATTGAAGGTTAGTCAGCGCAGAAGGCGTAGGGCGCTGGGTGAAGATAATACAGCAGATGAGGATGAAGAGATGACGGAGGCTAAATGACAGGAGCAAGCAGTGGCCAAACATGCATTGATGGTTGAACTCTGCGAGGATGACCCAAATGAGGCTTCGAAGGAAATAAAGAGGAGTATGTTTCAGGTAACCATCTATGACTTTCTTCTATGAGAGTATGGGATTTCTTTTAAGTTCTTCGAGTTTTGAGGGGTACTGACTATTTGAATATTCTAGGAGACGGATGCTTGGGTGCAATCGTACAACAAGGCAATGAAGTCAATAATGGGGAAGATGCGGCAAGCAGTGGAAAGTCTGAATCTTACTCGGGGGACTGAGGCATCATTATTGTCTGAAGTCAAGAAGTTGAAGCGAGTTCTGGTGGCGATCTCTGACTCATTTGATGAGAGGCTCGAGCTTCAGCGGTCAAGGCTGGAGCGGGAGTGATCGGCAAGGCTTGCGACAAAAGAGTGGGAGAAGGCAGAACAGAAGGTGATTTTTCAGCGGCAGTTTGATGATGAATGTAAGGTGAATGTCAAGTTGAAAGTGTTTATAGATGATTAGGAGTATAATCCCGACACGTTGGAACCCTTCCCTGTTTCCCTAAAACTTGTTGATGAAGATGATTTGCAGATGAAGGAAGGAGAGGCAAATATTGTGGATGGGGCAGCTGGAGGTACTGGAGGTAGCGTTGAGACCTATGTTATTGGGGCAGCAAGTGCTGGAACTGTGGATGATGTGGTTGTCAATGGTGTGGGGTTGAAGTCTTTGACTGAAGGTGCTGAGGGTGTTGGCGCCGGGGGACCTATGGAGGAAGAAGGTGTAACCGCGCCGGTATGAGGTATTTGGTATTGGGGTTTCATGCTTTCTATTTCTTATTTGTTGTTGAGTTGCAATATTTTGAACTATTTTTTTTGCGTTGGTCTTTGAACTTGGTATGTCTTTGAGCTGTTGAACTGTACTGAAGGTGGTTATATGTGGAACTTCTAAAGTTGATTCTGAACTGCTTTTGAATTGATTCCTGATTTGCTAACTGACTTTGTTATCTTGTTCTGGATTGTAGAAATATTGATGTGTATTCTGTTAGTTTGGCTTGTGTTGAAGTTTTGATGACTGAACTTGAGTTGTAATGCAACTGTTTCTCTGATGTATGATATATACTTCAAATCTTTTGTGCACTTAGTATAATTTTAGAGATTCTTGTACAATTATATTTGCATGTACTATTTCGGTCGAATAACTGTGGAGTGATCGAATCTTAAAGAGCTTCAAAGGATCTATTTGGACATCGAAGGTCGAAGCCACAACGTAGTTGGAAGGGTAAAAAAGAATTTCGAGGTCACCTTCGAGTATTAGCCGGGTCGAGCAGATATGATACCAAAAGGAAACCCGGAAATTTACTGGACTTCGAAGGCCTAAGCCACAGCAAAGCAAGACGTGTTCACCTCCAACGCAATCCCGAGGGTCCGGCCTTTCGACCATTCGTGCCCCGCTCGAATGTTCGAAACTTGAAATTTTCAAGATCATCCCCAACTAGCAATCGGGCCGAGGGGGGATATGATACTTGGGGTAAATCAAGAAATTGACAGGACTTCGACAGTTTCGGTGCCTGATCGAAGCATAACTGTTCGCCCCCAATGCATTCTCGAAGGTCCGGTCTTTCGACCATCCTTGCCCCTCGAATTTGCTCGAAATTGGAAGCTTAAAAATTTTAAGGTCGCATCCAAGTATCAGTCGGGGCGAAGGGTTGGCATGATACTTAAAAGAAACCAGGAAATCGAATGGACTACGACGGCTTCGGAGCCTGATCGATGCATAACTGTTCGCCCCCAATGCATTCTCGTAGATCTGGTCTTTCGACCATCCTTGCCCCTCGAGTTTACTCGAAATTGGAAGCTTGAAAAACCTTAAGGTTAGTCCTAAGTATCACTCGGGTCGAAGGGTTGACATGATACCTAAGTTAAACCAAGAAATTCAATGAAAAGAGGAGACAATGTATGGGTAAAAAATAGTTTAATGATTATTCTGTATTACATCAGTTGTACAAGGTTGAGGTCGTGACCTATTATAGGAGACCAGCTGCATTATATTCCACAGATTTGGTAAAGGCTCTCCATCTTCAGTCATTAGGTAGTAAGAACCCTTGTCAGTTTTATCGTACATGACATAAGGTCCTCCCAAGATTCGGCTAGCTTGCCAGTATTTCCAGGTTTTGAGGATTGGTTATCACGTCGAAGTACTAGATCTCCGATGTTGAAACTCCGTGGTCAAGCTCTCTTATTATAGGATTTCTGAAGTGATGTGTGGTAGCGGCCAAGGTTGGGGATATCTAGGTCTCTAGCTTTATCAATCCATAACATGTTACATGCAAGCTCAAACTTATTATCTTCGTCTAGGAGGTTAGGATCTCGTGTGGGCACTTCGAATTGAGTAGGGAGCACAACTTCGGTACCATATGCTATGAGGGAGGGGTGTAGCCTGTAGATTTTCTTAGGGTTGTTCAATAGGCCCAAAGGACATGCTGTAACTCTTAAACCCAATGGCCTTTCTTCTCGTCAATTCTTTTCTTGAGACCATCGACGATGGTTTTGTTTATTGCTTCAACTTGACCGTTGCCTTGGGGATAGTAAGGTGTTGAGGGTGATGTTATGTTTTTTGAGAAATTTTCTGACTTTGTTGCCAACGAATTGGGGACCATTGTCGCATCGAATCATAAGGGGGCAGCCCAAGTATGTGATGATGTCTTCCCATAGAAATTTGATAACTTCATCTTCTCTGGTTCGGCATAAAGATACAGCTTCGACCCATTTGGTGAAATAATCGGTTACAACAAGGATGTTTTCTCTGCTACTCCTGGCTTTTGGGAAGGGTTCGATGAGATCGATAGCCAATCTTTTGAATAAATAGGAGACTTGACTGAAATGGAGGCCTTGAGAAGGGCAATGGATGCCATAAGCCTGACGTTGGCATTTGTCGCATTGTTTGGCATACTCATCGGCTTGTTTTGTCATATTTGGCCATAATAATCCTTGAGTGACGGCTCGAATGGTCATTGAACGACAAGCACTATGAGCCCCGCAGGTTCCTTCGTGGAGTTTAGCTAGAATTGCAGAGTCTTCGGCTTGGGATATGCATCGATGGAGGATGCCATTTTAAGGATTTGCGATGTAATTTATTTTTGTGGAATGTGTATCTCCGAAAATTTTCTAACAACGATCGCTTGGCTTTGAAATTATCTGGGAGGGTGGCATTGCTGAGGTAATAGAGGAATGGTGTCGCCAATCGCCTGGATCGAGACCCTCTCTCCCAGTATTGATGGCATTGACTTCCATCTGGTCGATACTTGGGTGCTCGAGTACTTTGATATGGTGGGTCTGGGATTCTGATTGTCCGAGCATAACTGCTATGTAGGCGAGGGAATCTACATGTCTATTTTCACCTCGAGGGTAATAAGTGATTATAGATTTTTTGGGAAATCGGTCCATACGCTGTTAGACAAAGATAGCATAGTCAGCCATGCCACCGTTAGCTTGATTTTCTCCTGTGTAATGCCTTTGAACAAGTTGGGAATCTGTGAAAATGACAAGTTTGGGGATGTCGAGATTGAGAGCGAGGTCTAGACCGTGGATTAAGGCTTCGTACTATGCTTCATTATTGGAACATTCAAAAGTAAGTTTGACAGCTTTTTCTATTCTATCATTAGTGGGTTTTACCAAGAGAATACCAATTCCTAAGCCATTAAGTCTAGCGGATCCATCTGTGATTAAACCCCAGCCAATGTGAGGGTCCCAGGGATCTGTTGTTTTGGGTAGGTCTTCTGTTAAGTCATCTTCGTGTTCTTCCCAATCAACATCTTCTACCGGGAAGTCGGTAAGAAAGTCTGCTACTGCTTGGCCTTTCTAGGATATCTACTTCTCGAATGCAATATTGTGTTCACCAAGGTACACAGACCACTGTTGTACTCGTCTGGATTTCTCTTTTTTACCAAGTACTTCTCGAAGGGGGTAACATGTTATAACACGGATGGGGTATGCTTGAAAATATGGTTTGAGTTTGCGGGCTGAATAGACAAGGGTGAGCAGCAAACGCTCAAGCTTTGAATATCGGGTTTATACGGGTGTGAGGGTTTTGCTGAAAAAATATACAGGTTTTTCGGTATTTGAGTCGAGTCGAATAAACACTGAACTGATAGAGGTATCTGTAACAACAAGATATAAATTGAGTATTTTTTCTTCGATAGGGGTACTGATAATGGGTGGATGGCTAAGATAAGTTTTGAGTGATATGGGTGGTTGGCCAAGATAAGTTTTGAGTTCGAGGAAGGCCTTTTCACACTCGGGTGTCCAAATGATTTTGGGGTTGTTTTTCTTTTTTGATTTATGGATGCCTTGGTCTCTTAAAAGGGAAAAGAGCCAAGCACATCTGTCTGAGGATTTGGAAATAAAATGGTTAAGGGCTGCTATCTTGCCAGCCACTTTTTGGATGCCTTTTTTTCTTTAGGACGAAGACATGTCGATGAGGGCTCGAATATGGGTGGGGTCGACCTCGATACCTCGTTTACTGATAAGGTGGCCTAAAAATTTACCAAATTAAGCACCAAATTAGCATTTGTCTGGGTTGAGTTTCATGTTATATGTACGAAGTATCGAAAAGACTTCGGTTAGGTCTTAAATATGGGTCTATTTCTGGAGGCTCTTGCATAACATGTCGTCAATATAAACTTCGACTGACATGCCAAACAAGGGTTTAAACATGGTTATGACCAGGCATTGGTAAGTGACTCCCACATTTTTTAGGCTGAAGGGCATAACATTAAAGCAGTAAAAGCCTTGTTCAGTTATAAAGGAAGTTTTAAGTTGATCTTCAGGGAGGAGGGTACCTGATTGTAACCCGAAGTCGCGTCCATCATGGATAGTCACTCATATTTTGCAGTAACGTCAAGGAATGCTGAGATGACCGGGAGGGGAAAGGTAATTTTCGGATTATGCCTGTTGAGGTCTTTGAAATCGACGCAGATGCTGATCTTGCCATTCTTCTTGTGAACTGCCGCAATATCTTATATCCAATCAACGTACTTCACTTCTCAGATAAATCCTGCGACAATGAGCTAGTCTACTTCAAGGTTCACTGCTTCTCGATGCTGTATGGCCAGGTTATGCTTCTTATGTTTTACTGCTGAGGAATAGGGAATAAGGTCGAGGCGATGGCACGCAAGTTTGTGGTCGACACCGGACATCTCCTGGAATGTCCACGCAAAGATATTTTTGCTTGCTTGAAGGAAATCAGTAAGCTTGAGGCGTTTTGCCTCATCGAGAAAAGTTTTGATGAATGTACCTCGACCAGGTCCGTCGAGTTCGATATAAACAGTGGGTTCGATGGGTGAGATGGTATCTGTCGAAGGTGTGGGGATAGACAGGGATTGCTATGGGTGGCTTATGAGTTTCCTGGTCTGATCGATCTCCGAGTGCTCGCATGAACGGGCGAGGCATTGGGATCCTTTCAAGTTCCAAGTTCCTTCGAGAGTGGAAAATCAAAGGGGCTGGTGGTAGGTAGAAGGTATGGCACGCATGGCGTATTGCCAGTCATGCCTGAGGATACCAAGGTATTCTGACTTCTTATCAGTGACAAAAAAGCTTGTTTGAAGTATGATAGGGCGTGTGGTGACTGTTATACAGATTCGTCCGACTGCGACCTCTATGGCCCCATTGAAGCCTTTCAATTCGATAATGGCAGCGGTTATGAGGTTGGTTTTCCTCATGGCTTTGACAATTAGGAGAAAAAGGACATCAGCAGCACTCCCTGTGTCTATGAGCATTATGTGGAGGACGAGGTTTCGATCTTAATCATAATGACTAGTGAATGGAAATGGGGAAAACGGACGTGAGATGTATCACAGTTGATGAAGGAAATTCTTTCAAGTCGAGGGCGAGGGCTTGATTCAGGTAGGAGGGTGGGAAGTATCTCTGGATAGGTGAGTTTATAATATTCATCGACGCGCTTACGATTACTTTTGGAATGACCCCTGTCGATGTTGTTGACTTCGATAAAGCATGATCTGCAGATATGTACCATGGCCGGGTCAACTGTAGGGGTGGATTGATGTTAGAGGTAAGATCCGTCAAGGAAGCTGGGAAGGTCGGAAATATACTGGTGTAGATGACCTGGTTTGACTATGAGTTCGAGAGAGTGCTGGAGGGCAAAGTATTTATTGGTATGGTGACAGTTATATTTATGATTGGCGCAATAAGGTTTGCCTGCTTTGACTTCGATACAGAAAGGGATATGCAAAATAGGGTCTGCCTGTATATGTGGCAAAAGGGTGTTGAGAGGGGCTATGAGTGTGGGTAATACTGGATTTTGTCGCTTCTTGCGAGCTCCAGCGCTGTTATCGAAGTTAGGGCATTTGTGGCTTTCCGACTCCTATGAGGCGGGAGTGATCAGTGTTGTTGGAGTATAAGGTGGGTTTTGTCGAGGTTTGTTGATAGCTGGGGTCGAAGGTTGGCTCGGTGTATATGACTTGCGGAGGCGCTCGAGGTCAATATACCCGTCGCCCTTTGAGAGCATCTCTTCGAGTGTTTGAGGTTTGTGGAGAACTAGGTGTTCTTTAACTCGATTGTGATCAGGCAGGGAATTCGAGTATGCGAGTATAGCATTCGCATTGTCAAGGTTCTCAATATTCCGCGATTCATCGAGGAACCTTTTAGTAAAGGTTTTGAGTGTCTCGTTGCTGCATTTTCTGAAATTGAACAAGGCGTCGACACTGACTTTTATGTCCTTATTGAAAGAAAACTGGGCGAGGAAAAGCCGTGATAGTTGCTCGAAGCTTCGTATCGAACCATTTGGGAGGTTATGATACCATCGAAGGGGGTTGTCAGTTTGGCTGGCGGGAAAAAGGCGACATAACAGGTAGTCAGCTCTGGAATAAAGGCTCTGGGCATTTTGGAATTCGAGGGTCTGTGTTGCGGTATTTCACTACAACAAAAAGGCTAAAAAATGAAGGCAGTAGTCCATCGCTTTTACATAAAAATGAGGCCAATTGCCGTCGCTTTACCCGTCGCCGTTGTTTAGCTACATTTTTTAGCAGCACCACTGGCCGTCGATTTTCAAGGCCGACGCGACTGCGCAAACTCGTCGCTAATTTTCTACAACAATAAGCGGTAATTTTTTACCTAGTCAAAAAAGCATTTACTGGTAAATTATGACTATTAGAACATGTCGTTTAAATACGCCTATTAGGACATGTCATTTTTTTCCCGCTAACATGGGAAAACAAAACGATGGCAAAAACAACCGTAATTTAGTGGAAAAAATAATATAATTTTTTTCATTTTTTGGTATATAGAAACAAAAAATAACAATAACAAAGAAATAAAAATATTATTAATAAAAAAATATTAGGTATCATTATTCGCGGAATAAAAATTGTAAGATTACATAAATTTGGAATCATTAATAAAGAGAACTTTCTCTATCCCTTTACCATAATCTGACATTTACTTCAATCTTACTAACAAAAATATCTTCGAACAACTTGTTTCTCATTAAAAATGTAGAGTACTTGTTCTTTACATGCCCTTTCTAAAATAAGGTTTGGTCGCAACTCAGAAATCCTTTGAACTCTTGGCGTTTAAGTCACTTTTGGAATATTATTAATTTTCCCTCACCATGAATGGATTACCTGAGATAAGCACAAAACCAAAAATAAGGAATCATACAACCAAAATGTGAATTAAGTTAAAGAAAGTTGATTTCATTGAAATTCAGCAAAGTGATGCTTCAAGTATTAAGGTTTGTAGGGAGTCAACTATTCAAGTTAATGGAAAGAATTTGGGGCAAGTGCTGTTACATATAAGCAAAAATGTGAATCAACTACTAGTTTATTCTTCTGCCTATGATAAGCAAAGAAACACAAATTGAGAGAAATGGATATAGACCTGATATCATCTCTAATAAGATATCCCTCAACAGTCTTTGATCTTATAACCAGCTATATGATGCTGTGTGGTTACTGGATGATGCCTTAGTTCCTGGACTTCTTTCGACTACCATTACTTGGAGCATACTTGTTAGAGCTATAAGGACTAATAAGTCTTTTGCCATAATCATTTGATAATAAACTTTACCCCAAATATTTGAAAGTAATTAAAGATTGGGAAAAATGAAGCCACTCAGAAAACTTCCTAATTGTGCACATGGTGATGCCAGCGAGTAGTTGTTCTTTATTTTCTGGAGTTCAAGGATGGAAAATCAAAGCTACTAAAATCATCCCCCAAGATAGTTATTTTTTGCCAATCAATTGGATGAGTAAATATCCACATTAGTTTTGCAAATGTCATTACACAAAATGCAATGTTCAAAAGCAATCAAAATTCGGTGATTGCCTAAAACATCGTTAATCTGTCAATCCATTTACAAGGAATAAACAGTTCTAGCTAACGATGCATGTGAAAATTGGGTGTGCTTGTATGTTAATTAGTGATTTAGTATATCATGTATAAACGGCACGAAAGACTTATACTTTCTAGGTAGAAACTATGCATTATTAATAGATACCTGAGTATTGGCTTCAGAAAGAAAGGAAGAGCCGCTCGAAGATTCTCGACCATAGCTCTTTTATTTCACGATTATCCCCTTCATACTGTACACATCATGAATAAAATAGGGATTTATTTTTCCATGAACTCATCCATATTCGCATGCACAACATATTCATAAAACATTCAGTTGATATTTTGATGAACTAATAGGATCCGAGAATTTACTATTGCAAAACACAAAACAAATTCCTCCTCATTTATTCTTAGCAAGTTAGGTATCTAGTTTCTCTTGCTATCCCAATTTTTTGTACTCCCCTCCCAATCTATATTCTCCCAAGAAAATTTTTTCTCAATAATTTCCTTTTACAGTTTCCACAAATCGAGGGAAGAAACTTCTAAGGGGTGAACCAAGATATTTAAATTTCCATATAGTAGACCTTGAAAAAACATACTAGATTACACAATCTAGATGATAACAAAGATTCCTTTAGTAGAGGACACACCTAATTTAGACAAACACAATGGTACTTCAAATTCATGACGGTTTCATTTTACCCCTCAAATTAAAACTACATATCAATCTATATTTGTACTCAAACTGAGGGGCATCCCATTTCATTCAAATCATAGAATGCAACAGTTAAATTAAATTAGGACAAAATAGTTGCCGTGACAAGAAACACGGTTGCCGTATTTATAGTAATTGTACAACTGTGGTCCAACTAGTTCTACCATCAATTCCAAAGCTTTCTTCAAAAAATAGCTTTCTTACTGTTCCAGATGACAAAATTCGAAGTAAACATCAAACAATTACACAAAATAGAAACATCCATTAAAATGTAAACTAACCAAGAATAAAAATATTAAATAATTCAAAGAATCGAAGTTGAGATCCAAACATACCAAACAATCAAGTAGATACTTGACAATACATGCACCTGAGTGATAAAAAAAACAATACCTCCCAACTTCTTCAAGCACCCTGGAATGTCAATATTGCAAGTAAACATCAAAGAATTACACCAAAACAAATAAAAATAAGTCAATTATATCAAGTTAGATTATACCAAGCAAACCCTTATAAGTTTTTGCTCCAAAATGATGGAAAACAAATCCTAACTTCCTCAGCACTCTAGAAATTTCAAATTTCAAATAAACACAAATTAGCAAATAATGGCAAAAGTAAAACTAACATGTTACAGCTAAAATTTTGGAGTTGAATTGATTGACATATGCAACCTGAGGCATGTTTGCCAAGATAAAGCGAATGCTCCAGACTAACTGTTATTGTAAAGCTTATACTCCCATCTCAAAACTCTGATAAGATTGTTATCATTAAGTAAATGTATATGTATTCTTTAATGTTATATCGCTCAAGCCATTATTGAAAAGTTCTAAATTATTCAAGTTACAATGTCCTTTTTTTTCTTTTTTTTATTGAATCAGAGAATCGCAACAGAGGTTATTATCATACAAAAAAAAAATAGCTGAGGGATTAAAAGTACTACATACTTTGAAAGCTAACTCTCATAGGACAAAAATGTAACCTGCTGTTGGTGATTATCTCAGCACAATGGATTGGGGTTCTTGCTTTTTATTTCTAAAGACGTAAGAAGTTCACATAACTACACCACCAGAGATATCTAAATTGTGCCCGGATAATATCCCAATCAACTGAGCTAGGCACGACCCACATTCGACACATTTATTCGCTTGCATCTTTGGACTCATTTTGAATGCCTGTAAATACAATCCTACCTTGTTGTGTATTCATAAGTTCAGGAATCTTGTCTTGCTATTTCGTCACAAACTTAGACAAGAATACCTTCCAATTCTGTTGTAGCTCTGAGGGGATATTTACATCTTTCTTAAGCTCAATACCCTTTGAAAAGAGAATTTAAAGAACTAAGCACCTGGGAATAATCCTCCTCTCTAGACTACGAATCATAAGATAGGGGTATTTTAAAACCTTTGAAGCATTCCATCAAAAAAAATTCACAAAGAAATCCATCAATTTCTTGATCGTTTTTTCAGAAGATTTCACAAACATGGGTTGAAGTTTGAAGGCTAAGAAAAATTCTCCTTCTGACTAACCGAAATTCTTATAAGTTACCATTTTCATCTCACATATTGATTCACTTGGTATCAACATTTCTACAGATCTTATGAATCCTTTAGTTTTAGGATTTAAGCCCAAATTATTAGCCTTCTAAATGGCCACCTCTAGCCTGACAGATTTTTGCATCAGTGCGAACGGCTGACAACTGATTAACATTGATATATTTGCAAGCTCAGAATCTGACATCCCTAAAGATTTGAAGAACTCAAACTTTCGTTTAAGGGTTTGTTATGGCTTGGCTATAACAAGTATAGAAGGGAGTTTGTGACAAAGTTTGCAATTTGGGCATCGCTGAAACCATGTTTTCTGAACAACTCAACAGCAGTATCTGCATCTTATAAAGATTTGATTCTGATCATCCTTGAAACCTTAGTAGCTGATTCTAACGTGTACCCAAATGAGTTAACAAGGTAAGGAATAGTGGGTGATTTCTCATTTGTTGATTCTAATACTAATTTGAGAGATTGGGTTTGAAGAAACCAAAAATGGGGTCCTGTTGTTGTTAAAGGAACTCTAGTTCGTACAATTAGAAGTTGTTTGCATAGAAAACAAAACATTTTTTGGGTTAAATTAGAGGATGGGTTTTCGATTAAACTTACGGATTTAAAGAATTCAAATGATTTGAGCTGCTACTGCTGCCTTCTTCAAACTTCCTTAAAAATATAACATTGAACCCGCAAGTTGCAATGCCCAAAACTACTTAACACTCTAAAACCCATACTCATAATTATAAAGGCAGTTTGTAGATTAGTCCATGAGCAACCAAGTTCTGCTACTAATTTCATACTGAAGAAGCCCTTTAAAAATATCATTTAAAGATTACAAGAGAGCTCCATACATATAAACGGCAATCACATAGGAAAATATCTATCACAAAATTCACAATTCAAATAAAATTAAGAACTTCAGATAATAGATTTCAATAGGGAACTCACCTTGGAAAATAGGAAATGGAATAACATAGAAAATCAATCACCCATGAATCACATATGAGATGTAATTAGGATCTGACCCACCAATCTGTGATTTTTCTTAATTAAATTCCATCTTCTATCAATTGCTTCATATGCATTTCAATTGAATTATGACCCCTCTCTCTCTCAACTTCTCTTGATCAATTAAAAAGAAATCATTGTGAAATCATCATTGAGCTTAGCTTGAATCCCTAATTAAATTGACTAAGATGGTGAAAAGTAAAAACTTTGTAGAGCGTAATAAACCTAAGAAATAGAAAAGGGTAATTACGGGGAAGCTTAAAGAGGATAAGAAATCCCCGTGAAAAAGCGGGGAGATGCAAAGGAAAACGAAGGCAACCTAGTCAATAATTAGTGGCATGGTGCCTTGTCGATTTCATGAGTCGCAATTTTTCATTTTTGTTGCTAGTGTTTGCTGAGTTTTGGGGCACGAAAATTAGGGTGTATCTCGATAGCAAGAAGTTTGGGGCTAATAGAGTTATTTAGTCAATTCTAAGAGTTGGGTTTCGGACTCGCACTGACCTGAATGGCCGGTTGTACTTTTTGGCCGATGTCCTATTGTGCAGCATATACAGGATGAGGGGGGGGATCGAGATATTCAAGGATGGTGGAGCCGGTAGGAGGAATAGTGTGGGGAGCACCTTCGGCCTGGATACGGCCCTGGGCTGCTCCAAAGGTGGGTTGGGGTCCCAGACGGGCACGGGCAGACATGTGCGACGGATCTGGTGCTTGTGATGGGTGAGCAAGTTCTAAAGGCTAGAGTTTCTGCAGTTCTCGAATGGTGTTGCATAATTGGTCGATTGCCCGGTTCTGTCTGCTCTCACCGTCCAGACGGTTGTTCCATTTTTTTTCCAGCTCCAGGTGGTGGCTTTCACGCTCTTGGTTAAGTTTTGCATGGCGGCGCTCCTCGGCTTGGCGACTTGTTGAGATAGTAAGGCTATTTGAGCGACCATTCAGCCGATGGAGATGCCGGCATGGATTGAACTGGAGCGGAGGGTGGGTGCCATTGAGGAGAATCTGTGGAAGTTGAAAAGGAAGGGAGTTAAAAAGAAAAGGAGATTGGTAGGGTGGGAAGCACAGACGGCGCCAATTGTAGGGGCCTAACTTTTTTAGAAGGGGAAGTTGGCTCTAACAACACAGGGTTGTTCTTCAATTAAAGGGATGCAAGAAAATAATTTAAAGTACGAGCAATCTATAAACAAATACTTGCGTAGAGGCCCGAATGTGACGCTCTACCACCTCTGATGAGTACTTTTAAGAGTGCTTTTATTGCCGGAGAGTAATCGAAGGTTCGAGTAGTGGGTTTTACAAGGTGGTCGAAGGTAAACTGCCAAGGGGTTGGGGGGAATTTTTCTAACCCTCCCTTGCCCCATCTATCCTATTTATAGAACATAGGATGGGCTGAGTCACCAAGGTTAGGTCAGATTATAGGGGTACTATTCGGATATCCCGGTAGGGGTATGGATGCCAAACATGTTTATACTGTCACTGTAACAGTTATGGGAGATGTCTCTGTACTTTGGTACTGTGGCAGTGGTTGGGCCTGCCACTGTAGTTGCAAGGAGCAATTACTGCGCCGTCATGTCTGATTAGCTGGCCGCCTGTCCCATCATATTTTGACCATGTGCAGATATGGTCAAAGGATTTCTGCTGTGATGTGTGTAGTCCATCCTCGAGGCTTGTTCGGAGTTGAAGCTTCATCTTCAGGGGATCTATGGAAGGCTTGTTTTGAGGATTGAATGGGCTTCGATACATTTGGGTAGGCAGTGAAGTAACCTTCGAGTGTCTGGGTAGGGTCAAAGCCAGCAAGTAGGCAATTACATACACTTTAGCTGCTTTTGATAATAGAATATTCTTGCTAGACTTGGACTATGCTTTTGTGCTGTATTCATTCATGGGATAATTATTTAGAAAAATCACATTTCACAATAGTCATTGATTCTCTTGTTTAAACTAAAATCTCATCATGACTAGAACCACATGCGGATAACAGTAGAGACTTTGTACCTAATGCTATGTGGGGATCTAGCCTTTTTGCAAGCTTTGAGTGTTATTACATAAATTCTTTCAAGATTCAACATTTTCTTTTTCGATCTCATTTTTTATAATCATTTGTCGATGGTTACTTCAAGTTCAAGTTAGTTTAATAGAATAGTCTCTATACTTGATTCGAGATGAAAATGATACTATGTGTGACCGAAGATATGATAATAGGCATTTTATTTTTACACCTTTTTGGCCTTCGTCTATGCTTACCCAACATTTTATTTGCTTGCAGCCCCTTGTGCCTTATAATATGCCATTCGTTTTTTACCCAAATCTTTTATTAGTTTACACGTTTGTTCTGAGACTTTTCAGTAGAAAAAAAGAGAGGAAGAAGAAGTAATTTTTGGGGGAAAGATGAATATAAGAAAGCGGAGAGTAACCATTTCGTTATAGTGGTAGAGATGGATATAAGAAGATGGTTTTTCCAATAATTTTATGGTACATCATATTCTATCTGTACTCGTTGTATGAATATAATAGTGAAAGAAGGTGAACTCAAAATGAAGAAGGAGGGGGAAGAAGTGTTATATTCCATGTGTACTTAATAAGAAAAAAGAGCGACAGGAGGTGGACTAATTTTAAGAAAAGATAGGAAGTTCGTGTAACTATTAGTCTCAGAATGCCAGCAAAACACCTACTTCGTCATGTCCCTTCCTTTACCTATATTATAACTTTTTCAAGACCTGTTTGATCTTGAATTTAGCATAGTCAGTTTAGTGGAGATGAGAGATAGGGATTCTATGTTAGTTAACTTGGCACCATCTATGACAATTGATTTCCTGTCTATGAGACCTTCCGCCTCATATTACGTTGTTTTTTTGATGAAATATGAATCATTTGTTACATCTTGTTCATATTCATATTTCACACAGAGTGTTTGCTAGAAAATTCTCAGTGATTTTGAGTAACCACCATAAGAGGCCTAAGTTGAAACAACTATCCAATATAGTATTCTAACTATTGTTGAGTAATATGTTGAAAACTGGGTATCTAATTAACTATGCGCGCACACACACCAAGTAATTGTAGTAGCCTACTCGCAGCCTTTGAACAAACAGCCGAAGCCCACTTCATAGCCTACTCGAATATATCGAAACCCTCTCAACCCCTAAACTAGGCTCCTTAGAAATCCTACAGATACAAACCTTTGACACCGAACAGAACTTTGAGAAGGGATCAGTACATTGCAGTAGACAACCTTCGACCATATCTAAATACGGTCAAAGTATGATAAGACAGACAGTCATCTCGCCGGACAGAACTTCCAGAATAAATTAACGTCCCAGCAGCAGGTATCCTTCGACCTCACTATCACGCGGTGGAAGCAAGATAGGACAGACGACTACCTCATCAGATAAGACAGCGCATTGATTGGCATGTGCATCAATAGAGACAAGCCTAACCACCGCGTCGTTCAGATCCATCACCAATAAATGCAGCAGTAACAGTATCGACAAGACCGGCGTCTGTCACTCGCCGGGATTTTCTGACAACATAATCATGTAAACCGGACCCACACCTGGTGACTCAGTTCCTTATGCTTCTATAAATAGAGGAGAGGGGAAACCAGAGTGGGGCTAGCAAAATCTTCTCCGGCCTTTGTATCTTTACCTTCGACCACCCAGAAAACCTATACTCGAACCCTCTAATTAATTCTTCAGTAATATAATCTGTCTTAAAAATCCTCATCAGAGGTCGTAGAGAGTTACATTCAGGCCCCTCCTAAAGTATTTGCCTTTAGTTTTATCTTATCATTGGCCGATTTCTTGTCACTTTTGATTGAGGATTGAGTTTACTTTGTAAGGATCAACTCCTCGTCCAAACAGAGTTCGTCCCCTACAATTGGCGTCGTCTGTGCTACCCACCTTACCACTCTCCATCTCTTGCTCCCATCCCCTTGTTCTCCATACCAACAATTCATCCTCAATGGCACACACACTCCGTTCAAATTCCACCCAGGATGGAAATCCCATCGACGGAGTCGCTGCCCAAATAACATTACTATCTCAACAAGTCGCTCTGGCAGAGGGGCGCCACTAGAACTAACTGAATCAGGAACGTGAAAACCATCATTTGGCATTGAAAACAGAGTGGAATCGCCATTTGGATGATGAAAACTGACAAAACAGAGCAATCAATGAGCTGCGCAACACCGTCCGAGAGCTACAAAGATTATAACCCTTGGAACCTGCTCGTCCGTCCCAGGCACCTGACCCATCGCGCATTTCTGCCCGCATCTGCCTTGGCCCTCCTCTAAACCTCGAGTTACCCCCAGTTAATGCTATGGCCGAAGGTATTCCCCATATTATTCCCCCAGCTAGCTCTATCCACCTCGGGAATCATCCCACCGAAGACTCTTTCGACTTAACCCATCGTACCTCCAGACAACCTACACGCCGTCCTGCTCGAGAACGACTCGGGGAACACAGTGCTGACTTTGTACCACATACTCGACCTCACAACCTTTGAATCTACCAATCTCCCCCTTATCCTCCATACATTACACAGTAGGAATTCAACCACAAAATACAACCAGTCATCCGTGTTACCGCGAGTCCAGCTACAGACACATGGAGCTGCCACAATAACCCGATTTGCCCTAAACTTTTGGCAATCCAAATGCCCTCTAACTTTCGCGATCCCAAACTCAGCAAATATCGTAATACAGACCCTAAATCCCACATCCTCGAATTTCGAAATGCCCTGAGCCTATACTCTACGGCTGACTATCTTTTATGTCACCTTTTTCCAACGAGTCTTATCGATAACCCCCTTCGATGGTACCACAACCTCCCAAATGGCGTGATTCGTAACTTTGAGCAACTTTCACAAATTTTCATCGCCCAGTTAACCTTTAACAAAGACAGAGAGGTCAGAGTTGACGCTCTTTTCAAGTTCAGAAAATTTGGCAATGAGACCTTCGAAGCCTTCGCCCGAAGATTCCTCGACGAATCTCGTAAAATTGAAAACCTCGACTGCTCAAATGTAATTTTGGCCTACTCGAATGCTCTGCCTGATCATAGCCGAGTAAAAGAACATCTCGGTCTTCACAAACCCAAAACACTCGAAGAAATGCCCACGAAAGTCAGCGGATATATCGACCTCGACTGCCTTCAAGAGTCCCTCAAACAGAGCCAGCCTCCGCAAATAATAACTTTCAATAAAACTCGGCAACATACCCACTCTGCCACCACACCCCTGATCGCCCCTGTCTCATAGGAGACTGAGAGCCGCAAACGCCCCATAAATGATAACAGCACTGAAGCGCGCAAGAAGTGACTAAAGCCTATTTTACCTATACTAACTATTCCCCTCAACACCGTTCTACCATACATACAGGCAAACCGCATTTGGCACATTCCTTTCCCCATCGAAGTCAGACCAGGCAAATCTTTATGCGTCAACCACAAATGCAATTTTCATCATACCAATAAATGCTTTGCCCTTTAGTGCTCACTCGAACTTATCTTCAGAGTGGGACGTTTGCACCAATATATTGCAGACCTACCAAGCTAGCTTGATGGGTCCTACCTCAAATCCCTATCAAGCCCTACTACTGACCTAACTGAGGTACACATCTGCAGAGTCAAGCTTATCAAAGTCAGCAATATAGACATTCGACTCCCCAAGAGCAAACGAAAGCGTGTAGAAGAATGTTATAAGCTCACCTATAAGGAGAAATTCCTCACCCTCTTGCCAGAAACCAGCCATCACCCTCAACTTGAAGGCATCTCTTTCATCGACTGTGATACTTCACACGTCCATTTTCCTCATTCCGATCCATTAGTTATCATGATTAAGACCGAGAACCTCGTTCTCCATACAATGCTCATAGATATTGGGAGCGCAACCGACGTCCTATTTCTCAAAATAGTCCAAGCCATGAAAAAAACAGACCTTATAACATTAGCTAACGTCGAGCTAAAAGGTTTCAATGGATCAATAGAAATCACTGTCGGCCGCATTAGTCTACCGTCACTACAGGTCCCATTACCCATCAAACCAACTTCATAGTCATTGACCAGAAGTCTGAATAACTTGGTATACGCGGATGAGACTGGCTTCATGCCATACGCGCTATACCTTCAACCTATCAACAGACCCTTCGATTCAGCAATCACGAGGGTACTTAGAACTTAAAAAGTCCTCAATGCCTTGCCCGCTCATGCGGGCACCTAGAGATCGACCAAACACGAAAACTTGTCAACGGCCCATAACAATCACAACATCTTCCTATACCTTTAACTTCGACAGATACCACATAACCCATTGAACCCACTGTTTATATCGAACTCGATGGTCCTGGTCAGGGTACATTTATTGGAACCCCCCTTAATGAGTCTGAATAGCTCAAACTTTCCGAGAACCTTCGAGCAAACAAAGATATCTTCGTCTGGTCATTTTAGGAGATGCCCGGCGTCAACCCCCACCTGGCGTACCATCGCCTTGATCTCATCCCCTATTCCTCAGAAGTAAAGCAAAAAATGTATACATTAGCACCACGACTTCGAGAAGCTGTGAACCTTGAAGTTAATAATTTCATAGCCGCTGGGTTTATTAGAGAAGTGAAGTACAAAGATTAGATATCGAACATCGTGGCAGTACCAAAGAAAAATAGCAAAATCAGAATCTGTGTCGACTTCACTGACCTCAATAAGCATACACCAAAGGACAGTTTCCCCCTCCCATCTATCTCAGCATTCCTCGACGTCACCGTTGGACACGAACACCTATCTATGATGGACGCGGCTACTGGTTACAATCAGGTACCCCTCCTCCCTGAAGATCAACTTTAAACTACCTTTTTAACCAAACAAGGCCTTTAATGTCTCAATGTTATGCCATTCGGCCTTAAAAATGCCGGTGCCACCTACCATTGCCTCGTCCCAACTATGTTCAAACCCTTGCTTGGAAAGTCAGTCGAAGTCTATATTACTGACATGTTATGCAAAAGCCTCCATAAGAATACTCATATTCAAGACCTAACATAAACCTTCTCAATACTTCGCACGTACAATTTGAAACTCAACCCATATAAGTGTAAATTTGGCGTGCCCTCCGACAAATTTTTGGGTCGCCTTATCAGTAAAAGCGGGATAGAGATCGATCCCATACACATTCGAGCCCTCATAGACATGCCTTCGCCCCAAACAAAGAAAGACGTCCAAAAAATAGTTGGCAGGATAGCAGCCCTTAACCATTTCATTTTAAAATCATCTGACAGCTGTGCTTGGCTTTTTTCCCTTTTACGCGAACAGGGTTCCCACAAAATGAAAAGAAAAACAACCCTGAGATCAATTGGACCCCTGAGTGCAAATAAACTTTCCTTGAACTTAAAACTTATCTTGGCTGTCCACCTATTATCAGTACTCCTATCGAAGGCGAGACACTCTCTTTATTCCTCGCTACTGCAGAAACTTCTATCAGTTCAGTGCTTATTCGACTTGATTCCCATATCAAAAAACCTGTATATTTCATCAGCAAAACCCTCACCCCAGTAGAAACCCTGTATTAAAAACTCGAACTTTTACTCCTCACACTTGTCTATTCTGCCCGTAAGCTCATACCATATTTTTAGGCTCATCCCATTCGCGTCATTACCAGTTACCCCATTTGAGAAGTACTCAGCAAAAAAGAAAAATCCAAGCGAGTGCAACAGTGGTCCGTATACCTTGGCAAACATCACATTACCTTCGAGAAACAAATATCCCAGAAAGGCCAAGCAGTAGCAGATTTTCTAGCCGACTTCCCGGTCGAAGATATAAATTCGGAAGAACACGAAGATGATCTCACAGACTATAAACCCGAAGAACTAGATCTGTGGAACCCTCTCACTGGATGGCGTTTATGCACAAACGGATCAGCAGGACCTAATGGCTCATGAATTGGTATTGTTCTAGTAACACCCACTAATGATCGCATAGAGAAAGCCCTAAAACTTTATTTTGAATGTTTCAATAACGAAGCAGAGTATGAAGCCTTGATCCACGGCCTCGACCTCACACTCGACCTCGGCATCCCCAAACATGTAGTCTTCACAGATTCCCAAACTTGCGAATGGACGGTTACCCGAAAAATCCACAATCACACATTATCCTCAGGGAGAAAATCGACATGCAGACGCCCTCGCCTACATAGCAGCTATTCTCGACCACTCAGAGTCGCGGACACTTCATATCGAAGTACTCGAACGCCCTAGTATCGATTAGATAGAAATTAATACCATCAGTACTGGGGGCGAGAGTCACGATCACGGTGATTGGTGAAAACTATTCCTTTACTACTTCAACAATGCTACTCTCCCAGATTATCCCTAAGTTAAATGCTCCATCCTGGAAAATTGCCGCAGATATGTCATCCACAAAAACCAATTACATCGCAAATGCCCAAATGGCGTCCTCCTTCGATGCGTATCCTAAACCAAAGCCTCTCAGATCTTAGCCAAACTTCACGAAAGAGCCTGCGGTGCTCATATTGCTGGTCACTCTATGGCCCTTCGAGCTGTTACCCAATGATTATTTTGGCCCGATATGAAGAAACAAGCTTCAGACTATGCCAAACAATGTGACAAATACCAGCATCATGCCCACAATATCCATTGCCCCTCTAGAGACCTCCATGTCAGTAAAGTTTCCTGGCCAATCAAAAGATGGGCCATCGATCTCATTAGACCCTTCCCCAAAGCCTTAGGTAGCTGAGAAAACATCCTTGTCGCAAGCGACTACTTACTAAATGGGTCGAAGCTGTCCCTTTATGCCAAACAAGAGAAGAAGAAGTTATGAAATTCTTGTAGGAAAATATTATCACTCGCTTTGGCTGCCCCCATATGATTCGATGTGACAATGCTCCCCAGTTTGTTGGAAGCAAAGTTAGAAACTTCCTCATAAAACACAACATCATTCTCTCACCATCAACACCTTACTATCCTCAGGGCAACGGTCAAGTCGAAGCAATCAACAAAGCAATTGGTGACGGTCTTAAGAAGAGAGTCGATGCAAAGAAAGGAAGATGGGTCCAAGAGTTATAACACGTCATCTGGGCTTATCGCACAACACCAAGAAAATCTACAGGATGCACCCCTTTCCTCCTGACATATAGGACCGAAGCTGTGCTACCAACTCAATTTGAAGTACCCACCCGAGACCCTAACCTCCCAGGTAAAGATAATGAGTTCGAACTTGCGTGCAACATGTTATGGATTGACGAGACCAGAGACCGAGCTATCGCCAACCTTGGCCGTTACCACATTTCACTTCAAAAATCCTATAACAAGAGAGTTTAACCAAGAAGTTTCAACATAGGAGATCTAGTGCTTCGACACATCAATCAGGCAAGCCGAATCTTGGGAAGTACCCTACATCGTCTACGATAAAACAGACAAGGATTCCTATTACAAAATGACGGAAGAAGAAGAACCCCTACTGCACCCCTGGAATACAATACAATTGGCTTCCTACAACAGGCCATATCTACAATCCTGTACAGCTGATGTAACCCAGAATATTCAAAAAACAAGCTGTTCCATTCCAACTTCGTCTACTGTTTCATTTTTCAATTCTTTGTTGAACATAGGTATCATGTCCACCCTCGCCCCGACTGATACTTGGGGACGACCTTGAATTGTTCTAAGTCTCCAATTTTGAGTAAACTCGAAGGGCAAGGAAATTTGAAAGACCGGACCCTCAGGGATGCATCGGAGGTGATCAAATATTGCTTCTCTGTGGCTTAAGCCTTTGAAGTCTAGCCCACTTCCAGGTTGAACCTAGGTATCATGTCCACCCTCACCCCGACTGATACTTGGGGGCAACCTTGAATTGCTCAAGTCTCCAATTTTGAGCAAACCCAAGGGGCAAGGAAGGTCGGAAGACCGGACCCTCAGGGATTCATTGGGGGCGATCAGCTACACTTCCTCCAGGCTCCGAAAACGTCGAAGTCCAGTCCTTTTCTCGGTTTACTCTGGGTATCACGTCCACCCTCACCCCGACTGATACTTGGGGGCGACCTTGAATTGTTCAAGTTTCCAACATTCGAGCAAACTCGAGGGGCAAGGATTGTCGAACGACCGAACCCTCAGGAATGCGTAGGAGGCGATCAGTTAATTTTTGGGTTTCCTAAAGGTATCACGTCTCCTCGGCCTGAGTAATACTCAAAGACGACCTAGAAGTTGTTCAAAATTTCAAACATCGTTGTGGCTTCGGCAATCGATGTCCAGCAGAACGTTTAGAGCTCGATCTATATATCTCAAATACTCTTCAGACTTTGATCATACTACAGTCAATTAAACATATCAACTTCCTATTTCAAATAGATCAAATGTCTACTTCTAAAATACAAAAACACTCGCTAATGCCATCACATGCAGAGAACACTCAGCATATTACCCATCAGAAGAAACAGTTGCAGTATAATTCAAAAATTAATCAGCAAGAGTCCAAAAAAAAGGAAAATCAACAGCATGTGTATTCAAATTACAGATATTCAAGGAAACCAGAATCAATATATTCAGCATCAACCGCAGAAGTTCAACAGATAAGAAAAAATAAATAAACCCCCCCTAATGAGTTCCAATACCTACAGAAAACCACAAACATCGTTCACAATATTAGAACTTAACATCACAACCAGCTGAAGAAGACATGTGAATCCTACCTCAAAATACCTCTCGAGGGCGTGGCTGCACCCTCTGGCTCCACAGTCGCCCTAGCACAACCAACCTCGGCAGCCTCACGCAACCCTTCGATCAGACCATCAGAAGTTCCACCAATGGGCGCTACACGAAGAACACTCTCAACATCACCCCCAATACCCCCAAGTGCTTCCTCAACAACGTTCACCTCCCCTTCCTTCACCTGCAATTCATTCCCCTCCAGAAGTCCCAGAGAAATAGGATAAGGCTGCAACGTATCGCATCAAACCCCATATCATCAAAAAAAAAATTCAGCCTCACCTTCTCCATGCACCCCATATCATACTGCCCCTGGAAACCCACCTTGTGTTCCGTTTTTGCTTTCTCACACACCTTCAGCTTGGCCGACCACTCTCGCTCCAACCTTGACCGCTGTTGCTAGAGCCTCTCATCGTAAGACTCAGTAAGCACATCTATATCTTGCTTCAGCCTCCTGACTGGAGATACCCATGATGCCTCCTTCCCACGAGACAGATCTAGATTTTCCTTTGATTGTCGCAGTTTCGCCTTCACCGACTTCATTGTCTTGTTACAAGTCTCTACCCAGACTTCCGTCTGCTAAAATTACTCAAGATATCAGTGAACCTCAAAACTCGGGCAATTAGCTAAAAACTTCGAAATATCGATACACAAGCTATATAGAGTTACCTGAGACATGTGCTTCTTTATCTCCTTTAAATCTTCGTCAGGGTCATCCTCCCAGAGCTTGACCATCGACGCCTCCTTCGCCACAGCCTACTCCTGTCGCTCAGCTTCCGTCATTTCTTCATCTTCCTTCATTGTATCATCCTCCCCATGTACCTTGCATCTCGTATGTTAAATAACTTTTGATTGTTGCACCTTAGGGGCTTCGGGCACAACTTGACCCTTCCCATTCTCGGCTTGAGAAGAAACCTATTTTGCTTCCATCATCGAAGCCTCTTCACCTCCTTCGGCCACTGGCGCTGCTTGCTTCTCACCCCTCTGCGACCTCGGCACAAACTGGTAATTCCTCGTCAACTTTTCTCTTCCCATTTCCTTTTTTTCTTTCAAAACACCTACCCCTCTTTTTCTCTTTGATCGCTTTGGCGTAGCGGGTACGTCTCGAAGCTGGGAGTCCCCCATTTTCTCCTTTGCCTCCTGATCTTGAGACTATCAAACACTAAATTTACCCATTATTCACTAGCCTGGAGCAGAGTATCAATGTAATTTACCAGATTATCCCATGATGAACTTCCCAGACCTGCAGAAATAAAGCAAAACACAGTTATCACTTATTTTAGAAGTACACCAACAACAAATCTTCGACAACAAACTTACTTCTATTAAATACCCTATGATGTAATTTGTACGGGTCATCGTTATCTATATTGTCGTAGTTACCCCTTACTATCAGTAAATCGTTATTCTACCCCTGGCCTGTTAAGCACAGATCAAAGAACCAAGTCTTCTCTGGGTAACATTGGATGTGATATGTCCCCGGGTTTTGACTAGCCTTCCTCGAATAAAAGGTGACAATGCCGAACCATTTAATTAAACCTCGACCCTCACCAACCAATTTCACATTCATCCCCTCTATCGCCCTCATAATCTCATAAAAATTACTGTTCATCTACACCAGAGCCACCCCCCAGAAATTTAGCACTTCTTTCACAAGTCGCCGAAGAGGCAGCTCCAATCCCAGTCAAATTTGACCCCTATAAGCCATAATCCCTTCCCTAGGGTTTGATTTGAAAGTCAACCCTGCCTCCACCATACTCAGTTGCACCCCCACCTTCGAGAGATCTAATTTTGTGACAAACCGATCTAACCTAACCCTATGTTTTGCGGAAACGGCATCCTCGATCTTATCCGATTCAGTCGAATCCTCGTTATCACCCCCCTACACCTTATCCCCCTCCCCACTACCTGAAGGTTCTGTACCACATCCCTTCCCCCATACTGTTTCCTCTTCATTACTATCTTTGGTCACTATCGTCCTTCGATGTTTCGTGACCGCATCATCTCCAGCCGGCAGAATAATCGACAACGGGGCCTCGGTCACCATATCTAACACCTTTAAATCGCTACTCTCGCCCTTTGGGTCTCGACCAGATGTACAAGCTTAGAACTTCTCAACTACTTCATCCACCAGTTCCTGCCTCGAAGCCTGACGGTTATGCATTTTTTGCCTGCAGAAGAAGAGGCACGACATTAGGGTGGAAAACTTGACAATCCCGTGACTATCACCCTTATCCAATCTATCCCCTCCAGATATTTTTCCTACCGCAAAAATCAGACACAATAACTCCAAATAAATAAATAAAAACCCCAACAAATTTCTAACTGGGTCGAAACCCAGTTCTGCCAAGCCTCCATAGTCCCGAAAATAACCTCATCACTCCAAATGCAAAGTCTCTTACCCACCCTCTCAAGAGAATAAACATGACAGAGATCAAGTGACTTACCAGTGGTTAGCAGCCCTCTCCTCGAACGAGCAAGATCAGACCAGCAAAAGATGCAACCACCCCCACGTTTGAAATAACGTATGTTCTCTTCTCCCAATCTTTTGATTGTCACCATAAAATAACACAGTAATTACTGTACTCTCACTTATATACCTATCAAAAAAATTAAACTGCCTCGATTTACTCACCACTATCATTACGACGACCCCACTGCCCCGGCTTTTCGGCTCCAATATCATTTGACCACTTTACCCCTTGTACTTCCCACGTGCGCACAATACCCTTACTACCATCAACTCACAAAACCCAAAGCTCTTGAACCCTTTTTTCTCACCTACTCGAAGCCAAACAGTCCAGTCTAAATAGCCAATCATTACCCTTTGTCCGTTTTATGAGAAAAACAACATCATTACTTTTTGCACACTGCCCCAGGCGCTCGTATCAGTCAGACCGACCAGCCGTCTGAGCTATCAGAGCAACTAGTCAAATCAAACCTAATCTTCGACATATTCCTGCACTCGAATACTCGACCATTTCACGCCTTGAACAATCATCAGTACCTAGCCTCGGCAAAATTCATTTTAATATATTGGCCTTTGACATTCAGCACGCTCCTTAACTCAAAGGTTTAAAACCTTTGACCAAATACAGTCGTAAGTTCGACTAGTCAAAAACCTCCGGCTTGCAGAAAAATTATTCAGCTTCACCACAGTTTACTTTTCCCTTCGACATACTCATTTTTATCTTCGAACAACACAAACTACATATTTCGACAAACTATATCGTCCATTCCATATCAGACATTATCATTATTACCAACAGTTCGACAAACACGAGTTATTCAAAGAAATAATTTTTCAATTAAAAAGTAGCTAACATTTCAACCCTCTTACATAACAATAAAGAAAAGACAATATAAACTAAAGAAAAGAAAAACACAATCATATTTCAGAGGACCATAGTTATTAGTAGGCTGCTCCACTTCGACAAAGGCCACAGCATCTGTATCCTCCTGGTCAACAATATCCTCTGTGAAGCCCTCAAGGGGAGACATCCAATAACCAGGGAATGACCCCATCATCTACAGTATCCCCCACCAGTATGCGAAGGCATCTCAAGAATTGGAGCTCCGCGTTCCACCTCAAAAAGATTCAGTATTTTTGCGTCAATGTCTTCTTTCAGGCCACACCGCCGTCGCTGCCCCAGCAAGCCTCCCTATGAGCCTAACTCTCGCAGCAGCCGGATCCTTTTGAACGGGAATATTTGTTTCCATTTCAATACGAGCAACAAAGAAGAACAACAAGAAAATCTCACAGAAAGGTGAGAAGTAATCTCTACAATAGTTTTTTTTATACTTGCAAACCTACCACAACTTTCCCTCTTCCGTAGCCAAATTAATGACAATCTTTCATTTTCAACCTCGCAAAGTCAACATGCAACCTCTCCAACTTCCTAGACTTAACTGATTCTTTGGTGCATGCACACAAACCTCATTCCTGGGGACCTCTATTTGAGCACATCACCCACATCGAGCATTCGACCATCACAACCATCGTTTATTACAAAGCAGCATTTCATCCTACCTTCGACTATAATTCATTCTGACTATCATAACCAGATAACACTAAACCTTCGTTCATCATTTCCTTCGAGCTCATCACAGTACCTCGCGCCAATAAGAGTATTTGCTTACATTTTTCTACATAATATAAGTACAAAGAAAATACTCTGTCCATTCCAAATAGTAAATTCAACAGATAAATTATATTTCTTCTATCAACCCTATACAACAAAATAGCCCCTCCCCCCAAACATAGCAAAATAGAAACTCAAAACATTCCCCCCTCAACTCGAAGTCCTACTACCGGAAGGACCCGCCCCGTTCGCCACATTCTGCTCTACGATGATCTCCTCAGCACAAACGTGACTTTTAGCCAGTGCCATCAAAAAGGGATAGCATCATTCAATAGTCATAAATTAAAACCTCAACTGTTCTTAAAGATAAGAATATGGGTTGCCATTAAAAAAATCCTTAAGCCCTGCTTCCACAAGGTTCCGTATGTCCCAGGTCAGGTTATGTTCACCAAAATACTTCACCTACAGTTCCACAAATTTTCACCCAACTCAACGCTCATGAGAAAACCCCATCCTATTCTGGTAACGTGTGCTCGACGTTGTATCCATCCAAATGATAAGAATATGGAGAACAGAGCAGAAGACTATTACTGATGAAAGAAGATAGAGTGTGCCTCCAGAATAGCCCATATTTATAGGCTTCAATGTATTTATTACCTTATAACAAACTGCATCCCATAAAAACCCCTTTTTACTACTTTCCCAAAAAATAAGACTGTCAAACCGCCCAAATTCCAAGACCGAACAGTTTTCTCAGCGAACACCTTTCCACATAGCTTCAAGACCTTCCCTGAGAGGTGGCGAATGTAGTAACCTAATCGAAGCCTTCGAACAGACAGCCGAAGCCTACTTCATAGCCTACTCGAATATATCAAAGCCCTCTCAACCCCAAAACAAGGCTCCTCAGAAATCCCCAAAAGACAAACCTTCAACACCGGACATAACTTCAAGAATGGATTAGTACATTGCAGCAGACATCCTTCCACCATATCTACATACGGTCGAAGTATGATAAGACAGACAGCCATCTCCCTGGATAGAACTTCGAGAATGAATTAACGTCCCCGCAGCAGGTATCCTTCAACCTCACTATCATGCGATCGAAGCAAGATAAGATAGACAACTACCTCATCAGATAAGATAGCGTATTGATTGGCCTGTGTATCTGCATTAACAAGCCCAATCACCGTGCCGTTCAGGGCCATCACCAATAAATACAGCAGTAACAGTACCGACAAGACCGGCGTCTGTCACTCGCCAGGATTTTCTGACAACATAATCATGTAAACTGGACCTACACCTGGTGACACAGCTCCCTATGCTTCTATAAATAGAAGAGAGGGGAAACCAGAATGGGGTTAGAAAAATCTCCTCCGGCCTTTACATCTTTACCTTCGACCACCCAGAAAACCTGTACTCGAACCCTCTAATTTACTTTTCAGTAATATAATCTGTCTTAAAAATTCTCATCAGAGTTCGTAGAGAGTCACATTCGGGCCTCTACGCAAGTATTTGCCTTTAGTTTTATCTTATCATTAGCCGATTGCTTGTCCCCTTTGATTGAGGATCAAGTTTACTTTGTAAGGATCGACTCCTCGTCCAAACGGAGTTAGTCCCCTACAGTAATTAATTTAGTGATTGTTTTATAGCACATTGGCGATGTTTTGGTTTTTATTGAATATTTTAGATTCATTATCTTTCTATTATGCCTTGTGTTTAGGGGGAGTATTGTCTTCTTCTTCTTACATATTTTAGAGACACTCCCATGTGTGTTTTCCTTTTATTTTATTTTAAGGACGTTATCGTTATTTTGAGGGGGAGATGCATCTTATTTTGGGGTATTAGTGTTTAGTGTTTTCCTCACTACTTGTTGGTTTTGTTTAGTCTGACTTTTTTTAGTATACTTACAGTCTATCTTTTTAGAATATTTGCTCTGACAATTACTCGCATATATTTCTCATTTATTCTTTGTTTAACTATCTCAGTGACTATTATACATTTTGATCTGCTGGCTTTTCCTTTTATTGGATATTTACCCTTTGTTCATCTATTCCCAAAAGGGGAAGAGATTCTCTTGACTGGTAAGTCAGCTAAGTTATGTTCTTTTTTCTGGATCCCTTATTTCAAATAAACGGTTACGTGATGTATCTTGTTGAGTTTAAAGGGATTCCAGAGTATATGCTATATAAGATCAAAGTGAAGCTTTTGAGTATGGATGTTCAGTAATTAAGTCAGTCCATCGAGTTGTATTTTGATTTCGTATAGTTCTAGTTTTGATACAAAATGAACCAAAGGGGGAAAGTGAAACATCCATTTTGGATTTTGTTTCATTTAGTATATGGAGTAGGTGTCAGCACTATCTCGTGGTTATTCGGCGTCAGTTAGTGTACGTGGAATGACTAAAGCTGGACTGGCACTGAACAGGTAAGTGTATTTCTAACTCCTTGTTCTAGAATATTAAGCCCATCGTATTTTACAGATTATCGAATAGGAATTAAGTATGTCTTTTTAAGAAAATAGATATTTATTCGAACAGGACTATTCGAACATTTTCCCTCAGCATTTCTTTTATTCGAATAGATTCCTTTTCTATTTAAACATTTATGGGAACATCTCTATTCGAATAGCTTTTATGTTGTTCGAATAAAATACCTCAAGCTCTTATTTATTCAAATAAAAAGGCTCAGCTTTTTATTTATTCGAACTGATTTGTTTCTATTCGAACAGAGGTCGTATTTTTAGTTTTCTTATTTAAGACATCTTTTCTTTTTTCATAACTCACCTCTTCTAAAACCAATTTTTTTAGAGCTTGATATTTAGAGAGATGAAAGATTTTAACGAGCGACTCAACGCGAAGTAAAACTCAAATTGAATCAATCGAAGAGATTTAGAAAATCTAATCATTGATTTGTAAAGTTTGAGCTATTCAAGCTTTGTATCTTTGGTGCATTATCCGAGGAGAGGGGTTGCGAGAATGAGGAATCGAATGCGAGGAGTTCAATTAAAAGAGAGGTAACCACGGGATGTGCTTACCGAGTCTGTAACTAATTGAATACTTATAATTTGATTTAAATAGTAGATTGTTTAGCTGCCAGGTGATTCAACAGCGACCTGTGAGTTTTTCTCCTGAGAAAGGTTTCCCACAGGGTTAAAATTACTTGGACTTGTGGTTAATTTCCAATTGCTTGTTGACACTAGATAATTGAGCCAACTTGAATTTGGTTAATGTTAGAACATTAATTCAAAGGAATTCAGACCTATTGAGTTTGACCTAAAATTAATCAAAATTAGTTAGTCTCGAGTTATTAGTTTTTCAATTAATGTTCCTTAAACAAGGTATGAATAGGGGATTTTTTGGGAGGAATTTTGTTCAAGTACCATTTATCTTCTTCCCTGCTTAGTAAAGTAATGGAACCAACCCCGAATACTCGCTATCAGCTGAGAATACAGGAGAATAAAACCCGAGTGAATGCCAAGGCTATGGAAATGAGGCATAAGTTCTTTGGGAACCGAGACCTGGAGGCGGCGATGTCAGACTTGGTGGAGCTGGGCTAAGGAGAAATGATCCTCGAGGAGCCGTTTGCTTACTGGTGGGGGCTAATGCAATGGTCCCTGCCAAGTGTAATTGCACATTCCAATGTGCTAAGGAGGATAGTGCACTGGCTGGAGGATGCCGAGGACACTGCCAAGGCTTATCGATGGTAGTTGAAGAATTGCCCTGAGTGTAGATAGGGGGGTTCTTTCGAGAATGTGGTTGGGGTTTGTAAATTGGTGAATTTTTTTATTTTTTTTGTATTCCTGCCTTTTATTTAAATGAAACAAAAATTGGTGACCGATGTGTGCAAATATAATAGTGGTAGGCAACTTAGGTCGATGATAATGTAGGCGCGGTTATACTTTGATATAAAAATTAATGACAATACTAAAAAAAATCTAGACTTCGTGAGGAGTGAAGTTCATTGATTGAAGGTTGAAAGGTTAAGATGCGGTCGAGGGTGCGGATATGGTTGAGCTTATAAGATGATTCAGAGAACAAGGGTATGTGATACTTTACCTGCCAAGACTGACAGCCGGAATAGCAGGGATGTTATAGGGGATACTATTCATAAGGCAGTGTGCGGGCCATAATTATATTTCCTTGGGCAGGGGAATGAGGTGGAGGCCACGTGTGGGATAGTTGAGGTTGATGCGGCAGACTCGGATAGGGTGTATGAGGCCTATTATCGAAAGAAGATGGTTGACAAAAGGTATGATCGTGTACAGTCGTTGGTTTTGAGAGGGGATCAAGGGTTCGGGAGAACTAGGAAAATTCTTTGATTAGTAAAAATGTGGCACGTACACGTGTGTATAAGTAGGGGTAATCTAGTAAAAAGACATAATGCCTGAAAATGGGGGGGGAAGTGGGAGAAGGAGTGGGTGTAGTGGTAATAATAATGGTTGGGGAAACCGAGGCAATTTTTGGGGCTATATATAAAGAGGGGAGAGAAAGAGAGGCCAATACTTTTTCCAATCAAATAGAATGAGGCATAGGTAAACGAGAAAACCACCGTGTTATTGCAGAGAAATAAGTAGGAGACGCCATTGTAGCTATTGGATTTAATCTTAGACGTATTCACATGTATGCCTTTTGATGCTCCGTTCGATATAACTACTCTTTTCTATCTTAGTTCTTTGGTGGGAGAGGGGATGGGCATTTGCGGTGACCCTGGTAATAGCGTAAGTAGGGTGGGGCACAGGAGACGAGACTGAGAAGTCTGGCAAAAAGTAATTGTGGAGTAGTGTGAGTGTGGACAGTAGAGGAGATAATAATTGAATATTCGGTCGTGGGACAACCGATTAGTGAGGGTGGGTAAGTAATAGTACAATATGAACCTAAAAATTGATTCTCAAATATATCAAGCTAATGCCAATCTTCTTCTTCTATAGGGGTAAAATGTGTACCCATGGGGCCCGTGGATAAGGCTAAGAGATGAGGATGATGACGATGTGAACAAGGCGAGTACATATGGTTGAGGAGAGGCGAGCAATTTCATCGGAGAATTACAAATTATAATAGACGAGCCTTTGGATATAGTGGAGCCCGATGTCAATGCAATGAGGAGTCAACGTAGGTCTCAGAAAGTCAGAGAGAGTGACAAAGAAGAGGAAGAAGAGGAAGATGGGGAAAGGGGTGGTGGGGCGGAAGTCGAGCAGTCAGGGGATGATAGAGATGAAGGGGAAGGGGAAGATGATGAAAGTAAAAATAGTGGAGATACAGAGGAGGAACATACATATGTGGACCAGGTCACCTCCGAAAAAGGTAAGGTTGGAGTGGTTTATGATAAAAAATGAGTTGGTGGATAGGGGGATTATTTTGGTGCCGTTACGGGCGGAATATTCATTTATGGATTTACCTCATAAGGGAATCATGGCGTTCAGGGGACAGATTCACTTAGGGATGCGGCTACCCCTTCGGAGACTGGTAAAGCAGGTGCTGAATTTTTGGGATGTGGTACCATGCCAGATGAACAATAACTTTTATGAGATGATGAGGGTGATCGAAGGTATGAATGTTGAGCTGAAGCGTGAAGGGTGGTTTTTAATCCAGCGGTTCGACATAGTGTCGTTCTACTCGAAGAAAGTGAATAAAAAAGTAGGGACATCTCACAATAAGTTCCATTCGGACAAACCGTAGTTATTCGACTTATGTTCGACTGGGAGGGATATAGATTTAGTGGTTGAAAAAGGGAACTATGAGTGGGCCCACGGGGAGGTAGAGTTTGCACTGAAGAATAGGTTTTTTAAATCAAGTAAGTTGATAGTCTGCTCTTTTTGTTGAGTTGGTTTGAATAAAATTTTGACTTTTAATTTGCTGCTTTGCAGATCCCGTCAATAATCGACAAAAGCACCCGAGGACCTATATTGGCGACCTTATCAGCGAGAGTAAGGACTGGGTAAATAAGGCTTTCCGAAAGCACAAGATTGTAAAGAAAAAGTAGAAGAAGACAGATACGTGGTTGAGAGACGTACCGGTTGCTACTAGTTCATCGAAGAGGTGACAAGAGATAGGTACCTCTGCAGGGGTAGGTGAAATAGATTATAACAATCTGATGCAAAAGCCAAGTTTTAAACCTAGGGCTTGCTGAGGAGTGCCCATATCGACGCGATCTACCATACCCAAGGTTATTCCCAAAGTAGCACAGGAGACGCACAAAGGGAAAGGAAAAGCCACGGCTGAAGGATCGACCGCCCATTGAATGTAGACACCTGGCCGAAAGTGGAGCCATGAGCAGATGGTCGAAGGAGATGACCCGCCCGAAGCTAGGCGCCTTGTGTCCGAACTGGAGGAGAACGTTCAAGCAATGGTAGAGTCGATGATAAATCTGTGCACCACAAACTTAGAGGAAACAGGGCAGCGTGTTGAGATGGCTTGACACTAGGAAACTTTTTTTTAGGTTTGAAAATGAACTTATGTTTCGAGGACTGCTAAATAATCGAGGTATTTATGATTTGAGCAGATGCATACTTGGATGATTTTATTTCCCACGGTGCAGAAGGCATCGAGTGAGAGGCTAAAGGAGGCGAGGGATGGGCATGATCTCAAGATGGGGATCATTTTGTCTCTGAAGACCCAAATCGGAAAGCTGGAGTGAAAATAGTTGCACAATCATTCTGATACGGCAAGGGAAACCCAGGCGGTGATCGCAAGATGTGACGCGAAGGTAGTAGTGCAGGGGGCGAAGGTAGCAAGCCAAGAGGAGTAACTTTGAAATAGCCATGCATGCTTCCAGGTAATGTTCGATCAGGAGTGTAAAGTGATTTCAGCATTGAAGAAGTTTGTGGATGGGCTAGGATATGACCCTATAACTTTCAAACTCTTTCCCCTAGAGGAGGAGCCCATCGTCGAGGCCGTTGCAAGCATTGAGAGGATAAAAGCTAACCCTACGATCGAAGGTTCTTGCATTACAAATACGGAGGCTGCGACTATAGTAAAGAACCCTAGTGGTGAAGAAGTTACTGCACCTGTGGAACACTTAGAAAACTCGACTTGAATTGAATATTTTGAGAGAAGGAAAAACTTTGTTTACTCTGGTTAAATATAATAATCTTTTGGGTTGGTATGTATGTTGAAACAAATCCTGAAATTCTGGTTTGAGCACGCTGATATGCATTTGTATTTTGTGTGATCGAAAATTTGAATGTATACTGAAGAATGTTGAAAACTGCAGGTTGGGTTCAAAATGAAACAATATGTGGCCATCCCCAATGTATCCCCGAGTGTCCGGTTAGTCGACCATTCATGCCACTTGAGAGTGCTCGAATTGGAACCTTGAAGAACATTGGGGTCGCCCCCAAGTATCAGTCAGGTCAAAGGGTTGACTGGATACTTAAGTTTGACCAAATCAAAAAGTTCATAGGACTTCGAGGTCATTCCCGGGTATTTCTATCCGCAGGCTTGAGCCTACACGATGTCGGCCCCAATACAACCCCGAGTGTCCGGTCTGTCGACCATTCATTCCACTCAGGGGTGCTTGAATTAGAATCTTGAAAATTTTTGAGGTCTCCCCCAAGTATCAGTCAGGTCGGAGGGTTGACTGGATACTTAGATTTATCCAAATCAAGAAGTTCACAGGACTTCGAGGTCGCCCCCGGGTATTTCTATCCGTGGGTTTAAGCCTACACGATGTACAATATGGTCAGCCACAATGCAATCCCGAGTGTCTAGTCTATCGACCATTCATGCCACTCGGGGGTGCTCAAACTGAAACCTTGAAAAACACTAAGGTCGCCCCGAAGTATCAGTCAGGTTGAAGGGTGGACTGGATACTTAGGTTTGACCAAATCAAAAAGTTCACAGGATGTATGAGATGATATACAAAGGAGAAAAATATGTTTATTGACTATAATCCAGTTACATTAGTTGTGAGAGAGGGTGGCTGCGGTTTGTTGTATAAAACTAGCAGCATCGTACTTCAAGGATTGGGTAAGGGTTCCTCAGCTTCAGTTATCAAGTAATACAATCCTTTATCGGTTTTTTCGTACACGACATAAGGACTTTTCCATGATTTGGCTAACTTGCTGGCATTGCGGGGTTTCGTGGAGGGTGCGACTCGTCGAAGTACTAAATAACCTATATCAAAACTCTGCGGCCGAACCTTTTCGTTGTAGGACTTCTGGAGAGAGATCAGATATCTTCTGAGATTAGCTAAGGCACGGTCTCGGGTTTTGTTAATCCATAACATATTGTATTCGAATTCGAACTCATTGTCTTCATCAGGAAGATTAGGGTCGCATTTGGGTACCACGAATTGAGTGGGCAAAATAGCTTCGGTACTGTAGGCCACGAGGAAAGGAGTACAGCCGGTCGCCTTATGGGGTATGCTGCGGTAAGCCCATAGTACATGTTGTAATTCTTAAACCCAACACCCATTTTTCTCATAGATGTATTTCTTAAGACCATCGACTATAGTTTTGTTGATTGCTTCGACATGACCATTCCCTTGTGGGTAATAGGGTGTAGAAGGGGAGAGGTTGATATTGTATTTACTTAGGAGCGTTCGAACCATGCTCCCTACAAATAGTGGACCATTGTCATATCGAATCATATGTGGGAAGCCGAAGCGAGTAATAATATTTTCTCACAGGAACTTGGTGACCTCTTCTTCCCTTGTTTGACATAAAGGTACGTCCTCGACCCATTTAGTGAAATAGTTGGTGGCAACTAATATATTTTCTCTACTGCCCGAAGCTTAGGAAAAGGGCCCACTAAATCAATGGCCCATCTTTTAAATGACCAAGCGACTTGGCTGCAGTAGAGTTCTTAGGAAGGGCTTCGAATATCATGGTCGTGACGTTGGCATTTGTCACAGTACTTTACATACTCTTCGGCATGTTTCTTCATATTCGGCCAATATAGACCCTGTGTGATCGTACGGAGAGCCATGGATCAACCAACGATATAGGACCTGCATGCGCCAACGAAGAGTTCAGCAGGGATGGTTGCAGCTTCTCATTGGGATATGCAACGGAGGTGTACACCATTTGGAGATTTGCAGTATACACCGCCTTTGAGGATGGTGTACCATCGGTAGTTTTTCGGTAATGAACGTTTAGCTTTTGGGTCCTCCAGTAAAGTAGAACTGCTAAAGTATGCAAGGAAGGGTGTGCGCCAGTCTTCAGGATCAAGACTCTCGCCCCCAGTATTGATGGTGTTGATTTCAATCTGGTCGATATTTGGGCATTTGAGTACTTTGATATTGAAGGTTCGTGATTTAGACTGACCTAACATGGCTGCGATGTAAGAGAAGGCATCGACATGTCTGTTTTTACCTCGAGGGTAATGCATAATCAATGATTTTTTAGGGAAACGGTCCATGCGCTAGTGGATGAGTGCTGCGTACTCAGCCATTTAACCTTTTGCCTAGTTCTCGTCAGTTTACTATTGCTGAACGAGCTGGGAATCAGTAATTACGGCTTGTTTGGGGAGAACAAGTTTAAGGGCGAGATCGAGACCATGTAACAAAACTTTGTATGCGGCCTCCTTGTTGGTACATTCGATGCTTAAGTTTATGGCCTTTTCAATTCAGTCGTTTGAAGGTATGACCAGAATGATACCTATCCTAGAACCATTTGGTCCTACAAATCCATCTGTAAAGAGACACCAGCCCATGTTTGGATTCCAAGGGTCATTCTGTTCGGGCTGATCATCGGGTAAATTGTCTTCATATTCTTCCTAGTCAAAATAATTGACCGGGAAGTCGGCGAGGAAATCGGCGACTGCTTGGCCCTTTTGAGAAACTTCTTTTTCAAATGTTATATTGTGTATGGATTTATTATTCTTACTAAGGATTTCTCAAAGTGGGTAGTTGGTGATAACACGTATGTGGTGCACTTGGAAGTTTGGTTTGAGCTTTCGAGAAGTGTAGGCCAGAGTAAGGAGCAGTCGTTCGAGTTTTGTATATCGTGTTTCGGCAGGGGTCAGAGTCTTGCTGATGAAGTAGATGAGTTTCTCGATACTTGCTTTGATTTGGCTATGGACCGAGCCTATTAGAAGTATCAGTGACCGCAAGATATAAAGTAAGTACTTCGGCTTCGACTGGGGTACTCATGACGGGTGGTTGACCAAGGTAAGTTTTGAATTTGAGAAAAGCTTACTCGTATTCGGGTGTCCAGTTAATTTTGGGGGTTCTCATTTTTTCTCTATGAGCACCTTGGTCGTGCAAGAGGGAAAAGAGCCAAGCGCAGTGTTCAAAGGATTTGGAAATGAATCGGGTAAGGGCGGCTATTTTTTGCCGATAGCCTTTTGGACATCCTTTTTGGTTCTGGGAGAGGGCATACCAACGAGGGCTCGAATTTTGGTAGGGTCGATCTCGATGCCTCATTTGCTAATGATTTGACCCAAGAACTTTCCTGAGGATACGCCAAATTGGCACTTGTATGGGTTTAGTTTCATGTTATATAATCGAAGTATCGAAAAGACGTCGGTCAAGTCCTGTATATGGCTATTTTCTTAGAGACTTTTACACAACATGTCATCGATATAAACTTCGACTGTTTGCCATGCAGAGGTTTGAACATAGTGGTAACAAGGCGGTTGTAAGTAGCACCCGCGATTTTGAGTCTGAAGGGCCACGCATTAAAATAGTAAAGCCCTTTTTCTGTGATAAATGAAGTTTAAAGTTGGTCGTCAGGGAGAAGGGGTACCTAGTTGAAACCCAAACCCGCATCCATCATAGATTAGCGTTTATGGCCGGCTGTCACGTCCAGAAGCACTGAAATGATTGGAAAAGGAAAACTATCCTTTGGCGTGTGTTTTTTGAGAACGGTGAAGTCGACATAGATTTGGATCAAACCATTCTTCTTGGGGACAGCGATAATATTTGAGATCCAATCGGCGTACTTGACTTCTCTTATAAACCCAGTTGCTAGGAGTTTTTCGACCTCGAGGTTCACTGCTTCTCAAATCCTCGGGGCCAAAGTACGTTTTATCATCTTTACAGCTATGGATCTAGAGATAAGGTCAAGTCGATGGCAGGCCAGGGTGGGGTCAATGCCAGGTATCTCATTGAACGACTAGATGAGTGTGAGATGGGTACTGATGGGAGCAACGAGTTTGGGAGGAATGGGCATGGTCAATTTTTGTGGGGTTTAGAAGATTGAACATCAAAGTGGGGGTGCTTGTGGTTGTCGGTCTCCTGAGAAATGGGAGCGACCATGGGTGTATTCGATGGTCGAGTTTTGCTATGGTTGGGGGTCAAGGCTTGTTTCTGGCATTTAAATTCATGGAGACGTTCGAGATCGATGTATCCATTGACCTTGGATAGCATCTCCTCGAGGGTTCGTGGCTTTTGGAGCACGATATACTCCTTAACGCGACTATGGTTATGCAGGGTGTTGGAGTAGGTGAAGACGGCGTTCGTACAATCGAGGTTTTCGACTTTACGTGATTCATCGAGGAAACGCTTTGTAAAGTTTTCAAGCGTTTCAATGGGTGATTTGTGGAAGTTGAAAAGGGCATCTACCAAAACATCATGATCTTTATTGAAGGTGAAATTGGAGATGAAAATGTTCCAAAGTTATGCAAAACTTCAGATAGAGCCATTAGGAAGGCTATGGAACTACTTTAAGGGGATGTCGGAAAGACTGGTGGGGAACATGTGACACAAGATGTGATCGGCTGTGGAATGCAGGCTTAGGGCATTTTGAAACACGAGAACATGAGATTGTGGGTCTGTATTATGATATTTATAGATTTAAGGGGCATGGAAGTTTGGAGGCACCTTGACAGCGTGGAGGTTTTGGCAAATAGGGTTAATATATCGATTCTACAAGTTCGTAGTTGGGCTCGCGCTGATGTGAATTGTCTCATGAATTTTTTGGTCGAGTTCCTGTTGTGTAAGGTAACCAAGTCGAGGTGGAGAACGTTGGGGTCGCGGGTGGTAAGGCCGCGGGTTAGGGGTGTGTTCAGCGATACGTTCACCGAGGCATTCCCGAGTAGGGTGCGGTGGAGGTTGTCGAGAGGTTCAAAGGGTAGAATCAAATGAATCCTCCGTAATGGGGACACCAAGATGGATGGTCCCGGTGGGTATAGCATTGGGGGCACCCTCGGCACCATGGGGACCTCTATTTGGGGGTGGGGCCCGAGTTGGGCGCGGGCTGAGAAGCACGAGTGGGCCGGTACCTGAGAACTCAATGGAGTGTCATGGGTTTGGACTTGTTGAAGTTCACAAACTGTGTGGCGCAGTTCGTCCAGGGCTCGATGTTGTCTATCGTTGATGTCTAAATAACACTGCCATTCAGCCTTGAGTTCCTGCCAGCGGTCCTCACGCTCAATACTTAACTGGTTATTGTGGCGTTCCTCGGCTTGAGTGAATTATTGGCTAATAAGAACAAATTGGGTTGCGATTCCGTCTGCGGAGGTGCCCATGATGGCGGGGGTGGAATGAAGGGTGGGAGCCATGGAATAAGTCTGTCAAGGAAAGGAGAAAAAAAGGATTGAAAATGGTGGGTATAGCATAGACGACGCCAAATGTAGGGGCGTAGTTTCATAGCTGGGAAAATTTTCTCTTACACCTTGAAAGTTATCTTTGACTAGGGGTTTTGAGAAATATATACGACAATAATAAGAGTAATTATTGTACTAACATACTTGTGTGGAGTCCATAAATTGCGGTTCCCCACGACCTCTAGCGAGGATTTGAATTGAAGATTGTATAGATATTGATTTAGGTAATAGCCTGAATTGAGAGACGATTACAGAGTACTCGAAGGTGATGTTGGAAGGGTTTTAGGCAGAGTTTTTCTAACCCCTCCACAGGGTTTTCTCTTTTCTATTTATAGGGGATAGAAAAGGGTGAGTCACCATGTAAGGTCAGATTACATGTATATCCTTTGGCCAGGGTAGCTGTCCTGTAGGTAAAGTTGATTATGATACTATAGCTGTCTAGAGGCTTATTTCCACTACTCTATCTGGTGAGCAGGCTGTTAGCTGTGTCTACCTTCGACCATGCATTACCATGGTCGATGTCATTATGGAATTAGTGTTGACCGACTGTGTTTGGCTTTGGCTTCAACTAACTTCGATGACACCTTCGAGTGATTGAATGTTCAGTTAGCCTCGGAAGGCTTCTCAAAATTCGATGTTACCTTGTTGGGCTTCGAGTCTCTTGTAGACTTTGATGTAGCTTCGAGTATTCGAGTAGTCTTGGAAGGTTGTGAGTAGGCTACTACAACAGGAATCCAGCTCGTTCTTTCAGTTAAGCTGAAATAGCTTACAGAACTACGGGTGAATCTCCACGTTGTAATCGTGAAACGTAATGAGACAGCTGACTCTTGACCGAGAGCTTTGCGACAAAGATCTCAAAACCGAGTGACAAGCTCGTTTGATAACATTCAAACGACATGAAAAGCAGATGACAACCATAAAGACTATATTGCAAACTTTGTTGGACACTTATCAAGCTCCCCAAACTAGAGATCATGATCAAGTTCCAGAAAACTCCCAAATTTCTGCACGAGAAAGGTTAGGATCTCGAGGAGCCACCAGCAAAGCCATTTCCTGAAATGTTCACCATGAGCTTCAACCTTCCATTCATTTGGGCGGCGAAGTTAAGTTCGATATCAGCAAAAGTTTTTGACCTTCCAAATGACAAGAGGAAGAGCAGCGACCCCAACCTCAGATTCCAACATGTGATCGCTTGAGTGAGGGCAGCGATACTCATACTCTTCAACCACCTTGCCAAGCTACACAAGCCACACGTCAGTACGTCACAGAAGAGCATATGGATTCGTGAATCAAGGAGTTGATTGAAGCACAAATTCTCGGCAACAAAGATGATCTTGCCAAGTTACATGGTAGTCATATTGCCAAAGAGCTATTTAAGATGGAAGTACCGAAAGGTTTCCATACTCCAACATTACGTAAATACAAGGGCACCGATCAAAGGAGCACATTCTGCAGTACCGTAATTCACTGGGGTTGTACTCCAATCTCAGCCACATTCAATGCCGTCTGTTCACAACAAGTCTACAAGGAGAACTGCTCTGGTGAGTCCACTCTCTACCCAAAGATTCCATCCTCACAATCGATCGGCTATAAAAGCAATTCATCAAGACATGCCCGCAACAAAGACAAATAGGAGAATTTATATTCCCTTATCAGTCTTAAATAGTCACCAGGGGAGAAACTCGAGGCTGTTGCAAAGAAGTTTTAGGAGCTCGTGCGAAAAGTAAATAATATCGATAATAAAATAGTTGTTACTGCTTTCACCATCACGCTCCAGATCGGCTGCAAAGCCAAAGAACACCTCTTCTTAAACAAACCCGCGACCTTGGAAGTTATGATCACAAAGGTAAATGGGGATGTCGACCTGGAAATGATGATGTCCGAAGGTATAAATCTTCTAAATCCATCCTAACTACTAAAGGTCCAACTACAGTACGAAACAATAAACCGAAGGAGGATCAACGTGATCAAAAGCATTCCAAGGCTACATACTGGTAAACCTTGGAAATGCAATTTATTACCCAAGTTGGTCCTCCCCAAAAAAAATGTTTGACTCTCCGTCATTTTTTCAATTCTATCGAAGGATAAGTTCTATCGTCTATCCTAACCGCTGGAACGAATCGAAGGCCACCTGTATTGCATGCATCACAAGGTAAATCACCATGACACTGATAACTGCTATACTTTATAGAAGTTGCTTGAATATATCTTCAAAGATGGGAGAATGTTCGAATACATTGTTGATCTGGAATCCAATAAGAATGGAAGCTACAAAACGCAGATCGAAGTAGTCTAGATCAAAGATCAAGCAGAGGAAAGACATCTAAACAATATGTACCACAACAACTACTGCACCAAAATCATGAATTTTCCATGGTCTGATTTTTAATTTGCCACAGACATTATCTATGATAAATTTGACACGGATATTTACTGTGGCAAATAGATGTTTATCCGTGGTAATTTTCTATTTCCTTTCCTTTATCTCTTATTTGCTGGAGTTGCATGGGTTCGAGGGATAGCTGCTAAGGGACTTGTTCTTGGAAACTAGAGGCCTAAATTTTGATTTTATGGTTCCCTCTCGAATATATTTGTTCTTTCTAACTTTTCTGCAATTTGCTGCTCTAAAGAATTACCAGTTTGTGATTCTCAAAGCTAAGAGTTTCTCAATCGATTTGGATTTCTCAATTGTTGAATTCTCTATCACTGAATTTCTCAAAATTTTGGTATTGAGAAATCAAAATTTCTCTCAAGCTTAGTCTCGATTCTAAGTCTACAATTGGTGTAGAGACATAAGGAGCTTGAAAGTCATCGTGAAGGGTTTGATTTGGGATGCCGCTAACCATTCGGTGAGTTTCACTATTCATTGAATTTGCCTTTTGTGATCTGCGTTTTAGATTTCATGTTCAATTTTGAACGATTAAAGTACTTTGAACTTAGGGATTTCTTGTTAGACATATCTAAGAATATGTGCATCTGACTACTTCTGTAAGAAACCGAAATCAGAAGATCTAAATTCCTTCTCTAAGAATATGTGTTTTAGATTTCTTGTTACATCTCTAAGAATATGTGTTTTAGATTTATTGTTACATCTCTAAGAATATTGGAAGAGAGTAATGTGGGTCCCCTGGAAATGATAGTTGTGATTTGGACATCAGTATAACATAGAGTCTGTTTGAGGAAATTAGGAACAATACTCAAAGTAGAGGGCGAGGCGGAGTAAGAGAAGTCTTTAGAGGCTTTGATTGCTTTGTCTGCTGCGAACCCAAATGTATTTACAAGATGATCAAGCAAAACAGGGTTCTTAAGAGGAGATGGGTATTGGATTGGTGCATTAGAAGAAAATGGAGTTATTATTATTTGATGGGTTTTCAAATCAATTTGTAGGTTTCTTCTTCTACTTCTGATTCTGCAAATACTGCTACTTCTTCTAAGAAGAATGTTTTTACAAAGAGAGTACATTTCTTACAAACAAAATGGAATTATTAGAGTTTCAAAATCAATTTGTTACCTTTCACCAAATGAGGTTGAGGCTCTCTATCTTTTTGACCAAAAAATGTCAATTTTACTGGACTTGGGCTTCAAACTACTGCGAGTAGAGACACTATAGAGCCTAATAGTTTTACAAGCGCACTTGCAGCAGATGAGGAACGTTATTGATAGTTATGACTTACGAGATGATATTGGTGCTTGGTGGTCATTATGATCCTAGACCAAACTCTTCTAAATAAACAAAGGACTTGTTGGACAAAAAGTTGTATGTGCAAGGAATTTTTTTTCTACTGCGCCTAAAAGCAATTTATCCCAACACATAGGTATTAGCAATTTAGTTCCAACCAGCACCAAGGCTTGCCTTCTCATGTATCAAAAGAGAATTACGAGAAGAGAACTATAAAATCTCATGGAGAGTTTGATCCTAGTTTCGGATAAATGCTTAACAAATACAACTCCAAGGCCAAAAACTTACTAATTTCATGCCTTAATAGAACATGGGATTCAAAATTAAATATGACTTTGAACATACATTCATTAGAAGAAGAAAAAGAACCCCTCTACTCAAAGCATTACTAAATATATTTTGACATTATAATATAGATATCTCTCTACATATTAATAGCATAATCTGCCAAACAAACTCAGTTATGTTTTTGCACTAGTTTCAGTCTCCATTTCGTGTAGTATGCTTCAAATTAATTTGAATAGCATTCAATTATGGGCTAATCGGTTCTATTTCAATTCTCTAGGTTCTTTTAGTTTCATGTTGCATGAGTGGCGTTGCTATTTATTTCGAAGGTTTAGGATTCTTCCCTCTAGCGCCAAGTGAGCTCTCTGCCAATCCAACTCAGCTTACTTAAACCGAAGAGGATAGCAACAAGCAGATATTGAACAATGAGTCCTAAACCCGCAGATATGAAGTTCATATAAGGAAAAAGCAGAAGCTGAAATAAGTGCAACATTTTCAAAACAATATCTTTCTAATTTATATAGGAAACTCAAACTTGAAAGTTACAGATTTATTGTTACACATTGTTTTGCGTATGTCACATTTACAATTTAAAATAACTTAGCCACTCTTGTCGCAGGAACCGACACAAGTGTAGAACACAGGAAAGGACTGAAAGATGTGTAGAATTTCTCAGAACACTTTATTAAACCGAGTCCCCGCATGGTGTCAAGAATACATTGAGTAATATTTTCAAGTCATTATGCAGCTTGCGTGAACAATCTACTGCCCTGAACGGTGTCTAGAAGCAACTGTCTTTTATACATTAAAAGTGGATTTGCTATCATTTTTATAGTTTTTTTGTTCCAAGGCCTTTTCTTTAGTACCTCGTTTTACAAAGAGTCTCATTCAGCAAGAGCATGATAGAACACTCCTCATCTTCTGAAGTGAAACGGGTTTGAGTACAACTTCATCCATACCAACCCTCAAGCAGTTATCTTTCGTAGCCCTATCTACGATTGCTGTGAGTGCTATAATCAGTGGCCTTTGATGACGCGCGGAAAATCTATTCAGTAATACAGATAGTACTTCATAGCCATCCATCCCTGGGATACCTACATCCGTGAATACCACCTTGTGTTCATGAGAAAAGATCTGCAAATACTCTTCACTCGAACCAACAGCTGTTACATCACATCCCAGATGAACAAAAAGGCCCTTGGTCGCCATCCTGCTAACCCCATTGTCATCCATAACTAGAACTTGAAGTCCTGGGAAAACGAATAACCCCGATTCACTTGCATTTTGGGTTTAAAAAGCTGCTCAGTCTCACTTTGGACGCTCTGCAATTCCTAGTTTTACAAGGAATGTAGCAATACACCCTTTGCCAAGGCCTTCACTTTCAATCTATATGTGACCCTCCATGAGACTTAAAAACCTCTTCGAAATTGCAAGTCCAAGTCCTTTGCCACAAGAAGTTTTACTTGGTAAAGATTGACTGTCTGCAAATTTGTTGAACAACTTGCGAATATCTTGAGGGCTGATTCCTGATCCTGAATCCTTTACCTGTACTCGTAAATAAAAGTGATTATCACTTGGCATTGGAGAAAATCCCAGAGCTCGAGCATCTCTCAGAGATACCATTTTTGCAACACTAATAGAAACCGATATACTGCCTTCTTTTGAAAACTTCACAGCATTGCGAGCAACCTTTAATATGGTTTGCATCAGAAGTTTTTCATCACCAACAACATATTCACGCAGATCCAGTGCTAAATTTAATGAGAGAAACAATTTTTTGACAGATGCTATGGGCTTGATCAAGTCAATGACCTTTCTAAAAACTGAGTGGAGGTTAAAAGCTCTAAGGTCAAGTTCAAGGCTTCGATCTTCTAGTCTTGTAAGATCTAATTCATCATTTATCAATGTTGCTAAGAGGTTACTACTCTTTAAAACTGTTTCTACCATCAAGCGTTGTTCAGCTGTCAATTCAATTTCCTGTAATAAGGAATATAGGGCAATAATAGCATGCATGGGGGTTCTTATTTCATGATTCATGACGGCCAAGAAATCATTGCCCGTACGAATTGCTGTTTCTGGTTCTCTCCTTGCAAGATCAAGGGAAACATTTAGTTCCGCAAGGTAATCCCTTGCTCTCATAGACTCCTTCAAGATTGCAGCATGTGAAAGAATAACTGCAACCTAATCTGCAAACACTTCAATGAGCTCCAACTCGTGAACATGTCATTGCCTCTCACTGTCTGAGGGAAGCATCAAAACCATTACTGCATATCATTTTGTGGAAGGCTCTGGCCAATCATTAGTTTGAAAATTTGAGAGATGCCAAAGAGGAACACGAACAGCAACCACCTCCCCAGGTATATATTTTCCAGCAAGAGGTCTGAGTCTTGCAACTGGGGAGTTCGGTGATATTTTAACTACCCGGTTGCTACATAAAACTTGATTTATTGCAGGAAGCTGTATAGATATAGTAAATGCAACAGGGTTTGGTGCCGCAAAATGTAGGAAAGTTGATGCTCCAAACCTGTACGTGTCAGCATCCATAGTGCAAATTCCTCCAATGTCAATGTTCTTCCCAGCTCAACGAGAGTGGCCTTTAATATAGTTTGCTTGTCAAGAGTGCTTTTTATTTCATGAGTCAGCATTCGAACATGCCATCCTATTTCTTCCTGTGTACGAATAATGCCCATCTCCCGATCAGGCTCTGCAGCTTTATTCTTCAAAAATAACTCCCTCGATTTCATACTCAACAGCTCAGGAATTATGTGAACAAGCATAAGTGCAGTAGTGTATGACACGACAGCGGTTAAGATATTTGCCGTAGTCAATACAATAATCACAGTTTGTGAATGCTGCTGAAAGTCCATAAGTTGATAAGATGTGTTGCTCCACAGAGAACGATAAAAGCACAAAATTGCACAAGCACCCATCTATATGGGAAAATTGCAGATCTCTTTACGAAGTATATCAGCTCAAGCGGGATGGAAAACTACGCAAGTGCAATAAAATAGTCTGAATTGTACTGATACTTCATCAACAGTTTGTCTGCTGACCATTGTGGCTCAATGCAATTGCAAGAATTCATCTTATGAATTCAACCTCGTCTCACACCATTATTTTTGCATCTCTGGTTTTTACTATGATGGGAGCACCGTACTTGAACAGCTAAAAAAAAAAAAAAGTATTCAACATTTATTTATGCCTATACGGATTGGGAGAAGAAGCTGAGTTGAGACGATCAGCGCTACTCAAATTGTACTATAACCGTCTCCTCAGCCACAGTCCAGCAATTGCTACTGGATTTGTCATCGATTGTTGGGTGAGAACAACTCTGCAATAGGTAGTAAAACCATACAGTATTTTTAAATTTTAGTAGTACTTAGCAAATTACTGTAATAAATGTCTGTATTATAAGTACCCGGGTACCCTACAGCCCCTTCCAAGAAATTTTAAGTCCTTACATTTAATTATAAACACGTCATGTACATGTATTAAACCTGAATTACATGATCAATAGGTAGATGGCTAACTAACACCCCATTTATTGCTAGTGCCATTCCCATCCATTTTTTGGACATTCTGGATCTGCTGGTAAGCAACTAGTCTGTTACTTTTTTCTGCCCCATTTTTGATAATGTTCTGAGTATCTTTCCAAAGAATCTTTGTGTGAATTGTAGTTGAAGCTTCAACCAACCATCTTTGTGTACATAGTCTTTAAGAAAAAGCTTGAGGGGGCAGTCACACAAGCGAGCAAAGAAGGGTACTTTAAACGTAATTTCATTCAATTTTAGACTAAGTTCATGCAATCTAATTTTTGTACCTTTGAAAATAATTGGGGAAGTGAGATATTAAGTATTTCATGGTTTTTCTTAAATGCAGACAAAGATCATGGCGGAACAAATAGAAGAACTCCACTAGAAGGTACACATGTATGTATTCTTGTAACCTAACAGTTTTGCTCTAATACATCTTAATTGAATCAATTGCAAAAATATTACTAATATATCAACATTCATAGTTGACTCTAGCTATATGAAACTTGCAATCATAGACTTTAGCAAGCACCTCAAGACCAAGGTTCTAGTTTTGATTGTTGGTGCTAAAAATTATGTGTTAATGTGTTTATGCTATAGTGATTATCAGATTTGATTGCGTAATATTTTAGTTGGACACAGAAGGACTAGATTCAGTTTAGGTTTTGGCAGAGCTTTGTAGCTAAATTAATGTGCTAGTTTAAGGCAAAATGCAAGTTATGCGTATAGTAATGGGTGCAGTGGTGAATGAGTATGAAAATTACCTAAGATGATACTTGCCACACCTGTGGTATATTAATTAAATTTGTGTAGTAATTGTTGTGATGGGAGTGCATCATGCGATGATAGTGTATTGGTTTCGCATTGCTTTGTTGATGATTTTGGTTCTAATGTTTTTCTCTACTTCTTTTGATATAATTGATTTTGCCTTTAGTATATGTTTATTTTTGAATGGCATCAACAAATCATAATGAATGAAGATCTTGAAGAGCTGAAGGAATTGGGGTCTGGTACATTTGGGAGTGTGTATCATGGAAAGTGGAGGGGCACTGATGTCGCCATCAAGCGAATAAAGAAGTGTTGCTTTACTGGCCGATCATCTGACCAAGAGAGATTGGTGAGTTCTCTTTTTTTTGCTGCATTCATAATTTAGCTTTTCTACACATGTTATGGCTAAGCAGTGGACTTAAACATTGTTAAAGACTTTTGTAGACTGCTAGTTCCGAAGAATTAAACCTTAGTTTCTCTTAACTTCATAACTTATTTACCTCACCAATGAGTTAATGAGATGTATTTTAGTAATTGAGTATTTATTATTTTCCTCTGAAGTTGGTTCAAACAATTTTATCATGTTTCTTGGATAGTATGTATCTAATAATCAATCTCCTCCTTAGACTGTGGAGTTTTGGTGGGAAGCTGACATTCTCTCGAAACTTTACCACCCAAAGGTTGTTACATTTTATGGAGTTGTGCAAGATGGTCCAGGGGCAACAATGGCAACTGTTACAGAGTTCATGATGAATGGTTCTCTTAGGCATGTTTTATTACGGCGGGATAGGTAAATTTTCTTGTGTTTCTTTCACCTTAAAGATATCATTCAATAGTTGTTTTTCAAAAAAAATTCCCTCTTTCATTTTTTGGATGAATGTAATTCCCTATTCCATTTGTTGCTAATTTTGCCCTTCTTAATTCTTAACATAGTTGTAATGGGGTCAACTCAAAGTGTTCACTATGTTATGCTACATGGATGTCATTAAATTACTTGATTTAGGGGTGTGTATGTATAGAGCTAAGGGCCCAAATCTAGGTGTTCAGATATAGATCTAGTAGCCTAATGCTTTTTGTTACTTCGCCTTTCAGGAATGAAGGTTTATTATAAACATTTTAGTCTTGTGTGACACACATATATCAATTTCAGTTGATATTGCGTCTACTTGACTAGTAAGTTCGTACTTATAACTTCTTTTACTTATATGTGCATGCATTAAGTTCATTTCTTACTTTATAATCCAATGTTCCAATATGGCTTAAGAAATATGCATATTCGCTAGATGTTGATACATGTTAACTAGAAGGGTTTAAAATTTATGATTGATTTGGTATTTTGCTTTCTTTGTAGGGTGCTTCCTACCCTTGGATCCAGATCTTGTAAATTTGATCTATTGACTTATGAACCCTCTTTCTTTCTTCTATTTCTCTTATGCATATGTTATTTTAGCATATGGAACAATTGTATTTGGATCTTTTAATGTTTATGGAATGAGCGATTAATTTTGGATATCTATTTTTTGTCTATGTATCATTAGTATGTATGAAATGTATTGTTGGAGGATTGGGAGTGTTTTACAGGTTCAGGAGTGCAGTATTGTAGTTTTTTTAGTTTTTTTTTTAAATAAAATAAAAATTACCACAGACTTTATCTGTGGCAAAATGGGTATCATCTGCGGTATTTATAATAATTAGCCACAGACAAACTCCGCGGCAAAAAAATTACCACGAATTTATTCTGTAGCAATATAAATTAGATAATAACAGATAAACTTCGTGGCAAAAATATTTTCACGCACCTTTTGCTACAGACCTCCACTGCAGAATTTATCCATGGCAAAATTATTATTACCACAGATAAGGTCTGTGGTAATTTAGTAAAATTGGCGTAGAGAACATGCTCGAGATTCATCATATCAACAACTCCCACAGATTCAAGCGTAGGTGATTGTCATAATGTTGCGATCTCACACATCAAGATAAAGAAGACAAGCTTTTTCCTGAGTCGAGGAATCGCCAGCTTGGGATTTCATTCAAAGATTACGATATTAGTCATGTAAAATTTCCACGTCATGATGCATTAGTAATTTTACTTAAGATGAAGAACTTTGTCATGCATACAATGATGATCAATACTGGAAGTGTTATTGAGACTCTTTTTTAGGGTACGATCGATCAGATGGGATTGGCCAATCAAGTTATTCCAAGCGACACCGATATTAGCGGATTTAATGGTTCCAAAGAAGAACGAGTAGGCAAGATCATTTTACCTATCACCGCTGGTCCAGGCATAATTGACATTGTATTATACATCATCAATGCCAAATCACGTTATTTCAAGATAATGGGCGACTGCTGAATTCACAACATGGAAACAATCCCTTCCACTTATCCTCAAGTACTTCACTTCAAACACATTGATAACATCTATGAAATCAAAGGTAGTCAAAAGCTTTCCAGAACTTATGAGAATACCGTCTCAGCCATTCTAAATAGATCAGAAAGATACGCTGCATAACAATTACAAAAAGTTGGTCACATCGATAATTAGCCTTTCACAGAAGATTTACAGAAAGCTAGCCATATCGATGATCAGCCTTCTACAGAAGATTTTACAGAGTACATCGACATTGATGGACCTAGCTGAGGTACTTTTATTAGTACCGAGATGGTCCAATAGAGTAAGGATTCTCACATTCACTTCCTACAAATGAATCGAGAGAACTTTGGGTGGACTTTCGAAGAGATGCCCGGGATCGATCCATCCAAGGTATGCCATTGATTGGTGATCAACATCAATGCCACGACGATTAAACAAAAACAATGATGACTTTCACCTCGTCTTCTAGATAAAGTTGACATTGAGATCGACAAATTTATCAATGTGGGATTCATTCAAGAAGCCAAGAATCCAGATTGGATCTTCAACATCGTCGAAGTTCCTAAGAAGAATGGAAAGGTTCGAGTTTGTGTAGATTTCGCAGATCTAAGCAAAGACACTCCGAATGATAGTTTCCCAGTTCTAATCATCAATCAAATTCTTGATTCTACAGTAGGTCACAAACTTCTATCTATGACGAACACTGCTTCTGGATATAATCAAATTCCTCTCTTGAAGGACGATGAGGAAAATATAACTTTTATCACTAAAAGAGGACTTTACTGATACAAAGTTATGCCATTCAGACTAAAGAATACAGGCACAACTTATCAATGGTTAATGACAACTATGTTCAAAGCACACCATGGAAAAATTGTTGAAGTCTATACCGATGATCTCCTGTACAAAAGCCTACAATCAAAAGACCACATCACATATCTAAACACAATATTCAACACTCTACGGTCTTACCGGATGCGACTCAATTTAGATAAGTGTTAAATTATAGTGCATTCAGGCCGATTCCTCGGCCATCTCATCAGCAAGAAGGGGATTGAGGCTGATCCAGATCAAATTCTAGCTTTCCTCAGCATGCCATCTAATAAAATAATGAAGAACGTATAAAAATTTGTCAGAAAGATTATCGCTATCAACCGATTCATTTATAAATCTTCAGATCGCTGCCGTTGGCTGTTCCTACTACTCAGAGGTTGCACCAAATGAGGAAAAGTTTAATCTAATGAAATAATCTAATGGACATAAGAATGCATTGTAGCTTTTTAGGAATTCAAAACCTATCTTGAGAAGTCTCCCATCATGAGCACCCCGGTAGATAATGAGGAACTAATCATCTACCTAGCAGTTACAAACACTTCCATCAACTCGTTTTTCTTTCAACTTAAGGGGAAGGTAAAAAAAATAGTCTATTTTATCAGTAAAACCCTCACTCCGGTGGATACGAGGTATTCTAAAATTGAGAGACTACTTCTAACTCTTGTATACACTTAATAGAAACTTAAACACTACTTCTAAGCTCATTCAGTCATAGTCATGATGAACTACCACTTCAAGAAATTCTGTCCAAAAAAGAAAAATCATAAAAAGTGCTGAATGGTCAGTCAGTTTGGGAGAACATGATATCAGGTTCGAGCAACGACATTCGGATAAAGGTCAGGCCATTGCCAATTTTTTCATAGATTTTATAGTGAGAGATTCCGATTGGGAGGAGCACGAATGAAGGGAGCTAAATTTGTTTGGACTTCGATGTGAGTCCTCACAACGTAGAATCAATCTTCAATCAAAGGTTACAAGCAATTGACCTAAATTATGATCTAACTATAGAAAAATACTTGCGTAGAGGCCCGAATGTGACTCTCTGTGACCTCTGATGAGGATTTTTAAGATAAATTGTATTACTGAAGAGTAAATGATAGGGTTTGAGTTCAGAGTATCTGGGTGGTCGAAGGTAAAATGCAAGGGGTTAGAGATGTTTTTTCTAACCACTTATTTGCTTTCCCTCTCCTCAATTTATATAGATATAGGGAGTTGAGTCACCAAGAGTGGGTCAGGATTACATGATTACTGTCAGGAAATCTCGGTGAGTTATGGGCGTCGGTCATGTCGGTTCTGTTACTGCAACATTTATTGGTGATGTCTCTGAATGGCGCGGTAGATGGACCTGTCACTGTAATTTCACAATCAATGCATCGTCTAATCTGATGAGGTGGTTGCCTATCTTATCTTGCTTCGATCATGTGTTAGCAAGGTCGAAGGATTTCTGCTGTAGTATGTTAATCCGTTCGCGAAGCTTTGTCTGATATCGATACTTCGTCATCGGGGGATCTCTGGGGAGTCTGTTTTAGAGATTGAGTGGGCTTCGATGCATTCGAGTAGGTTGTGAAGTTGGCTTCGACTGACTATCGAAGGCTACGAGTAGGCTACTACATTCGCCGCCTCTCAGCAAAGGTCTCGAAGCCAAGTGGAGTGGTGTTCGCTGAGAAAACTGTTCGGTCTTGGAATCTAAGCTTTTTGACTGTTGGTTTTCTGGTAGGTAATAAAAGAGAGAAATTAAGAGGTATAGGTGGTTATAGGGTAATAAATGAGGTGAAGGCTATAAGTAAGGGTTATTGTGGAGGTATGCTATTTCTTCTTCTATTTGCAATTTTTTTCTGCTTTTTCTCTCTATTCTGAACATTTGAATGGATGCCAAGCCAAACACACATTACCAGAAGAGGATGGGCTTCGCTCGTGACTGTTGAGTGGGGCAGATGATAGCAGAACTTCATATGAAGTTTTTTGGGCAGCATGATCTGAACTGGGACATGTCGGACCTTGTGGGGGTAGGTCCTGAGGAATTTATCAATGGGGAACCTTTTGCCTATCTGTGGGAATAGCTGAGGCTTCATTTTATGACTGCTGAAAGATGTTATCTTTTTATGATGGTTCTGGCCGAAAGTCTCGTTTGTGCAGAGGAGATCATCGTGGAGCGAAAACCGGCAAGCGGAGCTGGTCCATCTAGAAATGGGCCTTAGGTTGATGTGGTGAATGTTTTGTATTTTACAGGTTTTTTTTTCTATGTGGGGTTTTTTTTTTTTGACTTTTGTAGTGGTGGTAGAAATGTAATTTTTTTGTTTGATCGGGTGTTTGGAATGGACAAAATATTTTTTGCATACTTGTATTGCTGTGTCTGATAGATAGTATAGACGAATACAGACAATTACTCTTATAGGCCCAAGGTATAATGATATGCTCAAAGGTAATGACGATCGAATGCTCGATGCTGGAGGTGTGCTCGACTAGGAGTTATCGGGAATGAGGATTGAATACAGGGACCGATGAATCAGTTACATCTGGGAAGTTGGAAAGTTTGTTTGCTGACTTTTCGTGGTTGGGAATTGAAGGTTGCTATTAATTCGGTTAGGGAAGAGGGAAAGTTGTGGTGGGTTTGGAAATATAAAAGGGGATAGGTTGGAGGGAATTTCTTCATCTATCCTGCATCTTTCTCTTCATATACTGCTTTGTTTGTTGATCAATCATGGTTAAAAACGTATCGGTTCAGGGAGATCAAGGGGCGGTGAGGGCTAAGAGGATCCAGGAGGCCTTGCTGGGTCTTCAACGGAGGTTTGGAATAGATGAGGATATTGATGCTGAAATGCCTAACCTTTTTGAAGCGGAACCTGGGGCACCACTCTATTACATGCCCATCGCGTACTAGTGGGGAATAGTACCGATGATGGGGCCATTTCCTGGTCATCGGCTGTCTCCTCTCACGGGCTTCGCGGAGGATATAGTTGACCAGGAGGATGAAGATGCAGCGGCCATTGTTGATGAGAAGCAACCCGCCAAGAAATAGGGTTCTCTTTTATATGCTTTCTTGTTGTTGCTTTCTCTATTTTCTTCCTCCTTTTTTTTATGAAGCCTGTAATATTGTCTGAGTTGCTGAATGAAAATGGTTTTTGCTGATAACTTGTTTTGTCGAACTGTGGATAATAGTAATATACTCTGCATTATAATTTGAGGTATTGAAGGGATGATACAGTTGTTAAAATGTACTGTTTGTGTTGTTCAAAGATAAAAATGACTTTGTCGAAGTAAAAGGTAAACTGTGTCGAAGCATGAGATTTTTGAATGGTCGAAGTTTATGACTCTATTCGGTCGAAGGGTTGAAACTTTTGGGTTAAAGGATGTATTAGATGTCGAAGGTCGATATATTAGATAAGTTCATTTGAGGCTATCGGCTGCAGATTGTTTGAGATGTTAAATGGTCGAGTACTCGAGTTTGGGGATTATGTCGATAGTTATGCAAGATTTGACTAGCCATTCTGACAGCCAAGAAGGCTGAACTGTCTGACTGGTACGGGCGCCTGGGGGAGTGCGCAAAAAGTTATGATGAGTTTTCTCATATGACGGAAAGGTTATGATGTGACTGTTTGGACTTGGTTGTTTAGCTTTGAGTGGGGAAGAAAAATGTTCGAGAAGCTTCAGCTTTTGCAGGCAATTAAAAGTGAGGGTGCTATTCGTACGTGAGAGGTACGAAGGGTATAATGGTCAAAATACATTGTAGCCGAAAAGTCTGGTAGTGGGGTCGTGGTAATGATAGTGGTTAGGAAATCAATGCGGTTTATGTTTTTAGGAGAAGGCGTAATTTAAATGTATATTTTTTTAGTGAGAATCAAAGTGTGAGGGAAGGCCGTACGCCGTTTCGCACTTGGAGTTGGTTGCACTTGCTGGTTTGGTTTGTTGATTCAAGGGTAGTGCTGCTAACCACTTGTTAAGTTACTTGATCTCTGCAGCTGGTACTTGTTTTTCTCCTTTTGAGAATGAAGGTATGGGCAGTCTGTGTTTGGGTTTTAAGGGCTATTTTCGTGGGTAAAAGACTGAGGATTTGGGTTTTGACTATTGGGTGGTGGAGTTTTGGAGGGGTATTGGGTCGAGATTGAGGTGTGTGACGAATATCAATGGGGGGGGTGGGGGAATGAATGGGATAGGAGTGATAAACACGGATGATTCTTGAATTTTCCTTAATTGCGTGCCCCTTTCTGTAGGTCTAAATGTGTAACCGTCGGTTTCGAGACGAGACTGTTAGATGAGGAGTTCAAAGAATTGAAGCTAGTATTTTGGTCGAGCACCAATGGATGAGGGTAGTGATGTAGAAGTGCTAGATATTGTAGTCGAGGCTCCATTATCTATGGTTCAACCGGCTGGGGTTCCGGCTTCGAGACGTCGAAGGACGATATTTTATTTTACAAAGTATGATGTATTAGAAATGAAGAAAAGAGTACAAAAATGTAGGGGAGACAGATTACCCCCCCCCCCCCCTCAACCCTTAACAACATACATAGTTAAGAAATTCTAAAATACTCAATTAGAGGGCCTCCAGACAAAGATGAAAGAAGGCGTTCCAGAAGTCTCCTTCACGGACATGAGTAAAGAGTCCCTTGTTACACGTGAGCCGCAAAAAGTTCCCTTCTTTCCATATAGAGGAAATGCGCAACGACGGTGAAGTAGTTTGCAATCCCGCCTATTTATTTCGAACGATCCAGGGACCGCATTGTTGTTTGAACGATCTAACCGATGCGTCATAGCGGCTCAACAACTTCTGCGGACCACCCATCAGTAGCCCAATCATGCTTCTAACATAGCAAACATTCTGCTTCAGGTCGGCATAGCACCCAAAAACCTTTGGGTTAAACCCCAATACATCACCCGAATGTTCGAGCAATCACCCCCAACCCCGCCTTGCCCGGATTACCGAGAGTGGAACTATTACAGTTGATCTTGACCTCTCAACCATGGAAACTCCATTCTAAAGCTGCATGCAAGGGAGAGGCCGAGCACGACTGACCCCCTAACTTCGAGACATTTGCAAATCCAAACCAGTATTGTTTCATCCATTATCCGAGAGAGAGGCAGCTTCATAAATCCGCGCCAACGCTGCACTTAATCTTGTTTCTGAAGATCTCTCTTTTGAAAAATAGCCGAGTTCTCGCAAGCACATAAGCTGCGAAAGATGTTATCACCGCGGCTCTCACAGGTCTTTGATGTACAAGCTCATCCTGTCTCCCATTTCCAGCATCTCTTTCATTTGTGAGGGCAGTTGTATCGAAATAGAAACAGGTCCAATAACCCTGCAAAGAGTGCCACCACATCACAATCCCAACTGATGCGGAATCGTTTCGATTGCTGTTTACAAGAGGACACTGTATGGGATGAGAGTTCTCGACGTCTCAAGTTATCCTCCATAGCCAGCACATTGTTGGCAAGCTCTCCATAAGAAGTATTTGGCCTTGGATGAACAACTTGCAATGCATATATTTGTTCCGCCGACCTTTTTGTTTCTGCTTCGGATGGCTTCGTGCGCACTCTGAACTGTGTGTCTCCTTGCACTATGATGTCCTCCAACACCTTTTTGTCCTGCAGATGCATTAACTCCTGATTTCTGAGATCATACCGTGTTCAGCCAGGATGTCAGCACTAGGGGAGGCCATTCCAACCCGTTTGATCAATGAAGAGCTCAGTTTGCATTACAACTTCCCCAGATTTTTGACTCCAACGAAACCTCTTCCATCAGAGTAACTCACCCCCAGTAGTCTCTCCAGAATTCGAGTGTATAACCATTACCGATCATCCAACTGGGTTGTTCTTGACATATTTCAAACCCCTTTCAGAAAAGGCCAGATGGAGGATGTTTGAAGTAATTTATCAACTCCCATTTTTTCTTAATATATTTGGCACAGAACAAACAACTCGCCCCATTGCTCTATCGAAGTGAGATCCCCAGCCCATTTTCATCACAACCAGGTTTATGCTCTCTAAGAGAAAGGATCCTCAGAGCCGCCCTCCCTCTTCCGGCTTGCACACTTTATCCCAGCTACCAGTTCCAGTTACGAATAGCTGGATCCCCAGGACTAAGAGAAATTTCTAATAATTTGTTCTCCTCTTAATGGATGCCATAGGCCATTTGTAATCGCCATGTTTTAAAAATTGGAACTTTGATAATAGATTTGATCAGGGTAACTCTGCTTGGAAAAGAATGGATTTTCTACTCTTTAGTAAGCTCGGCTCTGATTCTATCAAAGAGGAGCCGTTACTCCTAGTCACCCTACCTTGAATCAACGTTATACCCAATGATTTTCTGGAAAAACCCCAGTAACTATGTAGTGATGAAGAGGAAACAGTATTGGGGGGGGGAGGGGGGTATATTAGGCTTCGGGAGATAGAGTAAGTGGTAAGGTAGTGGGATTCGCAGGATTGGATAGGGGCGAGGTGCCATTTCAGCTAAGATAGATTAAATTAGATTGGTTTAGGCGCCAAATTAGAACCCCTCAAAGTTGGTGTGTATCAAGTATTTACCGGGGTAGGGTTGACCTCAAGTTGGACCCTGGGGTATGGGATTTTGGCTTTTAGAGGCCAAATTCGATTGGACTGTACGTCCTCCCCGAAACTGGTGAAGAATATTGATTTCTGGGGTGTAGCTCGGTGCAAATGAATGGTAATTTTTATATAGATGAGAGGTGATATAGGGGATGAATTCAAAACGGGCTCGTAGGGTTAAGTTTGATATCAGTTTGACATTATCGGTTTCTTTTATTTGAGGAAGGCTAGTCAGAACCCTGGGACCTATTATATCCAATCTCACCCAGAGAAACCTGGTTCTTTGAGTCTGTGCTCGACAGGCGGGGTGGAATAAAGATTTACTGATAGTAAGGGGTAACTTGAGACTGTGTACAAGAGTGACTCCTATAAATTACATCATAGGGTATAAACAAGTAAGTTAATTTCAGAGGTGTGTTGCAGAAGTTATCAAAAATAAGTGATAACTGTATCCTTGTTTTCTTTGTAGGTCCGAAGAGTTCATTTGGGATAATCCGGTAAATTAGATGATACTCTGCTCAGGGCTAGTGCAGACTGTTAAACTCTGCGTTTGACAGTCCAAAATCATAAAGACCAGAGGAGAAGAGCGAATTCCCAACTTTGAACTGCCCGCTACCCGAAGCAACGCATGAGAAATCGAGGTAAAGGTGTTTCAAGGGGCCAAAAGGATGGGAGGAGAGAGTTGCCAAGGACTCACCATTTTGTGCAGAGATCGCGGAGGAGTTCGAAGTAAGCAGTGCCAGTGCCCGAAGTGGCTAGAGATTAGTCGAAGTTGAGGCTGGGGTCAGTAGCCGCTTCACAATGCAGAAGGGGAAAGGCCCGAAGTCCCCAGAATTTTCAAGTTGCAGAGTCGAAGGCTGCCAATGCACGAGGCTAAGTTGCGGGGGAGGATGATACACTGTGGAAGATGAAGAGATACCAAATTGGAACTACATGACAGGAGCAGGCTGTGGCAAAGCAGGCTTCGATGGTCAAGCTCTGGGAAGATAACCCAGACGAGGCTTTGAAAGTGATAAAGAAGTACATGTTACAGGTAATTATATGCAACTTTCTGTTGTGGTACTTTGAGATATCTTTGAAAATTCTTCGAGTTTCGAATTGCACTAATTTCTTGAAAATTTTAGCAGACGGATGCTTGGGTGCAAACTTGCAGCAAGGCAATGAAGTCAGTAAATGTGAAATAGAAGCAAGCAAAGGACAATCTAAATATTTCTCGTGGAATTGAGGCATTACTGGTGTCTGAATTCAGGAAGTTGAAGCAAGATTTGGGGGTGCTTACCAACTCTTATGACGAGAGGCTCGAGCTGCAGAGGTAGAGGCTGGAGCGAGAGTGGTCAACGAAGCTTGTGGCGTGTGAGAGGGAGAAAGCAGAATAGAAGGTTAATTTTCAGCGGCAGTATGATGGCGAATGCAATGTGAATGTTAAGTTGAAAATATTTATAAATGATAAGGGGTATGACCCCGAGACATTAGAACCTTATCCCGTGCCTTCCAAACTTGTTGAAGAAGCAGTTGGAAGTATTAGGGGTGGTGTAAATACTTCTCTTGTTGGAGCGCACATTGGTAGAACTGTTGATGGTTTGGTCGTTGAAGGTTTAAATGAAGCTGCTTGGGGATCTGTGGAGCAAGAAAGTTTAACTACGCTAATATGAGGTACTTAGGATTGGGGTTACATGTCTTCTTCTGCTGATTATAATATTGAGTTTTAATATTTTGAACGATGTTGTTATTTTCTGCTGGTCTCTGAACTCGGTAGGTTGTTTGTGCTTTTGTTATTTGTTGAACTTCTGAAGTTGATACTGAACATATTGATGCGTATTTTCTAAACATACTAACTCTGAACTGTAGATTTGATGGCTAATTTACTGATGGATTGTGTAATCGTGCTCTTACATTAAATTATTGGATTCTGATTGTACATTCTGCTGATTTTGCTTGGTTTGGGCTCTTGATGATTGGTCTTTGAATTATACTGCAACTGTTCCTTTGATGGATAATATGCTGAATGTATTCTGAGGAGTGTCAAAGATATATAGATGGAACTTTGAATTTTTTACTGGAAATCGAAGGGCGAAGCCACAACGATGTTGTAATTTTGAAAATTTTCCAGGTCGCCTCCGAGTATCAGTCGGACTGAGGAGACGTGATACCTAGAGGAAACCAAAAAATTTACTGGACATCGAAGGCCTAAGCCACAGCGAAGTAATACCTGATAGCCTCCAACGCATTCCCGATGGTCCAGTCTTTCGACCATCTTTGCCCCTCGAGTCTGTTCGAATGTTGGAAACTTAAGCAATTCATGGTCGCCCCCAAGTACCAGTTGGGGCGAGGGTTGACATGGTACCCAGGGTTTGCCAAGAAAAGAACTAGACTTTGATGGTTTCCGAGCCTTGATAAAGTGTATCTGATCGCCCCCAATGCATCACCGAGGGTCTGGTTTTTCGACCATCCTTGCCCATCGAGTTTGCTCGAAATTGGAGACTTGAGCAATTCATGATCGCCCCCAAGTATCAGTCGGGGGGTGGGTGGACATGATACCTAGGGTCAATTAAGAAAAGGACTGGACTTCGAAGGCCTAAGCCACATTGAAGCAATATCTGATCGCCCCCAATCCATCCCCGAGGGTCCGGTCTATCGACCATTCTTGCCCCTCAAGTTTGTTCGAAGTTGGGAGCTTGAAAAATCTTGAGGTTTCCCTCAAGTATCTGTCGAGTCGAAGGTTGATATGATACCTGAGTTAAATCAGGAAATGTTAAATGAAGCAGGAAGTGTTGAAAAAACTTGTTTAATGAATATTCTGGATTACATCAGTTGTACATGGCTGGAGATAAGGCCTGTTATAGGAGACCAACTGCATTATATTCCAGGGGTTTGGTAGAGGCTCTTCCTCTTCCGTCATTAAGTAATAGGAACCCTTATCTGTTTTATCGTAGACGACATATGGTCCTTCCCATGATTCAGCTAACTTGCTGGCATTTTGAGGTTTCGATGATTGATTGACACGTCGAAGTACTAGATCTCCAATGATGAAACTCCATGGTCGAACTCTTTTGTTTTAGGATTTCTGAAGTAATGTGCGGTACCGGCCAAGGTTGGCAATAGCTCGATTTCTGGTTTTATCGATTCATAACATGTTGCATGCAAGTTCGAACTCTTTATCTTTTTCTGGGAGGCTAGGGTCTCCAGTAGGTACGTCAAATTGAGTTGGTAATACAGCTTCGGTTCCATATGTCAGGAGGAAGGGGGTGCATCCTATAGATTTCCTTGGGGTTGTACTATAGGCCCAGAGGACATGTTATAACTCTTGAACCTATCGTCCTTTCTTTGCATCGACTATCTTCTTAAGGCCATCAACGATGGTTTTGCTAATTGCTTCGACTTAACCGTTGCCCTAGGGATAGTAAGGTGTGGAGGGTGAGAGGATGATGTTGTATTTTTTGAGGAAGTTTTTAACTTTGCTGCCAACAAATTGGGGTCCATTGTCGCATTGAATCATGTGGGGACAGCGGAAGCGAGTGATGATGTTTTCCCATAAAAATTTGACAACTTCTTCTTCTCGAGTTCGGCATAGAGGTACCGCTTTGACCCATTTTGTGAAGTAATCGGTTGCGACGAGGATATTTTCTATACTACCCGAGGCTTTTGGGAAGGGTCCAATGAGATCGATGGCCCATCTTTTGAATGGCCAGGAAACTTGACTGAAGTGGAGGTCTTGAGAAGGGCAATGGATGTCATGAGCGTGACCCTGGCATTTGTCACAATGTTTTACGTAGTCTGAAGCTTGTTTTCTCATACCGGGCATAAATAATCCTTGGGTAACAGCTCGAAGGGCCATTGAATGACCTGACGTATGAGTACCGCAGGTTCCTTCATGATGTTCGGCTAAGTTTTGAGAGGCTTCGGCTTGGGATATACATCGAAGGAGGATGCCATTTGGGGATTTTCGATGTATTTGGGCTTTATGGATAGTATATCTGCGACAGCTTTTCTAACAGAGAGTGTTCGTCTTTGGTATCATCTGGAAGAGTAGCATTGCTGAAGTAGTGAGGTGACAGTGTTCACCAATCGTCTGGATCGTGACTCTCGCCCCCAGTATTGATGGTATTGATTTCAATCTGGTCGATACTTGGGCATTCGAGTACTTCGATATTGAGTGTTCGAGATTCTGATTGCCTGAGTATAGCTGCAATATAGGCGAGGGCATCTGCATGTCTATTTTTACAACGAGGGTAATGTGTGATTGTGGATTTTTTGGGGAACCGGCCCATGCATTGTCGCATAAAAAGAGCATAGTCAGCCATGCTACCGTTAACTTGGTTTTCTCCTATGTAATGTCACTGAACAAGTTGGGAATCTGTAAAGACTGCAAGTTTGGGAATGCCGAGGTCGAGTGCGAGGTCGAGGCCGTGGATCAAGGCTTCATACTCTGCTTTGTTATTAGAACATTTGAAGGCAAGTTTACCAGCTTTCTCTATTCGGTCATTAGTGGGTGTTACCAAGACAATACCAATTTCTGTGCCACTAGGTTCTACAGATCCATCTGAGAATAAGCACTAGCCAGTGAGAGGGTCCCAAGGATTAACTATTTTGTGCTGATCTTCTGATAAGTCATCTTCGTACTCTTCCCAGTCGATATCATTGACCGGGAAGTCAGCTAGAAAGTCTCCTACTGCCTGGCCTTTCTAGGATATTTGCTTCTCCAAGGTAATGTCGTGTTTGCTAAGGTATACGGACCACTGTTGCACTTGTCTGAATTTTTCTTTTTTGCTAAGTACCTCTCGAGGGGGATAACTGGTAATAACTTGGATGGGATGAGCCTGGAAATATGGTTTGAGCTTACGGGTTGAATAGAAAAGTATGAGGAGTAAACGCTCAAGTTTTGAATATCGAGTTTCTGCGGGGGTTAGGGTTTTGCTGATAAAATATACAGGTTTTTTTATATTGGAATCAAGTCGAATGAGCACTGAACTGAGAGAGGTTTCTGTGGCAGCAAGGTATAAAGAAAGTATTTCTCCTTCGATAGGTGTGCTGATGATTGGTGGACGGCCAAAATAAGTTTTAATTTCAAGGAAGGCTTGCTCGCACTCAGGGGTCTGGTCGATTTCGTGATTTTTTTCTATTTTTCTTTGTGGACGCCTTGTCGCGCAAGAGGCAAAAGAGCCAGGCACATTAATCTGAGGATTTAGAAATGATACGATTGAGGGCTGCTATCCTGCCTGTCACTTTTTGGACATTTTTCTCGGTTCGGGGCGAAGGCATGTCTATGAGGGCTCGAATGTTGGTGGGGTCAATCTCTATCCCGGGTTTACCGATAAGGTGAACCAAATTTTTTTTGGATGACATGCAAAATTGGCACTTGCTTGGGTTGAGTTTCATATTATACATGCGAAGTATCGCCAAGATTTCTGAGAGTTCTTCGATATGAGCCTTTTTCTGAAGGCTCTTGCAAAACATATCATCGATATAGACTTTGATAAATTTGCCAATCAAATATTTGAGCATGGTTGTGGCAAGGCATTGGTAGGTGGCCCCAGCATTTTTAAGGCCGAAGGGCATAACATTGAAAGAGTAAATGCCTTGTTCAGTTATAAATGAAGTTTTAAGTTGTTCTTCGGGGAGGAGGGGTACCAAATTTTAACCCGACGCCGCGTCCATCTTAGATAGGCGTTCATGTCCAGCAGTGGAATCGAGGAGAACTGAGAGAGTTGGGAGGGGGAAACTGTCCTTCGGTGTGTGCTTGTTTAGGTCTGTGAAGTTGACGCAGATTCGGATCTTGCCATTCATCCTAGGAACTGCTACAATGTTTGATATCCAGTCTGCCTACTTTACTTCTCTGACAAAGCCTGCGGCTATGAGCTTGTCTACTTTGAGGTTCACGGCTTCTCGAAGTCGTGGTGCCAGTGTACGCTTCTTTTATTTTACTGCTGAGGTATGGGGGATGAGATCGAGGCTATGGAAGGCCAAGTTGGGGTCGACACAAGGCATCTATTGAAATGTCCAAGCGAAGATGTCTTTGTTTGTTCAAAGGAACTCGGAAAGTTTGAGGCGCTCTGACTCATTGAGGAATCTTCTGTTAAATGTACCCCGAGCAGGACCATCGAGTTCGATAAAACAGTGGGTTCGATGAAAGGGGTGGTATCTGTTGAAGTCGATGGGATAGGAAGATGCTGTGATTGCTATGGGCGGCTGACAAGCTTTCAGGTTTGGTCAATCTCTAGGTACTCGCATGAGCGGGCAAGGCGCTAAGTGCCTTTCAAATTCCAAGTACCCTCATGATTGTTGAATTAAAGGGTCTGATGGTAGGTCGAAGGTATAGCTCGCATGGCGTGAAGCCAATCTCGTCCAAGTATACTAAGGTATTCGAACTTCTTGTCAATGACGATGAAGTTGGTTTGAAGGGTAATGGGGCCTGTAGTGACGGGTAGGTTGATACGGCCAACAGTGGCTTCTGTTAATCCATTGAAACCTTTTAGTTCTATATTGCCAACGGTTATGAGGTCTGCTTTCTTCATTGTTTGGATTGTTTGGAGAAAGATGACATTATCTGTGCTCCCAGTATCTACCAGCATTGTATGGAGGATGAGGTTATCGATCTTAATCATGATGACTAATGGATCGGAATGGGGGAAACGAACGTGTGAAGTGTCACAGTCAATGAAAGAAATACCTTTGAGTAGAGGGTGGCAGTTTGATTTTGGCAGAAGTGCGGGAAATTTCACCTGATAGGTGAGTTTGTAACATTTTTCGATGTATTTTCATTTGTTCTTGGAATGTACATTGTCTATGTTATTGACTTCGATAAGCTTGACTCTATAGATGTAAACCTTGGTTGGTTCAGTAGCAGGGGTGGATAGAGATTTGAGGTTGGGCCCATCGAGGTAGCTTGGGAGATCAACAATATACTGGTGCAAACCTCCTGCTCTGAAGATAAGTTCAAGAGACCATTGAAGGGTGAAACATTTATTGTTATGGTGACAGTTATACTTATGCTTGGCTCAGTAAGGTTCGCCTGGTCTGACTTCGATGGGGTAAGGGATACCTCAAATGGGGTCTACCTGTATGTATGGCAGAAGGGTATTGAGGGGAGCAGTGAGTACAGGCAAAACAGGCCTTGGCCGCTTCTTCCGAGCTTCGGTATTGTTATCAATGTTGGGGCATTTGTGGCTCTCAGCCTCCTGTGAGACAGCAACGATCAGGGGTATGGGAATAGAGTGGGGGTGTTGCCGAGGTTTATTGAGGTTTGCTATTTGCGATGGCTAACTCTGTTTGTGGGACTCTTGAAGGCACTCGAGATTGATATAGCCATTGATCTTCGTGAGCATCTCTTCGAGTGTTTTTTGTTTGTAGAGGACTAGGTGCTCTTTTACTCGGCTGTGGTCTGGCAGGGTATTTGAATATGCCAAAATAACATTCGAGCAATTGAGTTTTTCTATTTTCCAGGATTCGTCGAGGAATCTTCTGGTGAAGGCTTCAATTGTCTCACTTGCGAATTTTCTAAAATTAAAAAGAGCGTCAACTGTGGCCTCTCTGTCTTTGTTGAAGGAAAACTGGGCGATAAAAAGATGTGAAAGTTGCTCGAAGTTACGAATTGAGCCATTTGGGAGATTGTGGTACCATCGAAGGGGATTATCGGCAAGGATTGTTGGAAAAAGGAAACATAATAGGTAGTTAGCCATGGAGTAGAGGCTCAGAGAGTTTTGGAATTCGGGGATGTAGGATTTGGGGTCTGTGTTACGGTATTTGCTAAGTTTGGGAGCACGAATGTTGGAGGGAATTTCAATAGCCAAAAGTTTGGGGCAGATCGGGTTATTGAGGCGGCACCAGGAGTTTGCGGCTGGGCTCGTGGTAACGCGAATGATGGGTTGTATTTTGTGGTCGAAGTCCTACTGTACTGCATATGTAGGATGTGGGGGAGATTGATGACTTCGAAGGTTGCGAGGTCGAGTGTGTGGTAGTAAATCAGCACTGCATTCGCCGAGCCGTTCCCGAGCAGGACGGCGCCTGGGGTATCTGGGGGAGCGGAGGGTTGAGTCAAAAGAGTCTTTTGTGGGGTGAATCCCGAGGTGAATGGAGCCGGTTAGGGGAATAATACGGGGAAAACCTTCGGCATCGGTGTGAACGGGGGATATCACAATGTTTGGTGAAGGTCCTAGGCGAGTGCAAGCAGAAACACGCGATGGGTCTGGTATCTGGGACGGGCGAGCAGGTTCCAAGGGCTATAATCTCTGTAGCTCTCGGACGGTATTACGCAGTTCATCGATTACTCTGCTCTGTCTGTTTTCATCGTCCAAGCGACAATTCTGCTCAGTTTCCAGTGCCAAGCGGTGGCTTTTACGCTCTTGGTACAATTGGTTCTGGTTGTACTCCTTTGCCTGAGCAACTTGTTGGGATAACAGGGCTATTTGAGCAGCTACTCCGTTAATGAAGTGGCCTGTCTGGGTTGGGTTGGAACTGCATGAGGGTACCATTGAGGGTAATCTGCTGAAGTAGAAAACACAAGGAGGGGAAAATAGAACAAAGATTAGTAGTATAGGAAGCACAGACGACGCCAATTATAGGGAGATAATTCATTTGGACTTTGAAGTGAGTCCTCACAACGTAGAATATATCTTCAATTAAAGGCTACAAGCAATTGACCTAAAGTAAGATCTAACTATAGACAAATACTTGCATAAAGGCCCGAATGTGACGCTCTACGACCTCTGATGAGGATTTTTAAGATTGATTGTATTACAGAAGAGTAAATGACAGGGTTCGAGTACAGAGTGTCTTAGTGGTCGAAGGTAAAATGCAAGGGAGCTGAGTAGCCAAGAGTGGATTAGGATTACATGATTACTGTCAGGAAATCCTGGCGAGTTATGGGAGCCGGTCTTGTCGATTATGTCACTGCAACATTTAATGGTGACGTCTCTGAACGGTGCGGTGGTTGAACCTATCACTTTAGCTGCACGGGCCAATCAATGCACCGTCTAATCTGATGAGGTGGTTGCCTATCTTATCTTGCTTCGATCATGTGTTAGCAAGGTTGAAGGATTTCTGCTGTAGTATGTTAATCTGTTCTCAAAGATTTGTCTGATTTCGAAGCTTCATCTTCGGGGGATCTCTGTGGAGTCTGTTTTTGAGATTGAGTGGGCTTCGATACATTCAAGTAGGCTATGAAGTTGGCTTTGACTAACTGTCGAAGGCTACGAGTAGGCTACTAAAACGAACCTGACTTTACAGAAGCAATTACAAAAGATCCACCCACCAAGGTATTTGATGAGCGAGTTGAATGGATTGTAATGAAAGGTAGAGACTTCCTACAAATGGTTTAGCAGGACCTGCAAGGTCAGGAATTGGAATCATACTGATTACCCCTTCCAACGACAAGATCAAGAAATCAATCCTCTTGGATTTCGAAGCCTCCAACAATGTCACAAAATACAAAACTCTAATTCATGGACTCAACCTTGAACTTAAGCTTGGCATCCCTGAGCTTTCAGTTTATACAGGTTCTCTACTCATCATCCACCATTACTCAAACTAGTATAAGAAGAATAGCAAGATAATCAAATATGGAGCCCTCGTTGCCAATAGGTTGAGCAGATTTGCGAAAGCAACTCTCGACAATCTCCCTCGAGGTAAAAACTGACACACCGATTCCTTGGATTATTTAACTTGGGTCTTGGGTACAGAAGCCATATATCTATAGATCGAAATAATATCAACCCCCAACATTGATCTCTATTCTATATGCATGATCAACACTAGGGGCAATAAAGAGGACGAAGACGATTAGCGAAAGCCCTTTATATCTTATCTCAGCCCGAAGAACGATTACAACGGGCCCCTTCCTGCAGATAATAAAGAACGCCGACAGTTGATTGAAAACTAAAAGCGCTATGAAGTTTAAAACAGCCATCTCTGCCGCCGCTCAGTTACAGGGCCTTATCTCAAGTGCCACCGAAGAAGAAAGCACATGGAATGCTCAAAGATTTATATGAAGGAACTTCTGGCTCCCATGCGGCCAGTCGATCACTCGCTAACAGAGTAATTATGCAAGGAGTATTCTGGCCAGGAATATACAAGAAAGTAGAAAAGTACTCATGTAAATGTGACACATGTCAACGACATGGACATATGATCTGCACCCTGCCCTTGAGCAACATGCAAGCAAGGTGTTCTGGCCATTTAAGCGGTCGGCGCTCGATCTCGTCAGAGAATTTCCAAATATTCTAGGTAACCGATGTTTCTTACTCGTAGCAACCGATTATCTTACAAAATGGGTAGAAGCAATTCCTTTCTATTTAACTAGAGAAAAAGAGGTCATTTCTTTTCTCTAGGAATACATCATCACACAGTTCAGTTTCCCCCACCAGATTCAGATCGATAACGGACCACAACTCATTGGTTAAAAGGTCGTAGCCTTCCAAAAAAATCATAACATCATTCATTCTCTATCCAATCCATACTACCCTCAAGGTAATGGCCAAGCCAAAATCTCCAACAAAACCATAGTGGATAGATCAAGAAAAGGCTTCAGTCACAGAAAAAAGGAAATTGTATACGGGAACTTCCTCTCGTCTTATGGGCAAACCGTACCACCCTACGTCAATCAACCAGCTGCGCCCCTTCCTCCTCGCTTATGGTACATAAGCCGTCATTCTAACGGAATACCACCATCCTGTCAGAGATCACAAACTTATAGATGAAGAAAATAAGTTTAAATTGGCCTACATTATGAACTGGATTGATGAAACTAAGGAACGTGTTATTGCCATCCTAGGACGATATCACCATATGCTAGCCAGTTCGTACAACAGAAGAGTCTAAAGCCATGAGTTCCAAATCAACGATCTCTTCCTCAAAGAGATCCCGTAACACAGAAAAGAAGTACATGCCGGAAAACTGGCAAAAAATTATAAAGGTCCATTCCACATCATTGGTCGAACTAGTTTGTAATCATATTATCTCATGACAGAGCAAGGAGTTCGTATCCCAAATCCATGGAACACAAGGCGACTAAAATGGTAGTATTGCTAAGTCCCTGGTTTCTCCATTTCAATATTCTCGTTCTTTCCATTTCACAAGTGAGAATTCAATCTCCATACAGTTTACATTCTATTCTACTCAATGAAAACTTCCAAATTTTTTCCTTACATTACTTTCTACTAACGTAGATTCTACTAAATCTCATAGATTAAAGCAAAGGTGATACTAGCTTTCAATTGATCTCTAAACAGATTAAAGAAAAAGTAATACAAGCTTTTAATTGACCTCAAAATAGATTAAAGAAAAAGGTAATACTGGCTTTCAATTAACCTCTAAATAGATTAAAGCAAAGGAAATACTAGCTTTCAATCGACCTCTAAACATATTAAAGCAAAGGAAATACTAGCTTGCAATCAACCTCTATATAAAGATTATGGCAAACGTAATACTGGCTTTTAATCGTTTATCAATACGTTTATCAGCGATTAAAACAAAGGTAATACTAGTTTTCAATTAAAGATCTCTTACAGACATAAGATTAAGCAAAGGTAAAACTAGCTTTCATCTCTTAATATTTTTGCAACTATAGGTTATTTCTACAAGCCATTTCTAAAGGTTCTTCTCTGCTGATGGGAGGTTAGATCCGCCTTCCCCAACAATAGGAGGATTCTCAGCCATAAATTTTGGAGCTCAAGCAGCTACAATAATCCTGCATTGCTCTACCAATTCTGTAGGTCGGGAACCTAGCTTCATTTCCATGACGTTCATACAGTTTCATCGATTTATATCAACTTTACAATTATATCCTCGAGACGACAGACAGTCGTGCAAGGTATCCCTTTCAAGCTCAAGCCTTCTCACTTCCTCCACAAAATAGGCAATAGTAGCCATTAGCTCCTGTGAGTAAAATATTTCTTGGATAGAAGAATTATGATCGAGCATAACTTCCTTGTAAAAATGCTTTTGTAATCTCTGTTGGTGATCTTTCAAGTCTTTTTACCATTTATTTTGCCACTCCATGTTTTTATCTATGCGTGACATAATCTCATTATGCTCTTCCATCTTTGTCTCTGCTTTATCTGACTTAGCCTTACTCGCTGTCCTTAACCCTGCCAATTGAGCGCGAAGAACCTCTAACTCCTGAACATTCCCATCACTTCCCCCAACAAGAGATTTATTTAATAAATCATCCTTCCACCTCAATTACCAATCCTTACCTTTGATCACCCCTTCAAACTCTCACTCTCTGTGGAGCGCAATATCTAATTAATTTTGGCTCTCTCTCAAGCGTTCATTTCTTCTTTGTACGTGACCTTGAATGCGAGCTACATTCCCCTTCAACTCTTTAATTTGAGCTGACGAATCGACAATATCCCCTTTTACTATGGAGACCCCGGCATCGCCTCACTTCCTTTTCGATCGCTCTCAAGCTTCGACCTTCATTACACGCACATTGGCCATATACAAATCCACCTTCAACTTGGCTACCCTCTCATTCAGTTCATCGTAATGCTATTGAAACATACAAAAATCTATATCATTAGTAGGTAAAGCCTCACCCAACTGCTCAACCGTACTTTTAGACTTGGCTAGGTCAGCTTGAGCTCTTTCTAGCTCGCTATCTTTCCCAATCATTTTACTCTTTAATCGCTTCAGTTTGCTTTCGGAACTTACTAGATCGGCTCGATCATGCTCTTACTCGTTTGACTTTCTAATCATTTGGCCCTTTAGACTAGCCACAAAACCCTGTAACTCTTTTTCTGTCTCTTCTAACGACTGAATATGGTATCGAGCCTTGTCTGCCACTTTAATTTTCACCATCAACACATCATTACTGCTTTTGAACTTCACGGTCTCATCCTTTGCCTCCGCAAGCTCTTTTCGTACTCTTTCCTTTATGACATCTTTCCTCTGGATCTTCCGTGTTAGGTCATCAACAGTTTTTGTTTCCTCGACATACTGAAAATATAATTTGACATGTTGATCCTTCTTATCTTCAGTCGCCTCTCTAATCCTATCAAACTTCTCTATAAATTTATTATTATATTAGAGCGTCTGTTGTTCACTCAAGCGAATAGTCTCTAATTTGACCTACATCACAGATACAATATATCAAGTTCAAATAAACAAAACAGCACAAATACAATCAAATCATAATACATGTGATTTTCATAATTTTAGCAGATTTTAATTTTTTGACATTCTATTGTTGTGAGACTGCTTCTAAACTTAAGGTCAAAGTATGATCTCTGTTCATTGGCAATAACATCTACATTCAATTTTAAGGTTCACATTTTCTACGTTCTAAATTTTCTAAACACTTTGGTATTATTAGGACATCCACAATTACCATCGCCCTTAAACTGCTAACACATTTTATGTCTATCTCTATACTCTAATTTTTTCTTTGTAACACTAGAGTAAGATAGCATTCAAGTCAAATATTTCCTGGTCTTCTCTATCCTGTAGCTCTGCTTGCGAAGTCAACAGGGACGCTGAGATATCGTTCTTCTTAGCAATTTCATTCTCTAACTCCTCAATTTTGAGGCGCATATACTTAAGTTCCTACAAACAATGTTTACAAACATCTCTTAGCCTATCAAAGATTTATACTACAAAATAATATTCCATACAATTATAGTTTTCCAAACCACACAAAAATACACAGCCGAACTACAAAAACTTCACTATTTCTTCTCATTGTCCTCCCCACGGTTCTCTAAAACAGTTCTGGGAGAAACCGCATCCAACCCTGTTACTACACCTCCTTCAACAGTGACATCCTCTTCCACCTTGTCCTCTTCGATGTATGTACCTTCCATAATGGCTTTGTCATCTGCTTTGGTGCACTCCACTGCAAGGAGTTGCCGCCCAAGTCTGACGTGTTAAACTATAACATCATCCAGGTTCTTCTGTGCCTCCTCCGTCAGCTCGCTTATTAGCACCTTCTGCAAAACCTTTGCAGCAACCAACCTCTTATCCTCTAGAGCCAAAGCAGACTTAAGTCGAGCCACCTTCTTCTCGAGCTCAACTTTCCCATTCTTGAGCTCGCCTTTTTCATCCTCGATCCTGAGGCCGATCTCCTTCAACAAACGAGCAGTCTACAAAAAATGAAATACAAAAATCAAATTCATTTTTAGCTCGAGTCTAAATATAAAGTTCAGAATTAAAAAAGTCATCAGAACTTATAATTTATCTCAATTCCATCTGTGCGGAGGTGTTCAGCCCCTTAGCACCCTTGCGAGCTGCAAGCCTCACCCTGTCTTCCATAGCTCGTAGCTCATCTTCCTCAACAAGTCAACTCTCCATGACATTCGCCCCTATCACTTCAGCAGGAGAATCTACCCTCATCTTTTTTGCATCCCTCTCGACATCACTACTACCCGTGGTTCGAGAGGTTGAGCCAAGGGTACAACTCTTATTCCATTTGCTAAGGGTACAACTCTTAACACTTGTGATCATTGCTTGTTTGGAAAACATCATTGAGTTTCTTTCCATAAATCATCTAAAAGAAAAACTAATATGTTTGATTTGTATAACTCTGATGTTTGTGGTCCTATTGATGTGGAGTCCTTGGGTGGCAACAAATACATTGTTATACATTTATCAATGATGTGTCTAGAAAAGTGTGGGTCTACTTGTTGAAACCAAAAGATCAGGTATTCAAAATCTTTCAGTGATTTCATGCCATGGTGGACAGAAAGACGAGGAAGCCTTTGAAATTTCTTTGTAGTAATAACGGATGCGAGTATACATCTAAGGAGTTTGAAGGCTACTGTTTAGAACATGGCATATGTCGCGAGAATACCGTACCTGGTACTCCACAACATAATGGTGTGGTAGAAAGAATGAACCGGACTATTGTAGAGAAGGTCAGATGCATGTAGTGTTCGGCAAAGTTGCCAAAGAAATTTTGGAGTAAAGCCGCTTGCACTGTTTGTTACTTGATTAATAGGTCCCTTTCTATACCTTTAGGTTTTGATGTTCCAAAGAGAGTGTGGACAGGAAAATATGTGTCTTATTCTCATATAAAGGTGTCTGGTTGTAAAGCTTTTACACATGTACCCAAAGATCACAGGTCAAAGCTTTATGTCAAGGCACTTCCATGCATTTTTGTATAATATAGAAATGAAGAATTCGGCAATAGGCTATGGGATCCAAAAAAAGAGAAGATTATTAGAAGTAGAGACATTGTCTTTCTTAAGGACAAAACTCTTACAGATTTTGATAAAGTTGAGAAGTTCAAAGGTGTAGTTGATGATGTTTCCGATCCTACACCTATTCCTTGTCTATTACAACATGTTACAAATGGGGAAGAAGAACAAGATGAACCTGACAATGCTGATATACAAGAGATGTTTGATGTTGATATCCCAGAGCAAGAACATGAAGTTTGGCTGGAGGAACAATTACCTCAGCAAGACGCACCGGAATATTAACTTATAAGATCTACAAAAGAGCATCAACCATCTACGAAATACCCTGCATATGAGTATATTTTACTTACTAACGAGGGGGAGCCAAAATTTTTCCAAGAAATACAAACTCACGCAGATAAAGGTTGTTGGCTTAAAGTTATACAAGATGAGATGAGTTCATTGCTTAAGAATGAAACTTATGAGTTGGTTGAGCTTCCTAAGGGCAGAAAAGCACTGCAAAATAAATGGGTATTCATCCTTAAAAAGAATGTTAAAGGAAATCTAGTGAATACAAAGCTCGGTTACTGGTTAAAGGCTTTTTGAAGAAAAGACATTGATTTCGATGAGATTTTTTTGCCCGTTATAAAGATAACTTCGATTTGAGTTGTTCTCAGATTAACAGCCAGCCTCGATCTTGAGCTTGAGCAATTGGATGCTGAAACTACATTTATTCATGGTAACTTGGTGGAAGAAATTTACATGGTACAACCGAAAGGATATGAAGTAAAAGGGAAAGAACACTTGGTGTGTAAGCTAAAGAAAAGTCTTTACGGGCTAAAGAAAGTGCCAAGTCAGTGGTACAAGAAATTCATCTCATTTATGGTGGGCCATGGGTATAATAGAGCAATTACAGATCCTTGCGTTTACTTCAGAAAGTTCATTAATGGTAATTTTATTATCCCTTTGCTTTATGTTGAAGATATGCTAATTGTGGGACAAGATGCTACTATGATTGGTAGGTTAAAAATTGATTTGTACAAGTCCTTTGATATGAAGGACTTAGCGACAGCAGAATAAATCTTGGGAATGCAGATTGTTTGTAATAGGAAATCCAAGAAGTTGTGGCTATCTTAAGAAAAATATGTTGAACGGGTGCTTGAAAGATTTAACATGAAAGATGCCAAGCCAGTAAGTACGCCTCTAGCCAATCATATCAAGCTTAGTAAGAGGACATGCCCCTCTACCAAAGAAGAAAAGAACAAGAAGACAACAGTTCCTTACTCTTCTACCGTAGGGAGTTTGATATATGCTATGGTTTTTGCACGGCCAGATATTGCTCACGCTGTTGGTGTTTTAAGTAGGTTCCTTGCAAATCCGGGAAGAGAACATTGGGAAGCTGTGAAGTGGATCTTCAGTCACTTGAAGGGGAGCTCCACGTTGTGCTTAAGTTTCAGAGGCTTGGAACCAATTTTGGAAGGCTTTACATATTTAGATATGGAAGGTAATCTTGACAGTAGGAAATCTACGTCAAAGTATTTGTTCAATTTTGCTGGGGGAACAATATTATGGCAGTGAAAACTACAAAAGTATGTTGCTTTATCTACGACTGAGGCTGAATAAATTGCAGCTACTGATGCAAGTAAAGAAATGCTATGGTTGAAAATATTTCTCTAAGAACTTGGTCAGAAGCTAAAGGATTATGTGGTTTTCTGCGATAGCCAAAGTGCTTTAGACTTGAGCTAGAATTCTATGTATCATTCCTGCACGAAGCATATTGATGTCAGATACCATTGGATACGTAAGTGATTGTAAAGCTCTTGATGTAACTTAAGATGATTCACACAGATAGAAATCCTTATGAGAAGATGACCAAAGTTGTTACCCGCAGATAATCTATAGACAACTTACTTGCGTGGAGGTCAAAAATGTAACTCTCCACGACCTCTGATAAGAATTTTTTAGAGTGTTTATATTTCTATCGAGTAGTCGAAGGTTTGAGTACTGGGTTTTACAAGGTGATCGACGGTAAACAGTATAAGGTCAGGGGAGAGAAATTCTAACCCTTCCTTGGTTCCCCATCTCTCCTATTTATAGAACATAGGAAGGGCTGAGTCACCAAGGTTAGGTCGCATTACAAGGGTACCATCTAGATATCCCGAAATGGGTCTATATCTTAGTCTGTTTCTGCACTTTGACACTGCTGTAGTGGTTTGGACTGTCACTGTAGCTGCAAGGACCAACAACTGCGGTATCTTATCCAGTGAGCTGACTGTCTGCCCTGTCATACTTCAACCATGTGCGGATATGGTCGAAGTGTTTCTGCTGCGATGTGGAGTTCATCTTCGAGGTTTTGTCTTCCAATAATATTTAGGAGGCTTGTTTGGGGGATTAAATGGGCTTTGAGTTATTCGGGTAGGTTTCGAAGTAGCCTTCAAGTGTCTGATAGGGGTAGAAGACTGCGTGTAGGCTACTACAGTTGGTAACGCTGGTGTTACGGCGCGATTTTTGAGATGAATGGAAATATCGTTTTGATATGCCAAAATTGTTGGGGACGTTATTGTTGTTAGGATTTTGCCAAGTTTTATGCCAGAGAAGGGGAATTATCAATTTTTGAATAATGGTATTTTTGGCGGGAAACAGGTGGAGTGTGTTCGAGAAGCTATTGAGATTCCTGTAATTCGACAAAAAGTAAATTAGATTAACAAGTTATTGATGTTATTTTTTATAAATAGATAAGCATCGAGATCTGAGCTAATGTGTCACTTGAATGAAATATAGGAATATAAATTAAATTATATGAACTATATCACTATATCAAGAACTGTGGTAATAAGTATAAATGTACAATGATAGTAGCAGATAATAAAGCAAATAATGTGTTGCAGAGTAATCTTGACAACGATATCAGCATGAATATATAAAATTATGAACATATATATGTATCACATATGATAGATTCTAACTGTGTAAAAATTATGATGAAAAATTATGTATCATATATCTGTTGTACAAGTTCAATTTAAAATGGCTGAACCAATTCAAAATGATGAAAAAGACATATACGGGAGTCTAGAAGACGTAGTGCCTCTGGTGATTAATATGAGGACTTGTGTCCAACAATTGGGAGGGATATATAGGATAGGGTCGAGTAGTACAGATTTAAGTTGTGTGGAACAGTTTAGGGTGGCACCTAGTACTGCCAACCTGTTTGATAAAGAGGCCACCGATACAGATGTAGATCATGAATCCCAAGTTAGTGATCACAAAGTAGTGGGAATGGGGATGAAGATGTGGAGGATTGCGAGGAAGCATGTTATGGAGAGGGTCTAGAGACCAAAGAGATATTAAGCTTCAAGAAGAAATATGTGATATATGGGGATATAAGGTTAGAGGAATACCAGTATGAAATGATTGACCTGAAAATACCTTTGAAAGGTATTATGGTACATCGAGAACAAATAAAGAAGGGTTTGAAGCTTCCCCTTAGGGTAGATAAGAAAAATTTAATGAACTTTTTTGATGTAGCACCTGGTCAGTTCAACCCAAATGTATATGACTTGTTTAGGGTATGTGGTACAATAAATGGTCGACTAAAGGACAGAGGGGAGGAGTTAACAACTATGGACAATTTATGTGTGTACTACACATTGAAGATGAACCCGAAGAAACTGGGCTACCTGAACTAGGCGAGGTTCTTGAAAAGACCATTATTTTATGATATGGTGTCGACTGGGGGGCGATACTCTGTTGAGCGCTTACTTTTTTTTGAAAATTATGTGCTCGATAAGAAAGATCCTGGGGAACCTTCAATGAAAAAAACTTTTTACTTAGGTGTGTGGTTAGGTAATTATAATTTTCGATGTTCGAATTGTGTGAATGAGATGTAAATGTTTCTAACTTTTTTATGCTGTTTGCAGCTTTGAAAGAGGCCATCAAGAAGTCAGTAATAAAGGAAGAGTTGCACAAGGTGAGGAAAGAGTTCTTTGGTAGGATCGATAACTTGGTCACCAACCAAGAACTTGTGAATACGTTATTCTAAGAGGACGGTTTAAAGAGGTCGAGGGTAAAAGGGTCGGAGGTGCCTGTGATCGGCAGAAAAATGTTGTTGAGGAATAAGAGAACTGCGGATACTTGGTTACCATTGGAAAATCGCTCCTTGGCTGGGTACAACATTGATACTGAGATTGATGCTATGCTAGGAGAGTCTCTGGGAAGGAATAAAATGAAAAGGGTGGCGAGCTTTGATGTTCTGCCATTGCTTCCTCATAAGAGGCTGACTCAACAATCGGCAGCGGAGGAGGTGGTTGTTACTGCTAAATTACCAGCTGCAGTGGATATGCGTCCCCCACGAGGTTCTGGCAGTGTAGTTCCGAGGAAGACCAGTGGTGAGACGCCGAAGAAGAAGTTTGTCAAGGAGTCATAAGCGGAAGTTCAAAAGACTATGGATGCATATATGTCTGGTACAGATGAGCTGAAGACAGAGATGGAGGATTGCTTGGTGGGGATTGATAGTTTGAATTCATTTTTCAGTGAGGGTGAGTGGAATTTGATGAAGGTGAGAAATTTTAATGTTTTACTTCAAAGGAAAAAATTGGCTGGTCACTCGAATATTCATTATATGACTTTGATGCAGATTATGAAGCTGGTAACTGAAGCTATGGGTCGTGTTATGGGAAGTGGAGAGCTAGCAAACCAGATTATTGCCTAAAAAATTATAAAGAAGGATTTAATCACGGATCAAGCATAATTGAATGCAACATTAAATAGGTATAGGCTCAATGCCAAAATGGTGAGGGAAGCTACGCCGGGTGAAGCGAAGAAAGTAATAGAGAAAGAGATACATGAGACTTTGGCATTGTAGAAGACCACCTTTGAAAAAGATGTAAGGGATCAAGTTGCCGATGTTCGTAAAGCAATGGAGCAAGAGAAGGGAAAGCTGCTCGGTGAGGTAAGGGCGAAGATGAATTAGGAGAAATTTGTAAAATGCATGGAAGTGAGGATGCATTTTAAAGAACAATATGATGAGTTGGATAAAAGGTAAAAGATCTACAAGGGACTTGCGAAAGCTGGTGGTGCTGTGTTTGATGATAACTCGGATGAAGATGTACCCTAAACTCCTGATATATGCGGGGTAATTGAAGTTATCGAAGATGATATGATGGTAGATGTTGATGGTGCTCGTTCAGGTGAGGTAGCAGATGTGCAGGTTTCTGAAGGTTCCCTGAAGTTGAATGATGAAAAATCTCCCTCTGATATGTTAAAACCTTGGGTAAGTTGTGTTTTTTTTAGAAAGGATGTCAAAGTGGTTAGTGGAACCAATATAATTTAATTAATAGTCTGTGGTAATACATTTATGTGTTGCTGAACAAGTTATATTTGTGAAATAATTTTGTGAGCTTGATGCTTAAATATTTCTATGTAGCAGATTTGATAAAGTGTTTTGATCGAATGTGACTAAAGATAGAGCAGATAAGTGATGAACACTTGTTTTCATGGTAGGTGAAAGATGGCCATGAAATGGCAAGTAATAAGAAAGAGTGCCAGATATATATCCTTAGATGGGTATCTGGATTTATATTTGAGAAGAACAAGAGCACTTTCAGAGTTAGTTCGGTAGTTGTTAGGTATACATGTTTAAGAAGTGACCAAGAAATAATGAAGATAGTAAGGATTTTGCTTGTCCGATATATACTTGACAAGTATAGATCAAGGTTAAATCAAATTGTAATAAGATTATTTGTCTGATGTATACTTGAAAAGTATAGATCGAGATCAAATTAAATAGTAATGAGATTGTTTGTCTGATATATACTTGAAAAGTATAGATCGAGATCAAATCAAATAGTAATAAGATTATTTGCCTAATGTATACTTGAAAAGTATAGATCAAGATCAAATCAAATAGTAATGAGATTGTTTGTCTAATGTATACTTGAAAAGTATAGACCGAGATTAAATCAAATAGTAATGAGATTGTCTGTCTGATGTAAACTTGAAAAGTATAGATCGAGATCAAATCAAATAGCAATGAGATTGTATGTCTAATTTATACAAATGTATAGATCGAGATCAAATCAAATAGTAAGGGGAAACTGATAACAAAGTTTTTTTATTTAAATCGATGAAATTTTTTTTAGTGTATCATCTGTAAAACAACTTTAGTTGAGAAGTGTTCCATGGATATTCCAGTTGCATTTTGTCTTCAGTCACAAGCCAATAAGTTCTACTGTCTATTTTGTTGCTGATAATGTATGGCCCTTCCCAATTTTTTGATAATTTCCCTGAATTTTTAGGTCGAGTACTATCTTGGATCTGTCGTAAGACAAGGTCTCCAATACCAAATTTTTGTTCTCGAACTTTCTTGTTGTATGCTTTTTTCAATATATCATGGTATCATCCCATGTTTGCAATTGCCTTGTCTCTAGTTTCTTCTATCCAATTGAGGTTGTAAAGGAGACCGAGTTCATTGTCTTCGTCTGGAATTTTTTGTCGAGTACTGGGTAGATCGAGGTCCAAAGGTATGACTTTTTCGGTACCAAAAGTAATAAATAATGGAGTGCAGCCTGTTGAGACTCGAGGAGTGGTGCAGTAGGCCCAGAGGACAGTGAGCAACTCATCCACCCACCACCCTTTCTTATCATTGAAGCATTTGTGAAATCCTGATTTGATGATTTTGATTATGGCTTCGGCTTACCCATTGCCTTGTGGATAATATGGTGCGGATGTTGTGAGTTGAATCTTGTATTTATGGAGGAAAGCAAGTACTTTGGCGCCGATGAACTATTTTCCATTATCGGAGCGTATCATATGCGGACAGCCAAACCAGGTGATGATGTGCTCCCAATGGATCTCGATGACTTTATTTTCATCAGTATGGCAGAGAGGAACCGGTTTGACCCATTTTGTGAAGTAATCAGTAGCGACCAGGATGAACCTTCGGTTTCCTGATGCTGGATGGAAAGGTCTAATGATTACTATTCCCCATCATTTGAATGGCCAGAGGACATTACTGATATGCAAGCCTAAGGCTGGACTCTTGATGTCTTGGGCATGGATTTGACATTTGGAGCATTTTCAAAAATAGTCTTCACAGTCCTACCTCATCTTAGGCCAGTACAATCCTTATGTAAAAGTGCATTGGGCTAACAGCCTTCCTAAAACATGTGCTCCACAGATACCTTCTTGAAGTTCACAGATTTTGATCTGAGCTTGTTTCTGAAAAATCTATTCGATAAGGGGTCCTTCTCATGTGATTTGATATAAGATAGGATTTTGGACAGTGAATTCTGGGCACTTGGCCAAAAGTGATCGAGCTTCTTCTTTGTTACTGGGGAGGATATTGGAGTTGAGGTATGCATAAAATGGCTTTCTCCAGTCTCCCGGATCGTTATCTTCAACAATCGTGATTTGGAGTGCTGAAAGAATATCGAGGCTGGAATGCTCGATGATTTTGATTTCTAAAGATCTCTTTTTATTGTCACCCAGCATGGCAGCGATGTAAGCTAATAAATCGGCGTGTCAATTTTCTTGTCGGGGTAGGTATGAAATTGTTGCATGTTTGAATCTCTGCATCCTTTCTTCGGCCAAAGTTGGGTAATCAGCCATTTTTTCCGTTGTTTTGAAAGTTTGTTATAATGATTTGCTACGAGCAAAGAGTCGACGTAGACTAATAATTCTTCTGCTCTGAGAGTAAGTGTGAGATCGAGACCGTGTAAGATTTCTTTATATTCTGTCTCATTGTTCGTCGCATAAAAGTTCAATTTGATAACTTTCTCGATTCGATGATTGGAAGGCGTAACGAGGACGATGCCAATCATCAATCCTTGTAGTCCCACTGAGCCGTCTGTAAAAAGTCGCCAACCTGAACTTCTAGACCATGCACCAGGTTCTTCTATTGAGTCATCTGTGAAGATTTTATCGAGTTCTTCCCAATCGGGGTCTTCGACTGAAAAATCTACCAAAAAGTTGGCAACTGCTTGTCCTTTTATTAATATTTGGGGTTTAATGGAAATGTCGCATTCTCCAAGAATGACAGACCATTGTTGGATTCGTCGTGATTTTTATTTATTTGAGAGTGCCTGTTTGAGGGGGTACTTGGTGATGACCTTGATGGAATGGGCTTGAAAGTAGGGATAAAGTTTTTGAAAATTGTTTACCAGAGCGAGTAGCTATTTTTTTGTTGTTGTATACCTTTTTTTAGTAGGCATAAGTATTTTACTGATAAAATAAATTAGTTTTTCTACTCCGTAATCTTCTCGAATAAGGACAAAACTGATTGAATCTTCAGTTGTGGATAAATATATTGTAAGCGATTCACCATCAATTGGAGTACTAATTATAGGAGGACGCCCCAAGTTTTGTTTAAGATCTTGGAAACCATATCACAGTTAGGAGTCCAAATGACTTCCTTTTGCTGTTTGTTCGAAAGAGGAGTGAAGTTGCCATGAAGGTGGTAAAAGAGTTTGCATTGATCAGATGACTTTGAGATAAATTTGTGCAAAGCAGCTATTTTGCCTGCAAATTTTTGAACGTCTTTTTTTGTTCGAGGGGATGGCACTGCCATGAGTGCTTTGATTTGTGCGAGATCAATCTCGATCCCTCTTTTGCGGACCAGACGTCCAGGAATTTACCAACTGTGACTCCGAATTTACATTTTTCTAGGTTAAGTTTTATTTGGTACTTGCAAAGGATATCAAAAATTGTTTAGAGCTTAGAGGAGTGGTCTTCTCGCTTCAGGTTTTTGCAGATCATATCATCGATGTAGACTTCCATAATTGTGCCAAGATGATCTTTGAACATTTTAGTCAAAAGTCTTTATTAAGTGGCGCCTGCATTTTTTAAGCTGAAAGACATTACCGTCTAACAGTAGACATCTCTGTCGGTGACGAATGTTATTTTTTCCTGACTTCTTCAATGAGTGGGACCTGGTTATTACCATAGGCTACATCCATCATAGAAAGAAGTTCGTGTTCTGCGACTGAGTTGAGAAGTTGCGGAATTAGTGGTAGTGAAAAATTGACTTTTGGTGTGAATTTGTTGGGTTCTGTGAAGTCAACACAAACCCTAATTTTTCCATTTTACTTCGGTACCACTACGATATTAGAAACCCACTTCGGATATTTAGCTTCTTGAATAAATCCTAGCCGAAGGAGTTTATTAATTTCTTCATTTACTGCATCACGGAGTCGAGGGCCCAGATTCTGTCATTTTTGGATGATAGCTTTGTTGTCCGAATGGAGGTTGAGTCGGTGACAAGCGATTGAAGGATCGATGCCGGACATTTCTTGGAAAGTCCAGGCAAAAATGTCATTGTTCTTCTTATGTAGCTGTATCATGGCCTCTTTTTCATCAGTCGATAATTTGGAGTCGACGAAGGTTGTGTGCCCTGGGCCATCATGTTCAACAGATTCGACCATCTCGGTGTCTATGATGTTGATTCCTCTTATTGTAGTTGCTACTCTTTGAGAAGTTTGATTGTATGAGGGTTAGTTGCAGTATTTACGCACATTCTTGCAACTGTTTGGCTGCCCTTGATTTTGTAAATTCTGTGATCTGTTAGAAAATGCAGTACTTGATGAAAAGTGGAAGGCACTGCTTTGATCGAATGTAACCAACTTCATCCCAAAATCCCCAAATATTTGGACTTTGCATCGATGACAAGAAATTTGATGAGCGTAGTTTTAGAACCTGCCTGAACGGGCAGAGTGATTTATTAAATGGTAGATTCATTTGAATCATTGAAGCATGTGATTGTTGTTGTTGAAGCTTTTACAGAATCTGCAAGGCCTAGGATTTCAATTGCTCTTCTGAATAAGACTTCTTTGGCGCTTCCGGTATCGACGAGAAGCATATGCAGGTAGTCCAATCCGACTATGAACATAATGACGGGAGGGTCATCATGAGGGTATTTGACGTGGCTTGTTCATAGTCTTCGAAGATAATTTGGAAAGGACGCTTTGATTTTCTTGTACTGGGAAGAAGTTTTGCCGATTTGTCTGAAGAGGTCATTTTACAGCAAGACGTAATCCGATAGTCTTGTTTTCTTTTCTTTCCTTTCTCAATCTCAATCATGTACAGGTGGCGAGCTTTCCCTTGGGCCTAATTTTGTTCCACTTCCTTTTTTTCTTTTCTTCATTCTCTAAAAATTTTTGGATGTCGATGACATAATTGTAGAGTCATTCAGCTAATAGGATACGATGGAAGATTTGTATAAAGGAGTAACAGGTGTCAGTCTCATGGATATTCACATTATGATACTGACATAGTTGTCTGTTGGGAGGATTAGGAATTGTTAGTGGTGCGCGATAATACTCATCCCCCTTTATCGTTGGCAAGATAGCGGAGAAAGTTGTTGTCATTGGCGGCAGAACTGGGACAGGTTTGTCTGGCTGGCCGTCCCTTCTTCTATTATTGTCGGTGTTTCTGTTGCATTGTTTGGGCACTACATTAGTGATTGTTCACTGAGATGGGGTTGAAGATGTTTCTTGAGAATGGATTACAGATGAGCTTTTCATCTTATCCTTTTTTGATCGCTCCAGTTCGATGAAGTTATTCACCACATCAATCATCTCAGTGACTGTACGCGGCTTGTGTAGAGTATGTTCTTCTTGAACTTTTGAGTCAATGTGCAGGGTGGAGGTGAATGCTCAAATGACGATCTTAGGTTCTGAGTTCCCTATTTTCCTTGTTTCCTGTAGGAAGCGTTTATAAAAGTTTGTCAGGGACTCTTTCGTGCCTTGCTCGTAGTAAAATAAGGAATCGACAGTGATTTCTCGTGCTCTGGCATAAGTGTAATTTTATTCAAAAAGATACTACAACTTGCTGAACGTGGTGATGGAGGGCTCTTGAATAGTATAGAAACAATAAAGCGGTTCTTCTTTCAGGCTCATGTTGATAAGTCTATACAACATGTGGTCGAGCTTGGAGTATAACCCAGCTGCGGCTTTTAATTGTCGAGCATGTGCAAGTGGGTCTGTCAGGCCTGCATAGTAAATAAATTTTGGCATATTGAAATTGTTCGGAATGGGCAGAACTTCGAGATGAGGAGAGATGGGGTTCATCTCGATCCTATTCCCTTTCCTTCTAGTCCTAACTGATCCCTAATCGGTCTTCTTTCAGGTAGGGGGGCGGGAATTTTATGTCCAGTGCGTCAACTTCCTTGAGTTGTCGATACTGAGGATGTTAAGCCAAAATGTCAAGAGTCTCTGTTTGGGTTCCCAAATTTGGATCGAGATACACGGAGCTCGTCTTCCCTTGGTGGATCATCACATTGAATTGTACTTGATCTATGCTCGCTTTGAGCGAGTGGAAGGGACGTTTGTTGACCGGTAAGACGATCTTACGTTTTCCTCAGTCGTTCAATTTCTTTCTCATGTGTTTGACTCTATTGATCCAAGGATTTCTGCCGTTCGCCTCTCACTGTTTGAAGAGCCTGAGTGTGGACATACTGATCTTCTATTCTTTGGGCTTATTCTATGGCTATTTGTTATTGTAGCACAAGTACGACACCGTGGAGATAATCTATTCCTGGTATTTCCTGATCTCTGATGGAGCTGAAATGACTTCTCAGATTCATGCTTGTCATCGGATGGTGTTTAGATCAGTGATGGTTAAAATAAGTATGGTACTTCCCACAGACGGTGCCAATTGTAGTGGCATGTTTTCAGGATGGAGAATCTTTGCCAATACTTATTCGTAATGAAAATGTAAGAAGACTATATAAACAAGATTGTACATGGAAAAATCAATGAAGGCTGTGAAAAACCACGACCTCGAGGAGGATTTTGATGTAAATTCTAGTATGATGCTAGTTATTACACATTTTTGAGTGATGATAGGTGTTTGAAGTATGAATAGTAAAGATTATGGTCCTGTAGTATCCATTCTCTGCCTGTATTTATCATCATGCAGGCAGTTTTACAAAAAAAAGAAATTTTATCCTATTCCGGGGGGAGTGGACAAACTTTGTAGATCTCTTACCGTTTTCTCTTGACCAAGCTTCAAAGGCTAATTTTGGTAGGTCGAGGACTTATAATATCTTCTAGAATGCTAAGCTATCTTCGACTACACCGTGCTGGCTTACGAGTGCTGAGTTGTCTTTGACTATAAAGCATTGTCTTTGCATGTATTCGACTACACTTTACTGGCTTATTCTTGTCGAATATGGGGAATATGCTACTACAGTACCAATCGTACGAAGGATTTTGATTTTAACCATATTAGCAGTTTCTTGTATGATGATTTTTTAATATCCAGCATGATTCAAAAAGGTCTACAATGCAACACATGGGATGACCTATGGTAGAAAGATAAAAAACATTACTTAGAAAGCAATTAGAAAAATTATATTAGACTGAACATGTAATCGAAGTTCTCACAAGTTAAAAAACCTAGCAACATGCTATCTGCGTGACAGAATAAGATAGATGATAACAACCTCAGCCAAACAACTTGTCCACATCTTCGTTTTGTCTCCTCTCAACCTTCAATGGTTTAGGATCCTTGTTATTATGTGTAGTTCTCATTCTTGAACTACCACTTTCATTCATGTTTTTACTAACTATTTTAAATATTAATAATTCTCCTGATTGATAAACAATTTTGATTTCATTGGCGTTAAAAATTCTAAATTTTATAAGATATACTTTCATAAAGATAGAATTCGCGCAAAATATCACTACTATGAATATGCTCCTCATCAACGGGATTACAAGCAATAATGTTCTTCTGAGTACTAAATCTAAGCAATGTGCATCTAAGATAAATAGTCATAATCCAAACCTCAAGTATGATGTCAGTAAATAGATGCTAGTAGAGTGAGGTCGGCACTTAAAATGATATGATGTATCACAGTTCTCACAGCCACGTACGTATATTTAGAGAGAGGGCGTCTCTCTCTAGGGCGACCAAGTTGACGCCACTCTCTCCACCATTTTAATTTAAGTTATGAGCAAATAAACACGCGCTAGCACGTGCAACCGCTTTATTTTTTATGTTAAATTTGGGATATTCGAGTATAATTTTATGATATATTGCTTAATTTTGAATGAAAAGATATGTTGCCAGTTATGTATTTGCATTGTATTGAGTTTTCGCTAAAAGTTCTGAATATGCATTTTTCCAGGGGGTAGTCGCATTGAAAAACACATTATCAAGATCTGAAAAGTGAACATTGGAAATATCATATTGCAACAAAGGTAATGAAGTAGGTAGTCAGTAGTAGCATTGAAGTACAGAACATAGAGGAGGTGAAATGTAAGAACTGGAGAACAAGAAAAAAAAAGGGCTACAACATGTACATAAATCATAGTGGTGAATCATTCATGTATATAACTCATAGTATATATATTAGTTCAACAAAGTTAATAGGCTACAACATGATGTATGGGAATATATTTGTAGTTTGAGTGGTTGCATGGTAGTATTGAAACTTTGGATGGAATGTGTAGAGTTTATGTTTAAGAGGAATTTTAACTCCCAATATTATATATTTTTCTTTATGTTTAAATATTTTAAGTTTGTTATGGTTTCATGGTAATTTTTGTCTTTTTTATTAGAATGTTTACAATATTCTCTTTATATACTCATTTCTTCCATTGCACATGTCTCTTATAGCTAAGCAAATCTTATCTGAAGCAGTTGTTGTTGTAGTTGTATTTTGTTGAGGTAGAATGATTATTTACTTCATATTTAATTTTTTTTTCTATTATAATTTGTTGATGTTATAATTAATAGTTGTTTATAGTATGAGAAATATTAGGAGTAATTCTACTATTCTTGTATCTACTCAAAAAAGTAAGTTTGAGTTGTCTCTTTATTCGGAGGATACCAAACCTGATTATGGTACCTATTTGAAGATTCTTTTTGATTCATTTGGTATAAACCCATTACAACTTAGAGAGTTTTTGAAGGTTCAGAATCATCTTAAGAAATAGTTGCTTGTATGGTTGGATCGTGACGAGGAAATACTTGAAACATTACAAATGACTCAGTACTTGAATGGACATTACGTTAGAGATGCTGCAGGAAAAGAAGACGGGTTGGATGAAGAATGTTCTTGTAGGAATGATGTTAGCGATCACGAATCCTATGTGTAATGTGAGGTTTTTTTTTATATTCAAGGGGATCTTTTATCTTTAGAAATTTGGTGCTTCAATTTGAATTTTCTTTTGATGCTTGGAAATCTGATCTAGATGTTCAATATTTCAATTCATGCTTGAATCCCGCGTGTAATTTGATGTTTTTAAAATTCTTCTAATACTATATGTCCTATTTGATAAAGCTCAATTTTTCAATGTACCAAAATGGTGAAATATTTATTCTTTATATGGTATATTTATTGATCTAGCTCATGTCTAATTGTCTATGCAGGTATAATGTTGTTTCAAAGCACATTTTGATTTGATGATTGTTTGGGTCTTTATTTCTGCAGGCCCATAAGGGATTTGTATGTTGATGGATTTTTAATGCTAATATTTTGAATACACATTTGTGTAAAGTTGTAGAGTATAGATAACAATATGAAATGCAATATACCCAATATTAGCAAATGTGTTGTCCCTTTGTACACGAATATAGCTTGGGTACTGAATCCTGATTTTTTTTTAAAATATCCTTTAACACAGTATAGAGGTACTAGAGAAAGAATAATCAAAGCTAATTGGCAATGTGTTGTATTATTGTCCCCTGTTGAGATTGAACACAAAAACAAACTGGAAATAAGTGGTGACTATGATTTCACCGCACTTCATAAATTATTTTGCACACTTATTGATTGCATATATTTGTTTAAATAAATAAAATATGGAATTCAGTTACTGATCAATAATTTCCGCATATGTTACTGAGTATAATGATGAACGAAATTACAAAGAAGTTAAATGTTATGGATTTCAAATTGAAGACTCTATTAGAACAATAAGTTTGTGTGGAGATTAGACTATTCATCAAATGTTTAATGTTTCTATGTGTATTACTTTTATACCCTTATGAAGTTCAAGTAAGTCTTGATTTATCTTTTATGTCAATGCATCCCAGACATTTTATAATTCAAAACCTTACACAATTTTAGAATAAGTTGAAATAACTCCTCTCCCTCCATGCCGCCTCAACCCTTTCTCCTAAGAAAATGTTGACCCAATAGTACACCAAATTAGAATGAATTTAAATGGGTTGAAGTCACACATAATAAGTGTGCAGTAGACTACTCGTAGCCTTCAACCCCATTCAGACAATCGAAGGCTACTTCAAAGCCTACTCGAATATCTCGAAGCCCACTCAATCCCTAAATCAAGCCTTCCAAAAATCATTTGAAGATGAAGCTTTGGCTAAAGTAGCCTACTCGTAGCCTTCGACAGTCAGTCAAAACCTACTTTATTGCCTACTCGAATGTATCGAAGCCCACTCAATCTCTAAAACAGACTCACCAGAGATTGCCTGAAGACGAAGTTTCGACATCAAACAAAACTTCGAGAGCGGATTAACATGCTATAGTAGAAATTCTTCGACCTTACTAACACGCGGTTGAAGCAAGATAAGACAGGCAATCACCTCATCAGATTATTCGGCGCATTGATTAGCCCGTGCAGCTACAGTGACAGGTCCAACAACTGACATGACCGGCGCCCATAACTTGCCAAAATTTCCTGACAGTAATCATGTAACCCTGACCCACTGTTAGTGATTCAGCTCCCTGTATTTCTATTAATAGAGGAGAGGGGAAGCTAAGAAGGGGTTAAAAAAATCATCTCCAATCCCTTACATTTTACCTTCCACCACCCAGACACTCTGTACTCGAACCCTATTATTTACTCTTCTGTAATACAATCTGTCTTATAAAATCCTCATCAGAGGTCGCAGAGAGTCACATTCGGGGATCTACGCAAGTATTTGTCTGCAGTTAAATCTAACTTTTGGTCAATTGCTTGTCTCCTTTGATTGAGGATTGATTTTATGCTGTAAGAACCAACTACCCATCCGAACAAAGTTAGGTCCCTAAAATTGGCCCCGTCTGTGGTTCCAACCCTACCAATCCCCCATCCTTCTTCCCCTCCTTTTGATTTCAACTTCTGCGGATTACCCTCAATGACACCCACATGCCATTCCACCTATACCCTGGCAGGCCACTCTATTGACGGAGTAGCTGCCCAAATAGCCTTGTTATCCCAACAAGTTGCTCATTTAGAGGAGCGCCACCAAAACCATCTAAACCAGCAGCGCGGAAGCCACCGCTTGGTACTGGAAACCGAGCGGAATTGCCGCTTGGATGATGAGAACAGACAGAACAGAGTAATCGACGAGCTGCGTAACACCGTCTGAGGGCTACTGAGATTATGGCCCATAGAACCTGCTCGCCCATCCTAGGTACCTGATCCATCGCGCGTCTCTACCCGCGCCCACGTAGGGCCTTCACCAAACCTCGAGATACTCCCCCTTCACAACGGTAACGAAGATTTTCCCCGTATTATTCCCTCAACTGGCTCAATTCAGCTCGGGATTCACCCCACAGATGACTCTTCTGACTCAACCCTCTGCTCCTCCAGATACCCCAGACACCGTCCTGCTCGGGAACGGCTCGGTGAATGCAGCGCCGATTTTATATCACACACTCAACCTCATAACCTTTGAATTCATCAATTTCCCCCACATTCTGCATATGTTACACAGCAGGACTTCGACCAAAAAATACAACCCGTCATTCGCATTCTCACGAGCCCCGTCAAAAAATCCTGGAGCCGCCTCAATAACCCGATCTGCCCCAAACCGCAAATCGCACATTCGCAAATTCTAAAACTTCCTGAGCCTCTACTCCACGGCTAACTACTTATTATGTCACCTTTTCCCAACGAGCCTTACCAATAACCCCCTTCGATGGTACCACAATTTCCCAATTGGCTCAATCCGTAACTTCAAACAACTTTCACATCTTTTCATCGCCCAATTTTCCTTCAACAAAGACAGAGAGGTTAGTGTTGACGCTCTTTTCAATTTCAGAAAATTCGGCAATGGGACCCTCGAAGCCTTTACTAGAAGATTACTTAAAGAATCGTGGAAAATAGAAATCTCGACTGCTCGAATGCTATTTTAGCATATTTGAATGCCCTTCCCGACCACAGCCAAGTAAAAGAGCACCTAGTCCTCCACAAACTAAAAACACTTGAAGAGATGCTCTCGAAGGTCAACGTCTATATCGATCTTAAAGGACGCCTTCAAGAGTCCTGCAAACAGAGCTAGCCTTCATAAATAGTAAACTCCAATAAACCTCGGCAACACCCCCACTCTGCTCTCACACCCCTGATCGCTCCTGTCTCACAGGAGACTGAGAGTTGCAAACGCACCAACATTGAAAACAGCGCTGAAGCTCGCAAGAAGCGACTAAGGCTTGTTTTGCCTATACTCACTGCCCCCCTCAGCACCCTACTATCATACATACAGGCAGACCCCATTTGGCGTATCCCTTTCCCCATCGAAGTCAGACCAGGCGAATCTTACTGTGCCAACCATAAGTACAACTGATACCATACAAATAAATGCTTCGCCCTTCAACACTCTTTTAAATTTATCCTCAGAGCAGGACGTTTGCACTAATATATTGCTGATCTCCTAAGCTAGTTCGATGGGCCCTACCTCAAATCTCTATCCACCCCTGCTACTAACCCGACCGAGGTGCACATCTATATAGTCAAGCTTATCGAAGTCAACAACATAGACTGTGGACATTCAAAGAGCAAACGTAAACGCATCGGAGAAAGTTACAGGCTCACCTATCAGGAGAAATTTCCTACCCTTTTGCCAGAATCAAGCTGTCATCCTCGACTCGAAGGTATTTCTTTCATCGACTGTGATACTTCACACATTAGTTTCCCCCATTCCGATCCATTAGTCATCATGATTTAGATCGAGAACCCCGTCCTCCATACAATGCTCGTTGATACTGGGAGCGCAGCTGATGTCCTCTTTTTCCAAAAAATCTAAACCATGAAGAAAACAGACCTAATAACCGCTGCTAACATCGAACTAAAAGGATTTAATGGATCAACAGAAGTCACCATTGGCCGTATCAGCCTACCCGTCACTACAGACACCATTACCCTTCAAACCAACTTCATTGTCATTGACAAGAAGTCCAAATATCCCGGTATACTCTGACGAGATTGGCTTCGCGCCATGCGAGCGATTCCTTTGACCTACCATCAGACCCTTCGATTCAGCATCTACGAGGGTACTTGGAATTTGAATGGCTCACAACGCCTTGCCCGTTTAAGCGAGCACCAAGAGATCGACCAAACCCGAAAACTTATCAGCCGCCCATAGCAATCACAATATCTTTCTATCTTTTGACTTTGACAGATACCACCAGATCCATCGAACCAGCTATTTATAATGAACTCGACGGTCCTGGTCAGGGTACATTTATAGGAACCTTCCTCAATGAGTCAGAGCAACTCAAACTTTCCGAGTTCCTTTGAACATACAAAGACATCTTCGCCTAGAAATTTAAAGAGATGCCATGTGTCGACCCCATCCTGGCCTTTCATCGCATCGATCTCATCCCCCATTCCTCGGCAGTAAAACAAAAGAAGCGTACGCTGACACCATGACTTCGAGAAGCCGTGAACCTCAAAGTAGACAAGCTCATAGCCGTAGGCTTTATCAGAGAAATGAAATACGCAGACTGGATATCAAACATTGCAGCAGTTCCAAAGAAGAAGGGCAAGATCAGAATCTGCGTCGACTTCATAGACCTCATCAAGCATACACCGAAGGAAAGTTTCCCACTCCCAACTATCTCAGCACTCCTCGATGCCACTACTGGACATGAGCGTCTATTCATGATGGATGCGGCTTTAGGTTTTAATCAGGTACCCTTCCTCCCCGAAGTTCAACTTAAAACTTAATTTATAACTAAACAAGGCCTTTACTGTTTTAATGATATGCCATTCGGCCTAAAAAATGCTGGTACCACCTACCAATGCCTTGTCACAACCATGTTCAAACCTTTTCTTGGAAAATCTATCAAAGTCTATATCGACGATGTGCTATGCAAGAGCCTTCAGAAAAACACCCATATCCATGATCTCTAAGAAATCTTCTCGATACTTCGTACGTATAATATGAAACTCAACCCAGACAAGTGCCAATTTTGCGTGTCATCCGGAAAAATTTTGGGTCACCTTATCAGTAAATACGGGATAGAGATTGACCCCACCCACATTCGGGCCCTCATAGACATACCTTCACCCCGAACCAAGAAAGACGTCCAAAAAGTGGTGGGCTGGATAGCATCCCTCAATCGTTTAATTTTTAAATCCTCAGATCGATGTGCCTGGCTCTTTTCCCTCCTACACGATCAAGGCCTCCACAAAAGAAAAAAGGAAAACAATCCCAAGTTTGACTGGACCCCTGACTACGAACAAGCCTTCGTTGAACATAAAACTTATCTTGGCTGTCCACCAATCATCTGCACACCTATCAAAGGAGATAAACTCTCTTTATACCTTACTGCCACAGAAATCTCTCTCAGTTCAGTGCGCACACGACTTGATTCTAATAACAAAAAACCTGTATATTTTATCTGCAAAACCCTAACCCCCACAAAAAATCAATATTCAAAACTCAAGCATTTGCTCCTCACACTTGTCTATTCAGCCCGTAAGCTCAAACCATATTTTCAGGCTCATCCCATCCATGTTATTACCCGTTATCCCCTTCGAGAGGTACTTAGCATAAAAGAAAAATCCAGACGAGTGCAACAGTGGTCTGTATACCTTAGCGAATACGACATAATCTTCAAGAAGCAAATATCCCTGAAAGGCCAAGCAGTAGCAAACTTTCTAGCTGACTTCCTTGCCGAAGATGTTAACTGGGAAGAGCACGACGATGACTTATCAGAAGATCAACCCGAAATAATCGATCCTTGGGACCCTCTCACTGACTTGCGTTTATTCACAGACGGATCAGCAGGACCTAATGGCTCAGGAATTGGTATTGTTTTGGTAACACCCACTAATGACCGCATAGAGAAAGCTGTCAAACTAGCCTATGAATGTTCCAATAACGAAGCAGAGTATGAAGCCTTGAACCACTACCTCGAACTCGTACTCGACTTTGGCATTCCCAAACTTGCATTCTTTACAGATTCCCAACTTGTTCAGAGACATTACATAGGAGAAAACTAAGCTAATGGTCACATGGCTGACTACGCTTTTTTTTATGCGACAGTGCATGAACCGGTTCCTCGAAAAATCCATAATCGCGCATTTACCTCGAGGAGAAAATAGACATGCAGATGCCCTCTCCTACATAACAGCTATTCTTGGACAATCAGAATATCAGATACTCCATATCGAAGTACTCGAACGCCCAAGCATCAACCAGATGGAAATCAATACCATCAATAGTGGGGGCTTGAGTCACGACCAAGATGATTGGCGAACACCGTTTCTTCACTACTTCAACAATCCTACTCTCCCAGATGATACCAAAGCCAAACGCTCTCTGCAAGAAAACTGCCACAGATATACTATCCATAAAAACAAACTACATCGAAAATCCCCAAATGGCGTCCTCCTTCGATGCATATCCCAAGCCGAAGCCCCTCAAGCCTTAGCCGAACTTCATAAAGGAACCGGTGGTGCTCATACTGCTTGTCATTTTATGGCCCTTCTAGCTGTTACCCAAGGATTATTTTGGCCCAGTATAAAAAACAAGCTCTAGACAACGCAAAACACTGTGACAAATGCCAGCGTCACGCTGATGACATCCATTGCCCCTCTCAAGACCTCCACTTCAGTTAAGTTTCTAGGCCATTCAAAAGATGGGACATCGATCTTATTGGACCATTCCCAAAAGCCTCGGGTAGTAGAGAATACATCCTCGTCGGAGCCGATTACTTCACAAAATGGGTCGAAGCGGTACCTCTATGCCGAACCAGAGAAGAAGAAGTTGTCAAATTTTTATGGGATAACAACATCACTCGCTTCGGCTGTCCCCATATGATTCGATACGATAATGGTCCCCAATTTGTTGGCAGCAAAGTCAGAAACTTTCTCAAAAAACAAAACATCATCCTCTCACCCTCCACACCTTACTATCCCCAGGGCAACGGTCAAGTTGAAGCAATTAACAAAAACCATCGTCGATGGTCTTAAGAAGAGAGTCGATGCAAAGAAAGGACGATAGGTTCAAGAGTCACAGCATGTCCTCTGGGCCTATCGCACATCCCCAAGAAAATCCACAGGATGTACCCCCTTCCTCCTTACATATGGAATCGAAGCTGTATTACCAACCAAATTTGAAGTTCCCACTCGAGACCCTAACCTCCCAGATGAAGATAATGAGTTCGAACTTGCATGCAACATGTTATGGATAGATGAAATCAGAGATCGAGCTATCGCCAACCTTGGCCGGTACCACACATCACTTTAGAAATCCTACAACAAAAGAGTTCGACCACGGAGTTTCAACATTGGAGATCTAGTACATCGACGTGTCAATCAATCTTCATAACCACAAAACGCCGGCAAGTTAGCCGAATCTTGGGAAGGACCATATGTTGTCTACGATTAAACAGATAAGAGTTCTTATTACTTAATAACGGAAGACGAAGAACCTCTACCAAACCCCCAGTATACAATACAGCTGGTCTCTTATAACAGACAATATTTCAAACCATGTATAACTGATGTAATCCAGAACATTGAATAAACAAGTTTTTCAACCCTTACTTCGTCTCCTGTTCCATTTAGAATTTCTTGATTTGACTTAGGTATCATGTTAACCTTCGACCCGGCTGATACTTGAGGGTCACCTCGAGATCTTTCAAGCTCCCAACTTCGAGCAAACTTGAGGGGCAAGAATGGTCGAAAGGCTGGCCCCTCGAGGATGCATTGGGGGCGATCAGATATTGCTTCGCTGTGGCTTAGGCCTTCGTAGTCCAGTCCTTTTCTTGATTGACCCTAGGTATCATGTCCACCCTCGCCCTGACTGATACTTGGGGACGATCTTGAATTGCTCAAGTCTCCAATTTTGAGCAAACTCGAGGGGCAAGGATGGTCAAAAGACCGGACCCTCGAGGATGTATTGGGGGAGATTAGTTATACTTCCTCCAGGCTTTGAAACTGCCGAAGTCCAGTCCATTTCTTGGTATACCTCGGGTTTCATGTCCGCCCTCCCCCCGACTGGTACTTAGGGGCGACCTTGAATTGCTCAAGCTTCCAACATTCGAGAAGACTCAAGGGGCAAGGATGGTCGAAAGACCGGACCATCAGGAATGCGTTCGAGGCAATCAGATATTGCTTTACTGTGGCTTAGGCCTTCGAAGTCCAGTAAATTTTCGGGTTTCCTCAAGGTATCACATCCCCTTGCCCCGACTGATACTCGGAAGCGACCTGGAAAATTTTCAAAAATTCAACATCGCTGTGGCTTCGGCCTTCGATGTCCAGCAAAATATTCAGAGTTAGATCTATATATCTTCGATACTCCACAGGTTTCGATCACACTATAATCATTCCAACAGATTCAATTTCTATAGAAACCATATACAAAAATACTATCTACAATTCCATCAAATGCAGAGCACACTCATCATATTATCCATCAGAGGAACTGATGCAGTATAATTCAAAGACCAATCATCAAGAGTCCAAAACAAGTGAAATCAACAGAATGTGCATTCAGATTTCAATAATTCAAGGTCAGAGCACGATTACACAATCCATCAGCAAACCAGATATCAAATCAAAAGTTCAGAGTCTGTATGTTTAGAAAATAAGCATCAATATGTTCAGCATCAACTTCTAAAGTTCAACAGATAACAAAAGCACAAACAACCAACCGAGTTTAGAGACCAACAGAAAACAACAACATCGTTTAAAATGTTACAACTCAACATTATAATAAGCAGAAGAAGACATGTAACCCCAATCCCAAGTATCTCATATTGGCGTGGTTTCACCTTCTTGCTCCACAGATCCCCCAGCAGCTTCATTCAAGCCTTCGACGGCCAAACCATTAACAGTTCTATCAATGGGCGCTCCATCAAGAGAAGTATCTATACCACCCCCAATATTTCCAACTGCTTTTTCAACAATGTTCGCCTCCCCTCCCTTTATCTGCAAATCATCCCCTTCAACAAGTTCTGGAGACACAGGATAAGGTTCTAATGTCTCGGGGACAAACCCCTTTTCATCTATAAAGCTTTTCAACTTAATGTTCACCTTGCGTTCACCATCATACTGCCGCAGAAAATTCACATTCTACTCTGCTTTCACCCACTCATACGCCACAAGCATCGCAGACCACTCTTGCTCCAGCCCCGACCTCTGCAGCTTGAGCCTCTCGTCATATGAATCGGTAAGCACCCCCAGATCTTGCTTTAACTTCCTGACTTCAGACACCAGTAATGCCTCTTTTCCACGAGAAAGATTGAGACTGTCCTTTGCTTGCTTCAATTTTGCCTTTACTGACATCTTTGCCATGCTGCAAGTTTGCACCCAAGCATCCGTCTGCTGAAATTTTCAAGAAATCAGTGCAACTGGAAACTTGAAAATTTTTCAAGAAATCTCAAAGTACCACAACAAAAAGCCATATATAGTTACCTGAAACATGTACTTCTTTATTTCCTTCGAGGCCTTGTCTGGATCATCTTCCAAGAGCTCGAACATCGAAGCCTGCTTTGTCATAGCCCGCTCCTGTCGTTCAACCTCTGTTATCTCTTCATCTTCCTCCAGCGCATCATCCTACCCCAGTACCTTATGCCTCTTGTGTTAGCCAACCTTTGATCGCTGCACCTTCAAAGCTTCGGGGACTACCGGGCCTTTCCCCCATTCAGTTTATGCTGCTACTGGCCTCAGCCTCAACATCAACGTATCTCCTGCCACTTTGAGCACTGGCACTGCTTACTTTGAACCCCTCCGCGATCTCGGCAGAAACTGGTAGTTCCTTGGCAACTCCACCCCTCCCATTTCTTTTTTGCCCCTTCGAAACACCTTCACTTCTTTTTCTCTTTGGTAGCTTCGGCGTAGCGGGAGCGGGTACGTCTCGAAGAAGGGAATCCGCCTTCTTCCACCTTTGCCATTTAATTTTGAGACTGTCAAACACATAATTTACACAATCTTTACTAGCCTCGAGCAGAGTATCAATATAATTTACTGGATTATCCCAAGACGAACTCTCGGACCTGCAGAGTAAAACAAAAACATAGTTATCACTTATTTCAGATACACATCAACAACAAACCCTTCGACAGTAAACTTAATCTCGCTATATACCCTATGATGTAATTTATACGGGTCATCATTATCTACATTCTCATTGTTACCCCGTACAATCAATAAATCGTTATTCCACCCTCGGCCTGTCGAGCACATGCCAAAGAACCAAGGATTCTTCGTGTGACATTGGATGTTATAGGTCCACAGGTTCTGACTTGCCTTCCTTAAGTAAACGGTGATAATGTCAAACAACTTAATCAATGTTCAACTGTCACTAGCCAGTTTTACATTCATCCCCTCTACAACCCTCATCATCTCATAAAAATTACCGCTCATTTGCACTGGAGCTACCCCCCCTGAAATTCAACACTTCTTTCACCAATCTTCGGAGAGGAAGCTCCAGTCCTAATCGAATTTGGCCTCTATAAGCAAAAATCCCTTCCCCAAGGTCCAACAAGAAAGTCAACCCGGCCCCGCAACACTCAGATACACCCCCAACTTTGAGAGTTTAAATTTGATGGCAAACCGATCTTACCTAATCCTATCTTTAGCTGAAACGGCACCTTCGACCCTATCCGACTCAGTAGAATCCTTACTGTCTTCACTCTGTACCTTATCTCCCGAAGGCCCTAAATTCCTCCCCCCCTCCCCCCATAATGATTCCTCTTCATCACTATCTTTGGTAACTATCGTCTTTTAACGCCTCGAAACCGAAACCTCCTCAACCGGTAGAACCATTAACAATGAAGCCTCGGTTACAATATCTAACACTTCTACATCGCTACCCTCATCCATTGGGGCTCGGCCAGAAATACTAGCTTCGAATTCTTTGAACTTCTCATCTATCAGTCTCCGTCTTGAAGCCTAACGGTTACACATTTTAGCCTACAGAAGAAGAGGCACGTAAATAGAGTGGAAAATTCGACAATCCCGTGCCTATCACTCCTATCCCCTTCATCCCCCCCGCCCCAGATATTTATCACAACCTCAATCTCAGACCTAGTACCCCCTCCAAAACTCCCCAACTCCAAAATTGGTCAAAACCTAAAACAACCACGATTTTCTAACCACTATCATTACCACGACCCCACTTCCCGACTTTTTGGCTACAATGTGTTTTGACCAATATACCCCTCGTACGTCTCACGTACGAATATTACTCAAACTTTTAACTGCCTACAAAAGTTGAAGCTTCTCGAACCTTTTTATCCACCACTCAAAGCTAAACAACCAAGTCTAAGCAGTCACATCATAACCTTTTCCGTCATACGAGAAAAGCATCATCATTACTTTTTGCACACTGCTCCAGGCGCCCGTACCAATCTGACAGACCAACCGTCTGGGCTGCCATAACGGCTAGTCAAATCCAGTATAACCGTCAACACAATCCCTGAACTCGAGTACTCGACCATTTTACGTCTCAAACAATCCGCAGCAGATAGCCTCAAATAAACTAATCTAATATATCAATTTTCAACGTCCAAGACATTCTTTGACTCAAAAGTTTTGACCCTTCGACTGAATAATGTCATATACTTCGTAAATTCAAAAATCTCATGCTTACAGATAAAGTTTTCAGCTTCGACGCAGTTTACCTTTCACTTCGTCAAATTCATTTTTATCTTCGAATAACACAAACAATACATTTTGACAACTGTATTACAACTTCAATACCTCAAAATTATAATTCATATTATATTACTATTATCCACAGCTCGACAAAGCAAGTTATCAAGAAAAACCATTTTCATTCAACAACTCAGACCATATTACAGGCTTCATACAAGAAGAAGAGAGAAGAGAAAAGGAGGAAGAAAACTAGAAAGCAACAGCATGAAAGCATACAAAAGAGTGCCCTATTTGTTGGCGGGTTGCTTCTCTTCAACAATGGCCGCTGCATCTTCATCCTCCTGGTCCACTATATCCTCTGCAAAGCCTGTGAGAAGTGACAACCGATGGCTGGGAAACGGCCCCATCATCTGCACTATTCTCCAACAGTACGCGAAGGGCATGTCATAGAGTGGAGCCCCAAGTTCCACTTCAAAAAGGTCTGGCATTTAAGCATCAATATCCCCCTCTATTCGAAAACTCCGTTGAAGACCCAGCAAGGCCTCCTGGCCCTCACCGCCGCTTGATCTCCTTGAACCAATACGTTTTCAGCCATGTTGATCAACAAACAAAGCAGTAGATGAAGAAAAAGTTGCAAGATAGATGAAGGAATTCCCTCCAACCTATCCCCTTTTATACTTACTAACCCACCACAAATTTCCCCCTTTCCTATTCGAATTAATGGCAACCTTTAATTCCCATCCTTGAAAAGTCGGCAAACAAACTTTCCAACTTCCCAGATGTAACTGATTCATCGGTACCTGCATTCGAATCTCATTCCAGAGGACTCCTAGTCGAGCATACCTCCAGCGTCGAGCATTCAATCATCATTACCTTCGAGCATATCATTATACCTAGGACCTATAAGAGTAATCATCTACATTCATCTACATTATCTTCAGACACAGTAATACAAGTATGCAGAAAATATTTTGTCCATTCCAAACACCCGATCAAACAAACAAATTACATTTCTACCATCACTACAAAAATAACCAAAAAGAAAATGCCACATAAAAAAATAAAACCTGCAAAAAATATAAAACATTCGCCACATCAACCTAAAGGGCCATTTCCGGAAGGACCAGCTTCACTTGCCGCGTTTCGCTCCTCGGTGATCTCCTCTGCACAAATGAGACTTTCGGCCAGGGCCATCAGAAAGAGATAGCGCCTTTCTGTAGTCGTAAAATGAAGCCTAAACTATTCCTACAGATAGGCATTAAGTTAACCATTGATAAATTCCTCAGGTCCTACCCCCACAAGGTTCGGCATGTACCAGTTCAGATCATGCAGCCTAAAAAACTTCATATGCAGTTCCATCATTTTCCACCCAACCCGATGGTCGTGAGCGAAGCCCATCCTCTTTTGGTAATACGTGTTCAGCGTGGTATCCATTCAGATGTTCAGAATATTGAGAAAGAGCAGAAGACTATTACAAATGGAAGAAGATATTGTATACCTCTACAATAGCCATTCATATAGCCTTCACTGCATTTATTACCCTATAACCACCTATACCTCTTAATTACCCTCTTTTATTACCTACCTGAAAACCAACAGTCAAAAAGCTTAGATTCCATGACAGAATAGTTTTCTCAGCGAACACCTCTCTACTTCGCTTGAAACCTTCGCTGAGATGGGTTGAATGTAGTTGCCTACTCGTAGCCTTCAATAGTCAGTCAAAGCCAACTTCGCAGCCTACTTGAATGTATTAAAGCCCACTCAATCTCTAAAACAGATTCCCCAGAAATCCCCCGAAGGCGAAAATTCAACATCAGACAAAGCTACGAGAACGGATTAACATGCTACAGCAGAAATCCTTTGACCTCACTAACACACGATCAAAGCAAGATATGACAGACAATCACCACATCAGATCAGACAGCGCAGTGATTTTCCCGTGCAGCTTCAGTGACAGGTCCAACCACCGTACCGTTTAGAGACATCACCAATAAATATTGTAGTAGCAGTACCGATATGACCGGCGCCCATAACTCGTCGGGATTTCCTGACAGTAATCATGTAATCCTGACCCACTCATGGTGACTCACCTCCCTATATCTCTATAAATAGAAGAGAGGGGAAGCCAAGAAAGGGCTAGAAAAATCATCAGCAACCCCTTACATTTTACCTTCGACCACCCATATACCCTGTACTCGAACCCTGTTATTTACTCTTCAGCAATATAATCTGTCTTAAAAAAATCCTCATCAGAGGTCGTAGAGAGTCATATTCGGGACACTACGCAAGTATTTGTCTATAGTCAGATCTTGCTTTAGGTCAATTTCTTCTCTCCTTCGATTGAGGATTGATTCTACATTGTAAGAACCAACTTCCCATCCGAACGAAGATAGGTCCTTAGATTGACCATAAAAAAACCTCGAGGACAGATTCTACAGACAGTAGCAGAATCATTTTGATCATAGCTGCACATGGCTGAGGTATGACTGGACAGGTAGCCAGCTCACCGGACAAGATAGCGCAGTGGTTGGTTCATGTAGCTACAGTGACCGGCCCAACCACTACCACAGTGACAATACAGACATGTCTGGCGCCCATACTTTCTCTGGGATATCCGGACAGTACCCTTGAAATCTGACCTAACCTTGGTAACTCAGCCCTTCCTATGATTCTATAAATAGGAGAGATGGGGAACCAAGGAAGTGTTTAGAAAAATCCTCCCCAGCCCCTTTGCAGTTTATCTTCGACCACCCTGTAAAGCCCAGTACTCGAGCATTCGATTACTTATCAGTAATAAAAGCATACTTAAAAATCCTCATCAGAGGTCGTAGAGTGTCACATTCGGGCCTCTACGCAAGTAATTTTTCTATAGATTTTTCATACATTAGATTATTTACTTGCATTCCTTTGATTGAAGATTAACCCCGTGTTGTAATTGCCAACTTCCCCTCCAAAAGAAGTCAGGTCCCTACAATTGGCGCCGTCTGTGCTTCCTACCCTACCAATCTCATTTTATCTTTCCCTCCCTTTGTTTTCAACTTCTACAGATTCTCCTCAATGACATCCACCCTTCGTTCTAGTTCAACCAATGCCGACATCTCCATCAATGGCGTGGCCGCCCAAATAGCCTTACTATCTCAAATAGTTGCAAGCTGAGGAGCACCACAATACACAACATAATCAGGAGTGTGATAACTGCCGCCTGGAGCTGGAAACTGAGCAGAACCGCCGCCTGGATGACGAGAATTGACAGAACTGGGTAATTGATGAATTATGCAACATTGTTAGAGAGCTGGAGAGACTACAGCCTCTAGAACCTGCTCGACCATCCCAAGTATAATATATGTTGCGCATGTCTGCCCGCGACCGTCTGGGAGCCCTACCCACTCTTGGAGTAGCCCAAGGCCGTATCCAAGCTGAGAGTGCTCCCCACATTATTCCTCCTCCCGGCTCCATCCACCTTGGCAGACACCCCATACACTGCCCTGTTCGAGAATGTCTCGGGAAGCGCAGCGCTGAACACATTCCACCCACTCGAACTCACCATCGTCGAATCCCTCGATCTCCCCCTCAACCTGCCTATGCTGTACAGCAGGACCTCAAAATATAACTAGTAACACGCGTCAGCGTGAGCCAAGCCAACAACTCTTGGAGTCGCCTCAGAAACCCTATATGCCCTAAACTTCTTGCTATCGAGATGCACCCTAATTCCCGTGCCCCCAAACTCAGCAAATACCGCGAAACATACCCTCAATCACACATTCTCGAATTCAAAAATGCCCTGAGCCTTAATTCCACAGCAGATTACCTTTTATGTCTCCTTTTCCCTACCAGCTCACTAACAGCCCCTTTCAATGGTATCATAATCTCCCAAATGGCTCAATACGAAGCTTCGGGCAACTGTCACGGCTTTTCATCGCCCATTTTGCCTTCAATAAGAACAGAGAAGTCAGAGTTGACGCTCTGATCAATTTATGAAAATCCAGCAATGAGATACACGAAGTCATCACCAAAAGGTTTCTCGATGAATCACAGAAAATTGAGGACCTCGACGGTGCAAATGCCATACTCGCATACTCGAATGCCCTACCTGATCACAGTCGAGTCAAAGAACACCTAGTTCTGCACAAACCTCAAACCCTTGAGGAAATGCTCTCAAAGATCAGCAGTTATATTGACCTCGAGCGCCTCTGCAAGTCTCATTAACCTAGCCAACCATTGACCCTAGGTCTCAATAAACCTCTGCAAAACATGCCTTCCACTCCAACACCCCTGATCACTCTTGTCTCACAAGAGACTGAGATCCCCAAATGCCCTAACATCAACAACAGTGCTGAAGCTTGCAGGAAGCGACCGAAGACAATCTTACCCACATTCACCGCTCCTCTCAGTACCATTCTACCACATATACAGGCAGATCCGATCTGGCGCATCCCTTTCCTTAACCATGTCAGGCCAGGCAAATCTTGCTGTGCCAATCACAAATGTAACTGTCATAATACCAACAAATGCTTCACCCCCCAGCGCTCCCTCGAGATCATCTTCAAAGTAGGTTATCTACACTAGTTTATTGCCGACCTTCCCAGATACCTTGATTGGTCTTACCTCAAACCTCAATCCACCCCTACTACTGACCCAGCTAAAGTGCACATTTACAGAAAAAACTTCATCGAAGTTAACAACATAGACAATGGACGTTCCAAAAGAAAACGTAAGCGCATCGAAGATTGTTACAAACTCACCTACTGGGAGAAACTTCCCGCCCTCCTGCCAGGACCAAGCCATCGCCCTCACCTCGAAGGCATTTCTTTTATCGACTGTGATACATGTCACGTCCGTTTTTCCCATTTCAATCCATTAGTCATCATGATTATGATCGAAAACCTCGTTCCCCACACAATGCTGATTGACACAGGGAGTGTAGCTGATGTTCTTTTTCTCCAAACTGTCGAAACCATGAAGAAGACTAACCTCATTGCCCCTGCCAATGTCTAGTTGAAAGGCTTCAATGGGGCCACAAAAGTTGTTGTTGGTTGTATCAGTTTACCAGTAACCACAGGCCCTCTTGTACTTCAAACCAGTTCCTTATTATCGACAATAAGTCATAATACCTCGGTATCCTCTGGCGTGACTGGCTCCACGCCATGCATGCCATACCTTCGACCTACCATCAGACCTTCATTTCACCACCCGCGAAGGTACTTAGAATTTAAAAGGCTCTCAACGCATCGCCCATTCATGCGAGTACCTGGAGATCGATCAGACCAAGAAACTCGTCAGCCGTCCATAGCAATCACTGTCACTTTCCATCCCCACACCTTCGACAGATACCACTTCACCCATCGAACCCACTGATTATATCAAACTCGATGGTCCTGCTCGAGGTACATTCATCAGAGCTTTTATTGATGAGGCAGAACGTCTCGAGCTACCTGATTTCCTTTGAACAAACAAAGATGTCTCTCCATGGACATTCCCGGAGATGCCCTTCGTCGACCCTAGCCTGGCGTTCCATCGCCTCGACCTCATTCCCTATTCCTTAGCAGTGAATTAAAAGTAGCATAACCTGGCACTTCGGCTTTGGAAAGCAGTAAACCTCAAAGAAGATAAGTTCATAGCCGCAGGTTATATCAGAGAAGTGAAGTACGCTGATTGGATATCAAACATTGCGGTAGTTCTCATGAAGAGCTGCAAGATAAGAATCTGCGTCGACTTTACAGACCTTAAAAAATACACTCATTAAGACAGTTTCCCCCTCCCGATCATCTCAGCACTGCTCGATGCAACTGCCGGACAGGAGCACCTACCAATGATTGATGTAACTACGGGTTACAATCAGGAAGCCCTCCTCCACGAAGATCAACTTAAAACTTCCTTTATCACTGAACAAGGGCTTTACTATATTAACATCATGCCCTTCGGCCTTAATAATACAGTTGCCACTTACTAACGCCTGGTCACTACCATGTTTAAACCTTTGCATGGCAAGTCAGTCGAAATCTACATCGATGGCATGCTATACAAAAGCCTTTATAAATAGACCCATATCTAAGACCTAGCCGAAGTCTTCTCAATACTTCGTGCATATAACATGAAACTCAACCCAGACAAAGGCTAATTTGGCATTTCGCCTGGTAAATTTTTGGGTCACCTTATCAGTAAACGAGGTATCGAGATTGACCCAACCCATATTCGAGCCCTCATTGATATTCCTTCGCCCCAAAAAAAAAAGATGTACAAAATGTGCCTGCTAAAATAGCAGTCCTCAACCATTTCATTTCTAAATCCTCAGATAAATGTGTTTGGCTATTTTCCCTCTTACGGGACCAAGGCATCCTGAAAGCATAAAAGAAAAACAACCCCGAGATTAACTGGAAACCGGAGTGCGAGTAGGCCTTCCTCGAACTCAAAACTTATCTTGTCCGACCACCTATTATCAACACACCTATCGAAGGTGAAATACTCTATTTGTACCTTGCTTTCACAGACACTTCTATCAGTTCAGTACTTATTCGACTCGACCCAAACGTCGTGAAGCCCTTATATTTTATCAGAAAAACTCTAACACCGGCAGAAACCCGATATTCGAAACTTGAGCATTTTCTCCTTACCATTGCCTATTGAGCCCGCAAACTCATACCATACTTCCAAGCCCACCCCATCCGTGTTATAACAAGTTACCTCCTTCGAGAAGTACTCACTAAAAAGAGATATCCAGAAGAGTATAACAGTGGTCTACGTACCTTGGCGAACATGACATTACATTCGAGAAGCAAATATCCCAGAAAGGCCAAGCAGCTGCAGACTTCCTCACGGACTTCCCGGTCGAAGATGTCGATTGAGAAGAACACAAAGATGACTCAACATAAGACCATTCCAAAATAATCCTTGGAACCTTAACTCTTGCTGGCGTTTATTCACAGATGGATCCGCTGGACCTAATAGCTAAGGAATTGGTAGTTTCTTTGTCACACCCACTAATGATCGAATAGAGAAAGCTGTCAAACTTACCTTTGAATCTTCCAATAATGAAGCAGAGTACGAAGCATTGATCCACGGCCTCGACCTCGCTCTCGACCTCGGTATTCCCAAACTTTCCATTTTCAAAGATTCCCAATTTGTTCAGAGACATTTTATAGAAGAAAATCAAGCTAATGGTCACATGGCTGACTATGCTCTTTTCGTTAGACAGCGCATGAACCTTTTTCCCGAAAAATCTACTATTACTCATTACCCTCGAGGAGAAAATAGACATGCAGATGCCCTCACCTGCATCGCAGCTATGCCCGGACAGTCAAAATCCCAAACCCTTCATATCGAAGTACTCGAACGCCCAAGTATCGACCAGATGGAAGTTAATACCATCAATGCTGGGGGCAAGAGTCTCAATCCAGACAACTAGCGCACACCATTCCTCCATTACTTCAACAATACCATCCTCCCAGATGATCCAAAGCAAGAAGGTCGCTGTTAGAAAATTGCCGCAGATACATTATCCAAAAAAATGAATTACATCGAAAATCCTCAAATGACGTTCGAGTACTTCGATATGCATTTCCCAAGCCGAAGCATCTACAATCCAAACCAAACATCATGAAGGAACCTGCGGTATTCATATTGCTGGTCGTTCTATGGCCCTTTGAGCCATCTCTCAAGGATTATTTTGGCCGAATATGAAAAAACAAACTGAAGAATATGCCAAACACTGTGACAAATGCCAACCTCACGCTTATGACATTCAATACCCCTTGCAAGATCTCCATTTCAGTTAAGTCTCATGGCCATTCAAAAGATAGGCTATCAATCTTATTGGTCCCTTCCCTAAAGCCTCAGGTAGTAGAGAAAATGTCCTTGTTGTAAAGGATTACTTCACCAAATGGGTTAAAGATGTACCTTTGTGCCGAACCAGAGAAGAAGTTATCAAATTTCTATGGGAATACATCATCATACTCTTTGACTGCCCCTATATGATTCGATGCGACAATGGCCCCAGTTTGTCAGTAGTAAAGTCAGAAACTTTCTCAAAAAACATAATATCAACCTCTCACGCTCATCACCTTACTATCCACAAGGCAACAGCCAAGTCAAAGTAATCAAAAATACAATTATTGACGGTCTTTAGAAAGGAGTTGATACAAAGAAAGGTCGATGTGTTCAAGAGTTACAGCATGTTCTCAGGGCCTATCAAACAGCACTAAGAAAATCTATAGGCTGCACACCTTTCCTTCTAGCGTATGGTACTGAAGCCGTGCTCTCTACTCAATTCAAAGTACCTACACGAGATCATAACCTCCTGAATGTAGATAATGAGTTTGAGCTTAGATGCATCATGTTATGGATCGACAAAACCAGAGTCCGAGCCATCGCCAACCTTGGGCGGTACCATACATCACTTCAGAAATCCTATAACAAGAGAGTTTGACCACGAAGTTTCGACATCGAAGATCTAGTACTTCGACATGTTAACCAATCCTCGAAACCTCGAAATGCCAGAAAGCTAGACGAATCCTGGGAAGGACCTTATATCGTGTATGATAAAACTGACAAGGGTTCATACTATCTGATGACAGATGACGAAGAACCTTTACTAAACTCGTGGAATACAATGCAGCTGGTCTTTTATAGCAGGCCACAGCCTCAACCTTGTACAACTGATGTAACACAGAATAATCAATAAATATCTTTTCCACCAATTCTTCATCTCCACTTTTCAATGAATTTCTTGGTTTAACTTAGGTATCATGTCCACCCTTCGACCCGACTGAGGCGAACAATTATGCTTCAATCAGGCTCTGAAGCAGTCGAAGTCCAGTCGAATTCCATGTTTCTTCTAAGTATCATGTCAACCTTTCGACCCGACTGATACTTGTGGGCGACCCTGAAATTTTCAAGCTTCCAATTTCGAGCAATCTCGAGGGGCAAAGATGGTCGAATGACCGGACCCTCGAGAATGTATTGGGGACGAACAGTTATGCTTCAACCAGGCTCTAAAACTGTTGAACACCATTCGATTCCTTGGTTTACCCTGGGTATCTAGTCCACCCTCTCCCCGACTGATACTTTGGGGCAACCTTAGAATTTTCAAGTTTCCAACATTCGAGCAAACTCGAGGGGCAGGAATGGTCGAAAGGGCGGACCCTCGAGAATGCGTTGGGGGCAAACACATCTTACATCGCCGTGGCTTCGGCCTTCGATGACCAGTAGATCCTTCAATTTCAAAAGAAGTATCAAAATGTCCTCGAAGCTCTTCAGGTTTCGATCACTCTACGGTCATCCGACATAAAAAGTACATGTAGATACTATTATACAGAAATATCTACAATGCAAAGATGATTCAAAATATCATACATCAGAGAAATAGTTTTATTACAACTTAAGAGAAGTCATCAAAAGTTTTGTACAAGCTAAACCAACAGATTACACATCAACATTTCAATAATCCAGAACAATGCACGACCAGAACAAGATAGCAAATCCAGTTCAAAAAATCAGGCACAAATCCAAATACAGTTCAGAATCAAATTCAGAAGTTCAACAGATAAACAACATTGTACCATAAGACAACTCACAAAAATGCCAAGTTCAGAGACTAACTCCACAAAAAAAGAAACATGGTTCAAAATATCACAACTCAATAACAAATCAGAAAAGGTGGACATGGAACCTCAATACCAAATACCTCATATCGGCAAGTCCGCGTCCTTTTCTCCCACAGGCCCTACAGCGCTAGCACTCTCAGCTTTGACCCCGCACCATCGGCAACTACATCATCCACAGGTCTAGCACTAATTGCTTCAACACTAACTGTTTCTCTGATATCATACATCAGAGAAACAGTTTCATTACAACTCAAGATAAGTCATCAAAAGTTTGGTACAAGCTAAACCAACATATTACACATCAACATTTCAATAATGCAGAACAACGCAAGACTAGAACAAGACAGCAAATCTAGTTCAAAAAATCAGGCACAAATCCAAATACAGTTCAGAATCAAATTTAGAAGTTCAATAGATAAACAACATTAGTACCATATGACAACTCACAAAAATACCAAGTTCAGAGACTAACTCCACAAAAAAAGAAACATGGTTCAAAATATCACAAATCAATAACAAATCAGAAAAGGTGGACATGGAACCATAATACCAAATACCTCATATCGGCAAGGCCGTGTTCTTTTCACCCACAGGCCCTACAACGCCAACACTCTCAGCTCTGACCCCGCACCATCGGCAACTACATCATCCACAGGTCCAACACTAATTGCTTAAGCTACAGGCGCCTCCACACCGCCCCCAGTACCTCTATCTACCCCATCAACAACATCTGCATCTCTAGCAACCAGTTTTGGGAAACAGGGAAGGGTTCTATAGTGTCAGGGTCATACCCCTTCTTCTTTATAAACTCTTATAGCCTGATAGTCACCTTACATTCATCATCAAACTGTGCCTGATAACTCACCTTCTGTTCATCCTTTTCCTTTTCATTTACAGCAAGCTTCGCCGCCCACACCCGCTCCTATTTAGACCGCTGATGCTCAAGCCTCTCATCAAAGAAGTTTGTGATTGCCTCCAAATCTCGCTTTAAAATTTTGACCTCAGACACTAACGAAGCCTCGGTCCCTCAAGCAAGATCCAGACTTTCAACCGCCTGTTGCAGCTTCCCCTTCACTGACTTCATTGACTTATTGAAAGATTGCGCCCAACTATCTGTCTGCTAGAATATTCGAGCAGTCAGTTCCTCTCAAAACACGAAGAACTTTAAAGAAATTACAGAACCTCAAAGAAGAAATTAATAGACAATTACCTGAAACATAAGCCTCTTCATCTCTTTCGAAGCCTCGTTTGGGTCATTTTCGCAGAGTTCTACTATCGAAGCACGTTTGGCTACTACGTGCTCTTGTCATTCAGTTTTCGTCATCTCTTCATCCTCATCCTCTGCATCATCTTCCCCCAGCGCCCTACACCTTTCGCATAGAATAACTTTCATCTGTTATACAATCAAAACTTCTAGAATAGCCAGGCTTTTCCCTTCTCAGTCTTCATGGACACCTGCCTCGATCACAGTCTGGAAGCATCGCCAACCACTTCGGGTACCGGCGCTGCTTGCTTTGAACCCTCCTCATTTTTGGAACATATTGAATATTTCTTGGCAACTCATCCGCTCCCATTTCCTCTAGACCCTTCGAGCCACCTTCTCCTCTCCTCCTCTTCGATGGTTTTGGCGTAATAGGTACATTTCGATGAAGGGAATCCATCTTCTTCATTCTCTGCCTCTTGATGCCAAGACTGTCAAAAACCAAATTTTCCCAATCCTCACTAGCTTCGAGTAAGGTATCGATATAGTTCCTCGGATTGTTCCAAGTCAGATTCTTCAGACCTACAGAACAAATACAATATAATCACCACTTATTCAAGATAACTTCAACAATAATCCTTCGACATTAAACTTACTCTGATTATACACCCAATGATGCAACTTATATAGGCCCTCTCCTTTAACATTCTCATAGTTACCCCGCGCTATGACTAAGTCTTTATTCCGCCCTCAACCCGTCAAACACAGATTAGAAAACCAGGGCTTCTCAAGGTGACACTGGATATGGTAGGTACCCGTATTTTGGCTCGCCTTCTTCGAGTAGAAGGTCAAAATATCAAACCACTTAATAAAACCCCTCCCCTCATTACTCAACTATGCATTCATGCGCACATTACCCTCATCATCTCATAAAAATTTCCATTCATTTGAATCGGAGCAACATCCTAAAAATTCAGCACCTCTTTTACAAGCCTTTGAAGAGGAAGTTCCATCCCCATTTCAATCTGGCCCCTATATCTCATTATTCTATCTCCAGGGTTCGATTTAAAAGTTATCCCTGTGCCCGCCATGCTCAACAACACCTCCACTTTTGATAGCTCCAACTTCGCAGCAAATCGATCTAATCTACCCTTATCTCTAGCCAAAACGGCACCTTCGACCCTATACAAATCCGTCGAATCCCCACTTTCATCACTCTGCCCCTCTTCTACATTTCCGCCACAAGAAGGCCCCACATTACCCTTGCCTCTCTCACCCCACACTATCTTCTTCTCCTCACTAGCCTCAGTAACTACCGTCCTACGAGATCTCATAATCAGAATCTCACCAGCCGACAGTACAATAGATAAAGGGGCATCGGTTACAGCATCTAACACTTCTATGTCACTGCCCTCATCCATTCCAGCACAACCAGAAATACTAGCTACAAATGCTTCGATCTCTTCGTCTATCAGCCTCTGTCTCGAAGCTGGACGGGTATGCATCTTACCCTACAGAAGATGAGGCACGCAATTAAATCGATATATTCCATAATTATGCGTTAATAACCCTCACATCTATATCCTTCAACAGATCTAAACACATTCGAAACTTTGATCCTAAGCCCAATGCCTCCTTTAAAAACCCTAAAAATCCTTGAATGGGTCAAAACCTTAATTTATCAATTATCTTATCCTCGACAATAACCTCCAAACACCAAACCCAAAATATTCAACTCACTGACGCAAAAGGAAAAACAAAACAAAATTGGGAGAGTTCAAGTGACATAATTGTGTTAGAAGCACTATACTCAAAACAGTGAGGTCAATGCAACAACTCCAGCAAATTCTCTCAAGGACTGACAATAATGGCGTGCGTCCTTCTTCTATCACTCTCTCTAGTTTTTTCTCAGTGAACAGTACAGTGGTTACTTCTCTCACTCTTATATACCCTCTTGAAATGCCAATAATGCCTTAATTTTTAAACCACTATCATTACCACGACCCCACTACCCTGGCTTTTTGGCTACAATTTGTTTTGACCAATTTACCCCTCATATCCCTCACATCCGAGCCGCACACTCACTTCTAATTACCTATAAAACTAAAGCTTCTCGAACCCTTTCACCCTCACTCGAAGCTAAATAGTCAAATCCAAACATCAAATCATAACTTTTTCGTGAAACGAGGATAATAATAATGATTAGTCGTCCGGCACACTGCCCTAGACGCACGTACCGTCCTGAGAAGCCAGCTGTCCAAGCTTCCAGTACGACCAGTTAAATATATCGAAACCTTCGACGCACTCTTTACATTTGAGTAATCGACTATACAGCGTCCCGAAGACTTGTCAACAGATAACCACATATTCGATCCCCAAGTATGCCAACCATTCGATCTCCGACATAATCGATACTTTCAAAATTAATTACTTCGACAGATAACCCTCCCACTTCGACAAACTACAACTTTTTACTTTGAAAATTCAAGATTTGTCTTCAACAATCCAAACACTCTATTTCGGCAGTTATCATATTAATTCGATAGCTCATGATACTACTTCGAGAACACATAATCCTCTTTCGGAAGATTTTACATTATATTGATAGTAATTCGAAATTCCTATTTCATTCAGCAAGACAATACATCTAGTCATCAACTACAGTCCCCATATAGAAAAAAAAATAGAAACAGCAAAAACAAACTAAAAATAGATCAATCAAAGAACCCAACAGTACAGTTGAACGTGGGCCCTAATTATCAATGGGATGCTCCTCTTCGATCACGGGTACAGTACCAGCATTCTCCTGATCCGCCATTTCTTCTGCAAAGGACTCTAGCAGAGACAACCGATGACCTGGAAATGGACCCATCATCTCGAGAATCCCCCACCAGCATGCAAAATGCATCCCAGCAATCGGCTCCCCGGGCTCTATTTCAAAAAGGACCGGCATCACCGCATCAATGTCTTGATCAATCAAAAACCTCCGCCGTAGTTCCAACGTCTTCTCCCGTATCCGAATCATTTTGGCCGCAACCCGGTTCGCATACCTACTCCTTGAAGAACCACCGCTGGAATAACCACCATTGGATGAACCACCGTTAGAAGAAGAGACAGACATTATGTTTCAGATGAAGAATGCTGAACTATAAGGAACCCTCTCCCCAACAGTCCCTTTTATACATTTGAACGATTTCAACTTTCCATCTTCACGAGCCGCATTAACTGTGGCCTTCAATTCCCCACCATAAAAACTCAAACAGTCCAACTTCAACAACTTCCTAGACGTAACAGTTTCATCTGCATGCTCATGGACACCATTTACGAGGACTTGCAGTCGAAACTCATGCGCCGAACATTCGACAAGTTACCCAATAATCCATCCAACATTGAACCATCGACCATCTTCACATTTTGACTTCAATCTCTTACACCAAGTCTTCCCTAATACAAAGTTGATTACCTTTGGCCATATCATTTTACTTTGATACCATTTTTTTACCTACTATTAACAATTAGATGACATGCATATGCTAGTGCGCCAATAAGAGTATTCATCTACAATATCAACCAGACACAGTCACACAAAGTTTAAGAAAATATTGCGTCCATTCCATTATCCAATTTTCAAAGCAGTAAAATTTCAAACACAAATATATTCATACATCCAGCCCAAACAAAAACATCTACATAAAATTTCATAATATAGAGAGACCAATCATCACTACCACAAATAGCAACCCTACTTCCAGAAGGTCCAGCACCACTTACCGTGCTTTGCTCTTCCATCTCCTCTTCTGCACAAACAAGACATTCGGCAAAGCCAACGCCGACAATAAGAGATAGCGCTTCTCCGCAGTAGTAATGTTGTAGTTCAGTCGGTCCCAAAGATAGGCATAAGGTTCCCCATTCATGAGCTCTCCAGCCTCAACCTTTACCAGTTCGGGCAAGTCCCATACCAGATCATGATGCGCGAAGAACTTTATATGCAGTTTACCAGTCTTCTGCCCTACGCGACGGTCCCGGGTTAACCCCATCCTCTTTATTTATCGCGTGTTAGGCGTGGTATCCATAGAGATTTCAAAAATTTGTAGAGAAAAGAGAGAAGAATGGAAAAAAGAAGATTACACAGTATCCCTACTCAATAACCCATACTCATAGCCTCATTTCATTTATTACCCTATAACCACCAATGCCTCTTAATTATCCTTTTTATTTACTTACCCGAAAACCAATAGTTAAACCGCTTAAATTCCAAGGCCAACAGTTTTCTCAGCAAATGCATCTACAACTATTTTTAAGACCTTCGCTGAGAGGGGGGGAATGTAGTAACCTACTCGTAGCCTTCGACCCAATTCAGACACTCGAAGGCTACTTTAAGGCCTACTCGAATATCTCGAAGCACACTCAATCCCTAAAACAAGCCTTCCAAAGATCATTTTAAGGCGAAGCTTCGACCAAAAATAAACCTCGAGGACAGACTCTACACATAGCAGTAGAAATACTCGACCATAACTGCATATGGTCAAGGTATCACGGGACAGGCAGCCTACTCACTGAACAAGATGAAGTAGTGGTTGGTCCTTGCAGTTAAAGTGACCGGCCCAACCACTACCATAGTAACAGTACAGACATGTTCGGCGTCCATACTTGCTCTGGGATATCCGGACAGTACCCTTGAAATCTGACGTAACCTTGGTGACTTAACCCTTCCTATGATTCTATAAATAGGAGAGATAGGGAACCAAGGAAGGGTTTAGAAAAATGCTCTCCATCCCCTTTACAGTTTATCTTCGACCACCCTGTAAAACAAAGTACTCGAACCTTCGATTACTCATCAGTAATAAAAACATACTTAAAAATCCTCATCAGAGGTTGTAGAGTTTTACATTCGGGCCTCTACGCAAGTAATTTTTCTGTAGATTGTTCATACTTTAGATTATTTACTTGCATTCCTTTGATTGAAGATTAACCCTGTGTTGTAAGAGCCGACTTCCACTCCGAAAGAAGTTAGGTCCCAATAATGTGTATAATTATAAAACTAGTTAGAGATAGGTGTATATCAATAAACTTCCATGAATTTTCTGAATATATATTATATAAGTGTTTTATTCTTTTTCTACAGTTACTTGGAATGTGGTAGCTGCCTTTTCTTATCCACTGGTCTTGTTGTTATTGCTGTCGTTGCTAGCAGTAAGTGGGTAGCCATCAGTCTTTTTGTTGTTGGTAACGGCGAGTGAGTAACTCTTTGTATTACTATATACCGTTCTGCTGGCATGGAGCTAATGCTGCAAACGATGCGATTGAGACAATAATAAAAATATTGAGCTCTTCTGAAGAAGAAACTCAATATAAGTCTGATTTAAAGCAGTTACGTGAAAGCAGGATCAATATTTGTGCTCTCAGGTCAGCCAAGAAACTGCTAAAAGCATTTGATTTTACCCTTTTTCTTTTAAAATCCTCTCTTATCATATAATTCAAAATGCTCATTAGTCCTATTATAACTAATATCTATTAGTAATATAACAAACTTGATATTTCTTTCTATCTAAAGTTTGAGTTATATAAATAAAATAATTTTCTAAATGATGAATGCTTAACTAAAAATCTAATATATAAGGCCCAAGTCAAATCTAAGCAGTATATAATGAGTCATGTTTGACTGTCTGGATGTATATTTCCAAAAATAAGCAGTCCTATATTAATAACAATACCCCTACAGCCTTCTCAAGAATTTGTTGGCTTATAAATCTGATAATAAAGTTCAAAACCACTTTTCTTTTCACCGTAATTTTCCTTTCTCTAAGCATATCCCTTAAAACATCTCAATTACTTACGCTCTTCTCTCATATCCTCCCTAGGCAACACAACCAGAGAAGTCCATGGATAACTAATTGTTTGTTAACCACATTGTGCAGTTATCCCTTTCACCTCTACAAGTTTATTTATATCTCACTCATCATAGTTAACATTCCTCTGATTAATCTACTATTTCTCTTTTATTAGGTTTTTTTTTCTACTATCGCTCCTTCTAATTAAGATAAACAAGCATGCAACACTACAACAATTTACATGATACTAACATCAATTCCTATTAATACTGTCTCAGTTAAAGCAAAACAAAAACCAAGCTCATTGAGTTTCGGTTAAAAAGAAAAGAAGTTGAAGTTACTAATTGATAAGCTGAAGCATAAAATAGGCAGTCCAAGATCAAGTTAGTTAAAATTGAGTATTACAAGTACACATGGCATGTTTATGTGCAAGACATTTTTGTATTTTTGAAATTAGTTGACGGTCCAAAAGATTAGAGAATTACGTTTGTTAATTGTGCAGTTTTACAGACTTCCTGCTAATTTTAAATGCTCCTCAAATTCTATAGTTTCTTTTTGGTTATGGATATGATGAACTTTTAAATTGTTTGCTAGTGATTTTCTGATGTTATACTAGTCATCTTTAATATCTGCAACTGCCAGATGAGATTTAGATTTTCTTTTATATCTATGGTAGTATTCCCTCTTCTATTAGAAGACTTCAAAATTTGAGTGCATTGCCCTTGAGTAAAAACAAATTCTCAGGAACAATCCCATCTATGCTTAGTGATATCACTTCTCTAATTATACTCTCTCTAGACAACAACCATTTGCAAGGAAACATACCTGTTAATCCGAGAAAGTTAAGGAACTTGCAAGAGCAGGATCATTCATACAATAACCTCAGTGGTGTTATACCTGATCAGGTTTTTATTTTTCCCTCTCTTTCAATATTGCTCGACTTATCATTAAATTCTTTTTGTGGCCCACTACCCCGACAAGTAGGTAAACTAAAACATATTGGTAAGTTGTTTATTATGAACAACAAATTGACTGAAAAAATTCCGAACGAACTTGGTGATTGTGAGAGACTGAAATACCTTGTCTTAAGCGGTAACCACCTCGAAGGAATTATTCCTGCGGGTTTTAGTAATTTGAAAGGTTTACTTGGGTTAGATCTTTCACGCAATAACTTTTTCTGTTAGATACTGAAGTATATGGGTGAATTATTTTTCCAGTCTTTAAACCTCTCTTATAACGATCTTGAAGGTAGAGTTCTTAAAGAAGATGTATTTAGAAATGTTAGTACATTTTTAGTTATTGGGAACATCAAGCCTTGTGGTGGTATCTCATAATTACTTCTCTCTGTTTGCATCATTTTAGCATCCAAAAAGCATGGAAATTTGTCTCCTCTTAAAGTGACAATTTTGTTGACTGTTGTAACAGTCGGTTTGATAATAGTGGCATGCTTCTTTGTTGTAGTATACCAAAGACGAAGTTCAAGAAAGACGACATCATCCATATCATCTCCAGATCATCGACATTTAAGAATTTCTTGTTCCGAGCTTTTAAAAGCTACATATGGGTTTTCTTCTTCTAACTTGATTGGCATGGGGAGTTATGGTACTATATATAAAGGAGTTTTAAAGAATGATACAAAAAATGTTGCTGTGAAGGTATTCAACCTTCAAAGACGTGGAGCTCAAAAGAGTTTTATAGTTGAATGCAATGCCTTGAGATATATAAGACATAGAAATCTCAACAAAATTATGACTGCTTGCTCAGGGGTTGATTTAAAAGGCAACGACTCAGAAAGTCTAAATTGTAAGAAGCAAAGCCCAAAGATCATTATGTCCGATACACAAAATCTTTCATAATGCTTGTTTCGACAAGAACTTCTTCCATTTCCAAAAAATGGTTTATGCTTTAACTTGAATCTTGTGAGGTTACTGCTAAAGTTCTTCACTATTTTAAAAATGAATTCTTTTCTTTACCTATATATATATATAATATATATATATATATATTGTAGAAGTGATTATCATTCTGACTTATGCTAAGTTATAATTATCAAATAGCATGGAAAACTTTGAGCCAAAATTAGCAATGTTATTGTACAATGAACTATTAAATGAATCTTAAAACATCAATAATTTAGTAAAATATTAGCTATTGCCACTATCTAATGAAAAGTAACAAACCCTCTCTAGACCATCCATGTTAACAAAATATATGCGAAGCTACAAATTTCGAATGACATCATAATATCTAGAAACATACACAATGGAAGAAGATATTGGCTTTGCACAAACCACATGATGACATAAGTCTAACCATCAACTGCTCAATAGCAAGCTGTATAGAATATTACAATCTTGTAGTAGCATATTTCCCAGATTTGACAAGGATAAACCAGCATAACATAGTCAAAGATAGCCCAACGTTTGAGAAGATGCCACATCTACAACCACAAGGCCCCGCCCTACTAAAAGTAGCCATTGTGTTTTGTCAAGAAAGGGCCGCTACAGATCCGCGAAGTTCGCCCACTAACCCCAAAATAGGAAATAATTTTTCTTTTTTGTAAACTGCCTATATCTACTATAAATATAGGCAGAGAATAGATTATTCAGATCCGCAACTTTACTATTCATTCATCCTTACATTACTGTCACACCAAAAACTGTAATAACTAGTAACCTATTGGATTTTATAATAAAATTCTCCTTGAGGTCGTGGTTTTAATCAGACTTTACTGAGTTTCTACGTAAAATCTTCTTTATTAAAACTTGATATTGCCTCATCCTTACTAAAAGTATTGGTAAAGATTATCCTCCAATAAAATATGCCATTCTAATTTTCACCATCTGTGGGAATACCGTACTTTTCTTTACCTCCCCTGATCCAAAAACAATTGGATAACAAATATGAATCTCCGAAGCCATTTAAGCACACTGAGGAACCATGAGATCAACCAGATACCAAAAATAGTCAATCTGTACAGTGTAGCGATTGAACTACAGAGACAGATTAAATATGTCCGTGTCCAAAAATTGGAAGATCAGCGAATTTATGCTCAAGCTCTTCAAGTTGAAAGAAACGAAAGGAGAAAAGCCTTGGACCAACAGAGTCTGACACATTATAAAAAAATGGAGAATATACAAAGAACTTAGGATCGGCTTACTGGTCGTCAAACGTCGCCTCCTCTGGCCTGAAGTGATCATCGCTCCAGGGCGACCCAAAGATATAACCCTCCAAGATAAGAACGAGGATGAACTTCCTGATCCAAAAATCCAGAAATTTAGATAGTGCTTCTCAGCATTTCGAACTTACATCCTCGTCATCGACATCTCAAGGAAGTCGACGTACGCGTCATCAAACACCACCACCACCAGAAAACAATCTATCAGAGACCTATTAGGACCTGAAGGATAGGGAGACTTTGATCCACAAGTCACAGCCATACCAATCCTTCTGCCACAATTCATTACCTTGGATGACCTAAATAATAAGATTCAAGCCATAAATGCTGATATAACAGGCAAAAGGTTTGCCCTCGATAAAATCGAGATAAATCCTATTTCTCCTTATGTCAAAGTTATGCCCATTTCAGATAATTTCCAAACACCAAAATTTATTAAGTATGCAGGCCTTACTGACCCTCTCACTCATGTCTGATACTTCAAAGCCACAATTGGATTATACTCCAAACTTAACCACGTGCTATACAGATTATTCAACATGAGCCTGAAAGAAGAATCGCTCAGATGGTTCCGTACTATCCCCGAAGCTTCCATCACCACATTCAGCCAGTTATAGTATCTCTACGAGTCAAATTATGCTCATGCTAAGGATCGAGAGATAACTGTAGATTCTTGGTTCTTCTTCGGGCAAGGCGTAAAAATAAACCTTGGCAAGCTTTTATAAGCGTAGATAAGTGCAGATAACTATAGATTCTTTGTAGATTCTTTGTTCTACCTCCAATGACAACACCTCTCACCGCTATCTTACCAACGATAAAGGGATATAAGTTCTATCGGGCAGTACAAGCAATTCCATATATCCCCAACAAACCTTTATGTCAGTATCACAGCGTGCATAGTCACAAAACTGACAACTACTACTCTTTCATTTAAATTTTTCATCACATTTTATTAGCTGGAAGACATCATAATTATGTTGTTGACATTCAAAAGTTCCTTGATGACAAAAATAATTCAAAGACGTTGATCAAGAGCAAGGCCAAGGGCAAGCTCTGTAGGGGCCTAACTTCGGGAGAGGGGAAATTGACTCTTATATAATGAAGTTTATCCTCTACCAGGGGGATCAACCGCATAATCAATAATAATAAGGGCTAAATTATTGATAATACACTTACGTGGTGGCCTTGAAAGGGTAACTTCACGATCTCTGATGAGGATTTTTAAGAGTAATATTATAAAAGTCGAGTAGTCGAAGTATCGAGTGCATGGTGGTTTACAGGGTATTCGATGCTAATCTTGTATGGCTGGATGGAGAGATTTTCTAACCCCTCCATAGTTCTTCTTCCCTCCAATTTAAAGGACATTGGATGGGCTGAGTCACCATGGAGGGTCAAGTTACATCTGAATCCCCTGGGGACAACTGATTTGTACTTGGAGTCGGCTCTGACACCATAGGTTGTCGAGTCTGATGCTGTAGCTGATGGTCCTAATACTGTAGTTGATTGTCCTGACGCTGTAGTTGTTGGATCTGACACTGTAGTTGTTGAGCGGCGTATTCCATTATTTTATCTGGTGAGCTGGCTGCCTAACGTGTTACACTTAGACAATGTGTGCTCATGGTCGATGAACTTCTGGTTCGATGTTACCTTCGAGTGTGTGAGTAGTCTCGAAAGGTTTTGGGGGCTAGATTATTATCTTACTGGGCTTTGAGTCTCTTGGATGGCTTTAATGTAGCCTTCGAATGTTTGACCAGTATTGGAAGGCTGTGAGTAGGCTACTATATTCGCCCCCTCTCAGCAGAGGCCTTGGAAACTGGTGTCGAGGGCGCATGCTAAGAAAACGGTTGAGCTTGGGTAGGAGGAAAGTTTGACTAGGTGATTGTTTAAATTTTGAGAAGGCTAATTAAAGACTGTGATTAATGTGGGTTGTGATTAAGGAGGGATTTAATTGTATCAACCTTCAAGTATAAGTTGGATGCCTTGAGAGAACTTCAAACATCTGCACCTTCTTCCCCGAGTAAAATGTCTGCGTCTTCCTCCCAAGGCAATGAAAATACTCCTAATACCACGTACCATAAAAGAATGACGGCAAGTGACCTTCGCATCAGAGAGAAGGCCCTTGAGCTCATGTAGAGGTTCATTGGTGATCGAGGCCTTGATTGGGTTATGGCCGACTTGGTTGAACTGGAACCAGAGGAACCAATCGGTGGGATGTCAATTGTGTACTGGTGAAGGGCGCTGCAATAGCAGATCCCAATCGCCAGCAACCGGTTCTCCCTCCTTGAATCTATTGCAGAGGATGTGGCGGACAGGGATGATTGTGTTGAGGATACAGAGGCTAGGCTCTGCAAGAAATGCCTCGTCTTCAAATAGGGGCATCTTGAGTATGGTAAAAGAACTGGCGTGGGATTGTAGGTAGGAAGGTTTGCAGTTTTCTATTGATGTTGACTATTTTTTTTGTTTTGGTGTAAGGGAATTTGCCCGAATGAAAGGGAAAATTTATGAAATAGCTGTCGAAGAAAGATATTGAATTATTTGTGTGTGAGTATAACAAACACAATAGACGATGGCAACTTTGGCATGAAAGCAGTTTCTCGAATGTCGAAGTATCGAAAAATATAGACCGAGTTATCGAATACTTTAGGGTGTAGGCGATCGTTTACGTATAAGATCACAAGAGGTTGACTGAAAGGTCGGACGTTGGAAGCTGAAAGGTTGACTATGGTATGATTACAGTTTCGAGGGAGGTACTAAAGAAAGGTAATTACGAGGTAGTGGTGAATACGGTGTAATAAATGAGTTGAATAAGGGTATAAATATGGGTTATCTGGAGGCAATTTGGTAGATTCTCCGTCTTTAATTTCTTCCTCAATATTACATGAAAATATCATGGATACCACACCCAACACTCGTTATTAGAGGAGGGTGAGGCATGCCAGGGACCGCCGAATAGGACGGAAAGTGGCAGAATTGAAGTTAAAGTTTTATGGCGACAGGGAACTCAACTGGGACATGCCAGACCTGGTGAAGCAAGAGTCCGAGGAGCCGATCATTGGGCAGCCTTATGCACACTGGTGGACGGTCCTGTAAAGGATGCTTCCAACGGCCATGAATCAGTACTACATTCTGCAGAGTTTGGCCGAACGTATTGTACAAGAAGACGATCAGTTGTTGGGCGACGAGCAAAGCTTGGCGAGAAGAACTGGCCCGTCTGAAAATAAGGGGGTATTTCTTCATAAGATGGTGACAGGGGGGTGGTAGTGTGTATATATTTTTGTTTTAATGGTGTATTGTGTCTGTTTCTTTTTCTCTTTAGTACTGTCGAAGCATTGTAATGATAGAATGGTTCGAAGAATTTATGCGTTATGTATCTGACAAGTAGGATAGACGAATAGACTGTAGGCGCGGGATCAAAACTTTGTTCTCGAATAAAAATAAAGAATAACGGTAGCAACACTCTTCGAATAAGTGTCTCAGAAAATATGTAGTGAACGAAGATACCGTATGAGATGGTTCAAAAACATGTGTGTCGTCAGTTTCAGCAATATTGAGCGGGAAAAGAAAATTCACAAAAGAAACTTTGACTGCAAAGATTGACAGCTGAAAACTCTGACATGACAGATGGTAAACTGATCCTAGGGCAGAGTGCCCTGCAGGTCATCATTACATTTTCTTGGGTTGTATGGAAAAGGTTGACATGAGGTATGAGTATGACTAGACTACTTTGGGTAGGGTACCCGAAGGTTCGACTCAGTATAAAATTTGTTAAATGTGTGTGTATGAGGCGTATGTGGGGGTTGTTGGGGGTACAAACCTAAAAATACTATTCAGCCAAAAAATAGGGGCAGTGGCGGAGTGGTAATGATAGGGGTTTTGGAAATTGAGGCAATTTTTAATTGTTTTGAGGAGGTATAAATAGAGGCAAGGACAATACTACTATTCCCAGTTAAACAATCATAGAAAAAAAGGAGAGATAGAGGAGAAGAACGTATGCCATTATTCCAAAGAGCTAGGTTATTACTGAGGGAGAAGGACACTTTGGCATTGCTGATGGATCGTCTAAGTTGCCGAGAGGAGGAAAACATACTCCATTCAAATCGATATGCTGTCTGACTTTTGTTCTGCTGCTTCTTCTCCTATTTCTGTAAATGATTTACATGGAAGTGTAGATACTGGAAGAGTAGGTATTAGTGGTGATGTGTCCAAGTTCAAGGGGGTCACCCATATGGCGGGTATAGTAGCCTACTCGCAGCCTTTTACCACAGTCAGACACTTGAAGGCTACCTCGACGGCTACTCGAATATCCCGAAACCCACTCAATCCATAAACTAGCCTCCCAGAGGTTAGTCGAAGACGAAGCCTTGACTCTGAACAAGCCTCGAAGATGAACTCCATAGCAATATTGAAACACTTCAACCATATCCGTACATGGTTGAAGTATAACAAGACAGACAGATAGCTCATTGGACAAAATGATGGCGTTGTTGGTCCTTATAGCTACAGTGACAGACCCGACAAATGGCTATAGTGACAGAGCATATGGTGACAGACCAGACATTTCTGGCGTCAACACCAACTCTGGGATACCCGCACAATATCTGGAGGATTCCCGGAGGGTACACTTGTAATATGACCTAACCTTGGTGACTCAGCCCTTCCTATGTTCTATAAATAGGAGAGATGGGGAACCAAGGAGGGGTTTTGCACACGAAATCTCTCCCCTGGGCCCATACTCCTTACCTTCGATCACTATGTAAGGCCCAGTACTCGAACCTTTGACTACTCGACAAAAATATAACCACTCTTAAAAATCCTGATCAGTGGTCGTGGAGAGTCACATTCTAGGCCTCCACGCAAGTATATTGTTAGTAGAATAATTACCCTATAGGTTATATACCTGAGCTCCTTTGATATAGGATTGATCCCGTGGTGTAAGAACGACTTCCCCTCCATACGAAGTTAGGCCCCTAATTTTTGCGCCGTCTGTGCTTACCCACCCTACCAGTGTCTCTTGTTTATTTTCTCTCTTTTCCGAACTCTTGCAGATTATCCTCTATGGCCCCCGCCCGCTTCTCCAGACACCCCATATACCACCCCGCTCGAGAGCGTCTTGGGGAGCGCAGCACAGAAAACATACCAAACACTGAACCTCATCATCCTTGAAACCCTTGATCCCCCCCCCTTATTCTGCCTATTATGTACTGCTGGAGGTCGACTACAAAATCCAACCTGTCATCCACATCAGTGCGAGCCCAACTCCACACTCGTGGAGTCGACTGAATAACCCCCTCTGCCACAACCTCCTTGCTATTGAGGTGCCACTAAATTTTTGTGCTCTCAAACTAAGTAAATACTGTAACACCGACCCTCAATCTCATATTCTCTAATTCTAAAAGGCTTTAAGCCGCTAATCCACAGCTGACCACCTGATGTGTAGCCTTTTTCCCACACGTCTCATGGATAGCCCCTTTTGGTTGTATCATAACCTTTCCTGTAGTTCTATTCAGAGTTTGGATCAACTGTCCCATCTTTTCATTGGATAGTTTTCCTTAAACAAAGACAGAGAGGCCAAAGTTGATGCCTTCTTCAATTTTAGAAAATCATACAGTGAAACCCTCGAAACCTTAACCAAGAGGTTTCTCGATGAGTCACGAAAATCAAAAACCTTGACTGCGCGAATGTTATACTCACGTATTCAAATGCCTTACTAGATCACAGCTGTGTCAAAGAGTACCTAGTCGTCCACAAACCTCAAACCCTCGAGGAGATGTTCTCAAAAGTCAATGGGCATATTGACCTTGAGCGCCTCCGCAAATCACATAAATAGGGGCAGCCTTTGACCTCTGCCATCAATAAACCTTGACAAGGCCCACCTTCTACCCCTACACCCCTAATCGCTCCTATCTCACCGGAGACTGTGAGTCGCAAATGCCTTCACAATGACAACAATGCCGAAGCTCACAGAAATTTACCAAAGTCGGTTCTACCTACACTCATTGCCCCTCTCAGTACCCTTCAGCCACAGATACATGCAGATCCCATATGGCATATCCCTTTTAGAGTGAATTTCAAGGTTTAACTCAGATATCATGTCAACCCTTTGACCCGACTGATACTTGGGGGTGACCTTGAAATTTTTCAAACTCCCAATTTTTAACAAACTCGAGGGGCAAGGATGGTCAATAGACCGGACCCTCGGGAATGCATTGGAGGCGAACACGTTATGCTTTGATCAGGCCCCAAGCCATCGAAGTCTAGTAAATTTCTTGGTTAAGCCCGAGTATCATGTCAACCCTTTGACCCGACTGATACTTAGGGGTGACCTTGATAATTTTCAAACTCCCAATTTCAAGCAAACTCGAGGGGCAAAGATGGTCAATAGACTGGACCCTCGGGAATGCATTGGTGGTGAACATGTTATACTTCGATCAGGCCCCAAGCCGTCGATGTCCAATGAATTTATTGTTTAATCCTGAGTATCATGTCAACCCTTCGACCCGACTGATACTTGGGGGCGGCCTCAAACAATTTAAAGCTTCCAACATTCGGGCAAACTTTAAGGGGTATGAATGGTTGAAAGACCAGACCCTTGGGAATACATTGGTGGTGAACGCGTCTTACTTCGCTTTGGCTTAGGCCTTCGAAGTCATATAAGTTTCTTGGCTTCCTCTATGTATCATGTTACCCTCGGTCCAACTGATTCATGGGGGCGACCTCAAAAAAATTTTAAACTCCCAACATTCGAGCAAACTCGAGGGACATGAATTGCCGGGAAACCAGATCCTTGAGAATGTGTTGGGGGTGACCGCGTCTTACTTCACTGTGGCTTGGGCCTTCAAAGTTCAGCAAATCTCTTGGTTCTTCCAAAGGGTCACAACCATCTCGAAGCTCTTTAAGGATTGATCACTCTACAATCGTTCGACAGTTTTAGAATATGCAGATATAGTTATTCAGGAATATCTACAATTCTACTACATACAAGACGCCTCAGTAAAACATCAAAGAAGTAGTTTCTACATAAATCAACTCAAATTCTATTTAGAACATATATCAGAGACTCAAAATTCAGTCCAGGGCATATATCAAATTTAGTTCAAGGAATAAATCAGAAACTCAAGTTCAGTTTAGACTCAAGTTCAGTAGTTCAGTACAATTTAAGTTAACAAAAATCAGTTTCAGAATAATCTACAACCAAACAGAATCAGTACAATACAACTCAGTTTTAGCATAAAAATTAAAGAAATTACAAGTTCAAAGATCAAGCCCAAAAAAGGCACAACATTGTTCAAATATTACAACCCAACAGAAAAATTAGAAAAATAGGAATGACACTCCAGTACAAATACCTCATATCGGCGTAGTTGTATCTTCTCCCCTAACAGGCTATTAAGGGCCAACACCCTCAACACCTCCGATAGAAGGTCTCGACCCTGCACCATTGGCGATCACGTCAGTTGCAGTTCCAGCAGTAATACCTTCTACCACTGAAGATTTCATGCCACCTCCAACACCTTCATCAGTAACATCAACCTCCATCCCCACTGTCTGTAAAGAATCTTCAGCAATAGGATCTTGGATAACAGGGAAGCATTCCAGAGTTTCAAGATCAAACCCCAAATTCTCTATAATCTCCATCATCCTTACATTATCCAAAACTTCAAAATCAAATTACCCTTGGTACGGTCCTTCAGTGCTTTCTTTTCCTTCTCTTTCTCAGCAAGCTTTGACTCCAACATCCGTTCATGATTATAACGTTGGGCCTCAAGTCTCTTCTCGAACGCATCATTATAGGTTTCAAATCTCACTTCAACCTTTTATTATCAGAAGCCAACGAAGCTTCAGTCCCTCGAGCCAGCTCCAGACTTTCAACTGCCACCTGTTACTTACTCTTTGCCACTTTAACGACCTTATTGAAAGACAGCACCTAAGCATCCGTCTGCTAGAATATGCTGGAATATTTAAGCCGTCAATATTTCACGAAGAATAAAACACTTAAGAAAATTTCAAAATCTCACAAACATATAGACAGTTACCTGGTACATACTCCCCTTCATCTGCCTCGATGCCTCATCTGGGTCATCACCATAGAGTTCCACCATCGAAGCAGCCATAGCTAGAGCCTATTCTTGTCGTTCAGCCTCCGTCATATCATCGCCCGCATCATCTTCCCCCAACGCCCTCCGCCTTTTGCGCTTAGTAACCTTTGTCTATTGTACTTTTGGAGACTCAGAAATAACCCTGCCCTTCCCTTTCTCAGCCTACGTCGGTGCCTTATTTGGCCTCTATCTCGAAGCATCACTAGTTACTTCAGGCACTGGCGCCGCTTACTTCGACGCCCTTTTCACCTTTAGAACATACTACACTTTCCTTGCCAAATTATCCTCCTCCATTCCATCGGCTACATTTGTAACACCTTCGCCTCCCCTCTTCTTTGATGGCTTTGACATAACGGGTGCGTTTCAATGCAAGGAATCTGCCTTCTTTTGCCACCTCCTCTCGATACCAAGCTTCGTGAAAATAGAATTCACCCATACCTCCTCTGTATCTATTAAGACGTTAATATAATCCCTCGGATTCGCCCAAGTTCAACTTTGAGGGCCTACAGAACAAACAAAAATATGATCACAGTTTATTTGAGCAACAAATTAAAAAAAAATCTTCGACAACAAACTTACTCGGGTTATAGACTTTATGCTGTAACCTATAGGGGTCCTCCCCTTCGACATTCTCATAATTATCCCGTACTGCAACAAAGTCTATATTCTACCCTCGACCCGCCGAGGACAGATCAAACAACCAGGGCTTATCTGAGTGGCACTGGATGTGGTAGGTCCCTTTATTATGATTCGCCTTCCACGAGTAGAATGATACAACATCGTACAACTCAATCAAACCCTTCCCCTCACTCCTTAATTTTACATTCATACCCACAATTACTTTCATCATCACGTAAATATTTCCATTAATCTGGACTAGGGCAACCTCCAAAAAATTCAGCACCTCCTTCACCAGCCTTCGAAGGGGAAATTACATCCCTAGTCAAATTTAGCCTCTGAAGGCCATAATACCTTCTCGAGGCCTCGACTAGAAACTGTACCCCGGCCCCGAAGAATGTAATACTTTGCCATAAATCGATCTACCCTCTGCTTCTCCCTATCTAAAACAGAGCCAGCAACCTAATCAGACTAAGTCAAATCCTCATCATGGTAATTTTGCCCTCTCTCACCCCTTTCAGTCCCATAAAGCCACCTCGACCTTTGCCTCTCTCTCTCTCTCTCCTTCCTCAATCTCTTCCCCATCACTATCCTCTGTCACTATTGTTTTACGATGCCTATCACTCAAGCCCCCAGCTTCAGGAACCACCATTGCAAGTGGCACATCTTTTTCTATGACCAGTTCTTCTAAGTCGCTGCCCTCATCCATCGGAGCACGACAAGACACACTAGTCTTATTATCTTCGACCTCTTTGTGTATTAGCCTCAGTCTCAAAGCTCAACGCGTACGCATCTTATCCTTCAGAAGAAGAGGCACACAATTAGATCAATACATTCGACTATTACGTGTCAATAACCTATTATTACCTACTCTCCCACAGATGCAAACACATCCAAAAAACGACCCCAATCCCAGTCCCCACATTAATACCCTCAGAATCCTCAATGAACCAAACCTCAGACATATTGCTTTCCCCTGCCCTCAGTCATATCCTCACAATTACAAACCAGAAGACTCTACATACAGATACAGAAGGCAAAGAAAAAAATAAAAATTAAAAAATTAAAAAAATGGATAGGGATCAATCGACATACCTGTATTAGCAAAAGTACAATCGAAGCCGCAAGTCAGTCGGTACTCAGCAGCAACCTCAGTAACCTCTCCCAAGCTTCACGTAACAATGGCGTACATTCTCTTCCTATCACTCTTTGGTTTTTCAATGTGAATAGTACTTTGGTTATTTTCTCCACATATATATGCCTCCTCGGAATACCAAAATTGTCTCAATTTCCAAAACTGTTATCATTGCCACTACCCCTACTTTTTGGCTGAGACATGTTTTGACCATTTTTCCTACCCTCACATGTGAATCATACGCTCACAGCAACTTAACTTTAAAACTCAAAACAACTCGAACCTTTTGATCGTCATTTGAAGCTGCCCAATCAAATCTCTACATCAAATCAACCTTTTTCGTAAAATGAGGAAACATCATGATAACCTGCATGGCACACTGCTCTAGGAACAAGTAATGTTGTGACAGGCCAGCTGTCTGGGCTGTCAGTTGGTCTAGTCAGATCTAACTAACCTTCGATACACACCCCTTCGTCTAGTCTATATCACATCTTGAACATTCGTCCACAGTTAACCTCACATTCGATCTCAAAATACATCGAGCAATCAATTTATCGAACATTCGACATTCCATAAAATTATCGTGCCTAAATTACCTTCAAATTCTATGTTTTTCAACTTATACACAGTTTAAAATTTTACTTTGACAGTTCAAAATTTTATTACACACAGTGCTAAAATATAATTCGACAGATATCTCATCAACTCCCAATTTAATTCAATACAGATCAAAACAGTACAAATCAACAAAAAAATATAAATACCTTGCATACCATCCTATTGAAATACCCCCAACAGTCAAAGAAGCCCTTATTTTTTCTCGGGACACTTCTTCTCGCACCCAGCCTCAGCACTAGCATCTTCCTGGTTTTCCATTTCCTCAGCAAACAACTCCAACAGGGATGGCCGGTGGGCAAGAAATGGTCCCATCATCTGCAGTACCCCCTACCAATACGTATAGGGCATTCCAGTAATGGGTTCCCTGGGTTCTGCTTCAAACAAGTATGGCATCTCTGAATCCAGGTCTTGATCACCGATAAACCTCTGTTGTAACTTTAGCGTATTCTCCCGTACACGTATGATCTTTGCTGTCACCTGGTCCTGATGCTTAACCTTGGAAGCATCGTCTTTGCTTTAGGAAGAAGAGACAAACATTATACTCAGAAACGAAGGAACAAACTTATACTATTCTCCCTGAAACAACCAATTTATAATAGAAATCAGATACATTTATCCCCTCCTTAATCAGAGTTGAATTTATTATAGTCTTCAATTCTTCTCCTTGAAAACTCAATAGTCTAACCTCTACAGCTTTCCAGATATAACTGTTTCATCAGAATGTGTATTCAACACTCATTCCTGAGGACTTACAGTTGAACCATCGACCCCTTTCATTTACACCTTTTAACAAACCCTATATTACAAGCCTCAGAACATCGACCCCTTTAATTGAATGTCGACCTTTTTCCTCAACCAACACATTACAATCCGAAATCAATTTTCCCTCAACGGTAACTGCTTCTACATGTTAACATTTGAAGATATATGCTGGATACCGCGTCAGCAATCTATTTGCGTTCAATTTTTATCAGACACCATAACACAATTTTAGTTACATTTGTCCTCATTACATTTCTTCAAAATATAAAAGCAAAGGAGACCTCTTAGTACAATAAAAAAAATCAACAAAGTTCAACAAAACAATAATAGAAACCTTCTCAAAGGCAGCCCGACAAAAATCACCATCACCACTACCATGCCCCGCTTCAAGAAGAATCTGCCCTATTTTCAGATGGGCCAGCTCCTTTAGCCGAACCCTGCCCCTCCGCCAAGCTCGACAGATAGAGATAGTATTTCTCAGCCGTGGTAAACTGAATCTTCATCTACCCCAACGGATAGGCATAAGACTCTCCGTTGATGAGTTCCCTGACTTATACCTCCATCAGGTCAGGCATGTCCCAGTCCAGCTCAAGATCACCGAAGAACTTTAACTTCAGTTCAGCAGTCTTCCGCCTTATACGACGGTCTCAGGAAAATCCCATCCTTTTCTGGTAACGGGTGTTGGGTGGGTGCCAATTACGTTTTCCAGAAAATTTAGGAAAAGGAGAAGACAGTGCGACAGAAGAGTGTATATAATGTTATTGCCTCTATAACCCCTACTAATAGACCCATGAAGCCTCATTTATTACTCCATAGCCACAAACATTTCTTAAATGCCCTCCTTTATTACCTACCATGAAAACTAACAGTCAACCGTACAACTTCCAACAACAAATAGTTTTCTCAGCAAATGCCTTTTCACCTATTTTTGAGACCCTTGTAAAGAGGGGGCAAATGTAGAAGCTTACTCACAGCCTTTTACCACAGTCAGACACTCGAAGCCCACTCAATCCCTAGGCAAGCCTCCCAAAGATTCTCCGAAGACGAAGCCTCGACTCTAAATAAGCCTCAAAGATGAACTCCACATCAGCATCATAAATACTTCGACCATATCCGTACATGGTTGAAGAATGACAAGGCAGACAGACATCTCACTGGACAAGATGGCGGCGTTGTTGGTCCTTACAGCTACAGTGACAGACCCAACAGAAGGCTACAGTGACAGAACATTGTGAGAGACCCAACATTTTTGGCATCAACACCAACTCCGCGATATCCACTCAATATCCGAAAGATACCTGGAGGGTGTAGTTGTAATATGACCTAGCCTTGGTGAATCAACCCTTCCTATGATCTATAAATAGGAGAGATGGGGAACCAAGGTGAGGTTACATCCACAAAATCTATCCCCTGCGCCCATACGGCTTACCTTCAATCTCCTTGTAAATCCCAGTACTCGAACCTTCGACTACTTGACAGAAATATAAACAGTGTTAAAAATCCTCATCAGAGGTCGTGGAGAGTCACATTCTTGGCCTCCATACAAGTATATTATCAGTAGAATTATTACCCTATGGATTATATACTAGAACTCCTTTGATAAAGGATTGACCCCATGGTGTAAGAGTCAACTTCCCCTCCATACAAAATTAATCCCCTACAGCTGGAGGTTTGACCTATTGAGGATTTGGGGTATTAGGGGTGTGACTGAGATTGGGTATATGTACGTATCGAGCATTCGACTAAGTGTTGTCTATATTTGGAGTGATAGAACAAAATAGCATAGAAAATGTGATAGTCAAATATCTCGATCATATTGCGTTTTTCTGCTTATGTATGGTATTTTGCATACCCATCAAACTTCGAGGATGGTGCTGGTAGATTAAGAGGTCGAAGGAAGTGAGGCGAACGTTTTTTATCGTGGCTTATGGAGCAAGAGCAACGACGTAGAGGTTTTAGATGTTGCTATAGATGTCCCTCTGGCTATAGTAGTACCAAAAGGTGGGGCTTCGAGTAGTAACCGTCGAATGGTTCGATTGACTTAGGATAGGGTTGGAGAAAGAAGGGGACATTAAAGTGTTGAGCCTTCACGAGATGAGAGAGAAGAGGGTGATAGTTGCAAGAGCTTAACAAATTTGGAGAGAGAAGCAGGGTCAGTCTTGGCTTGAGAAAAGCTGATACTGATTCGATTTATGGCTAAGCTCGAGTTGTCAAAGGTAGGGGTGATATTATATGCGGTAAGGTCTAAGCAGACCTTCAAATCTAAACCTCGGGAGGGTTTTATGGCATTTAAAGGCTAGATTTGGCTAGGGATGCAGCTACCCCTTCGAAGACTAGTGAAAGAGTTGCTGAATTTCTGGGAAGTTGCCCCGTGCCAGAAGAATGGAAATTTCTATGAGATGATGAGGGTAGTCGAGGGTATGAATGTAGAATTGAGGCAGAAAAAGGGGGATCTGGTCGAGTGGTATGATATTGTATTGTTCTACCCGATGAAGGCCAATAAAAAGGTGGACACATACCAGATACAATGTCATGCAGAGAAGCCATGGTTATTTGATTTGTGCTCGACTGGTCGAGGATGGGATAAAGATCTAGTGGTAGTGCAAGGTAGCTATGAAAATGCCCAAGGGGAGGACCCTTACAAGCTGTAGCATAGGATCTACAATCCGAGTAAGTTCGTAATCGAAGGTAGTTGAAAAGTGGTTAGTGAATATACTGCTAACCATAATTTTTTTTTTTTTTGCAAAACCTAGAATAAGAACTTTGCAGAACCAGCGAAGGTATATTGATGATCTTATTGACTCTGAAGAGGAGTGGATAAACTAGGTGTTTGGGAAGCTAGGTATTAAATGGAAGAGGCAGAAGTGGACAGATTTACTTCTACGAAACGTTCCAATCATTCCTAAGCCATCAAAGAAGAAGGGAGGAGAAGGTGATTCGAGAGCAGTTGAAATAATGGAGAAGGTGAGATTGACGAGGAAAGTGGCTTTTGTTCTGACGGGGCAGCAAGCGGCACTAGTGCCCAAAATGGTTACTGATGTATCGAAGCAAGCGTCGACACAGGTTGACAAGGGGAAGGGAAAATATGTTCTGGAATCTTCGGAGGTCCATTGGCCGAAGGTAATTCAACGTAAGAGGCATAGGGTAGTAGGTGAGGATGATGCGGAGGACGTGGACGAAGTTTGGGCAGATGCCAAACTTGAGGATCAGGCTCTGGACAAGGCTGCTTCAATGGCCACTCTCTGTGCAAATGACCCATAGGAGGCTGGGAGACGGATAAATAGCGCTCTTCATCAGGTAACTATTTTCTGGAATTCTAAAATTCTAAAATTATGATATTTTGCTAACGTTCATCATTCTTTGATAAGTACTTATGGTTCAAATATTCTAGCAGTTGCATGCTTGGTTTCAAGCTTATACCAAGGCCTTAAAAGTAACTGCGCTGAAGCTGAGACAGACAGTTGACAATCTTGAGCTTGCTCGAGGGACTGAGTTGTCGCTGGTGTCCGAGGTAAAAGTTTTAAAGCGAAAACAGTTGACTATCAGAGCTGAATGCGTATGGAAGATCGAAACTCAGCGTGACATCTATACCCAAGAGCTGAAGGTGCTGGAGGCAAAGCTTGTTGGGAAGGAAAAAGAAGGAACAAAGGGAAACCTTTAAGGAACAATTTGACGACGAGTGCGTAATAAGTTCCAAGGTGAAGATGTTCATAAAATAGTTGGGGTATAATCCCATAACTTTCAAGGGCCTTCCCACAACCAATGAACCTACTGTCGAAGATGTTGCTCAGATAGTATGTGTATAGAGACTCCTGCAGTCAAACATACTACTGTTGGGGATGTGGTTGAAGGGGTCACAAATACAGCAGGATTGAATCCTTCTTCTGAGGGTACTAGAGGTGTTAATGCTGAAGAGGCTGGAGGAGAAGGCGATGGAGCTACTCCTGTTTGAGGTACTGTTGTTGTTGTCCTGCTGTAACAAACTTTTTTCTCTGATCATGCTAGAAATTTGGGGTGGAGTTTGCACTCAAAGGATTTGTAACTTATTTGATCTTGAACTGTCTGTGTATGATTGACTTGACTTGCTTTAATATAGCAAACTTGAATTACAGATATTTGAACTGGGGTATCGTACCTATAACTAAATTATTAATATGTTAGTGTAACAAGGTTTGTAATACTTGTAACAGGGTTTGGATTGAAGCCTTGAGAGGCTTCAAGGTCATCCTCGTGTATCAGTTTGGTTACTTGACATACAAGATGCTATGGATTGGCCAAGAATTTACTGCACTTCGAAGGCCTGAGCCTAGTCAAAGCTTAACATGGTTGTGCCCAATGCACTATTTACATTAGTTAAACAAGATGGAGGCCGTGGCCTGTTGTATGATACTAACTGCATGGTTTTCCACGGATTGGGTAGAGGCTCTTCATTTTCTATCATCAGGTAATAGGAACCTTTGTCGGTTTTGTCATATACGACATAAGGTCATTCCCAGGATTTGGCTAACTTTCTGGCATTACGAGGCTTCGAAGTGGGTGTGACTCGTCGAAGTAACAAATCCCCGATAATGAAATTGTGCGGTCGAACTCTTTTATTTTATGACTTCTGAAGAGAGAGATGGTAACGGCCGAGGTTGGCGATAGCTCGATCTCTATTTTGGTCAATCCATAGTATATGGCAACAAAGTTTAAACTTATTATCTTCATCTAGGAGGCTGGGGTCGCGTGCTGGTACTTCGAATTGAGTTGGTGGAACTGCTTCGGTACAATAGGCTAGAAGGAACGGTGTGCATCCCGTCACCTTTTGCGGGGTAGATCGATAAGCCTAAAGTACATGTTGTAGGTCTTAGACCCATCGTCCTTTCTTCTCATCAACCTTCTTCTTAAGACCATCGACTATAGTTTTGTTGATTGCTTCGACCTGACCATTCCCTTTGGGGTAGTAAGGTGTTGAAGGGGAGAGGATAATGTTGTACTTTTGGAGGAAATTATGGACTTTGTTCCCAATGAACTTTAGACCATTGTCACATCAAATCATATGAGGGCAGTGATAAAAGGTATTTTAGGTCCTCTACAAAATACCCGCTCAAAGTACAGTTGTCGAATTGTAGCACGGATGAGTGGGATCGAATCCACAACGAGGTTTGGGAAAACAAATACTTTCTTGGCCAAATTATAATTTTATAAGAGATAAATCTAAGAAGAAGAAATAAAACCAAATTATACAACTTAATGATGGAAAGAGCTAAGGTTCGATCTTAGCTTCTACCTCTCAAAGCACTAATCAATATATAACTAGATCCTAATATCTCCACCCATCATATGTTCGTGTTAAGACACATACGATATTATAAAATAAACTACTATATCTATGGTCAACCATTTAGTAGTTATGTTTTTAAGTGATGAGGAAGAGTATCTTTGAGAATTATCAACTCAACCATGGCTAGGCTTGAGTGATTTCTCTAGTATTTCTTCTTGTTTAGATCTCTAAATCAAGTCTACGGTTATTAGCACTTGTTTGTATCCAAAGTTAACGTAAACCAAACCTAAGCTATGATTAAGTCTTCGATATGATATACTAGCTTATCAATCATAAATTGCAAAGAGAAAACTAATTAGAACCTAATTAATATCAACTATTGCTTATCCAAGAAGAGGCCTTATCCTAGCCTTAACTAAGAGATTAGACGCTCATCTCAGACTTCATCGCATTAACAACTATTTATTTATAAAAGAAAATAAAAGATAGAGAAGACAACTATATAAAACTAAGACTTTATTTCTTCTAAACTTGCTCCAATATGAGATGATCAATTACAATGGGGGGATGCTTACTTTTATAGGAGAAGGAACCCAAATTAAAAAACTATAGATTCAATTCTAATGAATATTTTCATAATAATATCTTCTAATATTACAACCAATTACCTAATATTCTTACATATAATTTCCTTAAGTGATGTAGAGATAATTCTTTATGGAAACTCTTGCATTTATCCTAAATATAAAATATCTTTAAGGATCTTGGATGTAATATATTCTTTGATCTTATTCTCCAAGAATATTTGTGTATATATTTCTTCAATCTTGAGACCAAATATATTGTGTCATTGACTTTTTGCGTTATGAACTGCTGGAGACACTTTTAGTTGACTTTAAGAGCTTTGTTTCTAATATCCATCTCGAGTAGCTATAATCAAACAAATGCGCATAAGTACCCAAAATTAAATATAATGGATAACTAAAATACATGTTCGGGTATATTAAAAATGTCATAATTATACGCTCATCAGGCAGCAGAAGTGTATTAGGATATTTTCCCATAGAAACTTGATGACTTCTTCCTCTATGGTTCGACATAGAGGGCACGACTTCAACCCATTTAGTAAAGTAATCTACTGTCATAAAAATATTATCTCGGCTACCTGAGGATTTGGCATGTGACCCACAAGATTGATGGCCCATCGTTTGAATGACCAAAAGACTTGACTGTAATGGAGGTCTTGCAAAGGGTAATGGATGTTGTGGGTGTGGCGTTGGTATTTTTCATAGTGTTTAGCGTACTCTTAAGCTTACTTCTTCATATTGGGCCAGAATAAACCTTGGAATATGGCTCAAAGGGCCATAGATTGTCCAGTAGTGTGGGCACCACTGGTGCCTTCCTAAAGTTTGGTAAGAATTTTAGTGGCTTCGCCTTGAGAGATGCACCGAAGGTGGACGCCGTTGAGGGATTTGTGGTTTAACTCACCTTTGAGGATGATGTATCTGCGGTAGTTTTCTTGTAACGAGCGCTTGGCTTTGGGGTCCTCTGGGAGGGTAGAACTATTGAAGTAAGCAAGAAATGGTATTTGCCAATCGTCTGGATCGAGACTCTTACACCTAGTATTAATGGCATTGACTTCCATCTGGTCGATACTTGGGCGTTCCAGTACTTCGATATGGAGTGTTCGAAATTCGGACTGGCCTAACATGGCTATTATGTAGATGAGGGCATCAGCATGTCTATTTTTTCCTCGAGGGTAATGAGTAATTGAAGATTTTTCCCGAAAAATGGTCCATGCGCTGGCGGATGAGAGCAACATACTCAGCCATGCGACCGTTAGCCAGGTTTTCACTAATGTATTGTCTTTGCACAAGTTAGGAGTTAGTGAATACTGCAAGCTTAGGGACACCAAGTTTGAGTGCGTGGTCGAGGTCATGGATCAAGGATTCATACTCAGCCTCGTTGTTAAAACATTCAAAATTTAACTTGATGGCTTTTCCGATATTATTATTGGTGAGGGTAACCAGGACAATACCGATCCCCAAGCCATTAGATCCAGCAGACCCATCTATGAAGAGGTGTCAACCTGTGTGAGGGTTCCAAAGGTCGTTCTGTTCAGGTTGGTCCTCGGGTAAATCATCTTTGTGTTCCTTCCAGTAGATATCTTCGACTGGGAAGTCCGTAAGGAACTTGGCAACGACTTGGCCATTGTGGGATATCTGCTTCTCAAATATGATGTCGCATTCGCTAAGATGAATAGACCACTGCTATACCCATCTTGGTTTTCTTTCTTACTGAGTAATTTTCTAAGGGGGTAACTTGTGATAGCACAAATAGGGTGTGCTTGAAAATATGGTTTGAGTTTTCGAGAGGTGTTGACGAGTGTGAGGAGCAAACGCTCAAGTTTTGTATATCTAGTCTCTGCAGGTGTCAAAGTTTTGTTGATAAAGTATACAGGTTTCTCAATGTTGGATTTGAGTTAAATGAGGACTGAACTGATAAAAGTATCGGTGACAGCGACGTAGAAGGAAAACATTTTACCTTCGATGGGTGTACTGATGATAAGTGGTCGACCAAGGAATGTTTTATGTTTGAGAAAGGTATGTTCATAGTTGGGTGTCCAATTGATTTCAGGGTTGTTTTTCTTTTTGGCTTTGTGGGCACCTTGGTCGCGCAAGAGACAGAGGAGCCAAGCACATCGGTTTGAGGTCTGTGAAGCCAAATCCACATCCATCATTGAGAGTTGCTCATGTCCAGTAGGTTGGATCCAGGAGTACCGAGATGATTGGGAGGGAGAAGTTAACCTTCGGGGTATGTTTACTGAGGCCTGTAAATTTGACATAGATTTGGATCTTACCATTCTTCATTGGGACCGCGACAATATTAAATATTCAGTCAGCTTAGTTGACTTCCTTGATGGATCCCGCAGCTAGGAGTTTGTTGATATCGAGGTTGACGGCATCGCGCAATCGTGGGGCCATTGTATGCTTCTTCTATTTTACTGCTGTAGAGTGGGGGATGAGGTCGAGACGATGACTGACCAAGGAGGGGTCGACACCAGGCATTTCATAGAAAGTCCAGGCGAAGACATCTTTATTTGCTCGAAGAAAGTTGATGAGTTCGAGGCTTTCAGCCTCATCCAGAAAAGTACCAATGAATGTCCCTCTACCAGGACCGCCAAGTTTGATTTAAACAGTGGGTTCGATGGGTGTTGTAGCTGATGTTGAGGCTATGGGGGTGGAGAGAGGCATTGATTTCTATGGTTGGTTAATACGTTATCTGGTCTGATCGATCTCTGGGTACTCATATTAGCGGGTACGGCGCTGGGAGCCTTTCAAGTTCCATGTACCACAGGGGGTAGTGAAACGAAGAGTTTGGTGGTAAGTCAAAGGTATGGCTCGCATGGCATGGAGCCATTTGCGGCAGAGGATGCTAAGGTATTCAGATTTCTTGTCGATGATAAGAAAGCTGGTTTGAAGTGTGACTGGCCCTGTGGTGACAGGGAGACTAATTCGACCTACATCAACTTCAGTAGTGACGTTGAAGCCATTGAGTTCAACATTAGACAGGGTGATGAGGTCAGTTTTCTTCATGGCTTGGATAGTCTGAAGGAATAGTATATTAACTGTGCTTCCCTTATCGATGAGCATTGTATGGAGGACGATGTGCTCAACCAAAATCATAATGATTAGAGGGCTAGAATAGGGGAAACGAACATGTGATATGTCACAGTCGATAAATAAGATACCCACGGGTTGAGGGTATTGGCTCAATTCTGGCAGAAGGGTGGGTAGCTTCTCCTGGTAGGTGAGTTTACAACATTCTTCGACATACTTTCACTTGCTTATAGAGCGGCCGCAGTCAATATTGTTGACCTCGATGAGATGAAGCTGGCAGATGTGTACCTCGGCTGGGTCGACAGCGGGAGCGGTTTGGGTTTGAGGTACGACACATCGAGGAAACTAGGGAGGTCCACGACATATTGGTGTAGACGAACTGCCTTAAAATTATTTTGAGAGAACGCTACAGAGCAAAGTACTTGCTGGTGTAATGGAAGTTGCATTTATGGTCCTGGCAGTAAGGTTTGCCTTACTTAGCCTCGATGGGGTAAGGAGTATGCCATACTGGGTTAGCTTAAATCTGTGGTAGAAGGGTATTGATGGGAGCAGTAAGCTTGGGGAGGACCAGCTTCAGTCATTTTTTGTGGGCCTCTGAGGTGGTATCGTCAGCGTGGGGGCGTTTGTGGCTCTCCGTATCCTGTGAGACGGGAACGATCTGAGATGCAGAAAGTTTACCTTGTTGAGGCTTGTTCTGATTGATTGTTGAAGGTTACACCTGGCGATTGGACTCATGGAGGCACTCGTGGTCGGTGTATCCTTTTACTTTGGATAGCATCTCCTCGAGGTTTCTAGGTTTGTGGAACACAATAAACTCCTTGGCGCAGCTGTTATCTAGCGGCGCGTTGGAGAAAGCGAGGAAGGCATTCACGCAGTGGTGGTAGACCTTACGTGACTCATCACGGATACTCTTGGTGAAGGCCTCGAAGCTTTCTTTAGGGGATTTTTTGAAATTGAAGACGGTATCGACCCGGACTTTGTGGTTCTTGTTAAAAGAAAATTGGGCGATGAAAAAGTTAGATAACTGCATGAAGCTTTGGATCGAGCCATTAGGGAGGCTATGAAACCATCGCAGAGGGCTGTCAGTGAGGCTGGTGGGAAAGAGCCAGCACAATAGGTGGTCTATCGTGGTGCATAAGCTTAATGTGTTTTGGAACTCAAGGATGTGAGATTGAGGGTCGGTGTTGCGATATTTGCCAATTTTGGGGGTATGAATGTTTAGTGACACCTCGGCAGCAAGGAGTCTTGGGCAAAGGGGATTATCTAACCGACTCCAAGAGTTCGGTGTTGGGCTTGAACTGATGAGGATAGCAAGATGGATTTTTTGGTGGAGTTCCAACTAGAGGAAGGGATCTTTGAATTCAAAGGGGAAGAAGCCGAATATTCTTTGTATGCTCAGCGCTGGGCTCCCTGAGTCGTTCTCTAGGTAGGCGGCGTCGAGGTTGTCTGATAGTTCGAAGGGTGGAATCGGACAAATCCTCTATGGGGTGTATGCCCAGGTAGATTGAACCGGTAGGGAGGATGGTGGGAGGAGCACCCTCGACTCCAAGATGGACCGGGGGTACGTCAGGATATGGTTGGGGCCCCAGTCGGGAGCAGGTAGAGGCGCGTGATGGAGTAGGTGCTTAAGAGGTTGAGGATCATCTTGAGGAAGATATCATTGCAACTCGCGAACTGTGATATAAAGATCATTGAGGGAACGATACTGTCAATCAGTATCGTCCAAACGGCGCTGCAATTCGGCTTCAAACTCTTGCCTGCGCTCTTCGCGATTCTAGCGTAACAAGCTTCTATTACGGTCCTCAGAATGAGCGAATTACTGGGCAAGCATGGCAAGCTGGGCGGCCACTCCATCAGCAGAGTTTCCGGCATGGGTAGATGTAGAGTGGACGGTGAGGGCCATTGTAGATGGCTAGTTGGTTCAAAAAAAGAGAAAAAAATAGGAAAAGGTTGGGGAAGACTGGTAGGGTGGGAAAGCACAGACGGCGCCAAATGTAGGGGCCTAACTTCGAGAGAGGGGAAGTTGACTCTTACACTATGGAGTTTATCCTCTACCAGGGGGATCAAGCGTATAATCAATAATAATAAGGGCTAACATATTGACAATACACTTTCGTGGAGGCCTTGAAAGGGAAACTTCACGACCTCTCATGAGGATTTTAAAGAGTGCTATTATAAATGTCGAGTAGTCAAATTATTGAATACAGGGTGGTTTACGGGGTATTCGAAGGTAATCATGTAGGGCTGGATGGAGAGATTTTCTAGCCCCTCCATAGTTCTTCTTCCCTCTTATTTATAGGACATAGGATGGCTTGAGTCACCATGGGGGGTTAAGTTACATCTGTATCCTCCGGGGACAACTGACTTGTACCCATAGTCGGTTCTGACACTATAGTTTTTCGAGTCTAACACTATAGCTGCTGGTTCTGAAACTGCAACTGTTAGTCCAGACACTGTAGTTATTGGATCTGACACCTCAGCTGTTGAATGGCGTGCTCCACTGTTCTGTCTGGTGAGCTGGCTGCCTGACATGTTACCCTTTGACCATGTGTGCTTATGGTCGATATACTTCCGGTTCGATGTTTCCTTCGAGCGTGCGAGTAGTCTTGAATGATTTTGTGGGATGGATTATTGCTTTGCTTGGCTTTGAGTCTCTAGGTAGGCTTCAATGTAGCCTTCGAGTGTTCAACCAGTGTTAGAAGGCTGCGAGTAGGCTACTACAAGATCTCCATCTTTTCATGATCAAAATTGAGAAAGGAAAGAAAGGATAACAAAATGACCGAATTACATCTTGTAGTAAAAAGACTTACTCAGACAAACTAACAAAACTTCTCCCCAGCATGAGCAAATCAAAATGTCTGTTCCATATTACCTTCGAGGACTTTGACACCAGCCATGTCAAGTACCCTCATGATGACCCTCTGGTCATTATGCTCAAAGTTGGACAAGACTACCTACACACGCATCTCGTCGATACAGGAAGTGCCGCAGATGTTTTGTTCAGAAGGGCAATTAAAATTTGGGGACTCAAAGATTCTGTGAAAGCTTTAACAACCACCATGACAGTTTTTAACAGTTTAAAAAAATCGGCCACCGGGGAAATCACCATGTCAGTTTAAGCGGGATCTGAAACCACCTACGTTAAATTCGTGGTCATCGATGCTGAGCTCAAATATTTGAATATTTTAGGGCGGAGTTGGCTACATTCGATTAAAGCAGTACCTTCGACATACTATATGGCATTAAGATTTCCAATAGATCGCTGAGTTTACAAAATTTAAGGCAGCCAAATAGTTGCACGTATGTGTGAGAATACCACAACCAACTCTCACTCAGTAAAACTTCTCAAGGCATAGCAACTATAGCAGGAAACACCCACCACATTCGAGCAGCATAATACTGAAGTAGTAGATTCTATTGAACATGATGGTCCTGGGCATAAAACCTTCATTGGCTCCAAGCTGTCATCCGATGAAAAATTAACCATGATCCAGCCCCTTAAGAAAAACGTCGACATCTTTGCATGGTCTTTCCAAGAGATGCCCGACATTAATCCTGTGATCATATGTCACAAGCTCAACCTCCTTCTAGACAGTAAAGTAGCTGTACAAAAGTGTCAAAATCAAGCTCCCCGCCTTCGCAAAGCCATTAATGAGATAATTGACAAACTCCTTCATGTAGGATTTATTAGGGAAACAAAGTATCCAAAAGAAAAATGGGAAAATTTGAGTTTGTGTTAATTTCACAGAACCCAACAAGTTATCCCCAAAAGAAAACTTTCCTCTACCACTGATCCCGCAACACCTCAACCCTGTCTAAGGGAACAAACTTCTCTCAATGATGGATGCAACTTCTGGTTACAATCAGGTTTATCTCACTAAAGAAGATCAAGAAAAGAGAACTTTTGTCTCAAAAAGAGGTCTTCAATGTTACACAGTAATGCCTTTTAGGTTAAAGAATGCAGGAACCACTTACCAATGGCTCGCCACAAAAATGTTCAAAGATCATTTAGGAAAAATCATGGAAGTATAAATCGATGATATGATCTGCAAAAGCTTGAAGTGTGAAGATCACTGCAACAACCTCCAAACCATATTTGATATTCTTCATACCTACCAGATGAAACTTTCCCAGAAAATACCAATTTGGTGTTGTATCTTGAAAATTTCTGGGACATCTAGTTAGTAAAAAAGGAATCGTAATAAATCCAGCACAAATCATGGCACTCATGGCAATGCCATCTCCTCGAATAAAAATAGATATATAGAAATTTGATAGCAAGATTACTGCTCTTCACAGGTTTATCTCCAAGTCATCTGATCGATGCAAACTTCTTTACCTCCTTCTTCATAGAAATTCAACTCTACTATCCAAAAACCAATCCAAGGAAATTATTTGGACTCCTGACTGTGAGTTAGCTTTCCAAGAACATAAATGATACTTGGGGCGTCCTCCTATCATGAGTATTCCAATTGATGGAAAATCATTAACAATGTACTTATCCACAACTAATTATTTCATTAGCTCTGTCCTTATTCGAGAAGACGGCGGTGTAGAGAAACGAATCTACTTCATCAGCAAGACTCCATGCCTGCTGAGAAAAGATATACAACAACCATAAAACAACAACTTGCCTTGGTCTGCAACTCTCAGAAACTTCAACCTTATTTCCATGCTCATCCTATCAAAGTCATTACTAAATATCCTCTCAAACTTATACTCTCTAAAAAAGAAAAATCTTGAAGTGTTCACTAATGGTCCGCATTCCTCGGTGAATATGACATCTCCTTCGAGCCTTAAATATCAATCAAAGGACAAGAAGTAGCTGATTTCCTGGTAGATTTTCTAGGTGAAGACTTCGATTGGGAAGAACTTGAAGAAGTATTTGATGATGACTCAATTAAAGATCCAGACACATGGTTACAAGGCACAGGATGGAGACTCATCACGGATGGATCTGCTTGGCCGCGAGGATCAGGAATCGACATCTTTCTCGTTATACCATCCAATTATCGTATCGAGAAAGTTATTAAACTCCAATTCTATGCCACCAACAATGAAACAAAATATGAAGCCATCCTTCATGGACTGGATTTTGCTATAGCACTTGGGGCGGAAGAAAAAGTTGTATATGTTGACTCCTTACTCGTCGCAAATCATTAAAACAAGACATTCAAGACATTAGGTAAGATGGTTGATTATGAAGCCTTGGCTGAAGAAAAAATGAAAAAATTCAAAGCAGCAACAATCTCTTACCTCCCTCGAGTCGAAAATTTCCATGTTGACGCGTTAGTATACATTGCTGCAATGGTCGAAGACAGTGAAAAGAGAACTCTGGAAATCAAAGCTATCAAACATTCCAGCCTCGATATAAGCTATACGATGTAAATCACCATTATTGAAGACAAAGATCAAGATGATTGGAGAAGACCTTTTTATACATACCTCAATTTCAACATCCTCCCAAGTAGCAAAGAAGAGGCCCAATCACTCTTGGAAAAATACCTGAGATTCACAGTTTAAGAAAAAATCCTCTATCGCATGACATGAGGATGACCTCTTATTGAATATATCTCTCTGAAACAAGCCCAAATAAAAATTAAGGAATTTCACAAAAGGATCTGCGCAGCTCACATTTCAGGATGATCATTGGCCCAATAGGTATTCACTCAAGGGTTATTCTCGCCGAGGATGCAGCAAGTCTGTGAAGTCTATATTTGCCGGTGTTCTAAATACCAAATCCACGCTCAGGACATCAAAAGCCTAGTACTCGACTTAGACATAAGGAATGTCCTCTGGCCATTTAAAAAATGGGGAATCGATATCATTGGACCTTTCCACCCAGCATCGGGAAATCACAAATTTGTTCTTGTGCCATGAACTACTTTACCAAATGGGTCGAAGCAGTTCCTCTATGCCATACTGACGAAAACGAAGTCATTAAGTTTCTTTGGGAGTACATCATAACCAGATTTGGCTGCCCATACATGATACAAAATTCATCAGTAGCAAAGTTCTTAGTTTTATCCACAAATACCAAATTTAACTATCAACTTCGACACCATACTAGCCCCATGATATCGGACAAGCAGAAGCCATTAATAAAAGCATCAAATCAGGACTATGCAAATGTCTAGAAAAGAAAAAAGGCAGATGGGTTGATGAATTACTAAGCGCTCTATGGGCATACATGACAAATCCTCGAACATCCACAGGTTGTACTCCATTTATGATGGCCTTCGAGACCAAAGTTGCCAAACCTTCAGACCTCGATCTACCTAGTGGTCAAAGAAAAATCACAGATGAAGACAATAAACTAGGTCTCCTCTGTAACCTCAACTGGATCAAAGAAACCCGAGATAAAGCCATTGCAAACTTGGGATGGTACCATGACACGCTCCAGAAAGCTTACAACAAAAAGTTTCAAAAGAATTTTTTTTTCATTGGCGACCTTGTCCTTTACCTAATTCAAGATAGTACTCAACCTAAAAACTCTAGAAAATTGTCAGAAAAAATTGACGGTCCAAATATTTTCGGTGACAAAACCGATAGTGGGACTTACTGGCTAATGATTGAAGATGAAATGCAACTCGAATATCCATGGAATATAGCCTAACTGAAAATGTTTTACAGATGACAACTATAACTGTTTTCGACGATTTCAATACAACTATCTTTACTTTCAATTACATCTTTACTATATTTACAATCATCTTTACTATCTTTACTTGGTCTTGATCCATACTTGATAAGTATGCATCAAACTATACATCATCTTTACTATCATTACTGGGTCTTGATCCATACTTGATAAGTATGCATCAAACTATCAATCATCTTTAATTTTTTTACTTGGTCTTGATCCATACTTGATAAGTATGCAACAAACTATCAATTATATTTACTATCGTTACTTGGTCTTGATCCATACTTGATAAGTATGCATCAAACTATCAATCATCTTTACTATCCTTACTTAGTCTTGATACATACTTGATAAGTATGATCAAAACTAACATTCAATTCTTCGACAAACACTATCCAATTATAGGATAATCTTGTTTGCAATCATTACTTATCGAATAAAACATGTCATGTTCAATTCTGCTCTTATCCATCCAAACCCAGATATCCCAATGAGGACTAACATTTGATAATCATTCATGATACTTGCCATTCTACGACCATCTTTCAATCTTCCCGAATACTTGCTTCAAAGTAACACTCTGATACTATCTACAGTCTTATTTCACTTTATCATTTTTGTCGAATATAAATATCGAGCATAAATTTCACATAATACTATACATCAATTACTTTCACACTAATTTTTGGAAAACATAAACCTCGACATTCAATAAAGAACAACAAAATATTGTTCCGGTCCCATCGACAATTTTTACATCTCTTATCATAACAAAAACTTTTTACAACCAAGATTTACTCTGTAGGAGGAAAAACTACATCATCAACCTTCGCGAATCCACCTGGTGTGAACTCATCCAGTATTTTCATGAGACAAAAACACTCATAAATCATCATCACAGGATCCTTGAAAACTTTCATCCCACTAGGAACTTCAGGTACTTCAGGAACCTCGTCTTCTACTTCTGAGTCATCAAAAATCAAGTTCTTAGTAGTGAACAATCTTTTGTAATGATCTTTCCTCTAGTCCATCTCCGCAAATTGCCCTCTATAATTGGCCTCCACCTTCTTACACGCCTCAAGACTTTCTCGCATAAGTTTAGCCCTTACCTCCTCCAAAAATTTCCCGTGTTCCGCCTCTATCGACCTTCGAGCATCGTTTACCTGCTCTCGCACATCCTTCTCAAAGTTTGATCTCAATAAGGGCGAAGCCTTCTCTTTATCCTTTGCTAAATAAAATCTTATCTCCCCGACCTGCTTGTCACATGTTTTCTTTGCATCATGAAGGTCAACTTCCTGCGGCTTCTCAGTATCCAGCTTATACCAATTCAACTTCTTATTTTCCACGATCAGATTTTCTTTCTTCTTCACTAGATCTATCGCTATATTCTTGAAAGCAACCAGCTCATTTTCCAGAGTGTCACCATCGAAATTGCGACATTTGGCCTCAGTCAACAACTTCTTGATCTGGATTACATACCGCGCTACTGTTGAAACCATATCATAAAACAATGGTCTCTTTAAAAACTTCACCAAGTTTCGATATCCTAGCTTCTGAGGATTTTGTTTGAGTGTGTAGTACACACATAGATCATACACTATGATCAACTCTTTACCCCTTACCTTTAATCGGCTATTTATGACGCCATATACACGAAAAAGGTCATACACATTTGGGTTAAAATGGCAAGGTGCCACGTCGAAGAAATTTAATAGCTTCTTCTAATTAACACGAAGAGGAAGCTTTAAACCCTTTTTAATTTGTTCTCGATGAACGAGAATCTCACCCAAAGGAATTTTTTGATCAGTCATATCATATTGATATTCCTCTAACCTAATATCTTGAGAAATACCATACTTCTTTTCAAAACTCAATATCTCTTTTATTTTAGGACCCTCACCAAAACAAGCCTCCTCCCCCTCCTCAACATCTTCCTCCCCACTCCCACTACCTTTTCGATCACTACCCTATGGCTCGTGATCCACATCTGCTTTGGTACCCTCCTTGTTATAAACTTCCACAATGTTGGGTGCCACCCTAAAATGGTCGATACTAGTCACATTCATATTACTCGACCCCACCCTATAACTGCCGCCTAATTTTTGGGCATATGTTGTCACATCGATTAAAAGGGGCTCTATATCTGCCAGGTTCCCGAATATTTTTTTATTATTAATATGGATAGGTTCAGCCATTTTTATGAACCTGAAAATCAGATTCCATTTTTTAACAATTAATACCTATCATATCTGATACATTAAATATATTCATATGTTAATATGAATATAGTTTTCAAGTTTAAACTCCAACACATCCTTATCTCATTACTATTTGAAGTGTCATAACTATCTGAATTAGCAGTTACTACATTCAGTTCTCGATACAATAGTTCCTTACTATTTTGTCTAAGTGCTAACATCAATTACTATACTAATGTTTTTTCTCCAAATTCGGGAACCTCAAACTTCTCGTGTACACTTTGCCTGTTTCCCACAAAAGCGAATCGAATTCAATAAATATGGGAATCCACCTTTTCCCGTGTAAAATCTGGCCACATAATACATAATCCGGAAATCTATTACTAAACTCCTCCAAAATTTAATAAATTCCTCCACAGTCGCACCGTAAAGACATTGACCCCCACCAATTACTCTCTTCAATAGTCACCACCCATTTCCAAAAACCTCTCTCTCTCCAACACCCTTAAACAAACATTTTCAACAACAATACCACAATCAATCTACCATAAACACTCCATATCACAACCAATTTATAAAAAACCCAAATGAAGTATTTCCCTAATTACATCCCCTACAACCATCTCAATGCAATAAAATTCCTACGCCATTACTTACGTGCCTAAATCTACAAAAGGTATCAACAAAATCTAAGAATTTCAACAAAATATAACAAAACAACTAACCTTGAATTCGCGCTGCCTCAGTATTCCTCTGCTTAACATGTTTTACCCTCTTAATTAAAATAGTTATCTCCTCCTTCCTAATTATTGACAACAACTCTAGTAGCCAGCACAAGGAATTTACACTTGAAGGAATTTTTTTAGAGTTTGCGAAATGTGAACAGTCGCCTACCACGGGGTTATTTATAGACCCCACGTGACTGTTCATTACACCACTTCTCGACCGTTCATGTCCTCGAGCATAACCCCCTACCCGTCTTTTCTTGAAGTCCTTGATTCTTTGCCTTCTAAAAGCCAACAAACCCATGAACTGTTGCTCCAACCCTTCCATATCTTTTTGAACATCCTCTGATATATCCATACTCGACAAAGCATAACCTATTTATGAGAAAGATATTGTACATCAATTTTCTTAGACTTTAAAATATCTCCTACAAGATTACACTTAGCCATTTAAATTCTATCATTACCCACACACATTTTGCCTTATTTATAATTTCCCTATATTCTCGGGAAGATCTTCCACACACAATTCAAATTTTAAATGTTATCCGACAATTCAATTACCAATATGCCATATTGTGTTAGTAAATTTCATTCAGTCACACAATTCATAATATATTCGACAAACATTTATCACTTCAAACATTGACAAGAAAATTTTGATAAACCAAAATCTTTCCATTTCACAGTACAATACTTATTCGATCATTACATTACCCTGCTTAACAAAACAAAATATCTTCAACAATTTTGGGTAGTATCAACATCCTCCGCCATAACCAACAGTTTAGCATGAGTATACATGCTACTTACACGCTTTGGAAGACATAAATAATTCAAGTCGGCAATGAAACTGAAATTTATCTTCCGCATCCTTCGTTTCTACCTCGCTCATCCCTTTATAATTCGGTTCTGCTGGCACTTCCATTAAAAAATTAGCGCACCAGTTTCTAAAGTATTGCCTCACCATTTACCAATACTTCCCCTGAATGCAACTGAACTGTTCCTTACGTACTTGTACCCTAATCTTCACCATTTCCTTAAAACATAATCTCAACTTTTCTAAGTACACGAGATACTTATAGTACAACAAAGTCGAAAGTCAATCAAATCCAGTATTTATTTTTCATTAGAACTTTACAAATCTGAGTCAAATAAATCATCCTCAAAATCCATTCCTGGTCCCACACAAAATCAGCACTTCAAAATCTATTAAGCTCGAGATTCATATCCATTCAGCACAATCTACCTCGACATCAAATTATTTGATTACATGTTTATTTCAAACTTTGAGATCGCAAAACTATAGTCACAATAAAAGATCAAAGCACAAAGTTTATTTATTATACACTCGGTTACATATTACATTCGACAATTCACTCTATCACTTACATTACATCAGCTACATTAACATACTATTATTCGACAGGAAGGACTCAGGGTTACTTTCTTCTTTTCACCAGAATCTGACATTTCCTCTGGCAAAAATGACAGCGATATCCTAAAAAAATCAATAAATCTTAGGTCAGGGAACTTCTAAATGAAGCTGCCTGTAAGGAAAGGCAGTAGCAGAAAATTGCATGAAATTATTTGGGTTGACAAGATCCATTGGATGCCAAACTAGCCTTCATATCATCATCTTCAGTATGGGCAGTGACCACTTCTTTAAATATTTGATGACCTCCAACCACTTCTGCAGCAGTAACTGACACTAATTCCAATGGATATACCGCATGTAAACGCTTTCCGTCTCTGCCTCCCTTACTTATTATAACCATCATCACCACCAATACAAAATAAAACAACAACAATGACTTACTACCAAACTTTACCTCTCTATCGCCATCTCAATTACCGTCAGCACCCTCCAACCACTTGTTACGATACGCCTGGAGTGACATCTTTATCATCACGGCTACCAAACCATTCAACCACCGAACAAACCCTTCTCTCTCCGTCTATTTATAACCTCCACTTCCAGTTGCACAGTCCAATGTTCTGCATTAAATGCCCCTCGGGAAAAATATGACCAGATTTACTTGACTTTGACCTCGGAAATGACAAAATGAAAACTTGTGTAACATTCAACAACCTCTTCAGCTTCTAATTTTGTCTCAACACAGCCACAAGTATTTATGTCAAGAATGAGGTGATTATAGTAGCATATTTCTCAGATTCGACAAGGATAAGCCAACATAACATAGTCGAAGACAGCCCAGTATTAGAAAAAATGCCACATCTACTACCATAAGTCCTCGACCTACTGAAAGTAGCCGTTATGTTTGGTTAAGAAAGAGTCGTTACAGATCCGTGAAGTTTGCCCACTACCCCCGAAATAGGAAACTGTTTTTCTTTTTTGTAAACTGCATGTATCTACTATAAATATAGGCAGAGAATTAATTATTCAGATCCACAACTTTACTATTCATTTATCCTTACTTTACTCTCACACCAAAAATTATAATGACTAGCAACCTATTAGATTTTACATCATAATCCTCCTCGAGGTCATGGTTTTTCTCAGCCTTTACTGAGTTTTCATGTAAAATCTTATTTGTTAAAACATGTTATTACCCCATCCTTATTAAAAGTATTGACAAAGATTATCCTCTCGGAAAATACGCCACTGCAAATCCATAATTATTTTGACTTAAGTAGTATAAGAAATATGGACACTGGTTAGTTTTATTGATATGATTCAAATGGCTCATTACTATTTTTTCTATAACCCTTTCGATTAAATTAAAGATTTATTAATATGTGACGCCTCACTAGAAATTTAAATCCCATCACATACATTTCAAGCTGTAAACTAATTTACTGCTGAAAGACAAATTAAAGAAATATGTAGAAATCAGGTTTTACCTCCAACAATGGAAAATTTTCCAGTGTGTAAATTTGAATGCACTTTAGTACCTTATAACGAAGTAAGTATAACTTATAGTTTTTCACACAGATGTTTGTCATTTGAGTAGCCATGCAATTTATGTTTTATCACCTCTTTGTTCTCATTTTTTTGAAACATTTGATTACATGTTATAAAATGGATTTGAGATCACAACACCTTTCTAAAGGATATGTCTATATTTTATCTCAAATTTTGTAGGGGAGTGGTCTCCTGTTAAAACTCTAAAACCTCTGGCTACCAAGTTTTATCCATTTGTAGCAAAGCCAATCCATGCAGTTGAGGACTAGGCATGTAAAGCAGACATTTTTATTAGTTTATTCATACTGAATAAAAAATTTTTACAAGCGACGGCCTTATAGTATGTCATAACTCAGGTTTCTTCGAATATCATATTTTAGTAGTGGTAAATGGTTCATCAGGCCGCCTTGGGAACGGTTTTGGCTTTGGTTTAGGTTTGGGCAATTGGATCTTCTTGGTGATTCTCATACATTTGAGGTGCTGGAAATTGTAGATGTTGAACTAAAATTCCTATTTGGCCGAGTTTTTATCCTTAAGGATATGTGGCTCACTCCTAGTATGAGGAATAATTTGGTTTATGGCTTTCTTCTTAACAATGTAGGTTTTCATCAATCGATCGGATTGGATCAGTACATTTTGACTAAAGGGGAAACTTTTGTGGGTAAAGGTTTTGCTTGTAATGGTATTTTTAAAATTAAGCATTGATAATAATAATATTTCTTCTGCTTACATCTTGTCTTCTTTCAATATTTAGCATTCTAAAATTTGTCACGTAAATAAGAAGCTAGTTAACCACATGAGTAAACTTGGATTAATTTCTAAAGTAGACTTCAATGTTTTATAAATGGGAGCATTGCAGTCAAGCTAAGATCACTAAGGCATCTCATAAAAGTATAGTTAGAGAATCTCATTTATTAAAACTTGTACACTCTGATATTTGCAAAATGGATAATGCCCTAACCAAAAATGGAAATAGGTATTTTATTACTTTTATTGATGATCACATAAACTATACTCAAGTATATATTAAGAGACATAAGAGTGAAGCTATTGATATGTTTAGAACTTATGCTACTGAGGTCAAAAATTAATTTTATAGAAACATTAAGAGACTTCGGAGTGATGAAGGCATTGAATATGATTCGCATAAATTTAAAAATTTGTATGAATCTTTAGGGATTATGCATTAAACTACAACTCCTAATTCTCCAAAATCTAATGGAAAAACTGAACGTAAAAATAAATTTTTTACAGAACTTATAGTTGCTATTTTACTTAGCTTTGGTGTACCTAAATATTTGTGGGGTGAAGTTTTATTATCAGTATATTACGTTTTAAACCATATACTTTTTATTACTTCTGATATCTAACCTTATGAAATTTAGAGAAACAGTTAACCAAATGTTAGCTATTTCAAAATATGCGGCTGTTTAGCATATGTACGCAAACCATATCCTAAAAGGATAAAACTATAAAGTAGAGCTTATGAATGCATTTTTATTTGATATGCTCTTAAAAATAAAGCTTATTGATTTCTTAATATGCATGATAATGTTATTATAGAATCTTTGGATAGAGATTTCTTTGAGAATAAGTTTTCTTTCAAGTTGAGAAACAGTGGGGTAGTAGTAGTAGTAATAGTGGGCATTCTGAACCATCCACATCTTCGACCCCCCAAGTGTGGCTCTATTTGAAGATCATATTATTACTCAAAATATTTACCCGGAACCTGGAAGAGGTAAACGAATAAAAAGGTTTAACATTTTGGTGATTATTTTGTCGTGAATAACTTAGAGTCTGGCCCTAGCTCATTGCAAGAAGTATTAACTTCTAGTGACACTAATTTATGGCATGAGGCCATTGACGATGAGATGGTTTCCCATATATCTAGTGGGACATGGGAATTATTGCAGTTACCTCATGGTAGTCGCTCTATAGATTGTAAATGGATATTAAAAAGGAAACTTAAACTGGATGGTACAATTGATAAATATATGGCAAGATTAGTAGCAAAGGGATATGTAAAAATGGAAAATGTTGATTTTTTCGACACATATTCCCTTGTTACTCATGTTACTATCATTAGAGTATTATTGGCCATTGTTGTCATATACAGTTTGATTATCCATCAGATGGATGTGAAAGCTACATTTTTTAATAGTGAGCTTGTGGAGGAGCTATATATAAATCAGCCTGAAGGCTTTGTGTTACCAGATCAGAAGCACAAGGTCTACAAGCTAAAGAAGACCTTATACAGTCTAAAGCAAGCTCCTAAATAGTGGTATGACAAGATAGACCAACTACTACTTTTAAATGGCTTTAAGATTAATATTGTTGATAAATGCCTATATTATAAAGTATTTGATAATTTCTGCACTATGATTTGTTTGTATGCTGATGATCTACTTATATTTGGCTCTATAGGGGCCAAGTTTCGTATGAGGGGAAACTGGCTCTTAGACCAGGAGAGATTATCTTCAACTAGGGGTTGGCAAGCATAAAAATAATAATAATATGAAATACTACTGAGATAATATACTTACGTGGTGGCCTAGAATGAGTTATTCCATGACCTCTAGTGAGGATTTTAAGAAGAAATGATATATATCGAGTTAGTCGAAGGTTCGAGGAATAGTAAGTTGCAGGGTGCTCGAAGGTAATCTTTTAAGGCTTAGCGGGAGATATTTTTTAACCTCTTCATAGTGCCTCCTCCCTCCTATTTATAAAATAAAAAAAGGGTTGAGTCACAATGGGAGGTTAAATTATTTGTATATCCTTTAGGGGACAACTGACTTGTACCCAGAGTCGGTTCTAACACTGTAGATGTTGGTTATGACACTGTAGCTGCTGGTTCTGGTACTATAGCTGTCGAGCGGCTTGTTTCACTATTTTTCTGGTGAGTTGGCCATCAGACGTGTCTACCTTCGATAATTTCCATGGTCCCGATGATTCCTTTGAGTGTTCGGTTAGTCTCGAAAGGCTTCGCAGACTTAGTGATTTTGTTGTTGGGCTTTGAGTCTCTAGGTAGGCTTCGATGTAGCCTTCGATCATTTGACATGTACTACAAGGTTACGAGTAGGCTACTACATTTTCCCCCTCTCAGCAGCGGCCTCAAAAATTGGTGTTGATGGCAGGTGCTGTGAAAGCTGGCTAGTCATGGAAAGTTGAAAAGCTGACTGTTGAATATGGGCATTTCTCAGGAGGGTAATTAAGGGTGATAATTAATACGAGTGGGTATTAAGGGGGGAGCAAATAAATCTTAATTTAGGTATAAATAGGGGGTGTGAGGGAGAGTTTCAGAATACCCTCATCTTCCACTCTAAGTAATCGAAGCCATGTGTTAGACTGCGATATTCTGGACTTGGTCGAGCTAAAGCAGAAGAACCCGCTTGGTAGAGGGTGTTGTAATGGAGGAACACGCTTGGCATCAATTGGTTCTTTTTCCAGAAGAGCTTGGCTGAAGATCTGGTGGACGCGGAGGACCGGGTTGAGGATGAGGAGGCAGGGCTCTGTAAGAATTGCCTCATCTGCAAATAGGGTGTTCTTCGACGAGTCATAGCGGTGGTGGTGGTGGTTGTTACTGAAACCTTTTTTTTTTTTGATTTGTATGGGCTCTGTAAGTAATATAATTTGAAAAATACTGATCGAAAATTCGAGTCCTTGATTTGTATGGGCGATGGCTCGAAGTTGAATGTAAACGATGGTTTGCAAACGAATTTAGGAAAAAGGGCTTGTAAATTTCTATTGTCAAAGACATAGATGCTTTGACTGCGAGGTCTGATAGTCGCCATAACTGTCAAGTCAGAAGGGTACTATTTCTGGGGCAGGGTGCTCTGCTGGTCATCATGATGCTTCCACCTATTATGGGAAAAAGTTGGTAGGTTTGAGTTGAAAACATCAGGCAGGGTGCAGAAGGTTCGAGAGGTTATAAAAAATTAATAAATGTGAGCATGTGATACACACGTGGGAGTAGTTGAGGGTAATGATATCAATACGCATCTCAGCCAAAAAATAAGGGGGAGTGGAGGAGTAGTAATGATGGTGAGTAGGGAAACCGAGGCGGTTTATTTTTGGGAGGTGGTATTTAAAGAGGAGAGGGAGAAATGAATTGTTCCCAATTACTCAATCATAGAGAAAAATAGAGGTGGTAGAGAGGAAAACACATACTCCATTGTTGCGGTAGAGCTTGCTGAAAAGGAGAGCATGACACTTTGTTGAAGCTGAGAGATCTGACCATTCGAATAGGTATACCTTCTGACTTCTTGTAAAAGGTATGTGATATGTATTTTTGTTCTGCCATTTCATCTGTGGTTTTTGTGTGTTGTTGCTATTGTGGGGTAGATTCTACTAGGGATTTGTTTGTACCGGTAAGGGGGGGAGGGGGTAACCTATGTGGCTGGAGGTCTGGCCCATTGGGGAATTGGGGATATTGAGGGGATGATTGGGGTTGTAGTCAAATATTTGACTACGGGTTGGACGAGTTTAGAGAAGGTAGAAAAAAATATGATATCGAAGCGTAATAGTCAAACATATCGATCAAATTGCGTACCTCTTCTTCTGTAGGGTATAATGCATACCCATCAAGCTTTGAGGATGAGGCTGATAGATGAGGAGTACGAAGTGAATGAGCCCAGTATATCTGGTTGATGTAGAGGGAATGTGAGCAACGAGGTTGAAGAGTTGGTCATCGCGACAGATGTACCATTAACGTTGGTAGTACCAGAGGTTGGGACCTCGAGGCAGAGTCGTCGTAGGTCTTGAGTACTCGGGAAGAGTGACGAAGAGGAGATGGAATAGGTGGAGGATTGGTGGAGGGAAGGTAATGTCATGCCTTCAAGCGATGAAAGAGCGGAAGGAGAAGGGGAAGAGGAGCGAAGTGAGGATAGTGAGGGTATGGACGTTCGAGGATAGCGGCGGGATCAGTCTCAGCTCAGGAGAGGGTGAGGCTAGATCAATTCATGGCAAAGCATTAGTTGTTAAAGGTGGGTGTTGAGTTGATGCCAGTAGAGGCTGAATTTACATTTAAACTATTCTTCGGGAGGGCATCATGGCTTTCAGGGGCTAGATTCGACTAGGGATGCAACTACCCCTTCAAAAGCTGGTGAAAGAGGTGTTGAACTACAGGGATGTGGCTCCTTTCTAGATGAATGGCAAGTTCTATAAGATGTTGAGGGTGGTCGAAGGGATGAATGTAGAGTTGAAACGTGATAAGAGAAGATTCATCGAGTGGTTCAATATTGCATCGTTCTACTAGAGGAAAGCCAATAGGAAGGCAGATACTTATCACATCCAGTGTCATACAGACAAACTAAGGCTATTCGATCCATGTTCGACGGAGCGTGGGTAGGATAAGGATTTAGCGGTAGTAAGGGGTAATTATGAGAATGCAATAGGGGAGGAGGAGTATAAACTACGACACAGGGTGTATAATCTAAGTAAGTTGACATTCGATGGCTATTTTATCATGTTGATCGAATAAGGCATTTAAACTTATTTTATTAGTTCTACAGAACCCAGCGATAGATTCTTATCTAATCGGAAGAGGAATATCAACGAGCTGATTAATCACAATGAAGAGTAGGTGAACTAGATATTTAGGAAGTTGGGTATGTGAGGAAGAGGCAAAAGACGATAGATAGGTTGGTACAAAACATACCTGTTGCTGTTGTACAGTCGATGAAAAGGAAAGAAGAAGGTACTTCGACAAGGCCTGAAGAGATGGAGAAAGCAAGGTTGACTCGTAAGTCAACCAAGGTATCGAGGGACCGGTGAGGAGGGCCGGGGACCGCACAACCAAGTGTGCCTAAAATGGTTCCTGAGGTATCGAGGTAGGTTGACTAGGTTAAGGGCAAGGCCGTTCTCGAGCCTTCGAAAGTTCAACAGACAAAGACTACCTAGCATAAGAGGTCTCGAGACCAAGTAGCTGATGATGTGGATGAATTGCGAACCGAAGCCGAATTGGAGGAGCAAGCTCAAATAACGGCCGTGTCAATAGGCACTCTTTGTAGAAATGACCCAGATGAGGCAGGGAAGCAGTTGAATATGCCGCTGCATCAGGTAACTATTTTTTGTGATTGTATTTAAGAACAAATGGTTATGCTTTAAGGAGTACTGATGTGTTGTGTATTCTAGCAGGTGCATGCGTGGCGACAAGCTTTTGCAAAAACCTTAAAGGTAACAAGTAGACAGCTAAAAAAGGTGAGTGATAGTCTAGAACTTGTGCGAGTGACCGCGATGTCGCTGGAAACCGAGATTAATGTGTTAAAGCATGAGATGTTGACTTTTAGATCCGAGTGTGCGAGGGAACTGGAGATTTCTGTTCGCAACAATAATCAAATTCGAAAAATGTTAGAGTCGAAGCTTGCGGAAAAGGTGGCAAAATTGGAGGAATAGTGGTTATCTTCCTAGGCGCAATAAGATGAAAAGTGTGATTTTACCACGTATTTGAAGTTCATCAAAGATAGTTTTGCGTATAATCCCGAGACTTTGGAGCGATTTCCTTCGACCAAAGAGTCGGCTGTCGAGGATGTCACTTAGACAGAGAGGATGGAAGTGGATCCATCTGGTGGAAGGATTGGAGGTGATTTGGAGGCTCACGTGGTTAAAGGGACTGGTGCTGATACTGTAGTCGATGGTGTTGAAGACGCTTTGGGACTGGATCCTTCTGGAGTTACTGTTGTCGAAGATCTTGTGGGAGGTGTTGGTGTGGCCAATCCTGTATAAGTGGAATGCTTGTAGAAGTTGTGTTGCTGTTGTTGCCAATTTCCTGTAACAAACTCTCTCATCTTATTCTGTTATAATGTTTACATTGGATTGGGCTGCTCGATTGCAGTAAATTTGAATTGCTTGTGTGTGCAGAATTTGAGTCGCCGGTATATATTGTGCTATAAACTCTTTAGATATATTTGAATTGCTGATATGCCTATATGCTTGTAGCTGTGTTTGTGTTAAGAAGTATAGGATTATTGACTCTGGTGGGTACGGCCTAGAAACAGGATAAGCTTCGGGGTCGCCCACGAGTGTCAGTAAAGTCGAAGGGTTGAAATGATACTTTTATTTAACGTAGTTGAGAAGTGCACTGAACCTCGAAGGTCACCCCCGGGCCTATTCACGGGATTGATCTTGAATGAAGTGTCATGTGGTCGCCCCCAATGCAATCCCTATAGGTCCGTTTTATGAACCATTCATGGCCCTTGGGCTTGCTCAAATTGGGAACTTTGACAAACTTCGATGTCAAAGGGTTGATGAGATACATAGTTTTCTCCCGAAAATTCACTGGACTTAAAAGATCACCCTTAGATCATTCCATGGGGTTAAGACTAAGCGAAGCATAATGTGGTCGCCCCCAATGTAATCCCGGAGGTCTGGTCTGTAGACCATTCATGCCCCTCAGGTTTACTCGAATTGGAAACTTGAAAAACTTTGAGGTCACCCCCAAGTATCAGTCGGGTTGAAGGGTTGACGTGATACTTAGGTTAGACCAAGAAATTTACCGGAAGATAAGACATAAAGCGCAGAGGATATAAAAATATGTTCATTGATTATACTATATTTACATCAGTTAAACAAGATGATTGTCGTGGCCAGTTATATGAGAGTAACTACATGGTATTTGAAGGATTGGTTTGAGGCTCTTCCGCTTCTATCATTAGATTATAGGAACCTTTGTCAGTTTTGTCATACACGACATAAGGTCCTTCCTAGGACTTGGCTAGCTTGCCAGCATTTCGAGGCTTTGATGAGGGTGTGACTCGCCGAAGTACCAAATCTCCAATATTGAAACTGTATGGTTGAACTCTTTTGTTGTATGACTTCTGGAGATAGAGATGGTAACGGCTGAGGTTGACTATGGCTCAGTCTCTGGTTTCGTCAATCCATAACATATTGCATCCATATTCAAACTCATTATTTTTATTGGGTAGATTGGGATCGCGTGATGGAACTTTGAACTGGGTAGGTATCACCGCTTCGGTGCCATAGGCCAGGAGGAAGGGAGTGCAACCCGTTGCCTTTTTTGGGTGTCGTTCAATAGGCTCGAAATACATGCTATAATTCTTGAACCCATCGGCCTTTCTTCTCATCGACGTGCTTCTTAAGACGATCGACTATTGTTTTTTTAATTGCTTCGACCTGGCCATTCCCCTGAGGATATTAAGGTGCAGAGGGGGAGAAGATGATGTTATCGCATCGCATCATGTGGACTTTGCTCTCAACAAACTGTAGACCATTATCGCATCGAATCATGTGGGGGCCGCCAAAATGTGTGATGATATTTTCCCAAAAGAACTTGATGACTTCTTATTCTTGGGTTCGACATAAAGGCACGGCCTCAACCCATTAAGTAAAGTAATCTGTGGGCACTAGAAGGTGTTTTCGTTTACCCGAAACTTTGGGAAATAGGCCTACTAGATCAATGGCCTATCGTTTAAAGAGCCAAGCGACTTGGCTGCAATGGAGGTCTTGTGAAGGGCTTCAGATTTCATGAGCGTGATGGTGGAATTTTTCGCAGTGGTTTGCATACTTTTCAGCGTGTTTATTCATATCAGGCTAGAATAAACCTTGTGTTACGGCTTAACGTACCATAGATCTACCTGTAGTGTGAGCATCGTAGGTACCTTCATGGAGTTTGGTGAGTATGGTATTAGCTTCGTTTTCGGAGATGCATCGGAGGTGTAAGCCGTTCGGAGATTTGTAGTGTAACCCGCCTTTGAAAATGGTATATCTACTACAGTTTTCTAGTATCGATCGTTTGGCTTTGAGATCTTCTTGGAGAGTAGAATTGTTAAAGTATGCATGAAATGGTGTTTGCCAATCATCTGGATCGAGAATCTCGCCCCAAGTATTGATGGCATTGACATCTGGTCGATACTTGGGCGTTCGTGTACTTCAATATTGAGTATTCGAGGACATCGGCATATCTGTTTTTGCCTCGAGGGTAATGTTTAATAGAAGACTTTTTCAGGAAAATAATCCATGCTCTGACGGACGGGAGTGGCATACTCAGCCATGTGACCGTTTACCTGGTTTTCAATGGTGTATTGTCTCTGAACAAGTTGAGAATCGGTAAATACTTCGAGTTTTGGAACACCATGTTCGAGAACGAGATCGAGGCCATGCATCAGGGCTTCATACTAAGCCTCGTTATTTAAATATTCGATGTTTAACTTGATGGCTTTTTTGATTCTATCATTTAAGGGGGTTACTAGAACAACACCGATCCACGAACAATTAGGTTCAGCTGATTCATCTGCAAAATGATGTCAGCCCGTGTTAGGGTTCCAAGGGTCGTTCTGTTGGGCTGGTCTTCAGGTAGATCATCTTCATGGTCTTCCCTGTCGATGTCTTCAATAGGGAAGTCGGCAAGAAAATCAACAACTGCTAGGCCTTTTAAAGATATCTGTTTTCCAAAGGTGATGTCATGTTCTTCACCGAGATAGACGGACCACTATTGTACCCGTCGTGATTTGCCCTTTTAGCTGAGGATCTCTCGAAGGGGGTAACTGGTGATAACAGATATAGGATGAGCTTGAAAGTACGGTTTAAGATTTTGAGTAGTGTAAACGAGGGTGAGGAGAAATTGCTCGAGCTTTATATATCGAGTCTAAATAGGTGTAAGGGTTTTGCTGATAAAGTACACGGTTTTCTCAATGTTGGAGTCGAGTCGAATGAGGACTGAACTGATAGAAGTGTTTGTAACTACCAGGTATAAAGAAAGTATCTCACCTTCGATGGAGGTGGTAATGTGGGTGGTCGACCAAGGTATGTTTTGAGTTCGAGGAAGGCATGTTCCCAATTGGGTGTCGAATTGATTTTGGGGTTGTTTTTCTTTTTGGTCTTGTGGACGCCTTGGTCGCGTAGGAGGGAGAAAGGCCAAGCATAACGGTAAGAGGATTTCAAAATAAGGTAGTTGAGGGTAGCTACCTTGCCAGTAACTTTTTAGACATCTTTTTTGGTTTGGGGGGAATGCGTATCGATGAGGGCTCGGATATGAGTAGGGTTGATCTCGATACCTCATTTGCTGATGAGGTAGCCTAAGAATTTGCCAGATGAAACACCAAACTGACATTTGTCGAGGTTAAGCTTCATGTTATAAGACCGAAGTATGGCAAAAACTTTGATCAGGTCCTGTATGTGGGTCTGTTTCTGGAGGCTTTTGCATAACATGTCGTCGATGTAAACTTCGATCGACTACCAAGCAATGGCTTGAACATATTGGTAATAAGACATTGGTAAGTGGCACCCGTATTTTTAAGGACAAAGGGCATGACGCTAAAATAGTAAAGGCCTTGTTCAGTGATAAAAGAAGTTTTAAGTTGATCCTAGGGGAGAAGGGGTACCTGATTGTAACCCGAAGCCGCGTCCATCATCGATAATCGTTCATGACCAGCTGTGGCATCTAGGAGGATTGAAATGATTAAGAGAGGAAAACTATCCTTCAGTGTATGTTTATTGAGGTCAGTGAAGTCAACGCAGAATCGGATCTTACCGTTCTTCTAGGGAAGAACAATAATGCTCAAAATCCAGTCGGCGTATTTGACTTCTCGAATGAAGCCAGCTGCAAGGAGCTTTTCGACCTCGAGGTTCACAGATTCTCAAAGCTGCAGGGCCAAAGTACACTTTTTCTTTTTCACGGCGACAGAGTGAGGGATAAGGTCAAGGTGATGGTAGGCTAAGTTTGGGTTGACACCAGGCATCTCATGGAAAGTCCAGGCGAAGTCATCTTTATTTGCTCGAAGAAAGTTGGTGAGTTTGAGGCTTTTGGCCTCATCCAGAAAAGTACCAATGAATGTGCCTTAAGCAGGACTGTCGAGTTTAATAGAGACAGTAGGTTTGATGGGTGTGGTAAATGGTATCGAAGGTATGGGGTGAAAGAGAGACATTGATTGCTATGGTTTGACGAGTTTTAGGGATTGATCAATCTACGGGTGCTCGCATGAGCGGGTAAGGCGTTGAGAACCATTTAATATCTACGTACCACAAGGGGTAGTGAAACGAAGTGTTTGGTGGTATGTCAAGGGTATGGCTCTCATGGCATAGAGCCAGTCGCGCCCAAGGATGCCTAATTATTCAGACTTCTTTTTAGTGACAAGAAATTGAGTTTGGAGGCTAACTGGCCCTGTAGTGACAGGGAGACTAATGCGACCATCATCAACTTCATTGGTGCTATTGAAGCCTTTGAGTTCGACATTAGCCAGGGTGATGAGGTCTGCTTTCTGCATGGCTCGAACAGTCTGGAGGAACAGTACGTTGGCTGCACTGCTCGTGCTGATGAGCATGGAATTAAGGATGAGGTGTTCAACCTTAATCATAATAACTAAGGGGTCAGAATTGGGAAAGTAAATGTGAGACGCATCGCAATTGATAAATGATATACCTTCTGGTCGAGTGTATTGGCTCGATTTAGGTAGAAGGATAGGTAACTTCTCTTAGTATGTATGGTTGCAGCATTCTTCGTCACGCTTGCGCTTACTTTTAGAACGGCCTTTGCCGTATTGTTGACTTCAATGAGATGGAGTTGGAAAATGTGTACCTTGGCTGGGATAGCAACTACATTTTGGGTGGGTTGGGGCATGAAATATGACATGTCGAGGTAGCTGGGAAGATAGAGGATGTATTGTTATAGACGACATACTTTAAAGATCATCTCCAGAGAATGTAATAGAGCATAGTTTTTATTAGTGGCGTCGCAGTTGTACTTGAGGTTTTGGCAGTAAGGCTTGACCTTCCTGACCTCGATGGGGTAGGGGGTACGCCAGATAGGGTCGGCCTGAATTTGTGGGAAAAGGGTGCCTATGGGAATAGCGAGCTTGGGGAGGACTGGCTTGGGTTATTTTTTGTGGGCCTCAGCAGTGGTGTCATTGGAGTGAGGGCATTTGTGGCTCTCTGTCTCCTGTAAGACGGAAGCGGCCAAGGGTGTGGAAGGTTGTCGAGGCTCAGTATGCATGGTGGTCGAAGCATTCCCCTTGCGATTAGATTCGCGGAGACGTTCGAGGTCGATGTATCCGTTAACTTTGGATACATCTCCTCAAGGGTTTATAGTTTATGGAGCACGATGTACAACTTGATACGACTGTGATCTGGCAGAGCGCTAGAATACACGAGGACAACATTCCCACAGTCGAGGTTCTCAACTTTGCGTGACTCATCAAGGAATCTCTTGGTTAAAGCTTCAAGCGTTTCGTTATGAGCTTTGCGGAAATTGAAGAGGGCATCGACCCGGACCTCGCGGTCATTGTTAAAGGAAAACTGGGGGATAAAAACGCTCAACAATTGTCTGAAGCTTCAGATCGAACTTGTAGGGACCTATCCCACGATCTCACCCAAAGTCGAGTTCACCTAGTTCGAATTACCTCCAACTCAAACACACGCAATTTTAACAAATTTCCCCAGTCAACATTCCAACCTACCCCACAAACTGGTTAAGAACATGGGCCGAACTTAAGCCAAAAAACCATATCCAGTCAAAGACACCTGTCTCCCACGAACTTGTCAGTTATTCAGTCAACCGCCACTAACCACATTAATCGGAAAACGTGCGCCAGTACGATGAATAGCTGCGGAGAAGGCCTATATAAAGAAAATGTTCTAGAAGAGACAAGGACCAAAAAAATTACATAAGAGATCATTAAGAAACTATCGATTCGAGATTCTCAGAAAACATTACAAACTTCTTAGTTACAAGGTTAAAAGCATTTCTATATTTAGAGATCACTTGAAAGAAGGATACCCGCCTCAAGTAACAACGATACTTTTACAAAAATCCTCCACACAAGGTCGTGGTATCTTACCTATTCAAGGGTTTTCGACGCTAAAATCACCTGTTTTATTTCTTACTTTCTATTAGAATATTGTTACAGGTTCATTGGTGTGATAGCGAATTCTAAGCCATTTCGAGCTTATGGAATTTGGCCATTTCCTTTAGTACCGTCTGTGGGAAAGATTATATTTTCCCGATATCCTAAGACAGTCTTTCACTATAGCATTCAATCATGGTTGCTTCCAGACGACTGACTAAAAGAACCCAGCCTGTAGTTTCCATGGAGCTGGGGTAACTCACAGAGTTGCGGGTGAATCTCAACGTCGAGACAAAGAAACGCGTCAAACTCGAACTTTAATTAACAAGGGATCGGGAACCCCGGGAAAAAGAGCTCAATGCAGAATGACAAGCTCATTTGACAGCGCTCAAAGGGCATGAAGGTCAGATGACCACCATGGAAACTGCTCTAGAGTCTCAGTTAAATACTCTGTAGGCTCCTCCTGCTAGAGGTCACGATCAGCTTCCAGAGGCCTCCCGCGTTTCTTTAAGGAAAAGATTAGGACCTCGGGGAGTCGACAGTAAAACTATTTCCAAGAATCTTCAACATGAACCACAACCCACCATACATTTGGGGGGTGAAGTTCTGTCCAAAGTTAGTCGAGGTCACCGAATTTCCATCCGTCAGGACGAAGAACAGCGACCTCATCATCAAATTCCAGTATGAGATCGCCTGAGTGAAGGTACAGGTACTCATCATCCATAGCCAGCTCGTCCAAGGATTTAGCCAACACATTATTGCGTCTCAAAAGAATACATAGTCCAACGGATTAAGGAGTTGATCGAAGCCCAAGTATTGGGTACTACCAGCGATGCCACAAAGTTACAAGGAAATCTGATTGCCAAGGAACTACTCGATATGGAGATACCAAAAGGTTTCCATACTCCCAATATTCACAAATACAAAGGTACTGGCCCGAAGGAGCACATTCAGCAATACCGCTATTTATTCGGGTTGTACTCCAATCTCAACCATAGCCTCTACGACTGTTCTCCACAAGCCTACAGGAGAAACTACTCCGATGGTTTTACTCAGTCCCTAACGACTCCATCTATACATTCGATCAGCTGCAGAAGCAGCTCATCAAGATATATGCTCACAATAGAGACAAAGTGGAGAACTTGTATTCTCTTATCGGTCGTAAATAGTCGTACGGAGGGAAGCTCGAAGATTTTTCAAAGAAATTCAAAGAATTCCCTCGAAAAGTGGATAACCTCGATCAGAAAATGGTTGTTACTGCTTTCACCAATGCTCTTCGGCTGGACTACAAGGCCAAAGAATACCTCTTCCTTAACAAACCTGCGACCTTGGTAGAGAAGCTCACCAAAGTTAACAGTTATATCGACCTGGATAGGATGAAGTCCAAACAATAAAAATCTACTAAATCCGTCCTCTCCTCCTAAGACCCATCTACAAATTGAACCAGTGAACCCAAGGAGGAAGAGGGAGTCAGAAGCGCACCAAGGGCAACACTGGTTACCCTTAAAAAGGCGATTCACTAGAGAAACCCATCCTCCCAAAGCTAAACGTCTCAATCTCGTCAATTTCTCTACTGCTATTGAAGGATCCATTCTACCGCGTCTCTCAACCGCTGGAACCAATCGATAGTCGACCATATTGCCTGCATTCTAAGGAAAATCATCATACTACTGATAATTGCTATGCTCTACAGCGGTTGCTCGAGAACATTTTTAAAGATGGACGGATGCTCGAATACATTGTCGATCTAAAGTCATACAAAGATTGCAGCTATAAGAAGCAGCTCAAAGTTATTTAGGTGAATGATCAAGCTGGGGTGAAGCATCTTTACTATATGCACCACAAAAACATGATTAAAATGAATCAGATCACCAATTCTAACTGATCAAAATGCAGGAGACTATTGGAATGCTGCGATCTCACACCTCAAGACAAAGAAGACAAGTTTCTTCCCGAGTCGAGCAATCGCTGGCTCGAGATCTCCTTCAAAGATTATGATACTGGCCATGTCAAGTGTACACATCATGATGCATTAGTCATAATGCTCAAGATGAAGAAGTTTGTCATGCACACAATGATGATCGATACTGGAAGCGATATTGAGATTCCTTTTCAGAGTACGATCGACCATATGGATTTGGCCGACCAAGTTATTCAGAGCGACACCGATATCATTGGGTTTAATGGTTCCAGGGAAGAACAAGTAGGCAAGATCATCTTACCTATTACCACAGGACTAGCCACCAACGACGTCGTTTTCAATGTCATTAATGCCAAATTTTGCTATCTCGGGATTTTGGGCCGCTGTTGGATACATAACATGGAGACAATAGTATTTATGAGATCAGATATAGTAAAATTTTCTCTCAAGCTTGTGAAAATACTGTTTTTGCTATCCTAGATACTTCAGACAGATTTGTTGTGTAGCAATTATAGAAATCTGATCACCTCAACGATCAACCATCCACAGAAGATACGACAGAATATATTAACATTGATGGACCTAGTAGAGGTACTTTCATTGGTTCTAAGCTGGTTCAGCATGAAAAAAATGGTTTCATTCAGTTCTTGCAACTCAATCGAGAGGTTTTTGCATGGTCTTTCGAAGAAATGCTTTGGGGTCGATCCAGCCATGGCCTGTCAGAAATTACCTATCAATATCAATGCCACAGCGGTCAAACAGAAATAGCGACGAATTTTACCTCATCTTCGAGATGAACTTAACACCAAGATCGAGAAATTGACTAAAGTGGGATTCATTCGAGAAGCCAAGTATCTAGACTGGATATCCAACATTGTCGTTGTCCCAAAGAAGAACGGAAATGTTCATGTTTGCGTCGATTTCACAAATCTAGAAAAACATACTCCAAAGGATAGTTTTCCTCTTCCTAGCATTCATCAGATTCTTGATTCCATAATAGGCCATGACCTCCTATTTATGATGGACGTTGTTTCAGGGTATAATCAAATTCTACTTTTGGAAGAAGATCATGAGAAGACAACTTTCATCACTAAAAGAGGTCTTTATTGATATAAATTAATGCCCTTCGGACTCAAGAACCTGGGTGCCACATATCAATGGTTGACGACTACTATATTCAAAGCACACATAGGGAAAGTCGTTAAAGTCTATATCGATGATCTCTTGTGCTAAAGCGTACAATCAGCAAATCACATCTCAGATCTCAACACTATATTCATCATCCTTCGATCTTATACAATGCATCTCAACCCAGATAAATGTCAATTTGGGGTAAATTTTGGCCGCTTCATGGGCCACCTCATCAGCAAGAAAGGGATTGAGGCCGATCCGGATCAAATTCGGCCTCTCCTCGACATGTCCTCTCCATAAACAACAAAAGACGTTCAAAAACTTACCGGTAAGATTACTTCTATCAATAATTTTGTTTCCAAATCTTCAGACCGCTGCCTTTGGCTATTCCAATTACTCCGTGGATATACCAGACGAGGAAAAGTTAAGCCAAATGCAGAGGTTACATGGACACTAGAATGCAAAATAACTTTTTAGGATCTCAAACCTATTTGGGGAGGTTTCCCATAAAGAGCACCCTAGTAGATAATGAGGAACTAATTATCTACCTAGCAGTCACAGATACTTCCCTCAGCTCGGCTCCCATTTGCCTAGAAGGGAAAATAGAGAAACCAGTCTTTTTTATCAGCAAGACCCTTATACCAGCATAAACAAGGTACTCTAAAATTGAAAAACTTCATCTCACTCTTGTTTACACTTCACAAAAACTCAAGCACTACTTCTAAGGTGATTCATTCAGAGTCATGACGAACTACCCACTTCGGGATATTCTATCCAAGAAAGAAAAATCAAGGAGAGTGCAACAGTAGTCAATCAGTTTGGGAGAACATGATATCAAGTTTGAACAATGTCATTCCGAAAAAGGCTAGGCCATTGCCAATTTTCTCGCGGATTTTTGAGTGGAGGATCCTAAATGGGAGGAGCACAACCCTGACATTACAGAATAAACACCCGAGAATCCACCCCCTGGGCTATTCAACGAATGAGTTGAATGGATCAATATATCAGGGTGGAGAGTTCTCATAGATGGATCAGCAGAACCCGCAAGGTCAGGAATCGGGATCGTTTTGATTACCCCTTCCAATGATAGAATTAAGAAATCAATTCGCTTGGATTTTGAGGCCTCAAATAATGTTACCGAGTATGAAGCTCTTATTCATGAACTCGACCTCGCTCTTGAGCTCGTTGTCCCTGAACTCTCAGTTTACACAGATTTACTACTCATCGTCCACCATTACCTAGAGCAATACAAGAGTAGTGGGAAGATGATTGAATCTATAAACCTCATTGCAAATAGGATGAGCAAGTTGGAGAAAGAAGCTCTCGATTATCTTCTTCGAGGTGAAATTGACACGCCTATTCCTTGGCATTTTTAGCCGAGGTCTTAGATACAAAAACTCGTTATCTCCAGATCAAAATCATTTTAAACCCCAGCATTGTTCGTATTTCTATATGCACGATCAACACTGGGGGCGAGAAAGAGGGAGAAGACGATTGGCAAAAGCCTTTCTTTGCCTACCTTGGTGTCGACAACAATTACAACAAACCACTCCCAGCAGATCCAAAAGAGTGCCGACAGCTGATTAACAACTCAAAGCGCTACACTAATCAAAATGGTGCGCTATACCGCCTTTCCATCACAGGGCCTTACCTCAAGTGCCTCTCCTAATCAAAAGTAGATGAATCGCTCTGTGAATTACACGAAGGGACTTATGGCTCCCATGTCGCAGGTCGATTATTAGCAAATAGAGCTATTATTAAAGGAGTATTCAGGCCCGACATGTGCAAGTAAGTAGAGGAGTACTCCCGCATATGCGACACCTGTAAATGACATGGACATATGATGTGCGCCCCTGTGCTCGAACTCTATCCAGGCAAGGTTTTCTGGCCCTTCAAAAGATGGGCACTTGATCTCGTCGGCGAATTCACTAACTCTCCAGGTAACCGCCATCACCTACTCGTAGCTACTAATTATTTTACAAAATGGGTAGAAGCAGTTCTACTATGCCAAACCAGAGAAGAAGAGATCATCTCTTTTATCTAAAACCACATAATCACTCGGCTTGGGTGCCACCACCAAATTTGTATCAATAACGGACCCCAATTTATGGGAAAGAAAATTATAACCTTCCTAAACCACCACAATATCATCCACTCACCATCCAATCCTTACAATCCTCAAGGCAATGGCCAAGCCAAAATCACCCACAAAACCATCGTGGATGGACTCAAAAAGCAGTTTCACTCACAGAAAAAATATAATTGGGTTCGCGAGCTGCCTTATGTCCTATGGGCATATCGTACCACTCCTCAATAATCAACTGGGTATACCCCATTCCTCCTTGTTTATGGTACTGAGGTTGTGATTCCATTTGAATATCATCACCCAATTCGTGATCAAATGGTAACTGACGAGGAAAATGAGTTTGAGTTAGCTTGCAACCTCAATATGATAAATAAAACCAGGGAATGCGCAATCGCTAACCTTGGTCGATATCATCATATGCTTGTCAGATCGTACAACAACTGAGTCAGGAGCCGTACCTTCTAAATCGAAGATCTCGTCCTCAGAGAAATTCCTCAACATTAGAAAGGGCCTGACGCTAGAAAATTAGTCGACGATTAGGAGGGTCCATTCATTATAACAGGTCTCTTAAGCGTCGTCTTACTACTCCATTTCCTTTCCTCGCTTTTGTTTTTTGTTTTTCAATTCCAAAAGTGAGATTTTCATCTCCATTCAATGTAAATTCTGAACTGATCAATAAAACTTCCAAGTTTTTCACAATATCTCTCTACTTACGTAGATTCACCCATATTTTATAGATTAAAGCATAGAGAATACTATCTTTCAATCAATCTTATTCCAGTTAAATCAAGGATAATACTTGGTTTGGCTTACTCTACTAAATCTCTGCGATTGTAGCAAGTGTAGAAACTTGTTTCATATCAAAGACTCTACCAAATATCTGATAGGGCAAAGATAATACTAGCTTTCATCTACTTCAAGTTGTTTGGGTCATTATACTAGTTAGATCAATGATAACACTTAGTTTGGATGACTCTACTAAATCTCTGGGATTGTAGCAAGTGTAGAAACTTGTTTTATATCAACAACTCTATCAGACATAATATAAGGCTAAGGTAATACTATCCTTCACCTCTTTCAATATGTCTGTAACATTTATATAGTTCAATCATGATTCAACTTGGTTTAACTCAGCTCATCTCTGCGATAGGAACAAATATAACAACTTGTTTTACATCAAAGAACCCACCAGACATAAGATTAGGCAAAGCTAATACTATTCTTCATCTCTTTCAATATGTCTGCAACATTTCTATAGTTCAATCAAGATTCAACTTGGTATACTCAACTCATCTCTGCGATTGGAACAAATGTAACAACTTGTTTTACATCAATTACCCCACCAGACATAAGATAAGGCAAAGCTAATACTAGCATTCATCTCTTTCAATATGTCTGCGACATTTCTATAGTTCAATCAAGATTTAACTTGGTTTAACTCAACCCATTTATGCGATTGAAACAAATGTAAATATATGTTTTATATCAAAGACCCCACCAAACATAAGATAAGGCAAAGGTCATACTAGCTTTCATCTATTTCACTATGTCTGCGACAGATACTATTTATTTTTAGGTTCTATTACAATGGATGTCTTTTCTGTTAATGGGATGTCAGCCATGCTTTACCCTTCAACCGAAGGTCTAACAGAATTCAGTTTGCAAGTTACAACAACTATGACCCTCTCTATCAAATCATCAGGTCAAGGGCTTAAATTGGTTTCCATAAAAGCCATACAGTTGCCTTGATCTATATCAACTTTACAAACGCATCCCTTGTCAAGCAGGTTCTTAAACAAGGTATTTTTTTCTAACTTATGTCTTTTTATTTCCACTACAAAATACGCAATGGCCAACTTTAATTGGTCTTCCCATGATGTATGAGCTACAGGGATCTTTGAAAAGTAACATCTCACCTTCTCAAGGCGTGACTCCAAACGCGCGTACAAATTCTTCTTCTGATGTACCTTTTCCCAGTCTGTTAAATCATAAAAAGTTATATTCTCTTCCACTATTTTGTAATATCAAGCTAATTTAGTATGTACAGCGACTTCCAAATTAACCACCTGGGCACGCAGTGTCCTAATTTATGCATTCAATTCTTCCCGGGCCGAACTGTCATTTAATCAATTGTCTTTCTTCTTTATCAGAGTTTACTTTATCCTTGATAAGAGCAGCATCCAGCTTGTGCTGACACTCCCTTCAGTTCGCATTTCCTCTCTGAGCATGCCCTTGAATGTGAGACACATCACTCTCCTGCTTTCTAATTTAACCTGAGAGACTAACTACATCCCATTGGACTCGAGGAGCCTTAATCGTATTTCTACTTCCCCTTGAGCACTCTCTCGCCTTGGCATTCTTGGCACGCGCGATGGCCTGCGCCAGTTTGGTCTTCAATCGTGCCACCCTCTCATTTAATTCTTCATACTTTCATTACATTCCCCAAAACTCCAAATCTTTAGCAGGTCGGGCTATATGAAAGTATTCAGCCGCAGCTTCCGAAGCTGATAGATTTTCTCGAGCTACCTTCTGCTCATTATCCATTTCAACCATTTATTATTTCACTCGCTTCAACTCGTTTCTGCAATTCTGAAGATCAGACCGAAATTGTCACTCCGATCTTTCTAGCGCCGAAATACGGTATTGAGCCATTTCAGCCTGCTTACCCTTAACCATCAACGTGTCAACCCGACTTTGAAGCTTCGCGGCTTGTTCTATTGTGTTCGCTAACTCTTTTAGCCCCTTACCTATTTTGGCTTCTTTCTTTTCAACCTTATGAGTGAGGTCAGAAATAGCCTGGTATACCTCCACAAGTTTAAAATGCACCTTTACGTATTGATCTTCTTTGTTCTCATTCGCCTCCCTCATCCTATCCAACTCCTCTAAAAATTTACGGTTACATTGGAGTACATCGTCCTCACACGAGCGAGCTAAATCAAATTCGACCTGTACAATATAGAAATATTAATACAGTTCGATTCAGAATACCATCATATATATATATATATTTCATTTCTAAAATTGTATATGATTTCTAACATTTGCGGTATGCAAATACTTTTAGACTAAAAGGTCGGGGTACATTATTAGATAAACGCTCAATGAGGTATATTGCAAAGTCTAAGGTACATGCTTTCGATATGTAACTTTATATAAAGAGCGCTAAAATTTTCTATGCACTATATTAGTATTATTTTCCTAAAGTTAATGGCAAAAATTTTGGTCTACATCTACATCTTATTTACTTGGTAGCTTTTTGTCGATATAACATACAAGTCAAAAGACCTATTCCGATCTAACCTGCAGCTCCACTTGCAATGTCAACATGGCTGTAAAGGCCTCTCTTTCCCTAGCGAGCCCGGTGTCTAGATCTTTCATTTTGAGACTTATTTCTCTAAGTGCCTAGGCTTATAAAAAAATTAGCCTACAGAAGTCTATACCATACACTATCCAACAGTTTACAAATATTCATACTTAAATATACTTCTACCCTACCTTCTCCTTATCACCATATGGGAGGTTGGTGTCATCCCCTTGATTGTCAAGTACCGTCTGACGAGAGACACCATCGAGACCATCAATAACCCCTACCGCTACCTCTTCCAATTCCTCGACATCTCCCACCTCGACATAGATGTCTGCCTTAATAGCATCCACCTCATCCTCGGAATACCCCTTGGACATCAGGTGGCACCCTAACCTTTTACTCTCCACCTCCACCTCTTCCAGAGTCACCCTTGCCTCCGATTGAAGATGGCCAATCGCCACTGCATGAGAATCCTTCTGGGCCTTCAACTTCATCATTTCCTTAAGAACATCCGCCTCCGATTGAGCTAACATCTTTTTAAGCTCAATTTTTTCTTTTTTTAGCTCGGATTTATCTTCTTCAATCCCGAGCCAAGCGCACCTCATCAAACGAGCAACCTGCAAAACACAATTCGACCTCAACGTGAGCTCGGAATGCAAAACATAAACATATTTTACATAATAAAGCATAACGACTTACCATCTTGTAAACTTCTTATTCACCGCGAAGAACGGCCAGCTTATCCCTTTCCTCTACTGCTTTGTGATCGTCCTCAACAGTAAATCGTTCTTCAGTGACTCTTTCCTCCGACCTCCCTGGAGGTTCTATCCTTCTCCTTTTATCTTTTCCACACCCTCACCACTTCCAGTGGTACCAGAACCGACGGACGCTTCAATTTTTGCTTCTTCGGAAACGTTCGAGCTAATTTGCTCAACGTAATAGACTTCAGCTGAATTGAACTGCCTATTCTAGGGGTCTTGGCCACATTGATTGAGCCTTCCTACTAGTTCCAATCTTCTTCCTATCATCAACGCCCGCCATCAGCCTGGTCCATTGAGATTTTTGAACCTTTTTTGATTTACTCCCAATCCTTTTCTTCCTGCTAAGGCCGATTCCTTCAAGCACAAACTCGAATTCATCCTCTTCTTCCGCAACTTCGTCCAACAGTAAATATTTCCTCTCCACTCGGGACTTTGGGCCTGCCATGCACAACATTTATTATTATCACCCAAAGATCATCAGTTCGTGCGTATCAATATTATACTCTATGCATTGTTATATTTACTTTTTTTTACAGTCCTAAGTAGAAGATCCAAAGGTTCTTCATCATCTCTCTGAAGGTAATTACCCTTTACCCATATTATGCTGTCATTCTAGGCTCAACCTACTGAATTAAGATCGAAGAAGCGATGCCGAGTTGCACTCGCACAGAAATATGCCCCACCACTGGCCTTATAATTCTTCACCCCATAAAACTGTAATACATCCTAGGGAGTTATCCTCCTCACTTTTCCCTCCTTTTCCCATTTTACATTCAGATGGTCGTAAACTGTTATTACCTCACACATATTCCCGTTAAATTGAATAGGATATGCCCCAATCGTATTCATAATTCCCATTGCCAAATTCGTAAGGGGAAGACTCAACCCGTACTCTAATTGAGACTAGTAATACAAGAAACCCTCTGACAGGTCACTCCAGACATCCCCATCAAAATATTCTGACAAGCTCAATTCATCTATACCCCAATCTCATTTGTCCTCCTACAAATTGGCCAACAAATAAAAATATATTTGCCTCATCGCTACTATACACCCCCCAAACATCCTGCTAACGTATTCTATGCAGTTACCCTATTTCCTTCCTACGGCAGCTTTGGCTTTACAAAATTCTCTAAATACATCTGAACCAGGGGGATAGGCCACCAATTTACTGGAAATCCTAGAAATTACTCCAAATCAACATCTACCTCACCATTAGACTCTTCCGTACGACTAGAGGTCAAAACCTCGTTAATTGGCAAACTATCCATCTCAACTACAATTTTACAGGCAAAGATTGATTCTATCCAAATACCTCACACGTTTGACCTACATACAGGTTCAGGTATCTATCATTATTTAATACGCATCTATCATTCATATGCGACATATTTTTCAAAGATTCTGTCTATATGTCAAATATCATGGATTGCTATAAATAGTAATTTATTAAGATTTCCTTAAACAGATTATGATTTGCAATATAAACACAGTACACGTCTCAACTAACCTTCAGTATCAAAATGAGAATCCATAATAGCGTCGAGTCCTTCCCTCGCAATACTGTTATACTTCCACCTACGTGATTCTGAGCCCGCAACTCTCTTCGATTGTTGGTTACCCTCACATAAATCGTTGCCAAATCCTCAGTATTTTTTGCACGCTTCTCTCCCAGTGCTCTCCAAATTTTCAAAAGTAGAAAATCGTTGAAATGATGAAGGCGAACCACTATTTATTCTTTCTCTTTCTAACGGCTAGAAGTTATTGCGCCTCACACAACCTATCCTCGGATTTGGAACTGAGACATCCTTTCCACTATCCATGTCAGACGTCTTGTACCTTTTCAATAAAGTTGCCTTTCCATCATTGCCCTTGCCCTCATATTTTAATCTATTTTTATCTCTTGTTACCATATTTTTCTCTATTCTTCCCTCACTCATGATGACTCAAACTCCACGAAATCAAAATTTTGTAGCTTTACATAAAAAACAAACCAAGAAGCTCCTACATTTTTTCTGTTCTTGTTTCTTATACTTAAAGTACTAATGACGTCATTTTCAAAGCTAACAAAATTTTCTAACTTATTCATAATATGCTTATTAAAATAGTCTCAAACGACATTTACAATTATAAAGGATCATATTGATTTCAAACTTTTTTGTTAAACTCAGAAACCTTTACATTTTCTTAGGATAATGTTTTACATATAATTACATCTAAAAATAACCTTGGTGACTTGAACAACCACATCTGCTCAAATCTCCTCACTTGATCATCCTATCTTCAAATTTGATCTCCACCTCCGCGATCAATCCGATCATCTCTTCCCTATCTGCAGGATCAAACACCAATTCACGAAAGCATACCTCATCGAAATACCTGGCATATTCAAGTTCCCTATCCCTCACATCTAATCCTTCGAGCTGACATTCACTCACTGGTAACTCAGCATCATAACCAAACAATCCAAAAATTCTTTCCAGCACTTCAGTGATCTTAATGGCCAGTCGTCCTTCCACAGCATGACAAATCCACTGAGATCGAGTCTGTACCATCTCAACCACTTTTCCTTAGTCAGGAAATAGTTGTTACCCTAATTTATACATTTATACAGCACTTTCTGCTCAAAATGTACTTTTAACCTTTTATCTTGTAATAGAAAACAAAAATCTTGAGATTGACTATTTGAACTTATCCCTTCACTCCAACACATTCATTACATTTATTTTTTTCTAGTCGAGCTTAATCTATCGAGAGTTACTCTTCTATTGACCTGTATTAGCTTGAATTATATTTCCTACAATTTATGTCTCCCACATGTTTAAATGCACAACAATATCATACTTAGATCATAACATCAATTTCCACATGTACTTATCTCAGTTCGAACATTAGAACAATAGTGTTTTCAATACTTATAAACTTCTATTCATTTCGCACATCCTACATGATTCAGTTCGATTCTAAGAGATACTTTCTATCTATATGACACAAGTAATTGGAGGACAAAAATTTTTTATGTTGAAAACATTACATACGATTTTACAAATAACAAGTTTTTTAATACATCGATCTCAGGTATACTACAGAAACATCATCTGTCTAGAACCTAACTCTAGGTAGTTTACAGATAAAAAGTTTTTCAATGCTTTTAAAAGTCACAGGTCATCCGGGCACGCTGACACATAAACTCCTTCAGTTCTTCATGCTTAAGTGATCTTTCATCTTGATATAAAATTGAAATTGGAACCGACAAATAGCTTCCCTCGCATGAGTTTGGTTGAAGTCTAGTCAAACTTCAAATGGAAACTATGTAGGCAGTAGACTTAGTGTTGGAACCAAATTCATGAACTGAAGGACTTATGAGCACCAAAACGTGATGGAAATACTGAAGCAGACTCTCACTGGTTGTCTCCCTCCTCCACTACCATCACCCCCACCTCTGAAACTGCCACCTTCGAAGAGTTGGTAGAGATGAAAAGGACCGAACCTTAGAATCCATGATGATTCATAAAATTAGCATAACTACCCCACAGTCATGCCTGTCCCTACATATGAAGCTCTAACCCTATCTTTCGCAAGAGTACGGAGACAGGCCCACCGGTCCATGCCTGTCAAGACAACGACATAAAACCTCTACTTACAGTAGAATTCTTCCTCAACTTCAATCCCTTCGTCTTCCGACATGCCTTGATGCGTCAGAGGAACAGGTGCAGGTATCGACATCTCTAATGATTGGTTACCAAAGTATTTCAATTTTAACATCTACATCTCAGATGTGATCCTCTCTTCAAGGACAATGCTACGAGTCTTCACCATTGTTAGTATTTAAGGGGATTTCGCAAAAACATCAAGCGTACACTACCTCCAAGATTCGATACAGGTACCATTAATATAACTCTACATTTATTGTGCAGGTATGTTTTACCAAGCCTCATCATTCATTACAGACGCAACTTTTCAAATAATAACCGACACATACATCAGTATCCACACTCTCATTAAATACACAACATTTCCCATATTACGTGTAACTTAGACACAGTCAATACCATAATTATTCCATTTTAATTATCAAGAATTTTAAACCAGATACCAAATTACAAGTTGGTCATTTCTTAACCAAAGCCACTCGTGACTTCAGTTGCTAGGGTGCGATTGTAGGGACCTATCCCTTAATCTCACCCAAAGTCGAGCTCACCTAGTTCGAATTACCTCCATCTCAGACTCACGCATTTTGTACACATTTCCCCAGCCAACATTCTTACCTACCCCATGAACTGGTTAAGAACGTGGGTCAAACTTAAACCGAAAAAGCTTATCCAGTCAAAGACACCTATCTCCCACGAACTCGTTAGTTATTGAGTCAACCGCCACTAACCACATTGTTCAGATAATGTGCTCCAGCACGATTAAGAGCTACGGAGAAGGCCTATATGATGAAAAAGTTCCAGAAGAGACAAGGACCAGAAAAATTACACAAGAGATCATTAAGAAATTATCGATTCGAGATTCTCAACAAACATTACAAACTTCTTAGTTACGAGGTTAATTTTTTTTATATTTAGAGATCATTTGTAATAAAGATATCCACCTTAAGCAATAATGATACTTTCACAGAAATTCTCCATACGAGGTCGTAGTTTTTTACCTATGCAGAGGTTTTCCATGCTAAATTCACCTATTTTATTTCTTACTTTTAATTAGAATATTGTCTACAGGTTCATTGGTGTGATAGCGAATTCCAAACCATTTTGAGCTTATAGAATTTGGCCATTGTAGAACCATTAGGAAGGCTGCAATACCATTTGAGAGCGCTATCAGTTAGACTGGTAAGGAACATGCGATGCAAAATATGGTCAGCTACAAAATATTGACTTATGGTGTTTTTGAATTTGAGGACATGTGACTGAGGGTCGGTATTACGGCATTTACTGATTTTAGGTGTATGGAAAATGGGAGGCACTTTGATCACGAGTAGTTTAGGAGAGACGGGGTTGTTGAGTTGACTCTAAAAGTTTGGTGTGCGGCTCGCGCTAACGTTAATAGCTACGCAGATTTTCAAATCGAGTTCCTACTAAGTAAGGTAGGCAGGGTGAGAGGGAGAACACTCGGGTCGAGGGTGAAGAAGTCAAAGGTTAGGAGTGTGTTCAACACTGTACTCCCCGATTCATTCTTGAGCAGGGCAGCGTTCAGGGCATCTGGCAGTTCGGAGAGTGGAGTCGGATGAATCCCCCGTGGGGTGTATGCCAAGGTAGATTGAATAGGTGGGTAAAATAGCGGGGGTGCCCTCCGTACCAAGGTGGACTGGGGAAATGCTGACCTAAGGGTGGGGTCCGAGCTGAACATAGGCTCAGATGCGTGATGGAGCAGGCACCCAGGATCACAGGGGAGCATCCTGGGTGTGAACCTGCTGAAGCTCTCAAACTGTATGGCACAGTTCATCGAGAGCGCGATGTTGGCGCTCGTTGTCGTCCAAATGACGCTGCCATTCGGCTTCGAGTTCGTTGCGTTGGTCTTCCCGTTCGAGACACAGTTGATTGGAATGATGCTCTTCAACTTGGGCAAACTATTAGTTGATCAGAGCGAGTTGGGCAGCTATGCCATCCGTAGAATTCCCAACGATGGCAGAGGTAGAGCGAAGGGTAGGGGGTAGGGGCCATTGAGGTTGATTGTGAGTGGTAAAAAAAAGGAAGAGAGAAAAGCGAAAGGAGATGGGTAAGGTGGGTAAGGTGGGTATAGCACAGACAATACAAAATGTAGGGGCCTAGTTTTGTATGAGGGGAAACTAACACTTACACCAAGGGGATTATCTTTCACTAGGGGCTACCAAGCATTAAGTAGTAGCCTATTCGGAGCCTTCTATCACAAGTCGAATGATCAAAGGCTACATCGAAGCCTACCTAGAGACTCGAAGCCCAACAAGACAATAACTAAGTCCACGGAGCCTTCTGAGACTAACTGAACACTCGAAGGAATCATCGAAGATAACTGCCTTAGTCGAAGGTAGATAAATAATGCCAGAACGCAGTTCCGGTACCATAAGTACTTCGACCATAGGCATGTTCGAAGGCAGACACGTCTAACGGCCAACTCGCCAGACATAATAGTGAAATAAGCCACTCAACAGCTACAGTGCCAGAACCAGCAGCTTCACCGTCATAACCAACAACCACGGTGTCCGAACCAATAGCTACAGTGTCAGAACCAACTCCGGGTACAAGTTAGTTGTATCCCAAAAGATATACATGTAATTTAACCTCCCATGGTGACTCAGCCCTTTCTGTAATCTATAAATAGGAGAGAGGAGGCACTATGAAGAGGTTAGAAAATCTCTCCCACTAAGCCTTAGTTAGAAGATAACCTTCGAACACCCTGTAACTCTCTATCCCTTGAACCTTCGACTAACTCGATATATATCATTTCACCTTAAAATAATCACTAGAGGTCGCGGAGTAGCCCATTTTTGGCCTCCACGCAAGTATATTATCTCAGTATTATTTCATATTATTATTATATATTTGATTACTAACCCCTAGTCGAAGATAATCTCCCTTGGTGTAAGAGCCAGTTTTCCCTCATACAAAACTTGGCCCCTACAGGTTCTACCATAGAGATCGTATTAAAAACCAAAAACATGTTTAATTGAAACTTTGATATGAAGGGCCTAGGCGAGGCTAACAAAATTTTAGGCATGAAGATAACATGTACAGATTTTGGTATATCTTTCTTTGTAGATTGACGAGTAAACCACGTTTGAAGCACTGGAGTGCTATTAAACGAGTTATGTGGTACCTGAAAAGGACCATGAATTTGGGTTACATTATCAAAGGTTTTCCACTATCCTAGGGAATTTAGCGATGCAGATTGGAACTCATTTTCGGATGATTCTAAAGCTACAAGCGGATACGTTTTTAGTATCACTGACAGGGTAGTTTTTTGGAGGTCCAAGAAACAATTTATTTTATCTTAGTCAACTATGGAGTCTGAGTTAGTGGCATTAGTTGTTGCTAGTGAGGAGGAAAGTTGATAAAGACCTTCTATCTTATGTTCCTTTATGAATTAGGCATATACCGTCGATCTTGATCCATTGTGATAGTACTATTGCGATAGCTAGAGTACGAAACAATTACTATAATGGTAAGAAGTTAGTGATTCATTGCAAACATAGCACGGTGCGAGGGCTCCTCACGTCGGGTGCTGTGACAATAGATATTGTAAGATTGGAGAACAACCTTGCAGATCCTTTAAAAAAAGGATTATCACGAGATAAAGTGTGGAACACTTTGATAGGGATGGGACTTTAGTCCATTTTAGAATCAGGTATTGTGGGAACGAACCAAAATGATTGGAGATTCTAAGAAATAAGTTTAATGGGGAAAAAAAGTCATATCATGATATTTGAATCATGGATCTTAAGAGTTTAATAACTTAAAAGTTCATCCCGATGTGTATATGTTACTGTATGACATCCTGCAGCGAGAGTCAAGTTGGGTTTTTTTTAAAACACTTAATGATGACTTTATCTCATATTTTGAGTGGGGTGCCCAACTAAATGAGCACTCATGATAGACTCATCAGGGTGATTATGTAAGTGGGTCTGCTTTCAATGATAATTGGGGCCAAATTCTTTAGAGCTTTCACTTATACTATGATCAAGCACAGGGCCGTAATATGATGGCTATTTTGGAGGTTGCACCAAGTAGGATTGTGTGTGATTTTCCATCACTATATAATATCGGATAATGAGTTCAAGACTTAGATCATTCATTATTCTTAGGTTTTGGGGATTACCAACTACTTAAATGTGTAAGTCTTCGGACACCTTTACTTATGCATAGTTTTATATATATATCTCACTTCGAAACCTCTTTCTTTTGCCGAATTTTATAAGTGGGGGATTGTTGGATTTTTTTGTTAAAAATGGTTTTATAAAAATAACTCTTGGTTGTCCAAACTATTCATATTCTCTTTTTACTTTAGTCCCACATTGGTGAGATTAACGTATATGGAAAGAGATAAAACCCCAAGTAGTATTAAAGGGAGTCTATAGTTGTGATTGTGTGGGAGGAAGTTTAGACCTTCTCATACATAGATATCCTTCGGGGAGCCTGGTAGGCCAGGCCAGCTTAGGCTTGGGCACAGGTTCGGGTTCGGGCAATTGTCTCTTCTGACTCTGGGCCTAGGGGGCCCTTGTGGCATGGGCTAAGCCTTACGTAATATTTTTACTAATACCTCTTTGCTCATATTAATTACTAGCCATTGTAGAATTCTGCCTATAAAAGGGATAGAAAAACATAGTTCTTTCTCTCTATCTCATTTTTCAACTCTCTATTCTCTTGCTCTTGCTTTCGTCTGAGATATTGGTGGTATGACCAAAGTACAACGTGATTAGTAGAGTTCACTGCTCATTGTATCCTAGGAAACACTGATAGTTACATTATCGATACCTCTGACCAAATTGCGAAATTATTCCTAAAGAGTGTGCAATCCACACCTCAAGCTTCATACTATTTTTATTGTAGTTCCAGTTAATTAATAGTACTAGTTCATTTTAGTACCTACTTCTATCTAGTTTCAGTTCCAGACTTAGTTCAGTTCAACGAAATCATTATTCACTCATTATCAGGTAATACTAAGCCGACGTGTTAAAATGACCCACAAGAAAATGGTGTACGGTTGAGTACAAATAGTAACGGGGTCATATCTCAAGAGGCTTGTTTGTGTGAATTAACTTTGAGCTATTAATTTTATCCAATACAAATAATTTATTAGTAGGTTTTGAAATGAAGAAAATAAATAAATAAAAGTGACAAGTTGTTGATATGAATTGGAGAGGAAACCGAGGTGTGATTTTATTCCATCCGTTGTAACGAGTATATCATGAATTCCCGTATCGTATATCCCTGGTCGGGTATATGCATACATCACAAAATATGAAATTATACTTTGGAAATTACTCTTATGCCAATTTATTCAACCATGGCCCAGTTGATAAGGATGGCTTATGTTCTCTTTTTAATATTCTAAAAAATCTTGTAATGGTCAAACAAGATAATTATCTTGAACTCTTTTCTCCCACGAATCCAACCTATGGTCAAGCTAAGATCGTTGAAATAAGACTATACATTAAATTTGAAAAAGAGAATGTAATTACTCTAACTAAACTACACAATCTACTTTAAATTGGATGGAGCTTCCTCTAGCCTTGGCTAAGAGGTTTAGCTACTCATTCGTTTGATCATTTCCATTATACTATATGATTACAATAAAGTAAAATAACAAAAAGAGAAGAAGAAAAATAAGTTTTATTGCTTTGTTCTTTTGATATTACACTCCCCAAGATGACCCTCATAGGTAGGATTCCCCTCCTATTTATAGAGAATAATAGGGGTTACAAAATATCAACATAAATGAGGGGAATCCTACCTATCAAAATATCAACAAAATATCAACAAAATATCAATAATAGAGAATAATAGGATTCCCCTCCTATTTACGCAGGTTCCCTGGTGGGCGAGGGTTGTCTCATGAGGGTTTGCATTGACTCTACCCACAAAAATTGATAATAACACTTTGACAATTCTAGATTACAAATAACTTATTTCATGTCAACTTATCCTTACTTTGTTATGACAAGAAAGTATTATGACAATTTTTTTTTTTTTAAACTTAGTATTTCCCTAGTGTACCATAAAATATCATTTCTAGAATCTGAAACTTTAAATACTACCTCATGCATGGGAAAAGATTCAAATATTTTCCTTAGCTATATCTCAGTGTAGTAAAGATTGTATTATAGCACAATACATTGTATAGAATAATTGAGCCAGTATTTGGTAGCCTAGTACTTATTAGAAAAAATTTACCAGTTACTACGTCAAGTACCTTAGTCATTTCGTCTTCCTCAGTGTTGTAAAGATAGTATTATAGCACAATTAATTGTATAGAATAGTTGAGTCAGTGTTTGGTAGTCTAGTACTTATTAGAAAAAATTTACCAGTTACTGCGATAAGTGTCTTAGTCAATTCGTCTTCCTGAGAGGTATCCCAAGGCACATTCAACTGAAAAGTTCTAGCTTTTATTTCACATTCCTTGTATTTAATTTGATTCTCAGACATTGATGACAATGTTTTATTTAAGTTTGGGGGGTAGAAAAAACTAATGTTTATATACTTTTTGATAAAAAGTAAAATACTAACTCTTTGGCACTTTATGATATATTTTTGGCATATTTCTAATACTTAGACTAATTTTATTTAGGTAAAATAATATACTAATTAGAAAATCTAATTTTTTTTATATTTCACTAAGTGTACACTAGAGTATTTATTTATCATGTCCTTATAGTCGATGTACTACCTTGTGATTAGTAAAAAGCTCAACTTGCTCCTGGTATATTTTTAACACTTGTACTTCACTATAGTTATACTCAATAGATTTTTTGACCAGAATATAAAAAAACTTGGCATTTATGTTAGGATTAATTTGCTCCGAGGGAGACAACTGCATAATAATAAGTTTATTCCTGAAAGTATAAAAGAAAAGCAAAACTTGCTCTAAAACTTTCACTCCGCAAGGCATACTCGCATGATTAAGAATTGAAAGATAAATTTTTTTCACCAATCTCGAGTATGACCATTGTAGGGACCTAACCTCATTTGGATTGGAAGTTGGTTCTTACAAAGTAGAAACAATCCTTAATCCGAGGAGACAAGCATTTGACCTAAAGTATGATCTAACTATGGAAAAATACTTGCGTAGAGGCCCGCATGTGACTATCTACAACCTCTGTTGAGAATTTTTTAAGACAGATCGCATTACTGAAGAGTAAATAATAGGGTTCGAGTAAAGAGTATCTTGGTGGTCGAAGGTAAAATACAAGGGGTTGAAGATGATTTTTCTAACCCCTCCTTGGTTTCCCTTCTCCTCTATTTATAGAGATATAGGGAGCTGAGTCACCAAGTGTGGGTCTGGTTTACATGATTACTGACAGGAAATCCCGGCGAGTTATGGGCACCGGTCATGTCGGTACTGTCACAACAACATTTATTGATGATGTCTCTGAATGGCGCGGTGATTGGACCTGTCACTGTAGCTTTACGGGCCAATCAATGCATCGTCTAATCTGATGAGATGATTTTCTGTCTTATCCTGCTTCGATCGTGTGTTAGTAAGGTAGAAGGATTTCTGCTGTAGTATAATAGTTCATTCTCAAAGCTTTGTCTGATGTCGAAGCTTCATCTTAGACAGATCCCTGGGGAGTCTGTTTTAGAGATTGAGTGGGCTTCAATACATTCGAGTTGGCTATGAAGTGGGCATCGACTACCTGTTAAAGGCTGCGAAAAGGATACTATATTCGCCCCCTATCAGCGAAGGTTTCTAAGCCAAGTGGAGAGGTATTTGCTGAGAAAACTGTTTGGTCTTCGAATTTGAGCAGGTTGACTGTTGGTTTCCGGGTAGGTAATAAAAGAGGGTTTTTAAGCGATATAGGTGGTTATAGGGTAATAAATGAAGTGAAGACTATAAAGATGGGTTATTGTATAGGGGTACTGTACCCTTTTCCATTTACTGTATTCTTCTGCTTCATTCTTCTGATTCTGAGCATTTGAATAGATACCATGCCAAACATGCGTTATCAGAAGAGGATGAGGTTCGTTCGTGGCCGACGTGTGGGGCGGAAGATGGTGGAACTGCATATGAAGTTTTTTGGGCAGCATGATCAGAATTGGGACATGCCCGAGCTTGTGCGGGTAAGTCCTGGGGAGTTCTTCAATGGTGATTCTTATTCCTATCTGTGAGACCAGCTAAGCTTCCATTTTACGACCGCTGAGAGGTGTTATCTCTTTCTTATTGCTCTTGCCGATAGTCATGTCTATGTGGAGGAGATCATCGAGGACCATTATTCGGCCACTGAAGTTGGACCTTCTGGTAGTATGACTAATGGTTGATGAGGTTATCTTTGTATGTCTTTTTTTTTTTTTTTTTTTCTGTGTGGGTTTTTTATTTTGGATGGTAGTAGAAATGTAAATTGTTTGTTGGAGCGGATGTTTGGAATGGACAAAATATTTTTTGCATACCTGTATTACTGATTCTGACTGGTAGTGTAGACGAATGTAGACGATTACTCTTATAGGAGCGATGTATCATGATATGATCGAAGGTAATGATGATCGAATGCTCGACGCTGGAGGTATGCTCGACTAGGAGTCCTCGAGAGCGAGGTTTGAATGCATGTACTGATGAATCAGTTACACCTGGGATGTTGGATAGTTTATTTGCTGACTTTTCAAGGTTGGGAATTGAAGGCTGCCATTAATTCGGTTAGGGAAGAGGGAAAGTTGTGGTGGGTTTCTAAGTATAAAAGGGGTTAGGTTGGGAGGAATTTCTTCATCTGTCCTGCAACTTTCTCTCTATTTACTGCTTTATTTGTTGATCAACATGTCTGAAAATGTACCGGTTCAAGGAGATCAAACGGCAGTGAGGACCAGGAGAATCAAGGAGGCCTTGCTGGGTCTTCAATAGAGGTTCGGTATAGAGGAAGATATTGATGATAAAATGCCAGACCTTTTTGAAGTGGAACCTGGGGCACGACTTTATGACATTCCCTTCGCGTACTGGTAGGGAATAGTGGAGATGATGGGGCCGCTTCTCGGCCATCGGCTATCTCGTCTTTAAGGCTTCGCAGAGGATATAGTGGGCCAGGAGGATGAAGATGTGGCGGCCGTTGTTGAAGTGAAGCAACCTGTCAACAAATAGGGCTCTCTCTTGTATGCTTTTTTGTTGCTGCTTTCCTGTTTGCTTCCTTCTTTTCTCTTCACTTTTTTGTATGAAGCCTGTAATGTTTTTTGAGTTGTTGAATGAAAATGGTTTTTGTTGATAACTTGCTTTATCGAACTGTACGTACTTGTAATACTATCTGTTTTGTAATTTGAGGTATTGAAGGGATAATACAGTCGTCGAAATGAATTGTTTATGTTGGTCGAAGTTAAAAATGTCTTTGTCAAAATGAAAGGTAAACTGCGTCGAAGCTGAAAACTTTATCTTTAAGCATGAGATCGTTGAATGGTTGAAGTTTGTTACTGTATTTAGTCGAAGGGTCAAAGATTTTATGTTGAAGGATCTATTGGATGTCGAAAGTTGATATATTAGATAAGTTTATTTGAGGCTATCAGCTGCGGATTTTTCGAGACGTAAAATGGTCGAGTACTCAAGTTCAGGGATTGTGTCATCGGTTAAGCGAGATTTGACTGGCCGATTTTATAGCCCTGACGACTGGTCTGTCAGACTGGTACGGGCACCTGGGGCATTATGTAAAAAGTAATGATGATGTTTTTTTCATTTGACGAAAAAGGTTCTGATGTGACTGTTTAGACTTGATTGTTTAGCTTCGAGTGAGGGAGAAAACGGTTCGAGAACTTTAGCTTTTGCTGGCAGTTAAAAGTGAGGGTGTTATTCGCACGTGAGAGGTATGAGGGGTATATTGGTCAAAACATATTATAGCCGAAAAGTCCGGTAGTGGGGTCATGGTAATGATAGTGGTTAGAAAATCGAGATGGTTTTGGATATTTCGAAAGATATATAAGAGGGAGAAGAGTAATTACTGTATTGTTTTATTGTGAGAATCAAAGAGTGAAGAGAAGGGAACGTACGCCATTTCACACTTGGGAGTTCTTGTTGCGCTTGCTGGTTTGGTTTTTGCTGATTCGAGGGTAGTGCTTCTAACCACTGGTACATTACTTGATCTCTGCTGCTTGTATTTTGTTTTTCCCTTTTGAGTATGTAGGTAAGGTAATCTGTGTTTGGGGCTTTAGAGGTTATTTTCGAGGGTAAAGAAACTTGAGGGATTTGGGTTCTGACCCATTTTGGGGTTTGGGGGGTTTTGGAGGGGGTACTGGGCCTGAGATTGAGGTTGTGATGAATATTTTGGGGGGGGGGTATGGATAGGATAGTAGTGATAGGCACGGGATTTTTGAATTTTCCACCCTAATTGCGTGCCTCTTCTTCTGTAGGCTAAAATGGGTAACCGTGGAGCTTCCAGACGGAGACTAATAGATGAGAACTTCGAAGAATTCGAAGCTAGTATTTCTGGTCGAGCCCCAATGGATGAGAGTAGTGATGTAGAAGTATTAGATATAGTAACCAAGGCTCAATTATCAATTGTTCTACCGGCTGAGGAGGCTTCAGTTTTGAGGTATCAAAGGATGATAGTTACCGAAGATAGTGATGAAGAGGAAATAGTATGGGGGGATGGGGGTAATGTAGGGCCTTCTGGTGGTGGAGAGGGAGATAAGGTTTAAAGTAAAGATAGTAGGGATTCAACTGAGTCAGATAGGGTCAAAGGTGTTGTTTAAGCTAAAGAGTGGATTAGATTAGATTAGTTCGCCGCCAAATTAGAACTCTCGAAGGTAAGGGTATAACTGAGTGTTACAGGGATGGGGTTGACCTTCAAGTCAGACCCTGGGGTAGGGATTTTGGCTCGTAGAGGCCAAATTTGATTGGGACTGGAGCTTCCTCCCCGAAGACTGGTGAAATAATTGTTGAATTTCTGAGGAGTGGCTCCGATACAACTGAACGGTAATTTTTATGAGATGATGAGGGTTGTAGAGGAGATGAATGTAAAACTGGCTAGTGAGGGTCGAAGCTTGATTAAGTGGTTTGACATTATCACCTTTTCCTTGAGGAAGGCTAGTCAGAACCCGGGGACCTATCACATCCAATGTCACCCTGAGAAACCTTAGGTTTTTGACCTGTGCTCGGCAGGCCGAGGGTTGAATAAAGATTTACTGATAGTAAGGGGTAACTATGAAAATGTAGATAAAGATGACCCGTATAAATTATATCATAGGGTATATGACCAAAGTAAGTTTACTGTCGAAGGGTTGTTGTTGATGTGTATCTGAGATAATTGATAACAGTGTTCTTGTTTTAATCTGTAGCTCTGGAAAGTTCGTCTTGGGATAATCCGGTAAATTATATTGATACACTGCTCAAAGCTAGTAAATATTGGGTAAATTATGTGTTTGACAGTCTCAAAATCAAAGGACAAAGGAGGAAGAATACGGATTCCCTGCTTCGAGACGTACCCGCTACGACAAAGCTACCAAAGAAAAAGAAAGGTGAATGTGTTTCAAAGGGGAAAAAGGAGATGGGGAGGGTAAGAGTTGCCAAGATGCTATCAATTTGTGCCGAGATCGCGGAAGGGTTTAAAGTAAGCAATGCAAGTGCCCAAAGTGGCAGGAGATACTCCAAAGTTGAGGCCGATGCCAGTAGCAGCTCAAACTGAGAAGGGAAAAGGCCCAACAATCCCTAAAACTTTGAAGGTGCAGCAATCCAAGGTTGGCCAACGCAAGAGGCGTAAGTTGCTGGGGGAGGATGATACAGTAGAGGAAGATGAAGAGATGACAAAGGTTGAACGACAGGAGCAGGCTGTGGCAAAGCAGGCTTCGATGGTCGAGCTCTAGGAAGATGACCTGGATGAGGCTTCGAATGAGATAAAGAAACACATGTTTCAGGTAATTATATGTGCTAGCTCTGGTGGTACTTTAAGATTTCTTGAAAATTCTTCGAGTTTTGAGTTGTACTGATTTCTGGAAAATTTTAGCAGACAGATGCTTGGGTACAAACTTGCAACAAGGCAATGAAGGCAGTGAAGGCGAAATTAAAGCAAGCAAAGGACAATCTGAATCTTTCTCATGAAAAAGAGGCATCACTGTTGTCTGAAGTCTAGAAATTGAAGCAGGATTTGAGGGTGCTTACTGACTCATATGACGAGAGGCTCGAGCTGCAGTGGTCGAGGCTGGAGCGAGAGTGGTCTGTGAAGCTTGTGGCGTGTGAGAGGGAGAAAGCTGAGCAGAAGGTGACTTTCTAATGGCAGTATGATGGCGAATGCAAGACGAACGTTAATTTGAAATGCTTTATAGATGATAAGGGGTATGACCATGAGACACTGGAATCTTATCCTGCGTCTCCGAAACTTGTTGAGGATGATGATTTACAGGTGAAGGGAGGGGAGGCAAATATTGTTGAAGAAGCAGTTGGGGGTACTTTTCTTGTTGGATCGCCCATTGGTAGAACTGTTGATGGTTTGATCGCCAAAGGTTCGAATGAAGCTGCCGGGGGATCTGTGGAGCAAGAAGGTGTAACCGTGCCGATATGAGGTATTTGAGATTGGGGTTCCATATCTTCTTTTGCTGATTATAATACTGAGTTGTAATATTATGAACGATGTTGTCATTTTTTGTTGGTCTCTGAACTCGGTAGGTTATTTGTGCTTTTACTATCTGTTTGAACTTTTGAAATTGATGCTGAACATATTAATGCGTATTTTCTAAAGATACAGATTCTGAACTTCAAATTTGATATCTGATTTACAGATGGATTATGCATTCGTGATCTGACCTTGAATTATTAGAATTTGAATGCACATTCTGTTGAGTTTGCTTGCTTTGGGCTCTTGATGATTGGCCTTTGAATTGTACTGTAATTGTTCATCTGATGGATAATATGTTAAATGCGCTCTAGAATTGAAGCTAGTATTTTGGTATACGGTTGCTGTTTGGAAGTGCTGAAGTTGGATCTGTTTGAGTAAAAATTTAAACTGCATGAATGACTGTAGTGTTATCGAAACCTGGGAAGTACCGACGTTGTATCGATCAAACTCTGAATGTTTTGCTAGACATCGAAGGACGAAGCCATAAAGATGATGAAATTTTGTTGAATTTCCAGGTTACTTCCAAGTATCAGTCGGGCCGAGGGAACGTGATTCCAAGAGGAAACCCAAAAATTTACTGGACTTCGAAGGCCTAAGCCACCGTAAAACAATATCTGATCACCTCCAAGGCATTCCCGAGTGTCCGGTCTTTCGACCATCCATGCCCCTCGAGTCTGCTCGAATGTTGAAAACTTGAGTAATTCAAGTTCGCCCCCAAGTACTAGTCGGGGGGAGGGTGTACATGATTCCCGGGGTAAATAAAAAAAAGGACTGGACTTCGATGATTTTAGAGCCCAGATGAAGTACATCTAACCGCATCCAATGCATCCCTGAGGGTTCAGTCTTTCGACCATCATTGCCCCTCGAGTTTGCTCAAAATTGGAGACTTGAGAAATTCATGATCGCCCCCAAGTAACAGTCGGGGTGAGGGTGGACGTTATACCTAGGGTCACTCAAGAAAAGGACTAGACTTGAAAGGCTTAAGCCACATCAGGGCAATATTTGATCACCCCCAATGCATCCCTGAGGGTCTGACCTTTCTGCCATTCTTACCCCTCGAGTTTGCTCGAAAATGGGAGCTTGAAAAAATCTCGAGGTTACCCTCAAGTATCAGTCGGGTCGAAGGTTGACATGACACCTGAGTTAAATCAAGAAATTCAAAATGAAGGAGGAGACGAAGTAAGGGTTGAAAAACTTGTTTATTGAATGTTCTGGATTTTATCAGTTGTACATGGTAGGAGATATGGCCTGCTATAGAAGACAAGTTGCATTGTATTCCAGGGGTTCGGTAAAGGCACTTCGTCTTTCGTCATTAGGTAATAAAAACCCTTATCTGTTTTATCGTAGACCAGGGGTTCGGTAAAGGAACTTCGTCTTTCGTCATTAGGTAATAAAAACCCTTATCTATTTTATCGTAGACCACATATGGTCCTTCCCAAGATTCGGCTAACTTGCCGGTGTTTCGAAGTCACGAAGATTGATTGACACGTCGAAGTTCCAGATCTCCAATGTTGAAACTCCGTGGTCAAACTCTTTTGTTGTAAGATTTCAGAAGTAATGTTTGGCACCGGCCAAGGTTGGGGATAGCTCGATCTCTGGTTTCATCGATTCATAACATGTTGCATGCAAATTCGAACTTAATATCTTCGTCTAGGAGGTTTGGGTCTCGAGTGGGTACTTCGAATTAGGTTGGTAATACAACTTCAGTTCCATATGTTCGGAGGAAGGGTGTGTATCCTGTAAATTTCCTTGGGGTTGTGTGATAGGTCCAGAGGACGTGTTATAACTCTTGAGCCTATCATCCTTTCTTTGCATCGACTCTCTTCATAAGACCATTAACGATGGTTTTGTTAATTGCTTCGACTTGACCGTTGCCCAGGGGATAGTAAGGTGTGGAGGGTGAGAGGATGATGATGTATTTTTTGAGGATGTTTCTGACTTTGCTGCCAATGAATTGGGGACCATTGTCTCACCGAATCATATGGGGACAGCCGAAGCGAGTGATAATGTTTTTCCATAAAAATTTGATAACTTCTTCTCTGGTTTGGCATAGAGGTACCACTTCAACCCATTTTGTGAAGTAATCGGTTGCGACGAGGATGTTTTCTCTGCTACCCGAAGCTTTTGGGAAGGGTCGTATGAGATTGATGGACCATCTTTTGAATAGCTAAGAAACTTGACTGCAGTGGAGGTCTTATGAGGGGTAATGGATGCCATGAGCATGATGCTGGCATTTGTCACAGTGTTTTGCATAGTCTGAAGCTTATTTTTTCATACCGGGCCAAAATAATCCTTGGGTAATAGCTCGAAGGGCTATAGAATGACTAGCAGTATGAACACCGCAGGTTCCTTCGTGAAGTTCGGCTAGGGTTTGGGACGCTTCAGGTTGGGATATCCATCGAAGGAGGATGCCATTGGGGGATTTTCGATGTAGTTGGTTTTTGCGGAGAGTATATCAACGGTAATTTTCAAGCAAGGACCGTTTGGTTTTGGGATCATCTGGGAGGGTGGCGTTGTTGAGGCAATGAAGAAACGGTGTTTGCCAATCGTCGGGATCGTGACTCTCACCCCCAGTATTGATGGTATTAATTTCCATCTGGTCGATACTTGGGCGTTCGAGTACTTCGATATGGAGTGTCCATGATTCTGATTTGCCGAGCATAGCTATTATGTAGGCGAGGGCATCTGCATGTCTACTTTCACCTCGTGGATAATGTGTAATTGTGGATTTTATGGGGAACCAGTCTGTGCGCTATCTCACAAAGAGAGCGTAGTCAGCCATGCGACCGTTAGCTTGGTTTTTTCCAGTATAATGTCTCTGAATGAGTTGGGAATCTATAAAGGCTGCCAGCTTGGGAATATCAAGGTCGAGTGCGAGGTCGAGGCTGTGGATCAAGGTTTCATACTTAGCTTCATTATTTGAACATTCGAAGGCGAGTTTGACAGCTTTCTCTATGCGGTCATTAGTAGGTGTTGCCAAGACAATACCAATTCCTGGGCTATTAGGTCCTGCTGATCCGTCTGTGAATAAACGCCAGCCGGTGAGAAGGTTCCAGGGATCTACTATTTTGGATTGATCATCTTCTTGTTCTTCCCAGTCGACATCTTCGACCGGAAACTCAACATGAAAATCTGCTACTGCTTGGCATTTCTGGGATATTTGTTTCTCGAATGTAATATCGAGTTAGCCAAGGTATATGGACCTCTATTGCACTCGTCTGTATTTTTCAGTAGTAGGGATGGATAGAGATTTGAGGTAGGACCCATCGAGGTAGCTTGGAAGATCAGCAATATACTAGTGCAAATGTCCTGCTTTAAAAATAAGTTCAAGGGAGCGTTGAAGGGAGAAGCATTTATTGGTATGATGACAGTTGCACTTATGGTTGGCGCACTAAGGCTCGCCTGGTCTGACTTCAATGGGGAACGGGATGCGCCAAATGGTAGAGCGGGTCTGCCTATATGTGTGGTAGAAGGGTATTGAGGGGGGCAGTGAGTGTAGGCAAAACAAGCCTTGGTCGCTTCTTACAAGCTTCGGTGCTGTTATCAATGATGGGGAGTTTGTGGCTCTCAGTCTCCTGTGAGACAGATGCGATCAGGGGTGCGGGAGCAGGGTGGGGGTGTTGCCGAGGTTTATTGAAGTTTGTTGTTTGCGATAGCTGGCTCTGTTTTCGGGACTCCTGGAGCCGTTCGAGATCAATATAGCCACTGACCTTCGAGAGCATCTCTTCGAGTATTTTTGGTTTGTGAAGGACTAGGTTCCCTTTTACTCGGCTGTGGTCGGGCAGGGCATTCGAATATGCCAGAATAGAATTCAAGCAGTCAAGATTTCAATTTTTTGGGATTCATCGAGGATTCTTCTGGTGAAGGCCTCGAGGGTCTCACTGCCGTATTTTCTGAAATTGAAGAGAGCGTCAACTCTAAGCACTTTCTCCTTGTTGAAGGCAAACTGGGCAATAATAGGGTGTGAAAGTTGCTCAAAGTTACTAATCGAGCCATTTGGGAGATTATGGTACCATCAAAGGGGGTTATCGGTAAGGCTCATTGGAAAATGCGACATAATAGGTAGTCAGCCATAGAGTAGCGGCTCAGGGAGTTTTGGAATTTGAGGATGTGGGATTTGGGGTCTGTGTTACGGTATTTGCTGAGTTTGGGGGCACAAAAGTTGGAGGGTATTTCTATAGCCAAAAGTTTGGGGAAATTGGGTTATTGAGGCAGCTCCAAGAGTTTGTGGTGGGGCTCGTGCTAACGTGAATGACGGGTTGTATTTTGTGGTCGATGTCTGCTGTGCAACATATGCAGGATGTGAGGGAGATTGATGAATTTGAAGATTGTGAGGTCGAGTGTGTGATATAAAATCAGTACTGCGTTCGCCGAGCCGTTCCCGAGCAGGACGCTGTCTGGAGTGTCTGGAGGTGCGGAGGGCTGAATTAGAAGAGTCTTCTGAGGGGTAAATCTCGAGGTGAGTGGTGCCGGTTGGGGGGATAATGCAAGGAAAACCTACGGCACCGGTGTGAATGGGGGGTATCTCAAGGTTTGGCGAAGGTCCAAGGAGGGTGCGAACAGGGACGCAAGATGGATCTGGTATCTGGGACGGGCAAACAGGTTCCAAGGGCTATAATCTCTGTAGCTCTCGGACGGTGTTGCGTAGTTTATCGATTGCTCTGTTCTGTCAATTTTCATCATCTAATTACTGATTAAAAGACCAATTATCATCAGATGGAGACAACCGCCTATAGGTTACTTCAAATTAAACAGCGACGGTTCAGCACTCCCTTCAGGATTGAGTGGGGAAGGAGGTATTATTTGAAACAACATTGGCAAACTTTAGCTTGGTTACAGCATAGCACTGGGAACAGGCACTAGCAAATCTGCAAAAATATTTGCTTTATTACATGGTTTATTGCACTGCAAATGGTATGGTTGGTTTCCTCCCATTGTTGAAGTGGATACTAAACTTCTCTTTAATTGGTATGGGTACAAGCGCACATGTCCGGCTTGGTACAGAGCAACTTGGAAACTCATTAGTCAGCTAGGAAGGGAGCTTCATATCATCATGCTAGACACATACAGGGAAGGAAATGGAACGGCTGGTAGACTATCAAAGTTTTGTAGCTCCCAACACTCACAGCTTTTTTGGAATGTGTCTATGCTACCATGGCAAATTCGGGCAACTTACTTCTTAGATAAAATAGGAACAACTTCTATTTGGCAAGAAACTAGTGGTCAGGCTTTAAGTCCTCCACATGTACTATTACTTTGCTAAATAAATAAAACAAAAATTCGATATAAAAAAAAACCGGCGATTTCGCTCAATTTCTAGTGCTTAGCGGTGGTTTTCACGCTACTGGTTTAAATGGTTCTGTTGGTGCTCCTCTGCCTGAGCGACTTGTTGGGATAGCAAGGCTATTTAGGAAGCTACTCTGTCAATGGAGTGGCTTGCCTGGGGTGAGTTGGAACGGCGTGTGGGTGTCATTGAGGGTAATCTGCTGAAGTGGAAAACAAAAGGAGGGGAAGAAGGAAAGGAGATTGGTAGGGTGGGAAGCATAGACAGTGCCAATTGCAGGGACCAAACCTCATTCAGATGGGAAGGTGGTTCTTACAATGTAGAATTAATCCTTAATCCGAGGAGATAAGCATTTGACCTAAAGTAAGATCTAACTATGGACAAAAACTTGCGTAGAGGCCCGAATGTGACTCTCTACGCACTCTGATGAGGATTTTTTAAGATAGATCGTATTATTGAAGAGTAAATAGCAGGGTTCAAGTACAGAGTATCTGGGTGGTCAAAGGTAAAATGCAAGGGGTTGGAGATGATTTTTCTAACTCCTCCTTGGTTTCCCTTCTCCTCTATTAATGGAGATATAGGGAGCTGAGTCACCAAGTGTAGGTCAGGTTTACATGATTTCTGTCAGGAAATCTCGGCGAGTTATGGGCTCCGGTCATGACGGTACTGTCACTGCATCATTTATTGATGATGTTTTTGAACGGCGCTGTAGTTGGATCTGTCACTGTAGCTGCACGGGCCAATCAATGCGCCGTCTAATTTGATGAGATAATTGTCTGTCTTACCTTGCTTCGATCGAGTGTTAGTAAGGTTGAAGGATTTCTGCCATAGTATAATAGTTCATTCTCGTTGCTTTGTCTGATGTAGAAGCTTCATCTTCGGCAGATCTCTGGGGAGTCTGTTTTAGTGATTGAGTGGGCTTCGATACATTCGAGTAGGCTATGAAGTAGGCTTTGACTACCTGGCAAAGGCTACAAGTAGGCTACTGCAACCAAGAACTTTGCAAAAGGAGCATGAAAAGTATTACTTGTGAGAATTTTGTGTCTTGGTAAAGAAGGGCCACCAAACCCTGGCAACCTTAGCCAATTGTGGGGATTGTTAATTGAAACTCCTTGTTATAGAATCTTCACTAAGAAACCATGTATGAAAAGAAAAAGAGGCTTAAAAAAAGAATACCGTGAAGATGAATTGACTAAGGCACTTGTCGTAGTAACCGATGAATTTTTTCCAATAAGTACTAGACTGCCAAACACTAACTCAACTATTATATACAAGTATTGTGCTATAATACTATCTTCACTATACTGAGATATAGCTAAAGAAAATATTTGAATCTTTTTCAAAGATGAGGTAGTATTTCATGTTTCAGATTCTGGAAATGATATTTTATGGTACACTGGGGAAATACTAAATGTTAAGAAAATTTATATCGTTATATTTTCTTGTCATAACAAAATAAGGATAACTTGACATGAAATAAGTAATTTGAAATCTAGAATTGCCAAAGTATTATTATCAATTTTTATTGGTATAGTAAATGTAAACATCACGAGACAGCACTCGTCCACCTGGGAACCTGGGGGTTTAACGGCTTGTTGTATAGGCTAAATCCAATCACGTGACCTGCAAAAATGGCTTTTATTTTCTTTTGCTTGAGGAATGCCAAAAATATAAGATTGGGGGTATTTGATAGAAATGTAATATTTACGTGTACAACTCCTTAATTTATATCTACCTAGTCATTTATGAATTAAATGTGAAACTAATAGTGTTTTTTTTGTATTTACAGAAATCGGTCGCATGATAAACACGTAGTACATTTTTGTGGTTCACAAAATAAAGAAAATGATGTAATGTACCCCAGCAGTTGATTATCTCTTTTATTTGTCAACCAAAAGTCCAATGAGAGCATTAAAGAGGCATTGATGGAGATTATCCAGCCATATAATTTTGTGCATAGGCTAAGACATGGAGTAAGGGGTTTAAAAGCTCTTATATTTTATGCATAATGGAAGGCATTGTTTAGGGGATTTCTCATTTATGTTGATATTTTGTAACCCCTACTATACTCTATAAATCGGAGGGGAAACCTACCCATGAGGGACATCTTGGGTAGTATAATATCAAAGGTACAAAGCAATAAAAATTATTTTTCTTCTTCTATTTTTGTTATTTTAATTTATTGCAATCATATAGTATAATGGAAATGATCAAAGGAATGAGTAGCTAATCCATTTTTAAACAAAAAATCTAAAAATCCCCCACTTATAAAATTCGTTGAAAGAAACGGTTTCGAAGTAAGATATATATAAAACTATGCATTAGTAAAGATATCCGAAGACTTGAACCTTTACGTAGTGGATAATCCCTAAAACATAAGAATAATTAATTATCTGAATCTTGAACTCATTATCCGATTTTATATAGTGAAGGAAAACCACACACAATCCTACTTGGTGCAACCTCCAAAATAGCCAGTACATTATGACCCTATGCTTGATCCTAGTATAGGTGAAAGCTCTATAGAATTATTCCCCAATTTTCATAGAAAGTGGCCCCACTTCCACAATCACCCTAGTAAGTCTATGAAAAGTACTCCTATTGCTGGGCACCCCACCACTAAAAATATGAGATATAGTCCTCATTAAGAGTTTTAAGGAAAACTCAACCTAACTCTTACTGCAAGATGTCATGCAAATATAACATATACACATCGGGATGAACTTTAGAGTTATAACACTCTTAAGTTACATAATTCAAATATTATGATATGGCTTGTTTTCCGCATTATACATAAATCTTAGGATCTCAAGCCATTTAGGTTGGGTTCCCACCATATCTGACTTTAAAATGGGATTATGTTCCATCCTTAATAATGTGTTCCACACTTTGTATCGAGACAATCTTTTTGTCAAAGGATCTGCAAGGTTGTTCTCCGTTCTTACCAAATCTACTGTTGCAACACCCGACGTGAGGAGCTTTCCCATCGTGATGTGTTTGCGAATAATCGCTAACTTCTTACCATTATATTAATTGTTCCGTACTCTAGCTATTGCAACAGTACTATCACAGTGGATCAAGATCGACGGCATAGGCCTACTCTATAAAGGAACATAAGACAAAACCTCTTTCAACCAACTTGCCCCCTCACTAGTAATAGAAAGTGCCAATAACTTAGACTCCACAGTCGGCTGAGGTAAAATAGACTTGTTCTTGGACCACCATGAAATTGTCCTTTTTAGGTACTGCATAACTCATTTAATAGCACTCTAGTGCCCTAAACTTAGTTTACTCGTAAATCTACAAAGAACCCCTAAAGCATAAGCTATATCAGGTCTTCTATAATCAGTAGCATATCTTAGGCTACCAATAATACTTACATAGTCTTGTTGTTTTAGTAGCCTACTCGCAGCCTTCTAGCTCCACTCAAACAATCGAAGGCTATATCGAAGCCTAACTGATGACTCGATGCCTAGTAATTCAGTAATCATGCCTATGAAGCCTTCCAAGACTATTTGAACACTCGAAGGAACCATCGAAGCCAACCACTATAGTTGAAGATAGATGAGCAACGTAGAAACTATGCATCCGAACATGAAATACATCGACCATGGTCGTACATGGTCGAAGGGGAACATGTCAGGAAGCCAGCTCACGAGTCAGAACTGTGGAGCACGCCACTAGTCAACTAAGGTACCACATCCAACAACTACAGTATCAGAACCAACAGCTGCAGTATTAGGGGCTACACGTACAATGTCAGACTCAACAAATTACAGCGCCAGAACTGACTCTGGGTACAAGTCAGTTGTCTCTGGAGGATACACCTATTACTTGACCGCCCATGGTGACTCAACCCTTCCTTTGTTCTATAAATAGGAGGGTGGAGGAACTATGAAGACGTTAGAAAATCTTTCCCAAATGACCTTACAAGTTAACCTTCGAATACCCTGTAACCTCCCTGCTCTCGACACTTTGACTACTCTAAATTTATAACATAACTCTTGAAAATCCTCACCAGAGGTTGTAGATTGACCCATTCTAGGCCCCCATGCAAGTGTACATCCAGTATATTAGTCTTATTATTATTAATTGTATGCTTGAATCCCCCTGGTCGAAGATAAAACTCATTGTGTTAGAGTCACCTTCCCCTATCCCGAAGTTAGACCCCTACATTTGGCGTTGTCCATGCTATCCCACTCTACCAGGTACCCCTTGCCTTTTTTCCTTTTTTAATCCTACCAGCCACCTCCAATTGCCCCTACCCTCCGCTCCACTTTCACTCTTGCCGGCAACTGCGCCGATGGAGTGGTCGCTCAGCTCGCCCTTCTTACCCAGCAATTCGCTCAAGCCGAGGAGCAACATCGAACCCAGTTACCCCAGGAGTGTGAAGAGCAACGAAAAGAGTTCAAAGCCGAATGGCAACGCCGCTTGGATGATGCAGACATATAATATCAAGGAGCGTAAGCATATAATCGCTTGGATGAACACACCAAACATTCGCGTAGGGGCCTTACTTTGCAAAGAAGGGGATGTCGGCTCTTACACCACTGGGTGAATCCTTTATCAAAGGAGCGTAAGCATATAATCGATAAGAGAACTAATTTAAGATGATATACTTGCGTGGAGGCATAAAATGTGACACTCTACGACCTCTGATGAGGATTTTTAAGAATATTTGTATTTCTGTCAAGTAGTCAAAGGTTCGAGTACTGGATTTTACAGGGTGATCGAATGTAAAATGTATGGGATCTGGGGGGAGATTTTTTAACCCTTCCTTGGATCCCAATCTTTCCTATTTATAGAATATAGGAAGGGCGAAGTTACCAAGGTTAGGTCAGATTACCAGTGTACCATCCGGGTATCCTTCAGATATCGAGTAGGTATCCGGAGTTGGTGTTAAAGCCGTAAATGTAGGGTCTGCTATATTGCCCTGTCACTGTAGCTGTCTATCGGTTCTATCACTGTGTGCTGTCACTGTAGCCGTCTGTTGGTTCTGTCACTATAGTTGACTGGACCGACAATGGTGTCGTTTTTATCTGGTGAGCTGGCTGTCTTGTCATACATCGACCATGTACGGATATGGTCGAAGTGCTTCTGATGTTGAAGTGAAGTTCTTCTTTGAGGCTTGTTCGAAATTGAGGCTTCGTCTTCGGATAATCTTTGAGAGGCTTGTTTGGAGATTAGATGGGCGTCGAGGAATTCAAGTAGGCTTCGAAGTATCCTTCGAGTGCTTGACTAGGGTAGAAGTCTGCGAGTAGGCTACTACAATTTGGCCTCATCCCCTTTGACCACATAGATCCCCCCTCATCCTGCCTATCTTAGATAGTAGGAACTCGACAAAAAACCCAATACTGCCATCCGTATCAGTGCGAGCACGACACCGAACTCTTGGAATCGGTTAAACAACCCCCTCTACCCTAAACTCCTCGCTATCGAGGTGCCTCAAAATTTCTATGCCCCCAAAATTAGCAAATACTGCAATACTGACCCTCAAACCCACATCCTTGAATTCCAAAATGCCTTAAGCCTATACTCCACGGCCAACCCCCTATTGTGTTAACTATTTCTCACCAACCTTACCGACAGCCCTCTCAGGTGGTATCATAGCCTCCCTAATTGTTCGATCAGAAGCTTCGAATAATTTTCAACCCTGTTCATCGCCCAGTTCGCCAACAAATATGACCGCGAGGTCCGGGGCGATGATCTCTTCAACTTCTGCAAATCCACCAATAAAACCCTTGAAGCCTTCACCAAACGGCATCTTCATGAGTCGCACAAGATCAAAAACCTCAACTGTACGAACGCAGTGCTCGTCCATTCTAACGCTTTACCAAATAACAACAGTGTTAAGGAGTGTATCGTGCTCCACAAACCTTGAACCCTCGAGGAGATGTTATCCAAAGTTAATGGATACATCGACCTCGAACGCCTCCGCGAGTTAAATTGCCAGTAGCAAGCTTTGACCCCCAATCAGAATAAATCTCAACAATCGGCTATACCCATGAATGCTCCCATCTCACAGGAGAATGTGAACAGCAAAATGCCCCCACATCGATGGTACTGCCATCGAGGCCCACAAAAAATTACCGAAGCCGGTCCTCCCAAAGCTTACGGCTCCCATTAACACCCTTCAACCACTGATTCAGCCGACCCTGTATGGCGTACCCCTTACCCCATCGAGGTCAAGCAAGGTGAACCTTATAGCCAGAACCATAAGTATAACTGCCATCATACACACAAATACTTCGCTCTACAGCGCTCTCTCGAAATAATTCTTAAGGCGGGTCGTCTACATCAATATGTCGCTGACCTCCCCAGTTACCTTGAAGGGTAATACCACAAACCTCAACCCGACCCTGCTGCCGACCCAGCCGAGGTACACATTTACCAACTTCATCTCATCGAGGTCAACAATATCGACAGTGGCCGTTCTCAAAGCAAGCCCAAGCGTATCGAGGAATGCTGCAAACTCACCTACCATGAAAAGCTACCTGCCCTTCTGCCAGAATTGGGCCACTATCCTCGACCTGAGGGTATCTCATTTATCGATTATGACATATCGCATGTTCGTTTCCCCCATTCCGACTCTCTAATGATTATGATTAAGGTCGAACACCTCACCCTCCATACAATTCTCGTCGACAGAGGAAGTGCAGCTGACGTACTGTTTCTTCAAACGGTTCGAGCCATATAAAAAATTAACCTTATGACCTCGCATAAGGTCGAACTCAAAGGTTTCAATGGCACTATAGAGGTTGTTTCCGGTAGCATTAGTCACCCAGTCGCTACATGGCCAGTCACACTCCAGACTAGCTTTCTTGTTATCGACAAGAAATCTGAATATCTTAGCATCCTTGGCCACGACTGGCTCCATGCCATGCGAGCCATACCATCTACTTACTACCAAACCCATCATTTCACTACCCCCTATGGAAAGTAGAGCTTAAAAGGCTCCCAATGTCATGCCTGTTCATGCGAGCATCAAAAGATCGATCAGACCAAAAAAAAATTCAAACAACCATAGCAATCGATTTCTTTCTCTACCCCCGTACCTTCGATGCTAGCTACCATACTCATCGAATCCACTGTCTATATCAGACTCGATGATCCTGGTCGAGGTACATTCATTGGTACTTTTCTAGATGAGGTCGAAAGCCTCAAACTCACCAACTTCCTTCGAGCAAATAAGGATGTCTTCGCCTAGACTTTCCACGAGATGCCCAGTGTCGACCCCACTTTAGCATGTCATTGCCTAGACCTCATCCCTCACTCTACAGTAGTAAAGCAAAAGAAGCGTATGTTGGCCCCATGATTTCGCAAAGCCATCAACCTCAAAGTCGACAAACTCCTTGCCGCAGGATTCATCAAGAAAGTCAAGTACGCTGATTGGATATCCAATATTGTTGCGGTCCCAAAGATAAACGGCAAGATTTGAATCTTTGTAGACTTCACCGACCTCAGCAATACACACACCGAAAGACAGTTTCCCCGTCCTGATCATATCGGTACTATTGGATACCTCTTTCGGGCATGAGCAACTATCCATGATTGACGTTGCTTTAGGTTACAATCTGGTACCCCTCCTCTCTGAGGATCAACTTGAAGCTTATTTTATCACTGAACAAGGCCTTTACAGTTTTAACGTTTTGCCCTTTGGCCTTTTTGGCCTTAAAAAATATGGGTGCCACCTACCAGTGGCTTGTTACCAACATGCTCAAACCTTTGTTTGGCAAGTCGATTGAAGTTAACATCGATGACATGTTATGCAAAAGGCCTCAAAAACACACCCACATTCAAGACTTAACCAAAGTTTTCTCGACACTTCGAATATATAATATGAATCTTAACCCAGACAAATGCCAGTTTTGTGTTTCATCTGGCAAATTCTTAGGCCACCTCATCAGCAAGCGGGGTATCGAGATCCAACCTACTCATATCTGAGCCTTCATCGATTTTCCTTCCCCCCGAACCAAAAATGATGGGCAAAAGGTGGCTGGCAAGATAGAGGCCCTAAACTGCTTTATTTTGAAATCCTTTGACCGTTGTGATTGGATTTTCTCCATCTTACACGACCAAGGCGTTCCAAGGCCTAAAGGAAATACAACCCTTAAATCAATTGGACACCTAATTATGAACAGGCCTTCCTCGAACTTAAAACATTCCTGGGTCAACCACCCATCATCAGCACCCCCATCGAAGGCAAAACGGTTTCTTAGTACCTAATTGCTCCCGATACCTCTATTAGATTGGTCCTTATTCAACTTGACTCCAACATTGAGAAACCCATATACTTTATTAGCAAAACTCTGACTTCTGCAGAGACTCGATACTAAAAACTCGAGCGCTTGCTCCTCACCCTCGTCTACACTTCTCCAAAACTCAAACGATATTTTCAAGAACTTCTTATCCATGTTATCACAAGTTACCCCCTTCGAGAAGTACTTAGAAAGAAAGAAAAATCTACAGTGGTTTGTTTATCTTGGCAAACACGATATCACGTTTGAGAAGCAGATATCCCAAAAAGGCCAAACAGCCACCGATTTCGTTGCCGACTTCCCGGTCGAAGATATCGACTTGGAAGAACAAGAAGATGATCTACCCGAATAGAGCGACCCTTGGAACCCTAACACAGGTTGGTGCCTCTTTACAGATGGATCAATTGGACCTAACGGTTCTGTGATCGGCATTGTCCTGGTTACTTCCACCAATGATCGAATTGAAAAGGCCGTCAAGTTAAACTTTGAATGATCCGACAATGAGGCCAAGTATGAAGTCTTGATCCATGGCCTCGACCACGCATATGAACTCAGTGTCCCTAAACTGACAATATTTACTGACTCCCATCTTGTTCAAAGATAATACTCTAGCAAAAACTAGGCCAACGGTCTCATGGCTTACTATGCTGCTCTCGTTCGCCAGCGTGTGGATCCTTTTCCTAGAAAGTCCTCTATTACTCATTATCCCCAAGGAAATAATAGACATGCTGATGCCCTCGCCTACATTACAGCCATGTTAGGCCAGTCTGAATCTCGAACACTCCAAATCAAAGTACTCGAACCCCCAAGTATCGACCAGATGGAAGTCAAAGCTATTAATACTGGGGGTAAGAGTCAGGATCCAGATGACTGGTGAACATAATTTTTTGCTTACGTCAACAGTTCTACCCTCCCAGATGACCCCAAAGCCAAACGTTCGTTACTAGAAAATTACCGCAAATACACAATCCTCAAAGGTGAGCTACGTCGCAATTCCCCAAATGGCATCCACCTCTAGTGCATCTCTCAAAATGAAGCTTCTACCATTCTTACCGAACATTGCCACCGGTGCTCATGCGGCTGGTCGCTCTATGGCTCTTCGAGCCGTATCCCAAGGCTAATTCTGGCCCAATATGAAGAAGCGGGCTAAAGATTTTGCCAAACACTGTGACCAATGCCAGCGTCACGCCCACGATTTGCATAGCCCTTCACAAGACCTCCATTACAGCCAAGTCTCTTGGCCTTTCCAGCTGTGGGCCATCGATCTCTTGAGGTCCTTTCTCAAAGCCTTGAGTAGCCACAAAAATATTCCTGTGGCAACAGATTACTTTGCTAAATGGGTTAAAGCCGTGGCTTTATGTCAAACAAGAGAAAAAGAAGTCATGAAGTTCTTATGGGAGAATATCATTACACGCTGTTGTTGTCCTCACAAGATTCGATGCGACAATGGTCCATAGTTCGTTGGGAATAAAGTCCGCAATTTCCTTAATTGGTACATCATCATCCTCTCCTCCTCAGCACCTTACTACCCCCATGGGAATTGTGAGGTCAAAGCAATGAATAAAACTATAGTCGCCGATCATAAGAAGCGGGTCGATGACAAGAAAGGATGATAGGTCTAGGAACTACAACATGTACTCTGGGCTTATCAATCAACACCACGAAAAGAAATTTCTAAATTGCTCCTGATCCCACCTACGAACCATCATCTATACTTTACGCCAAACATTCGTCCACACATACCAGATATTTGATATGTCGGCCTAAATTTTTTGGTTATTCAATTTTATCTCAGTTGGTTGCAGTTTTCCAATAATCATTCCTACCCGCTCGACATTTGACAAGTTGTTATCACGCCTAAATTACCATCGTCTATTGTGTTTTTCGCACTTATACCCAAACTGTTCAATATTACACCTCAATAATTGTTTTAATACGTTCTATTTCATTCGAGCAGCTGTCCTTACACCAATTTAAAAAAAAAATAGCAAAGAGGATCAGCAGAAAACTAAAAACCTTCTTGACCACCATCCCGCGCCTGTACTTTAACCATAACCAAGAATCCCCTATTTGCAGATAGAACAATTCTTGCAGAGCCCAGCCTCCTCATCATCAACTCAGTCTTCTTCAGTTATCAAATATTTAGCCATGCACTGTAGGAAGTAGAATCGGTTACTAGCAAGTGAATACATCCATTTTAGCACCCTCGACCAGTTAGCATACGGCATCCCAGAGATTCGATCTTCTAGCTATAGTTTTACCAAGTCAGGCTTATCCCAGTTTAACTCATGGTCCCCGAAGAATTTCTCAATCTGCTCATGCGTCTTCTCTTCTACTCGATGCCCTCTAGCCTCCATTCTCTTCTGATATCTACTATTAGGAGTTGTGTCCAAAGATCAACTTTTAGGAGAAATAGTCGAGGAAGATGCAGACATTTTACTCAGTGAAGACAGTACAGATGTTTAAAGCTCTCCTAACACCCCCTACATATACTTGAAGGCAGCTGCATTAAAACCCTCCTTAAATACAACCCGCATTAATCACAGTCTTTAATTACCTTCCTCAGAATTTTACCAGTTAAAATTTTTAACTTTCCAGATTCAACCGTTTTCTCAGCAAGCGCACTCTACACCAATTTTAAAGGTCTTGCAGTTGACACATGTCTATTCTCTAGCCATCGACACCTCTCTAGACTCTATCACAATATTTTCTACATAGTGCTTTGAGAATTCGGGGTCACTTATTTATGCAATGGTCAATGCTTAACCTATGTTTTCGATTACTTCATTATCGTTCAAAGTAACTTTCCTCAAGTAGGTTACTATCTCTACTCTTTACCCTTCGTTTGAAGGTGGAAGTTTGATCCCGTGCCTACAATCTATTCGTCTATCATACTTGTCAGTAAAAAAAAAAAGACAAACAACTCCATCAAGACAAATAAAATACCCACCCTGCCACCACCTTGTAAAGAACCCCCTTATTTACAAACGGGGAAGTTCTTCTTGCACAACCCTAGCTCATCCTCTAGCAACTGGTCCTTCTTATCTACTATATGCTCATCCAAGCTCTGCAAAAAGTTGTACGTGTTGTCAGCATTTGGGAACGTCCATTGCAAGACCCCCCACCAGTATGCATACGGCTGCCCATTGATCGACTCCTCGGGCTCAAGCTCGACAAGGTCTGGCATGTCCCAGTGCAGCCCTTTGATGCCAAAAAACTTCACCTTCAGCTCCGCCATCTTTCGTCCTATTCGGCGGTCCCGTTCAGACATCCACCTCTGGTGTAGGGTGTTCAGTGTGGTCTCCATATTGTGTGTTACTTAACGAGGAAGAAGAAAAAGCATAAGAAGATCGTAGTACTTGACCCCCTGATAATCCCCATCTTATACCACTATTAAGGATATTTATTACCCTGTAATCACCAATTAAACTTAATTACCCATATTAATTACCTCCCTCAGAACTGCCACATTCAACAGTTAGCCCTTCAACTTCCAACGCCTAACTACTTTTCTCATCACGTACCCTCTACACTAATTTCAGAGGCCCCTGCTGAGAGGGGACGATTGTAGTAGCCTACTCGCAACCTTCTAATACTAGTCAAACACTCGAAGGCTACATCAAAGCCTACCTGATGACTCGAAGCCTAGTAAGTCAGTAATTAAGCCCACGAAGCCTTCCGAGACTATTCGAACACTCGAAGGAACCATCGAATCCAACAACTATAGGTGATGATAGATGAGCAGCGCACGAAATACGCATCCGAACCTAAAATACTTCGACCATGGTCGCACATGGTCAAAGGGGAACATGTCAAGCTGCCAGCTCACCAGATAGAACAGAAGAGCATGCCACTCAACAACTGCGGTGCCAGATCCAACAACTATAGTGTCAGAACTAGCAACTATAGTGTCAGGGGCTATAACTATAGTGTCAGACTCGACAAATTATAGTGTCAGAACCGGCTCCGGGTAGAAGTCAGTTGTCCCTAGAGGATACACCTGTAACTTGACCTCCTTTGGTGACTCAGCCCTTCCTATGTTCTATAAATAGGAGGGAGGAGGAACTATGAAGGGGATAGAAAATCTCTCCCAACAGACCTTACAAGTTAGCCTTCGAATACCCTGAAACCTCCCTACTCTTGACACTTTGACTACTCTACATTTATAATATAACTCTTAAAAATCCTGATCAGAGGTCGTGGGGTGACCTATTCAAGGTCTCCATGCAAGTGTATTGTCAGTATATTAGTCTTATTATTATTATTTATTGTATGCTTAAATTCCCCTGGTCGTAAATAAAACTCATAGTATAAGAGCCAACTTCCCCTCTCGCGAAGTTAGGCCCCTACAATTGTCTAACAACATCTCCTGTGTTCTAGATTAATTTCACTTGAGGATCATAAGGAGTACATACAGGTCTATGATCATAATAGCTGTAATTCTTTAAGAACTTCTCAATATAATGAGATTGATCGAGATAAATACTTGAATTTGTCCGGGTGATCTTCATGCCCCAAATTAAGCTAGCCTCATCTAGGTCTTTCATATCAAAGTTTACATCAAGCTTGTTCTTGGCTTCTAATACAAGCTCAAAAGTATAAAAAAATATAAGTAGATCATTAACATATAAACAAATTATATTATAGGAATCGTCATACACTTTATAATATATGCATTTATCAACAACATTAATCATAAAACCATTTACAAGTAGTAGTTGGTCGATTCTGTCCTGCCACTATTTAGAAGCTTTCTTTAGACTGTATAAGGTCTTCTTAACCATGTAGACCTTGTGCTCCTGAACAGGTGACGCAAAGCCTTTAGGCTAATCCATATATAGTTCCTCCTCAAGCTCACCATTTAAAAATATAGTTTTCACATCCATCTGATGGATAATCTTTTTTTAGCAAAAAGTTTAGATTTTATATATGTTGAATCATAGATTACAAGATACTTACAAACCATGGACAAATTTTCTCTTAAACACTCAAAAGAGGAGCTGAATTGCGCCTCTGTTCGAATAGACAAAAAGTCTATTCGAATTAAATAAAGTATATTCAAATAGATTTTTAGTCAAATAAAATTGCTCAGGTATAAATGTATTCGAACAGAGAAATTTCTATTCGAATAAAATCACTCGGTCAAGAGTGTATTCGAACAGAAAAAGTTCTATTCGAATTAAATCACTCAATCAAGAGTGTATTCAAACAGGAAAGGTTCAATTTGAATAAAATTACTTAGTCAAGAGTGTATTCAAAGAGAAAAATTTCTATTAAAAAAAAGTAATTCCAAGAATTGTCTTGATTAGCTTAATCATAAGTACTCAGTATGAGGGTCTTTAATTCTTGTCAAAATTCCGGTCTACCCTCAACCCATTCCTCAAAAGGTAGGTCATCTCTGTAGCCTCTCTTAGCGGTGGTGTCTGCCGAGAAATTTGCTTCTCTCCAGGTTGGGTTGTAGCGAATTGATTGAATGGATGTGAGTAGGTGCCTCCACTTGCTTCGGAACTTCCACGGTATCTTACCTGTAGTAAAAGCTTTGGTGGTTTTTGAGGAGTCCGACACTATCCGCAGTGTATTCCAGCCTCTATGTAGTGCTTTTTATGCCCCGTCTATGATAGCTTGAACTTCTGCCAAGTAGTTAGTGGTTGAACCCACTGCTTTACTGAGCATGCCCAAAAATCTACCCTCTCAGTCTCTATATACTACTCCAATCCTGGATGGTCCAAGGTTTCTCAATACTGAGCCATCACAGCACAGTTTAACCTCTTCAATGTTTGATAGATTCCATCTGCAGCTACGAATGGATAAAGCGTTGCCCATTTTACAGTTGTCCGATAACTCTTTTACCACCTATAGTTCAAAGGTTGTGTTGTACATGTAATTTGAAGGCAGTTTAGTGCAGTTGGATATGTTTCCAAGAACATTATTTTGTATCACTCCAATGGGCATCTTCCAATCGTCGAATCTAATTTTATTTCTCGAGTTTCAAAGCCATCGGCAGATTGTGAACACCATAGTAATCCATAAGTCATTGAGGTACGAGCTATACTTCTTGCATTTCTCCAGAGAATTTTTCTAGCCATCCGTACCAGAAATAGAAGTAAGTTGGAAACCATTTGTTGCACCGCACCACAGCACTTTGGCCATAGGGCATTCGAAGAAAAAGTGGTCTTCAATTTCAGCATTGCTACCGCAGTGAGCGCACACTGAGGCTATCTATATTCCTTTCCTCTACACTCTCTCATCAGTGGGGAGGATTTGGTTCATTAATCTCCGCGCAAACCCACTTAGACTCGGATGTAAACACTTTTTCCATGTATATCTCCACCACCAAGCTGTGTCTAATCGTTTCCTGGTACATTCGAATACATTTTTAACTGAGAAATCACCATGAACATCTAGTTTCCAGATCTGAATATCCTCCACACTCGGGTTTCAAGGAATATTAAAAATGTCTAAACCCATAGCCAAGAAGGCTAGAGAGATATCAGGAGGGAAGTTCCATCCATTAGCATTTATGAAATCACAGACCCTAACTGTACACTTCATCCATAGGTGGTGAGGGAGATCAATATGTTCTTGTAAAGGGCTGTCAGATGCCCAAGAATCTCTCCAGAAGTCGATATTCGTACCCTTTCTGATTATCCATCCTATAAAAGGATTGGTAATGCCTTCTGCATGTTTAATACCAGGCCAGAGAGAAGATCGCTTATGGCACTGACTGCTTTAAACACCAGTAGTATGGAATTTAGCATGTAAGAGTTGAGCCCAACTCTCTTCTCTTTGAGTGAAAATCCAATTTAGCCTACATAGCATAGCATTATTCACCTCTCTCGAGCTTCGTATACCCAGACCACCTTTATTAAACGGTTTACACAGTTTTTCCCATCTCAGAGCAATTCCCTTTCTCTTAGTAGGATCCCCAGTCCAGATAAAGTTTTGAATGATGGAATCTCCTTCTTTAATTAAGGATTGAGGCCATTTGTAGATAGCCATATTGCAAATGGGGATGCTATTAAGAATTGATTTGGCAAAAACTACTCTCCCTTGAAATGATAACAATCTCCCATTCCTACTATTCGCCTTTTCCAAAAAATTTCCACCAAGGGGTTAATAATGCATTTGGATATCCATCCTTGTACCAGTGGAATACCAAGATAGGTCTCTGGGAACGTTCCCTCCCTAAACCCAAACATGTCTATCACCTCCCTTCATCTATGATTAGGAATATGTCCAAGAAAAATCTTGCTTTTCTTAATGCTAACCACCTGCCCAGAGGCTTATTGGCAGGCTTTAAGAATTTTTTGCAAATTCCTTAAACATTTGGCGTAACTGCTTATAGAGAGCTAACTCCATTCAGATGGGGAGTTGGTTCTCACAACGTAGATTCGATCTTCAGTCAGAGGATACAAGCAATTGGCCTAAAATAAGATCTCACTAAAGACAAGTACTTGCGTAGAGGCCCGAATGTGACTCTCAATGACCTTTGATGAGGATTTTGAAGACAGATTGTATCACGGGAGAGTAAATTATAGGGTTCTAGTACAAAATGTCAGGGTGGACGAAGGTAAAATGTAAGAGGCTGGAGATGATTTTTTTAACCCCTGCTTGGTTTTCCCTCTCCTCTATTTATAGAAACACAGAGAACTGAGTCACCAAGTGCGAGTCAGGGTTATATGATTATACTTGTCAGGAAATCCTGGCGAGTTATGGGCCCCGGTCTTGTCGGCACTATTACTGCAGCATTTATTGGTGATGCCTCTGAACGGCACAGTGGTTGGACCGATCACTGTTGATGCACGGGACAATCAATACACTATCTTATCTGATGAGGTTTTTGCCTGTCTTATCTTGCATCGACCGTGTATTAATGAGGTCGAAGGATTTTTGTTGTTGGATGTTAATCCGTTCTCGAAGCTTTGCATGGTAAGCTTGTTGTCTATCTTGTCGTACTTTGACCATATGTAGATATGGCCGAAGGATGTCTGTTGCAATGTACTGATCTGTCCCTGAAGCTTTATCTGGTGAGCTGGCTGTCAATCTTGTCATACTTCGACTGTATATAGATATGGTCAAAGGATGTCTACTGCAATGTACTGATCTGTCCCCGAAGCTTTGTCTGGTGTCAAAGTTTCGTCCCTGTAGGATCTCTGGGGAGCCTATTTTAGGGATTGAGTGGACTTCGATACATTCGAGTAGGCTATGAAGTGGACTTCGGCTTTTTGTCGAAGCCTGCGAGTAGGCTACTACATTCGCCCCCTCTCAGCGAAGGTCTCAAAGCCAGTTGGAGAGGTGTTCACTGAGAAAACTGTCGGTCTTGGAATCTGAGTAGTTTGACTGTATTGTTTTTTGGGAAAGTAATGAAAAAGGGGTTTTTAAGAGATGCAGGTGGTTATAGGGTAATAAATGCATTGAAGCCTATAAGTATGGGCTATTATGAAGGTATACTGTATCATTTTCCATCTTTAATACTCTTCTGCTCTTTCTCAATATTCTAATCATTTGGATGGATACCATGCTGAACATGCGTTACCAGAAATGGATGGGGCTTTCTATCGATCGTCAAGTGGGGTAGAAGATGGTGGAAATGCATATGAAGTTTTTTGGGCAACATGACCTGAACTGGGACATGCCGGACCTTGTGGAGGCAAGGCCTGAGGAGTTCTTCAATGGTGATCCATATTCTTATCTATGGGAATAGCAGAGGTTTTATTTTACGACTGTTGAGAGGCGCTATCTCTTTCTGATGGCTCTGGATGAAAGACTCTTTTGTGCAAAGGAGGACATCGAGGAGAGAAATACGGCAAGCGGAGCTGGTCCTTCCGGAAGTAGGGGTTCGGGTTGATGGACAAAGTATTTTCTGCGTACTTATATTGTTACTTCTAATTGATAATGTAGACGAATGTAAATGAATACTCTTATAGGTGTGAGGTGTAAAGATGATCAAAGGTTATTATTATTTGGGTTATGATGATCAGAACGAGATATAGTCGGAGGTATGATGAAATGCTGCTTGTAATAATCGATGGTTATAATGGCCGAATGCCCGATGTGGGTGACGTGCTCGATTAGAGGTCCTCGGGAATAAGGTTTGAATGCATGTACCAATGAATCAATTACGTCTAGGAAGTTAGAAAGGTTGCATGCTGACTTTTTGAGGTTGGAAATGAAAGGTTGTCATTAATTCAGTTACGGGAGAAGGAAAGTTATGGTGGATTTGTAGGTATGAAAGGGGATAGGTTAGAGGGAACTTCTTCATCTATTCTGCATCTTTCTTCCTATCTCCTGCTTTCTTTGTTGATCAATCATGGCTAAAAATGTACCAGTTCAGGGAGATGCAGCGGCGGTGAGGGCAAGGAGGATCCAGGAGGCTTTGTTGGGTCTTCAACAGAGGTTTGGAATAGGGGAGGATATTGATGATGAAATTCCAGACCTCTTTGAAGCGGAACCTGGGGCACCACTCTATGATATGCCCTTCTCGTACTGGTGGGGCATAATGCAGATGATGGGGCCGTTCCCTGGCTACCGACTGTCTCATCTCAAGGGTTTTGCAGAGGATATAGATGACCAAGAGAATGCAGATGCTGCGGCCATTGTCGAAGATGAGCATCCTGCTAATAGTTAGGGTCCTCTGTAATATGGTGGTGTTGTTGCTTTCTTTTGCTCTGCTTCTTTTGCCTCTGGTTTTTTTTTTTTTTTTTTTGTACGAGGTTTGTAGTGTTAACTGCCTTTCTAAATGAAAATGGTTTCTTGGAATAGCTTGTTTTATCAAATTGTGGGTAATAGTAATAAAATCTGATATTTAATGGTTAATATAGTTGTCGAAATGCATAGTTTGTGTATTTTGAAGATAAAAATGAATTTTTCGAAGGCAAAAGTAAACTGTGGCGAAGCTGAAAAATTTATCCGTAAGCCTGAGGTTTTTGATTGGCAAAAGCTTACGACTGTATTCAGTCAAAGGGTCGAAACTTTTGAGTTAAGGGATGTGGTGGATATCGAAGGTCGATATATTTAGATGAATTTGTTTAAGGCCGGATGTTGAGGATTGTTCGAGACGTAAGATGGTCGTGTATTCGGGCTTGGGGATTGTGGCGAAGGTTATGTTGAGTTTGACTAGTCATTTTGACAGCCCAGACAGCTGGTCAGTCAGACTGGTACGGGCGCCTGGGGTAGTATACAAAAGTAATGATGTTTTTCATGTATGTCAGAAGAAAGGTTATGATGTGATTGTTTGGACTTTATTGTTTAGCTTCGAGTAGGGGAAAAGAAGGTTCAAGAAGCTTCAGATTTTGCAAGAAGATTGTAGTAAGGATGTTGTTCGCATGTGGGAGTTACAAGGGGTAAATTGGTCAAACCACATTGGAGCCGAAAAGAAGGTAGTGGGGTCGTGGTAATGATAGTGTTTAGGAAATCGAGGCGGTTTAGTTTTTTTTTAAAGATATATAAGTGGGAGAAGATTGATTACTGTACTCTTTTAATGTGAGAATCAAAAAGTTGGGAGAAGAAAACACACATTATTTCGAACTTGGGGGATGCTGCTACTTTTGTTGGTTTGATCTTGCTAATCCGAGGGCAGTACTGCTAACCACTGGTAAGTCACTTGATCTCTGACATGATTACTTTGTTCTGTTCTCTATCTGAGAGGGTGGGTAGGAGACTTTGTGTTTGGGGGTTATTTTTTAGAGTAAGGAGGATTACTAGAACTGGGTTTCGACCCAGTCTGGGATTTGGTGAATTTTGTTTTGGAGGAGGTATTGTGTCTGAGATTTGAGGTTGGGAGAAATATCTAGAAGGGATAGATGGGATAAGGGTGATAGACACGGGATTGTCGAATTTTCTACCCTAATTGCGTGCCTCGTCTTCTGCAGGAAAAAAATTGTAGCCGTTAGGCTTCGAGGCAGAGACTGGTGGATGAAGAGGTCGACGAGGTCAAAGCTAGTACTTCAGGTCGAGAACCAATAGAAAGGGGTAGCGATGTTAGAAGTGGTAATCGAGGCCCCTGTTGTTGATGATTCTGTCGGCTGAAGATGTTCTTGTCACGAGACTTCGAAAGACGATAGTGACGGATGATAGTGATAAAGAGGAAACAGTATGGGGGAAGGGATGTGATGTAGGACCTTCGTGTGGTGGGGAGGGAGGTAAGGTGCAGAGGGGCGATAGTGAGGATTTGACAGAGTCGGATAAGGTCGATGGTGCCATTTCGGTTAAAGATAGGATTAGGTTAGATCGGTTTGCCACGAAATTAGAACTTTCGAAGGTGGGGTTATTTATAAGTGTTGCGAGGGCAAGGTTGACCTTCAAATTGGACCCTGGGAAGGGGATTATGGCTTATAGGGGCCAAATTCGATTGGGACTGGAGCTTCCTCTTTAGCAACTGGTGAAAGTAGTATTGAATTTTTGGGGGGTGGCTCCGATGCAGATGAACGGTAATTTTTATGAGATGATGAGGGTGATAGAGGGGATGAATGTAAAATTGGCTGGTGAGAGTTGAAGTTTAATAAAGTGGTTCGACATTATCCCCTTTTACTCGAGGAAGGCACGCCAAAACCCGGGGACCCATCACATCCAATGTCACCCAAAAAAACCTTTGTTCTTTGATCTGTGCTCGATAGGCCGGGGGTGGAATAAAGATTTACTGATAGTAAGGGGTAACTACGGGAATGTTGACGAGGATGACCTTTATAAATTGTATCATAGGATATATAACAAAAGTAATTTCCTGTCGAAGGGTTTGCTGTTGATTTGTTTCTGAAATAAGTGATAACTGTGTTTTTGCTTGACTCTGCAGGTCCGAAGAGATCGTCTTGGGATAATGCGGTGAATTATATTGATACTCTGCTCGAGGCTAGTAAAGACTGGGTAAATTTGATGTTTGACATTCTCAAGATCAAAAGGCAAAGGAGAAAAAAGATGGATTCTGAGCTTCGAGGCGTACCCGCTACGCCGAAGTGGCCAAAGAGAAAAAGGGGGGTTGGTGTTTCGAAGGGGAAAAATGAAATATGGAGGGGAAGAGTTGCTGAGAAACTACTAGTTTGTGCCGAGGTCGCGAAGGGGTGCGAAGCAAGCGGTGCCAGTGTCCGAAGGGCGTAGAAAGGCTTCGAGGATGAAACCAAAATAGGCGTCTTCTTAAGCCGGATAAGGGAAAGGCCGGGTAGCTCCCAAAGCCCTTAAGGTGCAGCAATCAAAGGTTATTCAGCGTAAGAGGCCTAAGGTGCTCGAGGAGGATAATTCAATGGAGGACGATGAAGAAATGACAGAGGCTGAACAACAGGAGCAGGCTGTGCCAAAGCAGGCTTCGATGGTCGAGCTCTGGGAAGATGACTCTGACGAAACTTAGAAAGAGACAAATAAGCACATGTCTCAGGTAACAATATATAGCTTTTTGTAATGATATTTTGAGGTTACTTGTAAATTGTTCGAGTTTCGAGGTTCACTGATTTCATGAATATTTTTAGCAGACGTAAATCTGGGTAGAGACTTGCAATAAGGCGATGATGTTGGTAAAGGTGAAGTTGCGACAAGCGAAGGAAAACCTGGATCTTACTCGTGGGAAAGAGGCATCATGGGTGTCTGAAGTCAGGAAGTTGAAGCAAGATATAGATTTGCTTACTTACTCTTATGATGAGAGGCTTGAGCATCAGCGGTCAAGGTTGGAGCAAGAGTGGTCGGCCAAGCTTAAGGCGTGTGAGAAGGCAAAAGCGGAACAAAAGGTGGGTTTCTAGCGGCAGTATGATGACGAATGCATGGAGAATGTGAGGATGAAGAAGTTTTTAGATGGTATAAGGTATGATACCGATACATTGCAACCTTATCCCGTGTCGCTACAACTTGTTGTGGGGTATGAGTTGCAAATGAAGGGAGGGGAGGTGAACGTTGTTGAGGAGGCAATTAGAAGTACTGGGGGTGGAGTTGAAACTTCTCTTCTTGAAGCACCCATTGGTGGAACTTCTTATGGTCTGGCGGTCTATTGAGGTTGGGTTCTCATATGAGGTATTTGAGGTTTGGTTCTCATGTCTTCTTCTACAGGTTGTAATGTTGAGTTGTACTATGTTAGAACGATGTTTATTTTTGCTTGTTTCTAAACTTGGTAGGGTTTCTTTGCTTTTGTTATCTGTTGAATTTTTCAAAGTTGATGCTGAACATATTGATGCGTATTTTCCTAACATACTAATTTTGAACTTCTGATTCAATATCTGATTTCCAGATTGATGCTGTTGTCTCTCTGACTTTGAATTGTTGGAATTTTAATGCATGTTTTGTTGATTATGCTTGTTTTGGACTCTTGATGATTGATCTTTGAATTATGCTAAAACTGTTCCCCTGATGGATAATATGTTGAATGTGCTCTATGCTGGATGGATTTACAGATAGTATTTTTGTAAACGGTTGTTGTTTAGGATTGCAGAAGTTTGGTCTTTAGGAGTTGAAATTTTATTATGTTCGAAGTAGGAATTTACCGTGGTTGAAATAAAAATTTGATCTGTTCAACTGACTGTAGTGTGATCGAAACCTGATGAGTATCGAAGATATGTAAATCGAACTCTAAATGTTTTGCTAGACATTGAAGGCCGAAGCCACAGCGATGTTAAATATTTGAAAATTTTCCAGGTCGCATCTGAGTATCAGTCGGGCCGAAGAGACGTGATACTTAGAGGAAACCCAAAAATTTATAGGACTTCGAAGGCCTGGGCCATAACGAAGCAATATCTGATCGCCTCTAACCCATTCCCGAAGGTCCGATCTTTCAACCATCCTAGCCCCTCGAGTTTGCTCGAATGTTGGAAACTTGAGCAATTCAAGGTCGCCCCCAAGTACCAGTCGGGGTGAGGGTGGACATGATACCCGGGGTAAACCAAGGAAAAGACTGAACTTTGATGATTTTAGAGCCTAGACAAAGTATATCTGATCGCCCCCAATGCATCCCTGAGGGTCATGTCTTTCAGCCTTCCTTGCCCCTCGATTTTGCTCGAAATTGGAGACTCGAGCAATTCTAGGCCATCCCCAAGTATCAGTCGGGGCGAGGGTGGACATGATACCTAGGTTTATCCAAGAAAAAGACTGGACGTCAAAGGCCTAAGCAGCAGCGAAGCAATATCTGATCGCCCCCAATACATCCCCGAGGGTCTGGTCTTTCGACCATCCTTGCCCCTCGAGTTTGCTCAAAATTGGAGACTTGAGCAATTCAGGGTCACCCCCAAGTATCAGTCGAGACAAAGTTGGACATGATACCTAACTTAAACCAAAAAATACAAAATTGAAATAGAAACGAAGTCTGGGTGGAATAATCTTGTTTATTTAATATGCTGGATTACATTAGATGTTCATGATTGGAGATAAGGCTTGTTATAGGAGACCAGCTGCATTGTTCTTTAGGAGTTTGGTAGAGGCTCTTCGCCTTCTGTCATTACGTGATAAGAACCCTTACTTGTTTTACTGTAGACGACGTAGGGTCCTTCCAAAGATTCAGCCAACTTGCTGGTATTCTGAGGTTTCGAAGATTGATTGACATGTCGAAGTACTAGATCCCCAATGTCGAATCTTCTTGGTCGAACTCTCTTGTTTTAGGATTTTTGAAGTAAAGTGTGGTAGCGGCCATGGTTGGCGATAGCTCGGGCTCTGGTCTCATCGATCCATAACATGTTGCACGGAAGTTTGAACTCATTATCTTTTCCTGGGAGGTTAGGGTCTCGGGTGTATTTGTTAAATTAAGTTGGTAGTACAGCTTCGGTCCCATATGTCAGGAGGAAAGGGGTGCATTTGGTGGATTTTCATGGTGTTGGGCGATAGGCCCTGAGGACATGTTGTAACTCTTTAACCCATCGGCCTTTTTTTGCATCTACTCTCTTCTTAAGACCGTCGACAATTGTTTCGTTGATTGCTTCAACTTGATTGTTACCCTGGGGATAGTAAGGAGTTGAGGGTGAGAGAATGATGTTGTGTTTTTTCAAAAAGTTTCTGACTTTACTATCGACGAATTAGGGACTATTGTCGTATCGAATCATATGGGGGCAGCCGGAATGAGTGATGATGTTCTCCCATAAAAATTTGATAACTTCTTCTTCTCTGGTTTGGCAAAGAGGAACAGCTTCGACCCATTTAGTGAAGTAATCGGTTGCGACGAGGATTTTTTTTCTACTACCCGAGGTTTTTGGGAAGGGTCCAATGATATCGATGGACCATTTTTTGAATGGCCAAGAAACTTGACTGAAATGGAGGTCTCGAGAGGAACAATGGATATCGTGAGCGTGGCGCTGGCATTTGTCACATTGTTTTGCATAGTCTCAAGCTTGTTTTTTTATATCGGGCCCAAATAATCCTTGGGAAGCAGCTCGAAGGGCCCGAGAATGACCAGCAGTATGAGTACTGCAGGTTCCTTCATGAAATTGGGCTAAGATTTAAGAGGCTTCGGCTTGGGATATGCATCGAAGGAGGACACCATTTGGGGATTTGCGATGTAATTGGTTTTTCTAGATAGTATATTTGCGGCAATTTTCTAGAATAGAGCGTTTGGCTTTGGGATCTTTTGGGAGAGTAGCCTTATTGAAGTAGTGAAGAAACGGTGTTTGCCAATCGTCTGGATCATGACTCTTGCCCCTAGTACTGATGGTATTGATATCCATCTGGTTGATACTTGGGCTTTAGAGTACTTCGATATAGAGTGTCCAAGATTTTAATTGTCCGAGCATAGCTGTTATGTAGGCAAGGGCATCTGCATGTCAATTTTCTCCTCGAGGGTAATGTGTGATTGTGGATTTTTCGGGGAATCGGTCCATGCGCTGTCGCACAAAAAGAGCGTAATCAGTCATGCGACCGTTTGCTTGGTTTTCTCCTGTGTAGTGTCTCTGAACAAGTTAGGAATCTGTAAAACTGCAAGTTTGGGAATGCCTAGGTCGAATGCGAGGTCGAGCCCGTGGATCAAGGCTTCATAATCTGCTTCGTTATTAGAACATTCGAAGGTAAGTTTGACAGCTTTCTCTATGTGATTATTAGTAGGTGTTACCAGGACAATACCAATTCATGAGCCATTAGGTCCTGCTGATCCGTCTGTGAATAAACGCTAACCATTAAGAGGGTCTCAGGGATCTACAATTTCGGTTTGGTATTCTGATAAATCGTCTTCATGTTCTTTCCAATTGACATCTAAGATCGGGAAGTCAGTCAGAAAGTTTGCTACTGCTTGGCCTTACTGGGATATTTTCTTCTCAAAGGTAATGTCATGTTCGCCAAGATATACGGACCACTGTTGCACTCGTCTAGATTTTTCTTTTTTGCTGAGTGCTTCTCGAAGGGGATAACTGGTAATAACACGTATGGGATGAGCCTGAAAATATGGTTTGAGCTTACGGGAAAAATAGACAAGTGTGGGAAGTAAACGCTCGAGTTTTCAATATCATGATTCTGCGGGGGTTAGGGTTTTGCTGAAGAAATATACAGGTTTCTTGATTTTCGAATCAAGCCGAATGCGCACTGAACTGAGATAAGTTTCTGTGACAGCACAGTATAAAGAGAGTGTTTCTCCTTCGATAGGTGCGCTGATGATTGGCGGACGGCCAAGATAAGTTTTGAGTTCAAGGAAGACCTGTTCGTACTCAGGGGTCCTGTCGATCTTGGGATTGTTTTTCATTTTTGCTTTGTGGACGTCTTGATCGCGCAGGAGAGAAAAGAGCCAGGCACATTGATCAGAGGATTTAGAAATAAAAAGATTGAGGGCTGCTATCCTGCCCGCCACTTTTTGGACGTCTTTCTTGGTTTGGGGAGAAGGTATGTCTATGAGGGCTCGAATGTGGGTGGGATCAATCTCTATCTTGCGTTTACTGATAAGGTGACCCAATTTTTTTTCGGATGACACACCAAATTGGCACTTATCTGGGTTGAGTTTCATATTATATGTGCGAAGTATTGAGAAGATTTCTGAGAGGTCTTGGATATGGGTGTTTTCTTGAAGGCTTTTGAATAACATATCGTCGATGTAGACTTCGAAAGATTTTCCAAGCAAGGGTTTGAACATAGATGTGACAAGCTGTTGGTAGGCGGCACCAACATTTTTAAGGCCGAACGGCATAACATTAAAGCAGTAAATGCCTTGTTCAGTTATAAATGAAGTTTTAAGTTGATCTTCGGGTAGGAGGGGTACCTGATTGAAAACCGAAGCCACATCCATCATAGATAGGCGCTCGAGTCTAGCAGTGGCGTCGAGGTGTCCTGAGATAGTTGGGAGGGGGAAACTGTCCTTCGGAGTATGCTTGTTGAGGTCTGTAAAATCGACGTAGATTCTGATCTTGCCATTCTTCTTAGGCACTGCCACGATGTTCGATATCCAGTCTATGTACTTCACTTCTCTGATAAAACCAGCGGCTATGAGCTTGTCAACATCAAGCTTCACAGGTTCTCGAAGTCGTGGTGCCAATGTACGCTTCTTTTGTTTAACTGCTGTGGAATAGGGGATGAGAACGAGGTGGTGGCAGGCCAGGTTGGGGTGGACACCAGGCATTTCTTGAAATGTCCAGGCGAAGATGTCTTTGTTTGTTCGAAGGAACTCGAAAAGTTTTAGGTGTTCTGACTCGTTAAGGAGGGTTCCAATAAATGTACCCCGACCAAGACTGTCGAGTTCGATATAAACAGTAGGTTCGATGGGATGGGTGGTATCTGTCGAAGTCAAAGGGATAGAAAGATGATGTGATTGCTATGGGCGGCTGACAAGTTTTCTGGTTTAGTCGATCTCTGGGTGCTCTCACGAGCGAGCAAGGCGTTGAGATCCTTTGAAATTCCATGTACCCTCGTGATTGCTGAATCGAAGGGTCTGATGATAGGTTGAAGGTATAGCTAATATAGCATGAAGCCAATCCCGTCCGAGTATACCGAGGTATTCAGACTTCTTGTCAATGACGATAAAGTTGATTTGAAGGCTAATGGGACTTGTAGTAACGGGTAGACTGATACGGCCAACAGCGACATCTCTTGATCCATTGACACCTTTTAGTTCGATGTTAGTAGCAGTTATGAGGTCTGTTTTCTTCATGGTTTGAATTATTCGGAGAAAGAGGACATCAGTTGCGCTCCCAGTATCTATGAGCATTGTATGGAGGACGAGATTCTTGATCTTAATCATGATGACTAATCGATCAGAATGGGGGAAAAGAACATGTGAGGTGTCACAGTCGATGAAAGAAATACCTTCGAGTCGAGGGTGAGCGCTTGATTCTGGCAGAAGGGTAGGAAATTTCTCCTGATTGGTGAGCTTGTAACATTCTTTAATGCACTTTCCCTTGCTCTTGGAAAGTCAACTGTCTATGTTGTTGACTTCGAAGAGCTTGACTCTGTGGATGTGCACCCTGCCTGGGTCTGTAGTAGGGGTGGATAGGGATTTGAAGTAGGATCCGTCGAGGTAGCTTGGTAGATCCGTAATATACTAGTGCAAACGTCCTACTCTGAAGATAAGTTTGAGAGAGCGCTGAAGGGCGAAGCATTTATTAGTATCGTGACAGTTGCAGTTATGGTTGGCGCAGTAAGGTTCACCTGGTCTGACTTCGATGCGGGAAAGGATGCGTCAAATGGGGTCTGCCTATATGTGTGGCAGAAAGGTACTGAGGGGGACAGTGAGTGTAGGTAAAATAGGCCTTGGGCATTTGCGGCTCACACTCTCCTATATGACTGGAGCGATCAGGGGTACGGGAGCAGAGTGGGTATCTTGCCGAGGCTTATTGAAATTTGTTGTTTGCGAAGGCTGGCCCTATTTGTGGGATTCATGAAGGCGCTCGAGATCGATATAGCCATTGACTTTCGAGAGCATCTCTTCGAGTGATTTTGTTTGTAGAGGGCTAGGTGCTCTTTACTCGGCTGTGGTCGGGTAGGGTATTCGAATATGCCAAAATAACATTTGAGCAGTCGATATTTTCTATTTTCAAGAATTCGTCAAGGAATCTTCTGGTGAAGGCTTCGTAGGTCTCACTGCCTGATTTTCAGAAATCAAAAGAGCGTCGATTCTGACCTCTCTGTCCCTGTTGAAGGCAAACTAGGTGATAAAAAGTTGTGGAAGTTGCTCGAATCTAGGAATCGAGCCATTTGAGATATTGTGGTACCAACGAAAGGGATTATCGGTAAGGCTCATAGGAAAAATGCGACATAATAGGTAGTCAGGCGTGAAGTAGAGGCTCAGGGCATTTTGAAATTCGAGGATGTGGGATTTAGGGTTTGTGTTACGTGATTTGCTGAGTTTAGGAGCACGAACGTTAGAGGGTATTTCGATAGCCAAAAGTTTAGGGCAGATCGGGTTATTGTGGCGGCTCTTGGAGTCGGTAGGGAGACTCGCGGTAACTCGAATTACTGGTTGAATTTTGTGGTCAAAGTCCTGCTGTGTAACGTATGCAGGATGAGGGGTAGATTCATGAAGGTGAAGGTTGTGGGTCGATTATGTTGTATAAAATCTGTGTTGTGTTCCCCGAGCCGTTCTCAAGCAGGATGACGTCTGGGGTTTGAGGAGAAGAAATGGGTTGTGTCAGAAGTGTCTTTTGTGGGATGAATCCCAAGGTGGATAGAACCGGTTGGGGGAATAGTACGGGGAATACCTTCAGCCCAGGAATTAGTTGGGAGTAGTTCGAGGTTTTGTGGAGGGCCTAGACGGGTGCGGGCAGATACGCACGATGGGTCGGGTACCTGGGATGGACGAGCGGGTTCCAAGGGCTGAAATCTTTATAGCTCTAGAACGGTGTTGCACAGGTCATCTATCGCTTAGTTCTAACTGTTTTTGTCATCGTGACGGTGATTCTGTTCGATTTCCAACGCCAAACGGTGGCTTTCTCGCTCCTTAGCCTGAGCGACTTGTTGAGATAATAAGGCTATTTGGGCAGCGACTCCATCGATGGAATTTCCTGCCTGGGTGGAATTAGAACGGCGTGTGGGTGCCAATTAAGGTAATCTGCTGAAGTGGAAAACAAAAGGAGGTGAAATAGGAAAGGAGATTGGTAGGATGGGAAGCACAGACGGCGCCAATTGTAGGGAGATAACACCGTTATGAGGGGGAGTTGGTTCTCACAACGTAGAATTGATCTTCATTCATAGGATACAAGCAATTGGCCTAAAATAAGATCTAACTAAAGACAAGAACTTGCGTAGAGGCCCGAATGTGACTCTCTACGACCTATAATGAGGATTTTTAAGACAAATTGTATTACGGAAGAGTAAATAACGGGGTTCGAGTACAAAATGCCAAGGTGGTCGAAGGTAAAATATAAGAGGCTGGAGATGATTTTTCTAACCCCTGCTTGGTTTCCCCTCCCCTCGATTTATAGAAACACAGAGAGCTGAGTCACCAAGTATGGGTCAGGGTTACATGATTACACATGTCAGGAAATCTTGGTGAGTTATGGGCTTCAGTCTTGTCAGAACTACTACTGCAACATTTATTGGTGATGTCTCGGAATGGTGCGGTGGTTGGACCTGTCACGGTTGATGCACGGGCCAATCAATGCACTCTCTTATCTGATGGGGCTGTTGTCTGTCTTATCTATCTTTGACCGTGTGTTAGTGAGGTCGAAGGATTTCTACAGCAGGATCTTAATCCGTTCTCTATGCTTTGTCTGGTGTGCTGGCTGTCTGTCTTATCATACTTCTACCATATGTAGATATGGTTGAAGGATGTCTGTTGCAATGTACTGATCTATCCCCAAAGCTTTGTCTGGTGAGCTGGCTGTCTGTCTTGTCATACATTGACCATATGGTGATATGGTCGAAGGATGTTTGCTGCAATGTACTAATCTGTTCCCGAAGCTTTGTCTGGTGCTGAAGGTTTGTCACTGGGGGATATCTGGGGAGCCTCTTTTAGGGATTGAGTAGGCTTCGATACATTCGAGTAGGCTATAAAGTGGGCTTCGGCTGTCTGTCGATGGCTACGAGTAGGCTACTACACTGTTAAGAAACAAAAAAATATTGTCAGCAAAATACAGGTGAGTAGGGCCTTTAATACCTTTAATCTTGACCATGGGAGTAATTTTTCCTTGACCCGCAAGCAACTTGAGATTGGAGCTCAAATTATCTTTAGTAATAGCAAATAGCAGCGAAGAGAGTGAATCACCTTGCTTAAGTCCCCAAGAAGCCTTGAAGTATCCAGATGGGCTACCGTTGATTTATACCGATATCATCCCCATATTAATAATAGTGCAGATCCAGTTGCTAAAGGTATTGCAGAACCACAGAGACCGGAGAGCTTTGAGTTGGAAAACCCAACTCATAGAATCATAAGCTTGGGTAATATCAAGCTTTAACCCAACATTACCACCATATCTTTTAATCCCCATCTCATTCACCATCTCAAAGGCCATGCAAATATTACTCTGGATACTTCTCTTAGGGTATGAACGTACTTTGCTCCTTAGACACAATTCTCAACGCAATCGAAGAGAGTCTTGTAGCCAAAATCTTGGTAATGAGTTTAAAAATAAAGTTACTTAGGCATATAGGACTATAGTCCTTCACCCGAGATGGTTTCTGTATTTTAGGGATTAGAACAATGAGGTTAGAGTTGATGTTTATGGGAAGAACTCCTTCCCTAAAGAATGACAAGGTACCCATCGAAACATCCACCCCAATAATATCCCAATTGGTCCTGAAAACCCATCCGACCCTTGAGAGCTCTCTCCATCCAGAGAGAATACAACATATTGAACTTCCTCCTCAGTAGGAATGCCAGAGAGACTCGTATTTTCTTCCTACATAACCAAAACTTCATTATCGGTAAATAGTTCAAGGTAATCCATCACCTCATATCGTGCAAACTTTTCTGTGTAGTAGTTTACAATGTAATCTTTAATGCATCCTTGATTAGAGATCATTTCCCCATACTGATCTTTCATCTCCATAATGCATGCTTGGCCATTTTCCTTTGAATGACCTGGTAAAAATATGCAGTGTTGCAATCCCCAGCAAACAACCATTTAACCAGCGATCATTGGCGCCAATCATCCTCCTCCTTCTCCTCGATCCATTCTAGCTCTTATGTTTTGGTAAGCATCTACATATAAAGGATATCATCTGTTTTATCATCCACTTGGCGAATATGAAGTTGTAATATCTCTCGCTCTAGTTCCTTCTTGTTATAGACAGTTTATCAGGGATCTTCTTTTTCCAGTTTTTAATCTCTACTCTCAATCTCCGTAATTTTATCATGATGTTGAATAAAGGTGCGGCAGAGAGAGGCTAATTCCATCAATTCTCATCCATTTATCTAAACCCATTAACCTTACACCTAAAATGTTAATAACGAAAAGGTTTGTTACTCGGTTTAGCTATATCATTGCACTCACCAAAATGATGAGAGTAATCAGACTTAGTTTGGGGAAGCACCTTTACCTTTCAGTTGTGGAATTTTTTATTCCAACTATCATTAATGAGACTTTTATCCAGCATACTCAATATTCTCATCACCCCTTTTCGACCATTGCACCAGGTAAATGTGACACCCGTCGTCACACTTTTTGTAAGGCAAGCTGCATCCAAAAAATTAGAGAAGTCTACCACTTTACAGTAACAGCCATGGCCAATAATACTCTAATGGTAGTAACATGAGTAACTAGGGATTATGTGCCAAAAAAATCAACATTTTCCTTTTCCACATATCCCTTTGATATTAATCATGCCTTTCATTTATCAATAGTGCCATCCCATTTAAGTTTCCTCTTTAATATCAATTTATAACCTATAGAGTGACTACCATGAGGTATCTCTACTAATTCCCAAGTCCTATTAGTGATAAGATAGTCCATCATATCATCAATGGCCATGGGCTATAAATCAGCGTCACTAAAAGTTAATGCTTCCTGTAATGAGTTAAGGTCAGATTTTAAGTTGTTCACAACAAAATCATCACCAAAATGTTTAGTCTGTTTTATTTATTTACCTCTTCCAAGTTCAGGGTCATTATTTTAAGTGATAATAAGATCCTTAAATCAAGGCACACTAGGGGTCGAAGATGTGGATGCCTCAGAATGCCCGCTACTACTACCACCCCCACTATCTCTCAACTTGTAAGGAAACTTATCCTCAAAGAAATTTCCATCCAAAGATTCTATAATTTCATTATCATGTATATTAAGAAATCTATAAGCTTTGTTGTTAGTAGCATATCCAATAAAAACACATTCATAAGTTCTGCTTTCTAGTTTAATCCTCTTAGGATATGGTTTGCGTACATATGCCAAACAACCCCATACTTTGAAATAGCTAACATTTTGTTTCTTGTCTCTCAAAATTTCATAAGGTGAAATATAATAAGTAATATGAAGTATAAGGTAGAAAATGTAACATACTGATAATAAATCTTCACCTCACAAATATTTAGGTGTACCTGAGCTAAGTAAAATAACATTAATAAGTTTAGTAAAAATTTAATTTTTACGTTCAAGTTTTCCATTGGATTCTGGAGAATAAGGAGTTGTATTTTCATCTATAATCCATAAAGATTCATGCAAATTTTTAAATTCATGTGAATTATATTCAATGCCTCAATCACTAATGTAATGGCCTAATTCCATAAGCTCGAGATGGCTTAGACTTAGTTCTTGCACCAATGTTCCTGTGACCAAATCTAACATGAAATAAGAAATAATACATGTGATTTAGCGTGGAAAGCCTCTGAAAAGGTAAAAACCCACGACCTCGAGTTGAAGGTTTTGTAATAATGATTTTTATTGCATAAGGCTGATATCAGATTACAAGCGATCTCTAGAACTAAAAATACTTGATCTTGTAAATAAGAAGTTTAGTGTTTTGAGAATCTAGAAAATATAGTTTTCTTGGTGATTTCTCGTATATTTTTCTGGATATTGTCCCTTCTAGAAATTTTTCTTTATATAGACCTTCTCCATAGTTTTTCATCGTGTTGAAGCACGTTCTTCGAAAAATGTGGCTAGTGGCAGTTGACTGAGTAACTGCTGAGTTTGTGAAAGACAGTTGCCATTGACTTGCTCATATATATTTTTTTGAGCTTGACCCACGTTCTTCAATAGTTTATGGTGTAGGTTTCAATATTAACTACTAATGTCACGTGTAGAATGCCTGAGTCTGACATAGAGGTAGTTCGAAATGGAATAGCTCGATTTTGGTTAGATCGAGGGACATGCCCCTATAATCGCCCGCTCGCAAACGAAGTCACGAGGGGCTTTGGGTGGGAAATAGTTTATGGGTATATGGGTATTTGGTTTGGAAGTTTAAAAATAAAGGAAGTAATGATGTTGATTTGACTGCATGGAAAATACGTGTGTTATAGGGGGACGTTTGTGCATTAAATGATGATGGGAATATTGATATACGTAATAGTTAGGGTTTTAAGAGTTTGGTTTATATTTAATAATAACGATTAGGAAATGTACCTGCACATTAAATATTGGGATTATATAAATAGTACTTATACCGAGGATTATGGAAAAGTATGTTGTTTGTTGCAAAATTCATTGAAAGTATTGATAATTGTGAAGACCCAGAGAATGGTTCAGGAAGAGAGAATTGGTGTTGGGATGTAAAAGTTGAAAATGAGATACTTTGGTGATCAGTCCTTAGCGATGCCTACCCCCATTCCTATTCTACCGACGTATTAAGGTAAGTCTGAAGAAGAACCGGCTGAAGCTGTGGAAGATTTTTAATGTATATGGAAATTTCATCACGTTGTCCTAACAGACGAGCAACGTTGGAGGTGTCTCCGCATCCTTGCGGAAGACAAGGTGGGGGAGACAGATGCAGGGGATGGCATCGATGGCTTTCATAGGATTGGATTTTATGGTTAGGTCCTCTTCGTCTCCAACCACTCTACGGAGGTGGTGGTTATAGAGGAGGTGACGATGGTGGTGGAGATGGGAGATGGAGTCTTATACATTTGTGCCCAGACTTCCTCCAAACCAAGTTTATGGTCAGAGTAAGATGGTGTGAAGGAAGAAGGACGTATAGTAACTTCCAATGCCTGCTTTGCATCATAGGATTCTTGGAGTGAAACATCACTAAAGGTAGATGAACAGAAGGATTTGATGTTTCAGAGTGTCTAAAATACTTGTTATTTGTAATGCACTTAAAAAACTTGTTATCTGTAAAGTACCTAATTTTGGAGAACTTAAAAGGCTTGTTATCTGTAAAGTACCTACAAGATTTATTATCTGTAAAGTACTTGTTATTTTTATTTGAGCTGAATAAAATTTGTTATCCAAACTCTGTATTGATATATGTATAGAATAACTTTAGAAATCTAGCTGTGAATGTGTTGAAGATTTATGAATATATGATAAAATGTTGTGTATGTGATTAGAACTTACAACCTGTTTATATTAATCGAGTTGTAAAAATAAGTTTGTAACATGAAATATATGTCAAGAAAGATCAAATTGACAGACTAAGACTTATTGGGGGAGAGAGAGAGAACTTAAGAAGTTTTAGGATGGGAAATTCGAACTCAGGTAGGTCATTCCAAAAAAAATTATTTAGAAATAATAGGCTCGATATGAAATAGTCCAAAATGACATAGGTCGATAGGGAGGGATATGTTCAAATAACTTTTCTCAAGATACTAGGGTTTCTATTATGAAAGAACAAGATAATATTACGAGCCGTTGGGGATCCGCAGCAATTTAGAAAACCATATAAAATGAGTGAAATGAGCTTTAAAATGGTAGAGAAGAATAAAAATGGTGCGGACTCAATCTGAGAGAATTCATTATGCCGCTGAGGGGCGATTGGCGGTAAAGATAGCTAAAGTACGGGAAAGGATTTTTGGCTTGTTGGATTATGATGCTGAAGTGCCAGTGAGGGAGGGTCAATTTGAGGGATTAGATTGGATGGGTAGGGAACGCGAGTATGAACGTCATTTCTATATGGAGCTGCTTCGGGAAGTGACGGTGGAACCTGCCGCTTGAAAAGATGTTGTGAGATTGATTATAGAAGAAGATATCAAACAAGAAGATATAAGGATTGCCCAAGGTAAAATGATTGAATGCGGTTCACCAGGACATCAGGGATGCTTTAGGAGTAATTATATGTGAGGAAGTGAATTGTGATGTGAGTATAATAATAATAAATGAAAATAGGGGCGGTATGAATGTATGTAATTATATGAGTTTGAATAATTGGTAAAGAAATGAAATGAGAATAAAGTTTGAATTGATCCTCTATTTTTATAAATGAAGTTTGTGACTGTTGTACAAAATGAATTTAAATATTTTTAAAATTTTGAGAGCTTTAAAAATGACGTCAGCAATTCTATAAGTAGAAGAAGCAAAAATAGAAAAAAGCAGATAGCTTTTGATTTTGTCTCATATATAAAAGTAGGGAAAGCCCGATTGCGTGTAAATGTGAGTCATCATGAGTGTGGGGAAGTCAGAGGGAGATTTGGAAAAGAGAGATGAAAATAGATTAAAATATAGGGTAATAATAGGAAAGCGTTTTTACTGAAAAGGTGCAAGACGTCTGACATTGATTGTGGAGGGGATGCCTAAGTTCTAATGCCAAGGACGGCTCATGCGAGGCTCTATATCTACCAGCAGTTAAAGGGAGAAAACATAAATATTGCGTCGTCTTAGTCATTCAAACATTTCTCAACTTCTAAAAGCTTGATGAACAATTATTGAGGAAAGAGAAAAAGAAGTAGGAAATCTCGTGAGAATTTAATTGAGAGCGATCAATTTTCAAAGCTAGAGAGAGCTACAGAAACTGAGTCATGAAGGTGGTTATACAGCAGCATTGTGAGGGAAGTATTTTGAGCTACCTCAGATTCATATTCCTACATAGAAGGTTAGTAGAGGATTTTTTATATTTTAAATGTTTTCTTTTGAAAATCATTTTTTGTGTTAGGGAAATCTAAATATTACCTTGGACAACAATCTATAAAAACCTACTTGATATATGATATACGAAAGATATATGTATGTGTGTGATGTATACGTTAATGATAATGATGGATACCAGGACTTGCATATAGGTCTATCGTGAGGAGTGTTTGTGCAGGATCAAACTCTCATCTGTAGATTTTTTGTTGATATGGAGGCTTCACCTGTTAATGACGCGTCGACCTCTGGTCGATCGGTAGAGTCCAAGATTGTAATGTCTTATAGGGAGGAAGAATTAGGGGTTGATCAATTTCTAGATTTCCCTGGAAAATTGGTAACCTATCCTCAAAATTCTAATGTGTTTAGAGAGTTTTTGCAATGCCAAGGTTTCTATAGGGGGATGATGGGGTAATTATGTAGAACATGTCGGTCGGCATTTTAGGAGTTGCATTGTAGCAGCTGGAGTTGAATACATTTTTTGTTGGTTTATTTGGAGGAGAAACGAGATAGGATTTTAGATTAATCGATCTCTTTAGAGTACTTTGATGAAAATGTTTAGGGTGACCTGGCGGAGGGTTTTTTGTGTTACCTGTCTCAGTTGGAGTACGGGTTGAGTCTTCCCCTTAGAAATCTGATGAAAGGGATTATGAACATCATTGGGGCATGTCCTGTTTAGTTGAACGGGAACATGTGGGAGGTGATAAACGTTTGTGAATTTCTGAATAAGTTGTGGGAAGAGGATGAGATTGAGATGGGGATATCTCCTGAGGATGTCTTGCAGTTTTATGGGGTAAATTTTTTTTTTGCAAGTGGTAGGGCATATTTATTCGCGAGTTCGACTCAGCCTCTTTTCTTCGATCTGAACTCAGCTGGTCGACCGTGGAATGATAATATTATATGGGTGAAGGGTGATTGCCTTCAGAAAGATGATGAAGAACCCATGGAACTTGTGTAGAATTCTAAAATCAAATAAGTATAATAATTTTTAAGTTATAAGATTGATGTGCTAAAATTGTATATTGCCCTGTAGATGATAATGTGCTGTTGACTGATAGGTTCTCAATCAAAGGTGACGTGGAAGGAGTCTTTGCTGGAGACTATTGCTTAGGAATGGACCGAGCCTGAGGTTATGCTGAAAGAACTCAGTATTAGTATAAAGAAATGTGCTAACAGCCGATCCGAGAAAGCTCAAAAGTCTCAATCAATGTGGCTAATGACAAGCGCAGATGGTGATAAGAAGAAGGGAACTGATGGGTAGAAGTGAGTGCACTTGCCCAAGGCATCTAGAGTAGACTTCGCGGGTATGCCAGAGTTTATTACATCAAGCAAAATGGCTCGGATGTTTCCAAAGAAGAAGATGTTGAAGCGTGGTTCGACCTCTGGATGGTGGTAAGGTCGAATGAGGGTCAAAAAAGAGAAGATCTGAGCCTTCCGAACTGATAGGGGCAAAGGTCATAGAAGATCGACCTGTTATAGGCGACGAGTTAAATGTGGTGAAAGAAAGGATGAAGTTTGCAACAATTAATGGGGAGGAGGAGATGAGGAAAATGGTAAGTTCATTTGTTTGAATATGAGATGAATTTTGTATAGTGATTCAAGCTAACAATGAAGTCGATGTTCTTTGTTTTTGTAGGCTACTCATTTAATGAAGGGGTTATGCCTTAGGGTCGAGGAGGAGAAAGCTGAGCTGAAGAAGGGGAAGGTCGAGCTTAAGAAGAAGGTAGCTTGACTGAAAGCTAACTTGGTTAAGGAGGGGAAGCGGTTGGAGGACCTGAAGGCATCTCAAAAAGTGGAGATTAATGATCTTTCATCGGAAGCGTGAAAGAAAATGGAGGAGGTGGTAACTGAGCGCGACAGATTCGGGCATCACCTTATAACCAAGGGGTATTCCAAGGATGTGGTGAATGCTATTATGGCGGATACCTATATTGAGGAGGAGGAAGATGATGAGGTGGAAGGTTTTGCTGTTAGAGTTGTGGATGGGTTTGATGGTGTCTCTCACCAAACAGTGTGAGATAACCTGGGGGAATACAATGAGTATATAGAAGGAGAAAATGAGAAGGTAGAGTAGAATGTTGAATCTGTGATTGTATAAATAGTTTAGAATATTGTAATCTGATGGAATATTATTTGTTGGATAGAATTCTATATGCAAAGACGCTTTAGTAAAACTTGTTGTAGGAACGTAAGGAAATCCACGTCTAAATAAAAGATTTAGAGACTGAGCTCGCCAAGGAGAGAGACGCCTCAGCGTCCCTATTGTCTTCACAAGTGGAGCTATAGGTTAAAAAAGAGCAAGAAACATTTGACTTGTATGCATCATTAATCTAGGGCTACAATGTAAAAATTAGATTATATGGACAGACCAAAAACTTGCTACCAGTTTATTAGCAATGACACTCAATGGTGAATAAAAAATAGCAAAATATTGTCAAATTAAAACATAGAGAATGTGTACCTTAGAATTGGAAGTACGTGTTATTGTGGATCCAACTGAGATTGGACTTCAACCTTAAGTTAAAAAAAATGGTATAAGTGGTTGCAAAATCGCCTTCAGATGGTGAGACAAAATTTTTTAAGGCGGTCATGCCCGAGGCATCGCACCCAGAATGGATGATGGCGGTGATCGCCTAATTTGTAGAGGAGGTAAAAAGGCTTGAGTTAGGGAGAGATACCTTGCATGACTATTTGTCAGAAAGGGGATGTATTTGTAGAGCTGATATAGACCGAGGAAGTTGTATGAACTCCATAGAAATGGAGTTAGGCTCTCGAGCTGCTAAATTGGTAGAACATAGTAGGATTGCAGTGACTACTCGAGCTTTAGAATTTATGGTTGGTCGTCCGCCTTGCATGATTGTTTATCAGAAAGGGGATGTATTTTACAGAGCTGATATAGACATAAGAAATTTTATGAACTCCATGGAAACAGAGATAGACTCTCGAGCTACTGAATTGGTAAAACAGGGCAGGATTGTTACAACTGCCCGAGCTCGAGAATTTATGGCTGGTCGACCTCCTGCTGTAGGGGAAAGCATAGCTGACCTCCCAACGGTAGAAAAATGAATCCATTATAGCAGTTGTATATCTAACCTAAAAAAAGTATCTGTCGCAGACATATTATGAGATGAAATCTAGCTTTACCTTTGCTTTACCTTATGTCTATTAGAGTTCCTCGATTGAAACCTAGTATTACATTTATTTTAATCTTGAAGTTTAATGTCGCAGCCATATTGACTGAGGTGAAAGTTAGTTTTGCCTTTGCTTTATCTTATGTCTGGCAGAGTTCCTTGATTGAAAGCTAGTATTACCTTTATTTTAATCTCAGATTATAATGTCGCAGCCATAATGAGTGAGATGAAAGCTAGATTTACCTTTGCTTTATCTTATGTCTGGTAGAGTTCCTCGATCGAAAACTAGTATTACCTTTGTTTTAAACTTGGAATACAGTAGAGTCGGATAAATCAAGTGTTATCCTTGTTTTAGCCGTAATAGAGGTCGATTGAAAGATAGTATTACCTATGCTTTAATCTATGTATTATCTGTGTAAGTAGAGAGTTGTGTGGGAAAACACTTGGAAGTTTTCATTGAATTGAAAAGGATGTACATTGGATAGAGATGAAAATCTTACTTTTGGAATGGATAATGTGAGAATTCAAAATAGTGTAGTGAGGCAATTAACGATAGTACCGTTTTAGTGACCTAGTAGTTCAAGGATTGGGGATAAGGAATTAACGATAGTGTAATGTGATCCCAGGTCTGTGACACCTGTGATAAGGAATAGACCCTCCCAATTTTCTTCTGGTTTCTTGGCATGAGGCTATTTTTTGTATTGAGGGATTTCTCTTAGGACAAGATTATCGATTTAAAAAGTACAGCTTATGACTTGTGTGTTGCGTGAACTGGCCAGCATATGGTGATATCGACCTAGGTTAACAATGGCATGTTCCCTGGTTTTATCGATCTAATTGAGGTTGCAGGCCAATTCAAACTCATTTTCTTCGTCAGTTAGCTCATGATCTTTGACTAGATGATGGTATTCTGAGGGAATGACGGCTTCGTATAAATTATGGAGCATCTCGGCCGCTTTCTTTTTGGAGAGGCACTTTAGGTAAGGCCCCATGACTGAATGGCAGTATAAAGTACCATTTTGATTTGCGTAGCGCTTTGAGTTGCAGATCAGCTGTCGGCAGTCATTTGGATATGCTGCAAGAGGTCCTTTGCATTTGTTATCGATACCGAGGTAGGCTAGGAAGGGCTTTTGCCAATTGTTTCTTTCCAAATTATCGCCCCCAGTGTTGATCGTGCATATAGAAATGCGATCAATGCTGGGAGTTAAAATTACTTCGATCTAGAGATATTAAGCTTCTATTCCCAAGACCCCGGCTAAATATGCTAAGGAATCAGCATGTTTATATTCACCTCGAAGACATAATCAAGAGTTTCTTGCACGAACTTGCTCATCCTATCTGCAATGAGGGTTGCGTATTCGATCATCTTGCCATTCTTTTGGAGTGAGGGTTTTATTGATGAAATATACTGGTTCTTAATTTTCCCTTCAAATTGAATGAGAACTGAGTTGATGGAAGTATCTGTAACTGCTAGGTTGATAATTAGTTCCTCATTATCTATTGGGGTGATTATTATGGGAGTCATCCCTAAATAGGTTTTGAGATCCTGAAAAGCTACTTCGTATTCTGATCTCCATTAGACCTTTACAATTGGCTGAACCTTTCCTCATTTGGTACAACCGTGGAGTAGTAGGAACATTCAATGACAGCGGTCTAAAGATTTTAAAATGAATCAATTGACAGCGGCAATCTTGTTGGCAAGATCTTGTACATCTTTCGTCGTCTTTGGAGATGGAATGTTGAGGAGAGCCCGAATCTGATCTGGATCGGCCTTAATCCCTTTCTTGCTAATGTGATGACAGAGAAATTGACCTGAATCTACTTCGAATTGACACTTATCATGATTAAGACGTATCCTATAATATCGAAAATCGTTAAATATTGTGTTGAGATCTGTAATGTGGTTGGCTGATTGTATGCTCTTGTACAAGAGATTGTCAATGTAGACTTCCATAACTTTCCCAAGATGTGCTTTAAACATAGTAGTCATCAACCTTTTATAAGTCGCGATTGTAGTTTTTGAGTCCGAGGGATATGACTTTGTAGCAGTAAAGTCCTCTTTCAGTGATGAAAGTGGCCTTTTCTTGATCTTCTTTCAAGAGTGGAGTTTGATTATATCTCGAAGCAATGTCTATCATAGATAGGATTTTGTAACCTATTCTAGAATCATGGATTTGATGAATATTGGGAAGAGGGAAACTGTCCTTCGAAGTATGTTTCTTTAGGTATGTGAAATCTTTACAAACTCAGACTTTTCCATTCTACTTTGGGACAGCGACGATGTTGGATATCCAATCTGGATATTTGGCTTCTCGAATGAATCCCACTTTGATCAATTTCTTAATCTCCATGTTAATTTCATCTCGAAGTCGAGGTGATAATTGTCGCTATTTCTGTTTGACCACCGTGGCGTTAATGTTGATGGCCAATTTGTAACATGCCTTGATCAACCCCAGGCGTCTCTTCGAAAGTCCACACAAAAATGTCTCGATTTAGTCGTAAGAACTGAATGAAAGTATCCATATCATACTAAACCAGTTTAGTTCTGATTAATGTACCTCTGATAGGTCTATCAATATTGATGTATTATGCATGCTCTTTTGTTGAAGGCTGATCATCATGGTGTTCAGCTTTCTATAATAGCTATACAGCGTATCTGTCTGAGGTTTCTAGAATTATTGAGATGGTATTCTTGCAAGCTCGAGAAAGACTTTGAATACCCTTGATTTCATAGATACCATCATTGTGGTTGAAGCGGTATGCTTAATTATAGGTGGAAGCGATTGCTTCCATGTTATGAATCATGCAGTGGCCCATAATCCCAAGATAATGAGATTTGGCATTGATTTCATTGAAGATGACGTCAATGGTGGCTGGTCCTGCGGTAATAGGTAAAGTGATCTTGCCTACTCAATCATCCTTTGAACAATTGAATCTACTCATATCGGTGACGCTTAGAATAACTTGATCAGCCAATCCCATTTGGCCGATTATACTTTGAAAGAGAATCTTGATACTGCTTCCTCTAGGGACCTAACCTCGTTCGGATGGGAAGTTGGTTCTTACAACGTTGAATCAATCCTTAATCTGAGGAGACAAACATTTGACCTAAAGTAAGATCTTACTATGGACAAATACTTGCGTAGTGGCCCGAATGTGACTCTCTACGACCTCTGATAAGGATTTTTTAATGACAGATCGTATTACCGAAGAGTAAATAACTGGGTTCGAGTACAGATTATCTGGGTGGTCGAAGGTAAAATGCAAGGGGTTGGAGATGATTTTTATAACCCCTCCCTGGTTTTCCTTCTCCTCTATTTATAGAGATATAGGAAGTTGAGCCACCAAGTATGGGCCAGGATTACATGATTACTATTAGGAAATCCCGGTGAGTTATGCTGTGATTGTTATGGGCGGCTGACAAGTTTTTGGGTTTGGTTGATCTCTGGGTGCTCGCATGAGCGGGCAAGGCGTTGAGAGCCTTTCAAATTTTAAGTACCCTCGTGATTGCTAAATCGAAGGGTCTGATGGTAGGTCAAAGGTATAGCTCGCATGGCGTGAAGCCAATCTCGTCCGAGTATACCGAGGTATTCGGACATCTTGTCGATGACGATGAAGTTGGATTGAATGGTAATGGGGCCTGTAGTGACGGGTAGGCTGATACGGCCAACAATAACTTTTGTCGATCCGTTGAAACCTTTTAGCCCGATGTTGGCAGCGGTTATGACGTCTGTTTTATTCATGGTTTGGATTGTTTGGAGAAAGTGGACAACAGCTGCACTCCCAGTATCTACGAGCATTATAGGGAGGACGAGGTTCTCGATCTTAATCATGATGACTAATAGATTAGAATTGGGTAAATGAACATGTGAAGTGTCACAGTCGATAAAAGAAATACCCTCGAGTATAGGGAAAGCTTGATTATGGCAGAAGGGTAGGAAATTTCTCCTGATAGGTAAGCTTATGAGATTCTTCGACGCGCTTTCGTTTACTCTTGGAATATCCATTGTCTATGTTGTTAACTTCGAATAACTTAACTCTATAGATATGCACCTCAACTTGTTCAGTAATGGGGGTGGATAGAGATTTGAGGTAGGACCCATCGAGGTAGCTTGGAAGATCAGTAATATACTGGTGCAAACGTCCTGCTCAGAAAATAAGTTCAAGGGAGCGTTGAAGGGAGAAGCATTTAATTGTATGGTGACAGTTGCACTTATGGTTGGTGCAGTGAGGTTCGGCAGGTCTGACTTCGATGGGGAAAGGGATATTCCAAATGGGGTCTGCCTATATGTGTGATAGAAGGGTGCTAAGGGGGGCAGTGAGTATAGGCAAAGCAGGCCTTGGTCACTTCTTGTGAGCTTCGGTGCTGTTATCAATATTGGGGGGTTTGTGGCTCTCAGTCTCCTGTGAGATAGGAGAGATCAGGGGTACGGGAGCAGGGTGGGGGTGTTGCCGAGGTTTATTGAAATTTGCTGTTTGTGAAGGCTGGCTCTGTTTGTAAGACTCTTGGAGGCATTCGAGATCAATATAGTTGTTGACCTTCGAGAGCATCTCTTCGAGTGTTTTTGGTTTGTGGAGGACTAGGTGCTCTTTTACTCGGCTGTGGTCGGGCAGGGCATTCGAATATGCCAAAATAGCATTCGAGCAGCCGAGATTTTCAATTTTCTGGGATTTGTCAAGGAATCTTCTGGTAAAGGCTTCGAGGGTCTCACTGCCAGATTTTTTGAAATTGAAGAGAGCGTCAACTTTGACCTCTCTGTCTTTGTTGAAGGCAAACTGGGCAATGAAAAGGCGTGAAAATTGCTCGAAGTTACGAATCGATCCATTTGGTTGATTATGGTACCATGGAAGGGGGTTATCGGTAAGGCTGATTGGAAAAATGCGGCATAATAGGTAGTCAGCCGTAGAGTAATGGCTCAGTGAGTTTTTGAATCGAGGATGTGGGATTTGGGGTCTGTGTTACGGCATTTGCTGAGTTTTGGGGAACGAAAGTTGGAGGGTATTTCAATAGTCAAAAGTTTAGGGCAGATTGGCTTATTAAGGCAGCTGCAGGAGTTTGTGGCGGGGCTCGTGCTAACGCGGATGACGGGTTGTATTTTTTGGTCGATGTCCTGCTGTGTAAGATATGTAGGATGTGGGGGAGAATGATGAATTCGAAGGTTGTGAGGTCAAGTGTGGGATATAAAATCAATACTGCATTCGCCGAGCCGTTCCCGAGCAGGACGGCGTCTGGGGTGTCTGTAGGAATGGAGGGTTGAGTCAGAAGAGTCTTCTATGGGGTAAATCCAGAGGTGAATGGAGCCGGTTGGGGGGATAATACGGGGGAAACCTTCGGCACCGGTGTGAATGGGCGGTATCTTGATGTTTGGCGAAGGTCATAGGCGGGCGCGAGCTGAGACGCGCGATGGGTCTGGTACCTGGGACGGGCAAGCAGGTTCCAAGGGATGTAATCTCTGTAGCTCTCTGACGGTGTTGCGCAGTTCGTCGATTGCCCTGTTTTGTCTATTTTCATCATCCAAGCGGTGATTTTGCTCAGTTTCTAGTGCCATGCGGTGGTTTTCACGCTTCTTGTTTAGTTGGTTCTGGTGGTGTTCCTCTGCCTAAGTAACTTGTTGGGATAGCAAGGCTATTTTACCAGCTACTCCGTCAATGGAGTAGCCTACTAGGGTTAAGTTGGAACGGCGTTTGGGTGCCATTAAGGGTAATATGCTAAAGTGGAAAACAAGAGGGAAAAAGGAACGGTGATTGGTAGGGTGGGAAGCACAAACGGCGCCAATAGTTGGGACCTAACCTCGTTCGGATGGGAAGTTGGTTCTTACAACATAGAATCAATCCTTAATCCGAGGAGAGAAGCATTTGACCTAAAGTAAGATTTAACTATGGACAAATACTTGCGTAGAGTCCCGAATGTGACTCTCTACGACCTCTGATGAGGATTTTTTAAGACAGATCGGAGTAAAAAATTAGATTCGAGTATAGAGTATCTGGGTGGTCGAAGGTTAAATGCAAGGGGTTGGAGATTATTTTTATAACCCCTCCCTGGTTTCCCTTCTCCTCTATTTATAGAGATATAAGGAGCTGAGTCACAAAGTGTGTGTCAGGTTTACATAATTACTGTGTGGAAATCCCGGCGAGTTATTGACGTTGGTTATGTCGGTACTGTCACTGCAACATTTATTGATAATGTCTCTGAACGGCGCGGTGGTTGGACCTGTCATTGTAGCTGCACAGGCCAATCAATGCGCCGTCTAATATGATGTGATGATTGTCTGTCTTATCCTGCTTTGATCGTGTGTTAGTAAGGTCGAAAGATTTCTGTTGTAGTATAATAGTTCGTTCTCAAAGCTTTGTTTGTTGTCGAAGCTTCGTCTTCGGGGGATCTCTGGGGAGTCTGTTTTAGAGATTGAGTGGGCTTCGATACATTTGAGTAGGCTGTAAAGTGGGCTTCGACTGCCTGTAGAAGGCTATGAGTAGGCTACTTCACTTCCAGTATCGATCATCATTTTTTGCATAACAAACTTTTTCATCTTGTTCATTATGACTAATGCATTATGATATGAAAATTTGACATGACTAATGTCACAATCTTTAAATAAGATCCTAAGCCAGTGATTGCTCGACTCAGGCTGAAGCATGGCTTCTTTATCTTGAGGTATGAGATCGCAACATTTTGACAGTCTCCTGCTCCTGAATCGGCAAAAGTTGGTGATTTGATGGATTTTGATCATGTTGTTGTGGGGCATATTGTAGAGATGCTTGTCCTCAGCTTGATCTTTGATCTGGACGACTTTAAGCTGCCTCTTTTAGCTGCCATTCTTGTATGATTTTAGGTTGATAATGTATTCGAACATCCGTCCCTCTTTGAAAATGAATTCCAGTAACCTCTATAAAGAATAGCAATTGTGAGTAGAATGATGGTTTACCTTATGATGCATGCAGTACGGGCAGTTCTTGATTGGTTCCAATTGTTGAGTGAGATGATACTGTATATCCATGGAGAGGATTAAAAAATTATGGAGATTCGAACATTCATCCTTGGGTGGACCAGTTTGGGTAGCAAACTGCCTTTCTGAATGTAGTAGCCTACTCGCAGTCTTCTACCCCATTCAGACACTCGAAGGTAACTTCGAAGCCTACTCGAATATATCGAATCCCATCCAATCCTTAAGCAAGCCTCTCAAAGATTATCTGAAGACAAAGCCTCGACTCTGAAAAAGCCTCGAGAACAAACTCCATCTTGCAGCAGAGAAACTTTGACCATATCCGTACATGGTTGAAGTAATGCAGGACAGATAGCCAGCTCACTAGAAAGGACGGCACAGTTGTTGGTCCTTGCAACTACAGTAATAAGCTCAACCACTACTATCGTATCAATGTACAAGGACAGACCCAACAACTATTACAGCAGTAGTTCCGACATTTCCGGCGTCCAAACCAACTCTGGGATGTCTGGATAGTACCCTTGTAATGTAACCTAACCTTGGTGACTCAGCCCTTCCTATGATCTATAAATAGGAGAGATGGAGAACCACGGAGGGGTTGCAAAAATTCTCCCCAGTCCCTTTGCAGCTTACCTTCGACCATCCTGTAAAAACCTTGTACTTTAACCATCGACTACTCGGCAGAAATATAAATACTCTTAAAAATCCTCATCTGAGGTCGTGGAGAGTCACATTCCAGGCCTCCACCCAAGTATATTGTCTATTGATTACTTTAATTCTAGATAGCATACTTGTATTCCTTTGCTTGAAGATTTAACCCCGTGGTGTAAGAGCTAACTTCCCCACCTTAAGAAGTTAGGCCCCTACATTTGGCCACGTCTGTGCTTCCCACCCTGCCAATCTCCTTTTCTCTTTCCCTCCCCTTTGTTTTCAACTTCCACGGACTCTCCTTAATGGCACCCACCCTCCGCTCCAGTTCAACCCATGCCGGCAACTCCATCGATGGAGTGGCGGCTCAAATAGCCCTATTATCTTAACAAATTTCTCAAGCTGAGGAGCGACACCACGCACAGCTTTACCAGGAATGTGAAAAGCACTGGCTGGAGCTAGAAATCGAACGGAATCACCGCCGGGATGATGAGAACAGATAGAACTAGGCAATCGATGAGCTGCGCAATACCGTCCGAGGGTTGCAGAGACTACAGTCTCTAGAAGCTTCTCGACCATCCAAGACACAAGCCCATCGTGCGTGTCCGCCCATGCCAGCCTGGGGACCCTACTAAATCTTGAAGTAGCACCAGCCGACATCCATGCCGAGGCTGCCCTCCACCCCATTCCCCCTACTGGATCCATCCATCTTGGAATCCGCCACACAAAAAACTCCTCTAACTCAACCCTTCGATCCCCCAGACGCCCAAACGCTGCCCTGCCCGCGAATGCCTCGGGGAGCGTAGTGCCCGAACACATACCGCTAACTCGACCTCATCATCGTCGAATCCATCAATCTCCCCCACATCTTGCCTATGCTGCACAGAAATAGTTTAACCATAAAATATAACTTGTTATCAGCGCGAGCCCATCCCCCAATTCATGGAGTCGACTGAACAAACCCTCTTTGCCCCAAACTTCTCGCTATCGCAATCAAAATACCCCTCATTTTCCGTGTTTCCAAACTCAGTAAATACTGCAACACAGACCCTAAATCCAACATTCTCGAATTCCAAAATGCTTTGAGCCTCGATTCTACAGCCGACTACCTACTATGCCACCATTTTCCCACTAGCCTTACTGACAGCCCCCTTTGATGGTATCACAATCTTCCAAATGGCTCGATCAGGAGCTTTGAGAAACTATCACAGCTTTTCATCCCCCAGTTTGCCTTTAATTAAGACAAAGAAGTCAGAGTCGATGTCTTATTCAATTTCCAAAAATCCAGCAATGAGACACTCGAACCTACACCAAAAGGTTTCTCGATGAATCACAGAAAGTCAAGAACCATGAATGCGCGAATGCTGTGCTCGCGAACTCAAATACCCTACCAGATCACAGCCGTGTGAAAGAATACCTGGTTCTTCACAAACCTCGAACACTCGAGGAGATGCTTTCAAAGGTTAATGGCTATATCAACCTTGAGCGCCTCGAAGGATCCCGTAAACGGAGGCAACCTTCAATCACCAACATCAATAAACCTCAAACAAAGCCACCTTCTACTCCAACACCCTTGATCACTCCCGTCTCACAGGAAATAGAGAGCCACAAATGCCCCAGGAATGATAACAATGTTAAAGCCTGCAATAAGAGACCGAAGCCTGTCTTGCCCACACTTAATGCCCCACTCAGTACCCATCTACCACATATACAAGTAGACCCCATCTGGCGTGTCCCTTTCCCTATCGAAGACAGACCAGGCAAACCTTACTGCGCCAGCCACAAATGTAACTGTTACCACACCAACAAATGCTTCATCCTCCAGTGCTCTCTTGAGATCATCCTCAAAGTAGGTCGTCTACATCAGTATGTTGCTGCCCTTCCCAGTTACCTCGATGGGTCATACCTCAAGTCTCAACCCGCCCCTGCTGCTGACCCGGCCGAGGTGCATATTTACCGAATATGTTTCATCAAGGTCAACAACATAGATAGCAGGCACTCCAAGAACAAGCGTAAGTGTGTCAAAGAATGTTTTAAACTCAGATATCAGAAGAAGTTACCCGCCTTCCTTCCAGAATAGAGCCGTTCCCCTTGTCTCGAAGGCATCTCTTTTATCGACTGTGATACTTCCCATAATCGATTTCCCCATTCAGACCCTTTAGTCATCACGATTAAGTTTGAAAACCTCGTCCTCCACACAATGCTCATCGATACTGGGAGTGCAGTCGATGTACATTTCCTTCAGACTATTCAAACCATGAAGAAAACAGATCTCATTACGGCTGTCAATGTTGAATTGAAAGATTTTAATGGGGCCACAGAAGTCGTTGATGGTCAAATCAGCCTACCAGTTACCACAGGTCCTATCACACATCAAAATCAACGCCTCGTCCGCTCATGCGGGCACCCGGAGATCGATCAAACCCAAAAAATTGTCAGCCACACATATCAATCACTGTCTCTTTCTATCCCCACACCTTCGACAGATATAACCCCACCCATCAAACCTACTATTTTAATCAAACTCGACGGTCCTGGTCGTGGTATATTCATTGGAACTTCTCTTGACGAGGCACAACGCCTCGAGATCACAGATTTCCTTTGAGCAAAAAAAAACTATCTTTACATGGACGTTCAAGGAAATGCCTGGTGTCGACCCCAGTTTGGCTTGCCATCGCCTTGACCTCATTTCCTATTCCTTAGCAGTTAAACAAAAGAAGCGCACCCTAGCACCACGACTTTCTGAAGCAGTGAACTTTGAAGTAGACAAGCTCATAGCCACAGGTTTAATCAAAGAAGTGAAGTATGCGGACTGGATATCAAATATTGCGGCAGTCCCCAAGAAGAATGGCATGATAAATATCTGCATCGACTTCACAGATCTCAACAAGAACACACCAAAGGAAAGTTTCCCCCTCCCGGTCATCTCAGCACTCCTCGATGTCACTACTGGACATGAGCGCCTGTCAATGATGGACGCGGCTTTAGGTTACAATCAGGTACCTCTCCTCCCCGAAGATCAACATAAAACTTCATTTATCACTGAACAAGGCCTTTACTATTTTAACGTCATGCCCTTCGGCCTTAAAAATCCGGGAGCTACTTACCAACGCCTTGTCACAACCATGTTTAAACCCCTGATTGGCAAGTCGGTCGAAGTTTTCATTGACGACATGTTATGCAAGAGCCTCCAAAAACATACCCACATTCAGGACCTTTCCCAAGTCTTTTCGATACTTTGAACATACAACCTAAAATTCAACCCAGATAAGTGACAATTTCACATTTTGTCTGGTAAATTCTTAGGCCACCATATCAGTAAACGAGGTATCGAGACCGACCCCACTCATATTTGATCCCTCGACAATATGCCTTCGCCCAAAACCAAAAAAGATGTCCAAAAAGTTGTTGGTAAGATAGCAGCCCTCAACCGTTTCATTTCTAAATCCCCAGACCGATGTACTTGGCTCTTTTCCCTCTTACGCGACCATGGTGTCCACAAAGCCAAAAAGAGAAATAACCCAGAGATTAACTGGACACGCGATTATGAGAAGGCCTTCCTCGAGCTCAAAACTTATCTTAGCCGACCACCCATTATCAGCACCTGTATCGAAGGTGAAACACTCTCTTTATATCTCGTTATTACAGACACCTCTATCAGTTCAATACTTATTAGACTCAAATCAAACATCGAGAAGCCTGTATAATTTATCTGCAAAAATCTAGCACCTACAGAAACACGATATTCAAAACTTGAGCATTTGCTCCTCACCCTTGTCGACTCTGCCTGCAAACTCAAGCCATATTTTCAAGCCCACCTCATTCGCGTTATAACAAGTTACCCCCTTTGAGAAGTACTCAGCAAAAAAGAAAAATTCAGACGAGTATAACAGTGGTTTGGGTATCTTGGCGAACACGACATTACATTCGAGAAGCAGATATCCAAGAAAGACCAAGCAGTAGCTGATTTCCTAGCTGACTTCCCAGTCGAAGATGTCAATTGAGAGGAACATAAAGATGACTTAACAGACAACCAACCCAAAGCAACAAATCTATGGAACCCCAACATTGGATAGCGTTTATTCACAGATGGATCCGCTGGGTCCAATGGTTCAGGGATCGGTATAGTCCTAGTCACACCTATCAATGATCGAATAGAGAAGGCTGTCAAACTCAACTTCAAATATTCTAATAATAAAGCCGACTATGAAGCTTTGATTCATGGCCTCGACCTTGCCCTCAAACTCGGCGTCCCCAAACTCGTAATTTCACAGATTCCCAACTTGTTCTGAGATACTACAAAGGTGAAAATCAAGCTAACGGTTGCATAGCTGAATATGCTGCTCTCGTTCGACAGCGCATGAACCATTTCCCCAAAAAATCTTCCATCATTCATTACTCTCAAGGAGAAAACTGACATGCAGATGCCCTCACCTACATAGCAGCTATGTTAGGCCAATCAAAATCTCGAACTCTCTACATCAAAGTACTCGAATGCCCAAGTATCGATCAGATAGAAGTCAATACCATCAATACTGGGGGCGAGAGTCTCGATACCGACGACTGGCAAACACCATTCCTCCACTACCTCAACAACGCAACCCTCCCAGATGATCCAAAAGCCAAGCAGTCCCTATTAGAGAACTGTCGCAGATTCACCATCCACAAACATGAGTTACATCGCAAGTCCCCAAATGGCGTCCTCCTTCGATTCATCTCTCAAGCTGCAGCATCGTCAATTCTAGCCGAACTTCATCAAGGTACCGGCAGTACACATATTGCCGGTCATTTTATGGCCCTTCAAGCCGTTTTTCATGGTTTATTCAGGCCGAACATGAAAAAATAAGCCGAAGAGTATGCCAAACACTGTGACAAATACCAACGTTATTCCCATGACATCCACAATCCATCACAGGACCTCCTTTTCAGTCAAGTCTTCTGGCCGTTCAAAAGATGGGATATCAATCTCAATGGCCCTTTTCCTAAAACCTTAGGAAGCTGTGAGAATATCCTTGTTGCTACAAACAATTTCACCAAATGGGTCGAAGCCGTACCCTTGTGCCAAACTAGAGAAGAAGAAGTCATCAAATTTTTATGGGAGAACTTCATCACACGCTTTGGTTGCCCTCATATAATTCGATGTGAAAATGGTCCACAGTTCATCAGGAGCAAAGTTAGAAACTTTCTTAAGAAACACAACATTATCCTCTCAGCCTCAGCACCTTATTACCCTTAAGGAAATGGTCAAGTCGAAGTCATGAACAAAACTATAGCCGACGGTCTCAAGAAAAATGTTAATGCAAAGAAAGGTCGATGGGTCCAAGAATTACAGCATGTCCTCTGGGCTTATCGAACAACACCAAGAAAATCTATAGGTTGCACTCCATTTCTTCATGCCTACTATACCAAAGCTCTGTTCCCTACTAAATTTGAAGTAATCATACGAGTTCCTAACCTCCCAGACAAAGACAACGAGTTCGAGCTTGGATGCAACATGTTATGGATCGTTAAAACCAGAGACTGAGCCATCGCTAAACTTGGCCGTTACCATACATCACTCCTGAAGGCCTATAACAAGAGAGTTCGACAACAAAGTTTCAACATCGGAGATCTGGTGCTTCGACGTGTCAACCAATCCTCGAAACCTCAAAATGTCGGCAAGCTAGCTGAATCCTGGGAAGGACCTAACGTCTGGTGTGATAAGACCAACAAGGGTTCCTACTATCTGATGGCCGAAGATGAACAGTCTTTTCCACACCCATTGAACACAATACAGCTGGTCTCCTATAACAGGAGGCCACGGCCTCGACTTTGTACAACTGATGTACCACAGAATAATCAATAAATAACTTTTCCACCTATACTTCGTCTTCCCTTTTCAATGAATATCTTGACTAAACTTAGGTATCATGTCAGTCCTTCCACCCGACTGATACTTAGGAGCGACCTTGAGATTTTTTAAACCTCCAAATTCAAGCAAACTCAAGGGGCAAGAATGGTTGAAAGACCGAACCTTCGGGAATGCATTAAGGGCGAATAGTTATGCTTTGCTGTGGATTAGGCCTTCGAAGTCCAGTTAATTTCTTGGTTTACTCAAAGTGTCATGTCAACCCTCGACCAGACTAATACTTGGAGGCGACCTTGAAATTTTTAAGCTTCCAATTTTGAGCAAACACGAGGAGTAAGGATGGTCGAAAGACTGGACCCTCGGGGATGCATTGGGGGAAAACTGAAATGCTTCGATCAGGTTCAAAACTGTTGAAGTCCAATAGATTTCTTGGTTTACCCCAGGTATCATGTTCACCCTTGCCCTGACTGATACTTGGGGGTGACCTTGAAATTTTCAAGTTTCCAGCATTCAAGCAAACTCGAGGGGCATGAATGGTCGAAAGGTCGGACTCTCGAGAATGCGCTAGGGGCGAACATGTCCTGCTTTGCTGTGGCATAGGCCTTCGAAGTCCAGTGAGTTTCTGGGCTTCTTCGAGGTGTAACATCCCCTCGGCCCGACTGATACTCGGGGGCGGCCTTGTAAATTTTTAAACGTTCAACATTCGAGCAGACTCGAGGGGCACGAATGGTTGACCAACCGGACCCTCGGGAATACGCTGGGGGTGACCACGTCTTACATCACTGTGGCTTAGGCCTTCGATGTCCAGCAGATCCCTTAATTTCAAAAGAGATATCGCAACATCCTCGAAGCTCTCCAGGGTTCGATCACTCTACAGTCATTCGATAGAAACAGTACATGCAGATACTATTGTCCAGGAATATTAACAATTCTACTAAATGTAAGAAGATTCAAAACATCATACATCAGAGAAGCAGTCACAACAAAACTCAAGCGAAGCCATGCATCAAGAGTTCGGTACAAGCTAAGCCAACAGAATAAGTCTCAATATTTCAATAATCCAGAATAAAGCAAGGCCAGAACCAGACAGAAAATTCAGTTCAGAACATCAGTCATAAATTCAAAAGAAGTTCTGACTCAAATTCAGAAGTAAAGCAGCTCACCGAAATACCATGTTCAAAGACCAACTCCACAAAAAAATAATCATGGATCAAAATATTACAACTTAACAATAAATCAGAAAAGGCAGACATGGAAATCTAATACAAATACCTCATATCGGCGTGACTGCATCCTCCTCCCCTACAGGCCCTTCAGTATCGCCTTCAGCACCCACTATCGAAGGCCTCAACCCTTCAGCATCGCCTTCAACAAATACAAATACCTTCGCCCACAATGGTTTCCAGACCCCTTCCAGCACCTTCAACATCAACTTCCATTCCTCCTTCACTTGTCAGCAAAGAGTCCACAGCAACAGGTTCTTCAACAATAGGAAGACGTTCAAATGTGTCAGGATCAAAACACCGATCCTCAATAAACTCTTTCGGCTTGAAAGTCACTCTACATTCACCATCAATCTGCGACTGGTACAACACCTTCTGTTCTACCTTCTCCTTCTCTTTCGCAGAAAGCTTCGCCGCCCACAACTGCTCCTGATTATATCGTTGACTCCCGAGCCTTTTGTCGAAGGAGTCCGTGATTGCTGCCAAATCTCGCTTCAATCCTGTAACCTCTGACAGTAACGAAGCCTCAATTCCTCGAGCAAGCTCTAAACTCTCATGCACCTCCTACAACTTCCTTTCTATGACTTTCACTACCTTGGTGAAGGACTGCACCCAAGTATTTGTCTTCTAGAGTATTCAAACCATTAGCATTTCTCGAAGCATGAAGCACTTAAAAGGATTACAAAAAACTTACTTATAATAATAGACAGTTACCTGAAAGATAGTCTTCTTCATCCGTCTCGAAGCCTCCATTAGATCGGCATCACAGAGCTCTGCCATCTAAGCAGCCTTGGCTAGTGCATGCTCTTCTTGCTTAGCCTGCGTCATCTCTTCCTCCTCGTCCTCTATATCATCTTTTCCCGGTGCCCTACGCTATTTGCGTTGAAGAACCTTCGACTGTTGCACCTTGGGAGCTTCAGGCATGAATTTACCCTTCCCTTTCACAGCCTGTGTTGGCACCTACCTCGGCCTCAGTCTCGAGGCATCACTAGCCACTTCGAGTACTGGTGCAGCTTGCCTCGGCGCCCTTTTCAACTTTGGAACATACTGAATGTTTCTTGGCAACTCATCCCCTCCCATTTCTTTGGGTACTTTTGAACACCTTCGCCTCTCCACCTCTTAGATGGCATCAGCGTAATGTGTAGGTTTCGAAGCAGGGACTCCGTCTTCTTCCTTCTCTTCCTCAGGATACCAAGACTTTAGATAACAAAATTAACCCACTCCTCACTAGCTTCAAGCAAAGCGTCAATATAGTTCCTCAGGTTGTCCCAAGACAGATTCTTCGGACCTGCAGAACAAACAAAATGTGATCCCCGCTTATTCGAAGAATATCAAAAAATAAAACCTTCGACAAAAAACTTACTCTGATTATTGACCCAATGGTACAACTTATAAAGGTCTTCCCCTTTAACATTCTCATAGTTTCGTCGTACTATAACTAAGTCTTTATTTCTCCCTCGACCCGTTAAGCACAAATCAAAAAACGAATGATTCTTAGGGTGACACTAGATGTGGTTGGTACCTGTGTTTTGGTTTGCCTTCTTTGAGTAGATGGGCACAACATCGAACCACTTAATTAAACCCCTCCCCTCACCGCTTAATTTTGCATTTATGCCCTCAATTACCCTCATCATCTCATAAAAATTTCCATTCATTTGAATCGGGGCAACCTCCCAAAAATTTAACACCTCTTTCACCGGCCTTTAGAGTGGAAGTTCCATTCCCATTCGAATCTGGCCTCTATATGCCATTATCCCATCTCTAGGGTTTGATTTGGAAGATAACCCTACTCCCACAACACTTAACAACACCTCGACCATCGACAGCTCCAGCTTGGTAGCAAATCGATCCCATCTTATTTCATCCCTAGCCGAGATAGAACCCTCGGCCTTATCCAACTCAGTGGAATCCCCACTTTGATCACTCTCCCCTCCTTCTCCCTTTTCACCACCAGAAGGCCCAGCATTACCCTCACCTCTCTCCCTCACACTATCTCCTCCCCTCTACTATCCTCAGTCACTGCCGTCATACTACGTCCTACAATCTGAACCTCACCAGCCGGCAGCACCATAGCCAAAGGGGCATCGGTTACAACATCTAACACATTAGATAATTACGTTAGATAATTACGCAATCAGAAATATTAGCCTCAAGTTCTTCGATTTCTTCATCTATCAGCCTCAGTCTCGGAGCTCGATGGGTACACATCTTATCCTATAGAAGAAGACGCACGCAATCAGATCGATACATTAGATAATTACGTGTCAATAGCCCATATCCCATCTACCCCCTCCCACAAATACCAACACATTCGAAACCTCAATCCTAAACCCAGTCCCTCCTTCAAAACCCTCAAAATCCTCAAATAGATCAGAACCGAGACCCATGAATTCTACTATCCTCGAAGATAACCTCCAAACCCAGAAGATTCTACTTACAGATGCAGCCAGAAGAGCAAAAGCTAGAATAGACAGAGATCAAGCGGCATACCTGTGTTAGAAGGAGTATACTCAAAACAGCAAGATCAATATAACAACTTCAGCATCTTCTTTCAAGAACCAGTACTAATGGCGTATGTTCTCTTCCTCTCACTCTTTCTGGGATTTTCTTAATAAACAGTGCAAGTGGCTAGTTCTCTCACATTTATATACCTTCTCGGAAAGCCAAAATTGCATCGATTTTCAAACCACTATCATTACCATGCCCCAACTGCCCCGGCTTATCGGTTGCAATATGTTTTGACTGATTTACCCCTCATATCCCTCATCTGTGAGCTGCACACTCACTTTGAATTAACTGTAAAGATCAAAGCCTCTCAAACCTTTTCACCCTCACTCGAAGCCAACTAGTCAAATCCCAACATCAAATCATAACTTTTTCCATAATACGAACAAATATCATGATTACCTGTATGGCACACAGACCCAGGCGCACGTACCATTCTGACAGATCAGCTGTCTGGGCTGTCAGTACGACCAATCAAATTTAATAAAACCTTCGACCCACCCACGTCTCATCCATGAATAAATCGACTATACCAGATATCAAAAATTTGATCTACAACACATTCGTCACTTCAAAACTTTATGTCTTTATTACTTCGACATATCATCCTCCCACTTCGACAGATTGCACTTTATTACTTCAGCAGATAATTATCCAACTTTGATAGGTTATAATTTTTTACTTCGGCAGTTCCAAATTCCCCTTATACATAAATCAAAATTCCGAATTTTACTTCGACAAATAATTATTCTACTTCGATGGCCTACAATTTTTTACTTCGACAATTCAAGAATTTCCCTCGACAGATTATACTATTACTTCGACAGCTCAGGATATTACTTCAAGAATTCAGAATCCTCCTTCGACAGATTTTACCATTACTTTGACAGTTCATAATTTTTGTTTCGATATTTTAGACCTTTAGCGCGATAGTTCAAATTATTACTTATGAAGAGCCAAAATACTACTTCTACAGTGATTCAAAATCCCAATTTCATTCAGAAAAATAGGACATCTAATCACAAACTACAGACCCCATAAAAAAAAGAGCAACAACAAAAATAAACTGCAGACAGACCAGCCAAAACAGCCAACAGTACAGTTGAAAGTGACCTTAATTATCAGCGGGATGCTCCCCTTCGACTACAGGTATAGCACCAGCATCCTCTTGGTCCATAATCTCTTCTACAAACGATTTAAGCAGGGACAACCGGCGGCCGGGTAATGGTCCCATCTTCTGTAATATGGCCCACCAGTACGCGAAAGGCATGCCAGCAATAGGTGCCCCGAGTTCTGCCTCAAAAAGATTAGGCATCTCTGCATCAATGTCCTATTCAATACCAAACCTCTGTTGCAACCCTAACGTTGCCTCCCGTACTCTCCCGACCCTTATTGTCGCTTGGTTCTCTTGTGCGGGTATATTTAAAGCCATTATGATATGGGCAAGTAAGCAGAAAGATGAAGAAAGAATGCAGAACTATGAGAAATCCTCTCCACAATAGCCCCTTTTATACATGAAGGATGATTTCAACTGTCCCTTTTCCCAAGCCGAATTAACTGCTATCTTCAATTTCCCTCATTGAAAACTCAACAGTTCAGCCTCTACAACTTCCTAGATATAATAGTTTCATCTGCATGCGCATGGAAACGCCATTTACAAGGACTTGCAGTCAAAACTGTTACACCGAACCATCGACCAATTACCCAACAGTCCATCCAGCATCGAACCATCTCTTGCACCGAACCATCGCCACACTTCGACTTCAATCTCTTACACCGAGTCTTCACAAATACAGAGTTAATTACCTTTGCTACCTTCGACCAAATCATTATACTTCGATGCCAATTTTTCCAACAGTATTCATTACTAGCTATTAACGTTCGATGAGATACACTTCTTACCCTGCTTATACGTATATTCGTCTACAATGCCTATCAGATTCAAATACATAAAATTTTAGAAAAAACATCATTTCCATTCCATTCTCCAAACTAAAGCAACCAAAACAGCAAATTTACAAACCCAATTACAACCCCATCATAATCACCATCACCACAGCCTCAAATAGCAGCCCTACTTCCATAAGGTCCAGTTCCACTCCCTGAATTTCATTCCTCCATCTCCTCTTCGGCTCTAACGAGGCACTCGGCCAAAGCCAACTGAAAGGGGTAACGCTTCTCCGCAATAGTAAAGCTGCACTTCAATTGGTCCCAAAGATAAGCATAAGGCTCCCCGTTGATGAGCTCTATAGCCTCTACCACCATCACTTAGGGCATGTCCCAATCCAGATCATGCTGCCCGAAAAACTTCATATACAATTCAGTAGTCTTCCATCCTAGGCGACGATCCCAAGTAAACCCCATCCTCCTCTAATAGTAGGTATTGGGCGGGTATCCATAGAGATTTCAAAAATTTGTAGAAGAAAAAGAAAGGAATGAAAAAGCAAAGATTACACAGTATCATTACCTCAATAACCCATACTCATAGCCTCATTTCATTTATTACCCTATAACCACCAACATCTCTTTATTACCCTTTTCTATTTCCTACCCGAAAAACAATAGTCAAACTGTTCAACTTCCAAGGCCAAACAGTTTTCTCAGCAAACTCCTCGATACATGTTTTCGAGTCCTTCGCTTAGAGGGGGCGAATGTAATAGCCTACTCGCAGCCTTCTACCCTTTTTAGACACTCAAAGGCTACTTCGAGGCTTGCACGAATATATCGAATCCCATCCAATCCATAAACAAGCCTCTTAAAGATTATCTGAAGACGAAGCCTCGACTCTGAACAAGCTTCGAGAATGAACTCCACATCGCAGCAGAGATACTTCGACCATATCCGCATATGGTCAAAGTATGACGGGATAGATAACCAGCTCACTAGACAGAATGACACAGTTGTTGGTCCTTGCAACTACAGTGACAGGCCCAACCACATCTACCGTATCAAATTACAAAGACAGACCCAATAACTATTACAGTTACAGTTCTGACATTTTCGGCGCCCATACCTCCTCCGGGATGTCCTGATAGTACCCTTGTAATACGACCTAACCTTGGTGACTCAGCCCTTCCTATGATCTATAAATAGGAGAGATAGAGAACCAGGGAGGGGTTAAGAAAATTCTCCCCAGTCCCTTTGTAGTTTACCTTCGACCACCCTGTCAAAACCCAGTACTCGAGCCTTCGACTACTCAACAGAAATATAAACACTCTTAAAAATCCTTATCAGAGGTCGCGAAGAGTCAAATTCCAGGCCTCCACGTAAGTACATTGTCTATTGATTACTCTAATTCAAGATAGCATTCTTGTATTCCTTTGCTTGAAGATTTAACCTCGTGGTGTAAGAGCCAACTTACCTTCCTTAAGAAGTTGGGCCCCTACACCGAAGGTTACCTGGGTTTCCCTTGGAGTATTTTTGATCACCCTAATCCTCATTTGGTTCATTGCTTTGATCACTAGATGAACCTTTCATGGTTAAGAAGGATTTAGTAGATTTATGCCTTTCATACATCATCCATTCCAGGTAGGCGTAACTATTAACCTTGATGATCATATTTTCCAAGGTCACAGGTTTGTTGAGGAAGAAGTGCTCTTTGGCCTTGCAATCGAGCTGGAGCGCGTTGGTGAAAGAAGTAGCAGTTATTTTTTAATCGAGGTTGTCTACTCTAGGTATGATTTCCAAAGATATCTTCACAAAAGCCTCGAGCTTTGCTCTGTGTGACAATTTAAGACTGATAGGAGAATATAAATTTTCTACTTTGTCTCTGTTGTGAGCATACGTCTTGATGAATTATTTCTGCAGCTGGTCGAATGTGTGTATGGAGCATTCACGTAATGAGTAGAACCATCGAAGTGGTTCCTCCTATAGACGTGTTACAAACAAATAGCAGAGGATGTGGTTGAGATTGGAATACGGCCTTAATAAATCGCGGTATTGTTGAATGTACTCCATTAGATCAGTATCCTTGCATTTGCGATTTTTTTGAGTATGAAAACCTTTAGATATTCCGGTATCGAATAGTTCTTTTTCAATTGGACTCCCTTATAACTTTGTAAGGTAATTTGTAGTGCCTAGAACTTGTGCTTCAATCAAATCCTTAATACGTTGATCCATATACTCTTGTATAACATATTGACTTGTCGGTTGAGTGGCATGACGAGGAGGTTGAGGATTATGAGTACTGGTACCACCACTCAAGCTATCACGTGCTGGAACTCAAGGTTGAGGTCGTTGTGCTTCCACCTGATATATAGAAAATTGGTAACCTCAGCTAATCTCAGACTAAACTTTACCACCCAAATGAATGGACGGCTAAGGTTCATGTTGAATATTTCAGAAATTAGCTTTACTGGTGGCTCCTCGAGGTCCCAACCTTTCCCGCGTAGAAACCAAAGAGGTTTTTGGCAATTGATCTTGATCTCTTATTGGAGGAGCCTACTGAGTATTTTGTAAAGCTTGTAAGGCATTCTGCATGGTTGTCATTTGGTCTTCATGTTGTTAGAACGCTATCAAATGTGCTTGTCGCTCGGCTTCGAGCTCCTTCTCGCGGAGCTCTCGGTGAAGAGTTAATTGATGTTCGAGCTCATTGCGCTTCCCAATTTTGGCATTGAGAGTCGTTCGTAGCTCTGCAAGTTGTGTTGGCTCAACTTAAAGATCGAGCCAGGTTCCGGTTGCTGGTCGTCTGAAAGTAACCATGATATAAATTTATGCTAGAGTGAATGTATGCCTTAGGATATCGTGGAAATGTCCTTTTTCCAACAGACGGTGCCAAATGTAATGGCCTAATTCCATAAGCTAAAGATGGCTTGGACTTAGCTCTTGCACCAATGTTCCTGCGACAAAATCTAACATAAAATAAGAAATAATACAGGTGATTCAGCGTGGAAAACCTCTAAATAGGTAAAAAAAATTACGACCTCAAGTTGAGGATTTTCTAATAATTGTTTTTATTACTTGAGGCTTATATCTTATTACAAGTGATCACTCGAACTAGAAATACTTGATCTTATAAATAAGAAGTTTGGTATTTTTAGAATCTTGAAAATGTAGTTTTCTTGGTGATTTTTTGTGTATTTTTTGGGTCTTTGTCTCTTCTGGAACTTTTCGTTTATATAGGCCTTCTCCGCAGTTCTTCATCATGCTGAAGCACGTTCTCCGAACAATGTGGTTAATGGCAGTTGTAGTAGACTACTCGTAGCCTTCCAATACCAGTCGAATAATCGAATGCTACATCGAAGCCAGCATAGAGACTCGAAGTCCTGCATGACTAGCAAAGGATTCTACGAAGCCTCCCAAGATTAATCAAACATTCAAAGGAATAATCGAAGCTAACTATGTAGTTAAAGCCAGAGACAGACTGTCAGCACCAAAAAAAAAATTGACCATAGTGATACATGGTCGAAGGCAGGCACACCTGTCAGCCAGCTCACTTGACAGAACAGTAAAACAAGCAGCCAGACAACTGTAGTGTCACAACAGACTCAACATATAGAACAAGCTGTCCCAAAGGATAGACATGTAATCTGACCTCCTATGGTAACTTACCCCCTTTCTACGAAATTAGGCCCCTACATTTGGTACCGTCCGTGATACACCCACCCTGACCAATCCCTTTTTTTCTCTTTCTTACACCTTATAGCCATATTTGATGGTACCCATCCTTCACTTCACCTCTGCCATCATCGGAAACTCCACCGACAGAGTCGCCGCTTAACTTGCCCTCATTAGCCAACAATTTGCTCAAGCCGAGGAGCGCCATAACAATCATTTACGTATTGAGCATGAAGAAAGACGACAAGAACTTGAGGCTGAACGGCTACACCATTTAGATGATAACAATCGACAACAACGTGCTCTGGACAAGCTGCAGCATACTATTCATGATCTTCAATAGGTTCAAACCTATGACGCTCATCTGCGATCTCATCTACCTGTCCCCTCGCGTATTTTAGCCCGCGCACGATATGGTCCCCTTCCACGAATCGAGGTCCCCTCCAGTCTATCTTGGCGCCGAGGGTGCCCCCACCGCCGTTCCCATCGGCTCGATCCATCTTGGTGTCACCGTTATGGAGGATTCCTCTGATTCAATGCTTCGAACTTCATGCCACCCCACACGGCACCCTGAACAGGAACACCTTGGCGAACAGAGATCCTAACACACCCCGAACCCTTGAACTTATTAGCCTCGACTCCAATGGTCTCGCCCCCCCCCCCCCCCACCCCCGTCCTTCTTACCTTATACAGCAGGAACTCGACCCAAAAATTTGTGCCGCCATTCGCATCAGCGCGTGCCCCACCCCGAACTCCTAGAGCCGTTTAAGCAACCCCATATTCTCTAAGCTCCCCGCTAACGAGGTACCTCCAAATTTCCATACCCTAAAACTCTACAAATATTGTTATACTGACCCCCAATCTCTTGTTCTTGAGTTCCAAAATGTTTTAAGCCTATATTCCACAACCGACTACATCCTGTGTCACATGTTTCCCACCAGTCTCACAGACAGCCCTCTCAAATGGTACCATGGCCTCCCAAATTGCTCCATCCGAAGTTTCGAACAGCTGTCAAACCTTTTCATCTCCCAGTTCACCATTAATAAAGATCGAGAGGTCCGAGTCGATTCCCTCATCAACTTCGGCAAGTTACCCAACGAAATTCTTGAAACTTTTACCAAGCATTTTCTCGATGAGTCGTGCAAAATAGAAAATCTTGACCTTCTGAATGTCATTCTCACATACTCCAATGCACTGCCTAACCATAGCCGCATTATGGAGTACATCGTACTTCGAAAGATATGAACCCTCGAGGAGATGTTTTCTAAAGTCAACGGATACATCATCCTCGAATGTCTCTATGAATCTAATCACCCAGGACAAGTCTCGATAACCAACCACAACAAATCTTGACCATCGACTATACCCATGGTCACTCCCATCTCACAAGAGAATAACAGCCGCAAACGCGCTTACTTCAATGCTCAATCATCAAAGCCTAGCAAAAAATGGCCCATGCCCATCCTACCGAAACTCACTGCTCCCATAAACACCCATCTTACTCACATCCAGGCCGATCCTATATGGCACACTCCCTTCCCCAACGAGGTCCAAAAGGATGAGCCCTACTGCAAAAATCATAAATCCAACTACCACCCCACAAACAAATATTATACTCTGCACCGATCGCTGGAGATAATTCTTAAAGCGGGTCGTCTACATCAATATGTTTCCAATCTCCCCAGCTATCTTGACGGGTTGTACCTCAAGCTCCAACCTGCTGTAAATATTGACCCAGCCAAGGTACATATTTTCCAACTCCACCTCATCGAAGTTAATAACATTAACAGCGGTCATACTCGAAGCAACATAAATTACCCGCCCTTCTACCCGAATCTAGCCAACGCCCTATGCCTGAAGATATATCCTTCATCGATTGTGATACCTCTCATGTCCACTTCTCCCATTTCGATCCTTTGGTCATCATGATCAAGGTCGAACATGTTGTCTTACACACAATGCTCATTGATATGGATGGTATGGCAGACGTGCTCTTCCTCCAGACCGTCTGCGCCATGCAAAAACCGACCTCTTCACACCAGCCAATGTCCAACTCAAGGGCTTTCATGGTGCCACCTAAGTCGTCGCTGGTCACATTAGCCTCCCTGTCACCACCGGTCTAGTTACCCTCCAAACCAGCTTTCTAGTCATCGACAAGAAATCTAAATATCTGGGCATTTTAGGGCATGATTGACTCCATGCCAAAAACCATACCTTCTACCTACCACCAAATAATGTGTTTCACCACCCCTTGTGGTACGTGGAACATGAAAGGCTCCTATCGCATCGCCCCGAGATCGATCTTACCAAAAAACTTGTTAAGCCATAACAATCAATGCTTTTCTCTTTCCCCACATCATCGAACCCTTCTACCACACCTGTCGAACCTACTGTTTACGTCAAACTCGATGGCCCTGTTCGAGGTACAATCATTGGTAGCTTTTTGGATTCCATCAAAAGCCACGAGCACACCACATTCCTTCTAACAAATAAAGATGCCTTCACCTGGACGTTTCATTAGATGCCTGGCATCGACCCTACCCAGGCCTGCCATCGACTTGACCTCATCCCTAAATCCACAACTGTAAAGCAGAAGAAGAATATTAAAGATTATATTGTGAGTTTCTATGAAGATAAGTTTGCAAGACATGAGGTGATGGACCGCCCTTACATCTTTACTCATAATGAAGTTGTTGTTACTCAGGAGGAGAATATTAGTCTGTCGGGCATTTCTTAAAATGATGAAGTTCAAGCTGTTACTTTCTATCTGGATGGTGAGAGTTCCCCAGGGCCTGATGGTTTCTCAGGAGCATTTTTCGAACCTTTTGGGATATTATTGGTGATGATATTGTGTTGGGTATCTCTTCTTTTTTCAAGGGTGGAGTTCTTCCTGTCAACTTTAATTCCAATCTCATTGTTTTGATCCCAAAGATGCAAAAACCTTTTTTTTTTAGAGATTATAGGCCAATTTGCCTCAGTAATTTTATATTTAAAATCATCACTAAGATTCAGGCTACAAGACTCTCTTATATTGCTTCTAGAATTGTATCAAAGGAGAAAAGTTTCTTTACTCCTAAAAGAAGCATTCATAATAATATCTACATGGCGTCTGTGATGGAGAATGAGATGAGGATTAAAAGACAAGGTGGTAATGTTGGGTTGAAGCTTAATATCACCCAAACTTATGACACTTTTAGTTGGAATTTCTTGATCAAGGCTCTCAGTTCTCTTGGGTTTTGTGCTACCTTTTGCAATTGGATTCATACCATAATTAATATTGGGATGACATATATTTCTATTAATGGTAGACCCTTCTGGTTATTTTAAAGCTTCTAGGGGTCTCAAGCATGGTGATCCACTATCTCCTCTCTTATTTGCTCTTGCTGAAGAAATTCTGAGCTCTAATCTTAAGTTTCTTAATAAGCAAGGCAAGATTACTTCCATGGTCAATATAAAGGTATTTAAAGCCCTACTCACCTTTTTTTTGCTAATGGTGCTTCTAAGTGTTTAAAGAATCTACAAAAAGTCCTTATCAATTATCAACAAGCTTTGGGGCAGGTGGTTAGTGTTGAGAAGAGCAAGATCTTTCTTGGTCATATTCCTAATTCTAGAAGAAGTGAGGTGATTGATTTGTTTGGGTTTAAGGAGGGAGAGTTCCCTGAAACTTATATTGGCATTCCTCTAGTGCAAGGATGAATTTCAAAGAGCATTATTACTCCACTTGTCAAAAAAATTAGGAAGAGAACTAATAGTTGGAATGGAAGAATGTTATCATTTCAAGGTAGAGTTGTGCTTGCCAAGTCAATTCAAGATAGCATCCCTATATATAATATGGCAATCTATAAATAGCCTTATTAGAAATTTTATTTGGACCGGGGATCCTACAAAGAGAAAGGGGATTACTCTTAGATAGGAAAAGATGTGCAAGCATTATAATGAAAGTGGCCTTTGAATTAGAAGTTTGAGAGAGGTTAATAATGTTATGCTTAGCAAGATGAACTGGTTATTTATGCAAGGAGAAGAGACTTGGGCTTTAATTTAAAATGCTAAATTTCATACTAATAGTGGGGATATCATTTGATACCATAAAAGGTCTTCAATTTGCCCTGGTATCAAGTATGATGCTAGTATTACTAAGCCTTTTATAGGTTAGATTATTGGAAATGGTGTAAAAATTGAATTTTAGAGAGATTCTTGGGCTTCTGACATTCCTTTAAGGGAACATATTGACCTTCATCAACACCTTTGGAAGCACTATAAAGCTAGGGTTAGTAATTTTATTAACTCTGATGGCTGGAATATTCCTCCTAACATCTATTTAGCCCTTTTGGCCATGGGGATTGATATTTCCAGTATTCCCTGTAATCCTAATGTAGAAGATACTCAGATCTGGAAACCTGATATACATGGTGATTTTTCTGTGAAGAATGCTTTTGAAAATGCCATAAATCATTTAGCTACTGCTTAGTGGGAGAGATTTACCAGGCATAAGTGCTTATACCCTAGTCTTACTAAATCTCTCTTGGAGACTTATGAATCATTTAGTTTCAGGTAAATCTCTCCTGGAGACTTATGAATCATATCCTTCCTTATGACGAGATCGTTCAAAGTAAGGGCATACCTTTAGCTTCTGCTTGCTCTCATTGCTTTAGTGCTGCTGAAACTAAAGATTATATGTTCTTTGATTGTCCTACTGCTAAGGCTTTGCGGTGTTGGGCTTCTAGTACCTTCAGTTTTTATGCTATTTTAGTGTATGATGGTTGGAAAACTATATTGGAAATGAGTAAGGCATTGAGTTCTTATCCTAATGACTTCAAGATTACGATGGTGCTTTTTATATACAGATGGCTTTGGAATTCAAGAAAAAAGATCAGATTTGATGAGACGAAGATGTCTATTAAGGAGGTTCAGAACAATGTGCTACGATATATATCAAATAGTGCAAGCTTTTCTAAGAATAATATGCATACTACAACTTTTGATCTACAGGTGACTAAGTCTCTTAATGTCAACTATAAATTTGGTAAAGCTCCTTCTATCAAAAGTTGAATGTGGATTCTTCCAAAAAATAATGAGGTTAAGTTATGTTGTGATGGATCTTCTTTGGGAAATCCTGGATCTTCTGAGGTTGGTATAATTTGCAGGGACTAAAAGGGCAGGGTTCTTGGTACTTTCTTCAAATCAGTGGGGTCGGCTAAAAACTACCTGGCAAAAGTGCAAGCTACTATTGATGGGGTGGAGAAAGCTGTCCAAAGAGGCTAGTACAAATTGTGGATTGTTTCTGATTCTTATGCAGCCATTCAAGCTTTTATCACAATCAAGATTCCTTAAAAATTCAGAAGTAAATGGATGCTTCTCCTTTCTTATATATAGTCTACATGATTTAGCTCAGCCTGGAGAGAGGCAAACTTCTCTGCTGACACCTTGGCAAAGAAAGGCTCCAGAGCTTTATTTCCTTTTGAAGAATGGGTTGATGGTAGACTAGATTATCTTACTTGAATTGAAAACCCTCATACAGAGTATTTTAGATTCAGAAGGTCGTAATTTTATTTTATTTTATTGAGGTGTATGTTGCTCTTTCCTTTTAGTTATTTTAGGCTTTCCTTGTCTTATGTTTAGACTTGGTCCCCTTAGTTGTTCTTTTTGGTTCGTATTTTATAAAATCTAAGCATTTTGCTAAAAAAAATTGTGAAGCAGAAGAAGAGAACTTTGGCGCCAAGGATTCACTGAACCTCGAGGTTGAGAAACTCTTGGCCGCTTGTTTTATCAGAGAGGTCAAATATACCGATTGGATCTCAAATATTGTGGTTGTCCCCATGAAGAATGGCAAGATCAAAATCTACATGAACTCCACAGACCTTAATAAACACACACCGAATTACAATTTTCCTCTCCCAATCATTTTAGTGCTCTTGGATGCAACAGCCGGTCATGAACGCCTATCAATGATGGATGCGGCTTCGGGTTACAACCAGGTACCCCTTCTCCCCGAGGATCAACTTAAAACTTTGTTTATAACAGAACTAGGCCTTTACTATTTTAACGTCAGACCCTTCAGCCTAAAAAACACGGGTGGCACTTACCAACGCCTTGTTACCACCTTGTTCAAACCTCTTTTTGGCAAGTTGGACGAAGTTCATATCGACGACATGTTGTGTAAGAGCCTCCAGAAACATACCCACATGCAATATTTGACTGACGTCTTTTCGATACTTCGAACATACAATATGAAACTAAACCCTGACAAGTGCCAATTCGACGTGTCCTCAAGAAAGTTCTTGGGCCACCTTATTAGCAAGCGAGGCATTGAGAAAGATCCTACCCAAATTCGAGCCCTCGTAGATATGCCATCTCCCCGAACCAGAAAAGATGTCCAAAAGGTCAATGGCAAAATAGCCAATCTAAGCCGTTTTATCTCCAAATACTTTAACCATTGTGCTTGGCTATTCCTCCTTTTGCATGATCAAGGTGTTCATAAAGCAAAAATGATGAACCCCAAAATTAACTGGACACCCAACTGCTAAATTTTTTTCTTGAACTCAAAACTTACCTTGGCCAACCACCTATCATCAGTACTCCGGTCGAAGGCGAGGTGCTCACTTCATATCTTGCAGTTACCGAGACTTCTATCAGCTAGATCCATATCGGAATCGACCCTAATATCGTGAAACCCATCTATTTTATCAGCAAGACCATAACCTCTGCCGAAACTCGATACACTAAACTCGAACGTCTATTGTTTACTCTGGTCTATACCTCTCACAAGCTTAAACCATACTTCCAGGCTCATCATATACGCGTCATTACCAGTTAGCCTCTTCGAGAACTCCTCATTAGAAAAGATATGTCCAGACGAGTGCAATAGTGGTTCGTATAACTCGGTGAACATGATATCACCTTCAAAAAGCAAGTCTCTCTCAAAGGACAGGCAGTTGCCGATTTTCTTGCCGACTTCCCGGTTTAAGACATCAGCTGCGAAGAATACGAAGATGATTTACCTGAAGATCATCGCGAATAGACTAACCCTTGAAACACCAATACAAGCTGGCGTATCTTTAAAGATTTAAAGATGGGTATGCAGGACCAAGCGGTTCTGGTATTGGTATTGTCTGGGTTACACCTTCCAACGGCCGCATTAAAAGTTGCCAAACTAAACTTCAAATGTACCAATAATGAGGCCGAGTATGATGCTTTGATACATGGTCTCGATCTTGCCCTCGAACTGAGTATTCCCAAACTTGCAGTATTTACTAATTCCCAACTAGTTATGAGACAGTACACTGGCAAAAATCAGGCAAATGGTCGCATGGCTGAGTATGTTACACTCGTCCGCCAACGCATGGATTGGTTCCCTAAAAACTTATTTATTCCATATTACCCTCGAGGTAAAAACAGACATATCGATGCTCTCGCCAACATTGCCGCCATCCTAGACCAGTCCGAATCCCGAACCCTTACTATCAAAGTGCTTGAATGCCCAAGTATCAACTAGATGGAAATCAATACTATCAATACTAGGGCGAGAGCTTTGATCCCGAAGATTGGCGCATACCTTTCCTCGCATACTTCAACGGTTCTACCATCCCAGAGGATCCCAAGGTCAAACGTTCGTTATTGGAAAACTGCTGAAGGTACACAATTCCTAAAGGCGGTCAACATCGCAAATCCCCAAACGGCATACACCTCCGTTGTACCGCCCAACGCGCGGCCACCACCATACTAACTGAGCTCCATGAAGGCAACTATGATGCCCACACAACTGGTTGATCTATAGCTCTTTTAGCCGTAGCCCAGGGTTTATTTTGGCCCAATATGATGAAACAAGTTGAAGAGCATTCGAAGCATTGTGGCAAATGCCAACGTCACGCCCACGACATTCGAAGCCCTTCACAAGACTTCCATTATAGCCAAGTTGCTTAACCATTCAACCGGTGGGCCATTGATCTAGTGGGTCCTTTCCCAGAAGCTTCAAGCACTAGAGAACATGGGAAGAAGAATTCATCAAATTCTTATAGGAAAATATCGTTACACGTTTTGGCTGCCCTTACATGATTCGATGCGGCAATAGTCCACAGATCATAGGGAACAAAGGCTACAATTTCCTCAAAAAGTACAATATTATCCTTTCCCTCTCTACCTCTTATTACTCATAGGGCAATGGTCATGTCGGAGCAATCAATAAAACTATAGTCGATGGTCTTAAGAAACGTGTTAACGAGAAGAAGAGCTGATAGGTTCAAGAAATACAACATGTACTTTGGGCCTATCATACCACACCAAATATGGTGACGGGCTACACCCCTTTTTGCCTAGCTTATGATACCGAAGCTATTCTGTCTACTCAGTTCGAAGTGGCAACGCACGACCCTGACCTCCCTGATGAAGATAACAAGTTCGAACTTGGATACAATATGCTTTGGATTGATGAAACCAGAGACCGAGCCATAGCTAACCTCAGCTGGTATCACCTCTCTTTCCAGAAGTATTACAACAAAAGGGTTTGACCACAAAGTTCTGATATAGGTGATTTGGTACTTCAACGAGTCACACCCTCTTGAAAACCTCACAATGCCGGAAAGTAAGTCAAATCCTGGGAAGCACCTTATGTCGTGTATGACAAAACTGATAAGGGTTCGTATTATCTGATGACAAAAGCTGAGGAGCCCCAACATAACCCTTAGAACACAATGTACCTAGTGTCCTACAATAGGCCGCGACCACCAATCCTCATAACTCATATAGCCACCATATATAATCAAAAAACATATTTTTTTCCTCTAAGCTTCACCCCATTCCCCCAGTGAACTTCTTTTGTTGGTCAAACCTAAATATCATATCAACTCTTTGACCCGACTAATACATGGAAGTGACCTCAAAGTTTTTCAAGGTTCTAATTCGAGCAAACCTGAGTGGCATGACTCGTCGATAGATCCGACACTCGGGGATGTATTAAAGCCGACCACATAATACTTTGCTTAGGCTCAAACTCGATGATAGAAATACCCAGAGGTAACTTTCGAAGTCCAGTGAACTTCTTTAGTTGGTCAAACCTTAAGTATCATGTCAACCCTTCGACCCGACTAATACTTGGGAGCGACCATAAAAATTTTCAAGGTTTCAATTCGAGTAAACCTGAGTAGCATGAATGATCGGCAGATCAGACACTCGGGATGTATTGGGGCCGATCACATAATGCTTCGCTTAGGCTTAAACCCGCGGATAGAAATACACGGGGGTGACCTTTGAAGTCTAGTGAACTTCTTAAGTTGGTCAAACCTAAGTATTATGTCAGCCCTTCAGCCCGACTGATACATGAGGGTGACCTTAAAGTTTTTTAAGGTTCTAATTTGAGTAAACCTGAGTGGCATGAATGATTAATAAATTGGATACTCGGGGATGTATTGGGGCCAACCACATAATGCTTCGCTTAGGCTCAAACTCGCAGATTGAAATACCTGGGACCTTTGAAGTCCAGTGAAATCTTAAGTTGGTCAAACCTAAGTATCATGTCATCCCTTCGACCCAATTGATACTTGGGGGAGACCTCAAAGTATTTCAAGGTTCTAATTCGAGTAAACCCGAGTGGCATGAATGGTCGATAGACCGGGCACTCAGGAATGCATTGGGGCCGACCACATAATGCTTCGCTTAGGCTCAAACCCGCAGATAGAAATACTCGGGGGTGACCTTCGAAGTATGGCACATTTTCTACTTCAACTCTCATACAGGCATATTAGCAAGACAAGTCGGATACATTCCTGTAAATCCAATTCGAATGCATTACAGATTGCTCAAACCTACCCATCAAATACATATAGCAAAATAGAGAGAAAGATCATTACAAGACAACAAAAACTAAGCACAGTACCTTCCTCAAACATAGTACTAACACGTGGTTGGTCGCGTTCTCCATAGTCACTCCTCTACCCAAGTCTTCCACAGCAGCATCGCCACCACTTTCGACAGCAGAATCTACTCCAGCAGCGCCACCACCTTTAACTATGGGATCTACTACCACATCACCAGAACCATCACCTCCACCTTCTACTATAGGATCCACCCTAGTACCTCCACTTGCAGGATATACTTCCATCCCTTCTGTGTGTATAGCATCATCAACAAATGGCTCATTTATTGGAGAATTGAGCTCAAAGGTTTCTGAATTATACCCCAACCCATCCACAAATCTCTTCAAGGTTGTGGTCACGTCACATTCCTCATCATACTGTGCCTAAAACCTTGTATGATTCTCTTGAAGCTGCACCTCCTTACTAGTCAGCTTCACCTCCAGCACCATCACCCTCTGCTTATAATTGGTGATCACAACTTAGGTTTCCTTCGTAGTATTAGCTCGTATCTGCAACTGATCTTGCTCAAGCATAGTGACCTAGTTCATTAGTGACAGAATGGCCCCCTGTAGGAGCTCAAACCAGCCCCTCGCCTCTTCTGCTTCTCACTCGATACCTTTTGGGCTTTGTTAAAAGATATTACCCAAGCATTTACCTGCACGAACACTCGACTAATTACTTGTTCTCGAAGCATAATTTCAAACTCAAAGATCTAAAAATACTTACTTGGTACAATAATTTGTTAACCTGCCGCCCCACTTCGTCTCGGTTGGTGCCACAGAGAGATATTATCGACGCAGCCGTTACTCGAGCCTACTCATCTTGTTAGACCGAGTGTTGCCTAGCTTTGACTGGGTTACCCCCGTTGACCATCTGCTCATGGGCCCCCTTTCGCCTAGTTCTCTTCGTCAGATTGATTGTCAAGCCTTCGTCCGTGACTTTTCCTTTCCCTTTATTGATATGCGGGACTACATTTAGGAACAGTCTTGGGCACGCTAGACCGTATCATCCCGGGACCCCCTCGCCGAATCTTTGGTATAAAACTCGACTGTCGAGTCAGATCGTCGCCTCCCATCTCACCCACCCATGCCAAAATACTTCCTTCTTTCCTCTTCTTGGTATGACCAGCAGCGACCAGAACGTCTCTCAGTAGCATGTCTGTCATCTTTTGTCTCTTTCTGACAATACCCAACTTACAAAATACTTTATTTAGCTACTCTTCATCCTGGTTGATTAGCTCATCAATATAAGTCCTCGGGTTCTTCAATGCATTATTTGTGGGATCTGCAAAATAAGAAAGAGAAGATCAACAGTTTATTCGAGCCACACAATCAATATACTTCGAGTACTAACTTATTTTCTTTTTACAACTTGTTCTTCAGCCCAAATTCCTCCTACCCCTGTGCATTCTCATATCTCCCCTTTACCACTACCAAATCTTTATCCCACCCATGCCCGGTCAAATATAGGCCGAATAACCATAGTTTGTCCAAATGGTATTGAATATGATATGTCCCTACCATCTTATTTGCTTTCTTTGAATAGAACGAGACGATGTCGAACCATGCGATCAAATTCCTCCCCTTGCTCTTCAACTCCACATTCATTCCTTTGACCACCCTCATCATTTCATAAAAAATGTCATTCATCTAGCATGGGGCAACATCCCAAAATTCAATACCTGCTTCACCAGCCGTCGAAGAGGTAGTTGCATCCCTAAACAAATTTGGCCTCTAAATGCCATAATCCCATCCTGGGGGGAATCCTTAAATGTATACTCGGTCCTTAATAGCACCATAATAACACCCACCTTTTCCAACCCATGCTTGATCTTGAATTGATCCAGCCTCACCTATTCCTAAGGTAAGACTGACCACACAGTTATCGAATCATCATCAGTACCTTCACTATTATTATTCTCCTCCTCTTCCCCTTCGTCCCTCTCATTACCTGAAGGTTTGATAATACCTTTGTTACCCCTTCCCTCTCCATCCCCCTCCTTATTTTTGCCTTTACCACTCTCTCTGACTATTCGAGCCCAACGATGGCTCCAAGTCGAGCCTCCAATGTCTTACATTACTACAGCCAACGGGGAATCTGTTACAATCACTAATACTTCTACATCACTGCTCTCATCCCCTCGACCTAGACCAAATACACTTGGTTGGTTTAATTCGTCCTCATCCTCATCCTCGAAGCTTGACAGGTATGCATTATACCCTACAGAATAAGAGGATCGATATTAGCTCGATATATTAAAGTATAAAGGTTCCGTTCCATAATATTATCTACCCTCATTATTCAGCTGACCCACGACCAAATATTCGATTACTACCTCGCCCCTCCAAATTATCACTTTGTCGGACTTCCAGCCACGTCAATTGCCCCCTCCTTCAGATGCGTCATTACCAGCGGCCCAGGAAAAGCTTACCCCACCGTACAGATAAAAAAATTCAAACAAAACAAAAAGGGAAGCAACATCTCTGAAAGCAAACTTGTTTGAGTAGATCAGATTTATCAGCAACAATGGCATCCACTTCCCTCCTCTCCAGCAAGTTCAGCCGCAACAGTGGTGTATGTTTTCCTCCCTTCTTCCTTTTTTCCTTCTAATTATTTTGGAACAGTAACTCTCTCTCTCTCATCTCTTTAAATACCGCCCAAGAAAAGCAAACCACTTCAATTTCCTCCACTCACCATTATTACAACTCTACTCCTCCCTCATTATCGGGCATGTTGTGTTTTCCCAAGATTGCCCCTACTCGCATCCACGTGCGCATCACACACTTATGCTAGACAAAACTTTTTTCTAACCCTCTCGAACCTTCTGACATACCACCCGAAGTTGTCAACTCAAACCCACGTGTTACCTCCACCTCTTTCCCATACCCAAGGAATCATAATGATGGCCTGCAATGGCACACTACCCCATAAATAGTATCACCTCTGACATTTTTTCCATTTCGGCTGTCCGCTTTTGCAGTCGAAACCATCCATACATTCGTCTTCGAGCAATCTTATACATTCCACAATAGTCGTACCCTTCGACCACAGAGATTTTTGGGCCATCTCATGCATTCCTTTTCGAACCATCGTCTACATTCAGCGATAACCCATCGTACCTGTACATTAGTTCTCGAACCTTCGGTCAATACTTTTTATTCAATGAAAGATTCAAATATTATTATTACACATTTTCATTACTCCAGTTTGAAGTTTGACAATTAAACCGCGCCTACGTTATCATCATCTACATTACATATAACTGTTATACTACCATACTTCGGCGAACACAACATTGTTTCATTCAAAATGTCTTCGGGCATACATCACCAACATCAAAAAGACGAGAGAGAAATAATAAAAACACTATCAACAGCAACAACAAACAATCCCCTCTACATACCCACTTATAATAATAAAGACCCCCTTATTTACAAATAGGGCAGTTCTTACAGAGCCCCCTTATTTACAAACAATCCCCTCTACTGCATCACTCTCCACCTAGTCTTCTGCAATGTTCTTCAGTAAAAAATATCGGCTACTCACATATAGGCCCAACTACTGCATCACTCTCTACCAGTGCGCATACGGATGTCAACATATCTCCTCCCCCGGCTCCAGCTCCACAGGGTCAGGGAACATCACATCTAAACCTTGATCACCAAAAAGTTTATGCTTCAATGCCATAACCTTCTCAACAATACGTCGATTCTTCTCCTCCATTTTCTTCTGGTAATAAGTATTTGGAGTAGTTTCCATTATGTGTTTACTTAAGAAAGAAGATGAAGAGTGTTTAAAATTCCCCCCCCCTCTACCTAACAGCCCCTATTTATACCTTGATTAAAGGGCATTTATTACCTCCTTAATCAATACTTATCTTAATTACTTTCCTCGGAGCTGCCCACATTCAATTAGTCAACTCTTTAACTTCCCTCGCCCAGCAGTTTTTCTCAGCACGCGTCATCTACAATAATTTCCAAGGCCCCTGCCATGAGGGGATGAATGTAGTAGCCTACTCGCAGCCTTTCAGTACCAGTCGAATACTCGAAGGCTACATCGAAGCCTACCTAGAAACTCAAAGCCCTGCAAGACTAGCAACGGATTCTACGAATCCTCTGGAGAATCATCAAGCATTCGAAAGAATAATCAAAGCTAACTATGTAGTCGAAGCAAGAGACAGACAGTCAGTACCAAAACTTAGCACTAGAGAAAACTTTGACCATAGTGATGCATGGTTGAAGGCAAACATACCCCTGAGAGCCAGCTTACCAAACAGAATAATAAAACAAGCCATCAGATAGTTATAGTGTCAGAACAGACACAATGTACAAAATTGCTGTCCCAAAGGATATGCATGTAATCAGACCTCCCATGGTGACTCACCCATTTTCGATCTCCTATAAATAGGAAAGAGGTGACACTATGAAGGGGCTAGAAAAACTTTCCAAAAACCCCTTGAAGATTACCTTCGAACATCCTATAACCTTCTTCTTACTCAATCTGTCATCTAATTCAATATATATCATCTAATCATTCAAATCCTCGCTAGAGGTCGTGGAGAACCCAATTCTAGAACTCCACGCAAGTATGTTAGTCTAATAAACTAGTTTTTTATTGTCTTATATATTTGCCCACACTTCTAGCCGAGGGTAACCTTCAAGGTGTAAGAGCCAAGTTTCCCCTCAACGAAATTAGACCCCTACAGCAGTTGACTGAGTAATTGTTAAGTTCGTAAGAGACATGTATCTTTGACTTGTTCATGTTTTTCTGTTTGAGCTCGACCCACATTTTTCATCAGTTCGTGGAGTAGTTATTAATGTTGACTATTGATGTTATGTGTAGTATGCGTGAGTCTGACATGGAGGTAGTTCGAACTAGAATAGCTTGATTTGGGTTAGATTGAGGGATAGGCCCCTACAACTATAAAATCTCTTAATGTTTCTATCAAATTAGTTTTTGACCTCAGTAACATAAGTTCTAAACAAATCAATAGATTAAATCTTATGCCTTATAAGATGTACCTGAGTAAAGTTCGAGTGATCATCAATAAAAGTAATAAAATACCTTTTTCAATTTTTGGTTAGGGTACTATCCATTACACAAATACCGTTCGTGAGATGTCTTAGTGATCTTAGCTAAACAACAATGCTCAAATTTATCAAAATTATTTAACTCTACTTTAGAAATTAATCCAAGTTTTCTCATGCTATTAACTAGCTTCTTATTAACATGGCAAAGTCTTGAATGCCAAATATATAAAAGAAGATATGATGTAAGCAGAAGAAAAATTATTATTTTTAATACTTAATTTAAACATATCGTTACAAGCAAAACCTTTACCCACAAAAGTTCCCCCCTTGGTCAAAATGTATTGATCTAATCCAATCGACAGATGAAAACTTGTTTTGTGAAGAAGAAAGCCAGATCCCAGGTTCTTCCTCATATTAGGAGTGTGCCACACATCCTTAAGGATAACAACTTGGCCAGATGTGAATTTTTGTTTAGCATCTCCATTTCCTAATACCTTAGTAGTGTGAGAATCACCTAGAAGAATGTTTTGGTCTTTATCATCCTTATAGGTCTTGAACCAAATCCTGTTATAGCACATATGGCAAGTAGCCCCGATGTCCAACCACCATCCATTAATTCCACCTATCATATTCACTTACATGATTATAGCCACTAGAGCCTTTTCAGTCACGTTTACCTGACCAACATGTTTACTGTTCTGGCAGTTCCAAACAATGTGTCCTCCTTCACCAAACAAAAAATCATACTATAGGAGTTGTTCCATTGAACTGATAGATTTGTTGGTTCCTACCCTGGTTAAGAATCTAGTTACCTATATTATTGTTATTATTCTAAAGAGGTTTCTTGTTTCCGTTACCCTTAGCTTTCATAGCCTTACCCATAGGTTTTAGATGCACTTTACTCTAGGGTTAAACCACGAGTTGTAGGGACGTAATCTTGTAGATGGGAGACTATGCTCTTGCACCGTGGGATTAAGGTCGCCTAAGAGGGTTCGCAAGTATATTGAATATAAATAAGAGAGTAAACTACGTAAATATACTTGCGCAGAGTCCCTTAATAGGGATTCTTCTTGACCTCTAGTGAGGGTTTGAAAGAGAGGATGTATATATAAAGGGGGTTCCAAATTCTTGTTGGTGAGGGCCCAAATATTAAGCTTTAGCCCGTGCTCGATGGTTTTCCCAACTTTTGTGAGGGTATTTCTACTCCATTTTCTCTCTCTCTTTCATGTTGGCTTTCCTCCCCTATTTATAGGAGATAGAAAAAGATGAGTCACTATAAATGGATTAAGTTACATGTATATCCTTTTTGGCAGTTGTCCCGTATGGAGGCCAGTTTTGCCATATTTTTCTCTTGGCTTGTCTGCTAAGTTGTCTACCTTTGACCATATACAGATATGAGCAAAGCTTCATTGGATTTGAATATAGGTTTGATGTAGGTTTTGGCTGATGTATGAGTTTCCTGGGCTTCGAGTCTAGCGGTAGGCTTTGACGTTGTCTTCGAGTGCTCGGCTCGCCTTGGAAAACTGTGAGTAGGTAATTGCCTTGGCTTATTTGTGAGCACACTAAGTTTTGAGTCTTTTGGTAGCCTTCGAGTATTAGGCTTGTCTCGGAAGGTCGTGAGTAGGCTACTACATTCTCCCCCTCTCAGCTTGGACCTTAAAAATAGTTGCAGATGACAGGTGCTAAGAAAACTATTATGCATACGGTTGACCGGGCCTTAATGGTGATTATACTGATTAAAGGATCATTAATACTTCCTTAATCATACTATAAAAAAAAGGAGGGTTGGGGAATCGATTCGTCTAACTTCTCTTTATCCTCTTCATCAAACCAGAAATGTATCATTTGTAAGAAAAGATGAAGACTCGCTACCAGAAACAATTAGAGGAGGCCAAAGTCTTGGTGAAGGCCAAGTACATCGAGTTGGCATAGATGTTTTTTGAGTAAAGGGACATAGGGGCGCCACTATTAGACCTGGTAGATTTGAACAGGGAGGAGCTGATCAATCGAGAACTAGAAGAGGCAAAGTTATTCACATTCTGGTGGTAGATGTTCCAGTATCACCGTCGGAGCACTGTAGAACATTTGGCTTCTCTTTAGGATTTGGCACGCCGACTGGTGAAGGCAGAGGGTGGTGGGTAGAGATATTTATGGTATTGGAAAAATTGCCCAGCCTGCAAATGAAGCGATGGGGTGCTTCTTCCTCTTATTGAAGTTTTGGTGTGCTGTTTGTTGTTGTTATGACTTTCTTCATTTGTTTTTTTAGTTTAAGAACATGTAGTTTATGTTTTTTTTTTAATAATGGCAAAAGGTTATGGCTAAATTTTTGGTTCGAAGATAAATAGGTAGGCGAATGGTTCATCATAGTTAAAATTGTCATATTTAGGTGGGTTCAAAAATGAAAAAACAAGGCTCGATTGCTCAGACTCGAGAAATAAAATTTGTTCAATGGTATAACAAATACAATATACTAAGCTCGATTGTTCGGAATCATATAATAATAAACTATGCTCAACGACCTGGAAAATCAATAAGATCGATTGTTCATAATCAAAAGATGTTTGGCGATTCTGGAAAATAGGATAAACTCATTTTCTCGGAGTCAAAAATAAAACATGCTTGATGGCTCAAAAAAAATATAGGTTTGATTGATGCAAAAATATAATAGGCTCGAGTGTTATTTCTATGCCTTCGAAGTGAGTTGTTTTTATCACTATTTTTCTTTTCCTGCAAGGATCTGAGAACTGCAATTGTAGAGCTGAGAGGTGGGATATTGTGTATCTTGAGCAGCGTGTTAAGTAGACAATAATCATGTTATGTTGGATGAGATGATGAATGTTTTCCACTTGGCAGGCTGGAATGGGTCCACGTGTGGGTGATAGACAGGATGGGTTGCATACCAGAGGTTTCATCTTTTAGGTATTGCGAAAAGGGTAAGATCGATGAGAGAGAGAATAGTCATCGAGTATTGATGTATGGGTATTTCTATTTGTGCAGGAGGGTCGAAAGGAAAAAATGATGATCGAAGCTTGTGAATGTGTGGCTACCAAACACTCGTATAGATAGGGGAAGCTTTGTAACAAATGGTTATCGAGAATTATGGAGGGAAGTGGGGGAGTTGAGAGAGTGGGGTAGTGGGGTAATGATGGCAGTTTTTAGGGAACTGGTACATTATATTTACGAGAAGAGAGAGAGTGGGAGAATAGTGACAGGAAAGGGAACAGAAAGAGGAAAGGCTAATATTACCATTGTTGTTCTGAGGAGGGGAGGTGTTATGTCTTGTAGAACTTGGGGGGGCCCATTATTGTTACGGATTTGAACCTTATAAATCCATCGTTGCAGGTAAGTATTTTAGCATTTCTTCTTCCTCTTTTTTTTTTGTGACTTGCTGATGTGATATGAGTAAAACTTGGTGTCTGCCATTAATGGTAGGTATGTGGGAAGAGGGTAAGGATTGGTACAGACATGGTGAGATCCTTCAAAGTTTGACTTCGAGGTAGTGTTCGGGGGGCCGAATAGTAAGTGGGTTAGTTGTATCTAATTTTACGAATCTAGATTGTAATGTGTTTGATGTCCTGGAATGCATTAGTCATCAATAGTGTGTGGAATCAAGGGTTTAAACTTGAACATCTCGAGCTAACTTGTTTCCTCTTCTTCTATCAGGTATAATGCGTACTCGTGAGGCTTCGAAAATGAGGCTAGTAAACAAGGTCGATGATTTACTGAATGAACCGAGCATTTCTAGTCGAGGGGTGGAGATGGATATTAATGTCGAGGAGTTGGATAGCGCAACCGATATTCCTCTTGCAGTAGTGGTACCTGATATTAACCCAGTTAAGCGAAGCCAGGGTGGGGCTCAGGCAGTCGGGGAGAGTGACAGGGAGGAAGAGGAGGAGGAAGAAGTGGTGGGAAACCTCATGGTGGAGGAGGGTTAAGACGAAGAGAGAAGCGATGAAGAGAATGGGGAGGGTGACAGTGAGAAGGGTGATGAAGAAACGGATGATGATAACTCTATTTTTGGAGATATTTCTCCATATGAGCAAGTTAAGCTGGGTCGATTTATAGTAAAACATAATCTTGTGGGAAAGGGGATCATCCTGACACCATGTGGGTTGAAGTATTCCTTTGAAGATGTACGCAGTAAAGGGATGATGCCATTTAGGGGGTAAATTTGATTAAGTATGCGGTTGCCCCTTCGACGGCTGGTGAAGGAGGTGCTAAACTTCTGGGATGTGTCACCTTGCTAGATGAATAGAAATTTTTTTGGAATGATGAGGGTTTTCGAAGGTTTAAATAGTGAGTTGTTAGGCGAAAGGGGGCCTATTGTGAAATGGCAGGATATCGTGGCGTTCTACTTGAGGAAAGGGAGCCCGAAGGTGAATAAGGATTTGGTTGTGGTAAAGGGCTATTTTGAGTACACCGATGGTGAAGTAGATCTTGCTTTGACCCCTAGGTTGTTTAATGCGAGTAAGTGTTTGTTTGAGTATTTTGTAATGCTTTGTGCTTCGGCCATGGCCTGATCTTGAATACATGTATATTATAGATCCTGCAAGTAGAGTGCCAGACAATGTTTAACATTATCTGGATAACCTGATCAATGAGAGCGATGAGCAAATAAAGAGAGTTTTTCAAAGTTTGAAGATATCGCAGAAGAAGAGGATGAAGACTGATACGCCGCTCAAAGGCCCTTCGAGTGTAGCAGGACCTACGAAGAAAAAGAAACACTCTACTCCCCTCGAAGCGTCGAATGGGATGGACTATAATACTTTGACGCAGCCGAAGACAAGCTATATACCCAAGCCTTAGCAGGGGAATGCAAATGCGAGGGCTTCACCCAACAGAGGTAGGCCGAGTTAGAGCATCTAGAAGGTGACCAGAGTAATATAAAAGGGGAATGGTAAGGCGGGGGGAGAAGGCTTGAGTGCACAGGCAACTGGGCTTTGCCAGAGGACACATGAATAGATGAAGGGGGGCCTACAGTGTTTGAGAATGCAAGACTTGTGGCAGAGTTGGAGGATGCTGCTCGAGCTATGGCCGAGTCGATGGTGACTTTATGTGTGACGAATCCCGATGAGGCAGGGCGTCAGGAAAAAATGGTACTGCAGCAGGTAAATCTTGATGGCTACCCACAAAAACGCTTTTGTTTGATTATTGTTATTGACCGCTCAAAGTGTTTTGTCTTCTTTATTATGCAGATGTAGGCTTGGTTATTTTTCTTTAGGAAAGCTCAGAAGGGGTCTAGTGAAAGATTAAAGGAGTTAATAGATGGGGAGGACCTCTTGAATGGGACAATCATATCATTGAATGCCCGAATGGCCGGAATAGAATGCCAAATGTTTCAGGCCCGAGCTGACGCGGCGAATGAAAACCTGACCGTGGTTAAACGATGTGATATGAAGATGACAGAGTTGAAAGAGAACCATGCTCAGTTTCAGGCAAACTTTGATAAGGAATGTCGGGTAATATCATCCTTGAAGTAATTCATAGAAAAGTTGGGCTATAATCCAAAGACACTCAAGCTCTACCCTATGGATGAGCTTCTTAGCCCAGGTGCTGCAGGCCTGGTATCTGCTAAAGGGGTATAAACGAGTACTGTGGTTGGAGATGCATTGAATGTATAGAATGAGGTTGCTCTGCCTGACGTTGGTCAGACCCTACTTATTACTGCAACAACTACCCAGGGGGAGGAGCAAAGTAATCCTTCTGTTTAAGAGTTGAGAGTATGTTGTTGGTCTTGTAAACGGTCATATTTCGGTTAAAATTCTTATGTAGGCTTAGAAATTTGTTGTTGAACTTGTTTCATCTATTGTATTCGAATACTCTGTGATTATGGTTGTGTGGTCTCTGTTGTCTAAAATGAAATAATTAAAAGGTAACTAACTCATTTAACTTGTTGAGAGATTGAGAGAAGAATTGTAAACTTCAAGGTCTTCCCCAAGTATCAATTGATTCAAAGAGTGGACTTGATACTTAGATTTGACCGTCTTTAGGAGTGGACAGAGCTGCGAGATTGCCTCTAAGTATCAGTCGGGTCGAAGGGTTGACTTGATACTTAGGTTTGACGGACTGAAGTTTATTGAGCTTCGAGGCTGCCCCCGGGTATTTCTATCTGCGGATTTGATCCTAAACGAAACCAGACATAGTAAGCTCCGAGGTCGTCCCCAAGTGCTTAGCCCTTTGACAATTCATGCCACTTAGGTTTACCCAAATTAGGAACTTTGAGGATCTTCGAAGTTACCCCCAAGTATCAGTTAGGTTGAAAGGCTGACTTGATACTTAGATTTTACTGACTGAAGTACATTGAGCTTCGAGGTCACCCTTAGGTATTATTATTTGTGGGTTTGATCCTAAACAAAACTAGATGTGGTTGACACCGAGGTTGCCTCCAAGTGTTTAGCCTTTCAGCTATTTATGCCACTTGGGTTTGCCCAAATTTGGAACTTTGAGGAACTTTGAGGTTCCCCCTAAGTATCAGTCGGGTCGAAGGCTTAACTTGATAATTAGGTTTGACCGACTGAAGTTCATTGAGCTTCGAGGTCACCTCCAAATATTTTTATCTGCGAGTTTGATCCTAAGCGAAACCAGACGTGGTCAGATCTGAGGTTGCCCCCAAGTATTTAACCTACTCGCCCGTGCTTGATGGTATTTTTTATTTTTTTTTGCTAAATTAGACAAATTTTATTGCATAAACAAAAATTCTTACAATGGATTACAAAAACTCAAAAGCCAAGAAAGCAACATAATTACCAGAATCTAAAATATTCTTGCATGGGCACTTCAATTTTTGTAAGAAAAGCCGGTCTTCCCACCTTGATCTCGCGCAAGCCTTCATTCATATTAGCTCCCCATTTTGAAAATGCATCAGCACTGAAATTAGTCTCTCCAGTTAGCAGAAATTCTAATTTTCTTCATATTCTTTTTTACATTTCCCCAGTCCGCTTCAAGGATCCAAGGAATTTTATCCTAGTTGAAAGCTTCCATAGTAGCCTTGGAATCTGATTCCACCCAAGCTATAAGCCAACCATAAGAGGCAGCAGATTCAATCCCATGGATAATAGCCTTACATTCAGCTGTGAAGTTCGTAACCAACCCAAGGCCTTTAGCAAGAGTGCCTAGAACCTTATCGTTATAGTCTCTGTTTATACAGCCAATGCCTTATTTACCCGAATTTCCCCTAGCAGCCCCATCCGTGTTAATCTTGACCTCATCCTTCTCGGGCCGCTCCCAAAAACACGACTTAACAGCTGTACTTCTACCAGGATGTAAGGGAATATGCAAGCTGTGAAGAATACTCAAATCAGATTGACAGTTAAATATGATCCCAGGAGATAGAAGGACTGTGTCTTGTATCAGCTTGCTCCACTTTCTCTTTTCTAAGGCCAATGTGGTGATCTGATTTTCAAAAAAATTGTTGTTCCTAGCTTTCCATATAAGATTATAACTACCCCCATATTGCTCCAATCCAAAGATCCTGAACATAAGGACTCATCTTATCTCCTGCCAAGAAAAGGCTTTTAAGACTTCTCTCCTTAATGCGAACTTTGAACACTTCTTCCAACCAAGTCCAAAGTCTAGAGCTGAAAGAGCAATCCTAAAACAAGTGTTTAATGGATTCAACACTTTGAGAACACAAGCTGCATCTAGAAACCAAAATAATACCTTTCTTTTGCAAGTTATCATCAGTAGGAAGCTTCCCATGAAAAAACCTCCAGCCCTACATGGATATTTGAGGGTGGATAGCCTTTCTAAACAGAAGCTTGTACAACCAGCTAGTCTGCCCTTTATTTCTAATAACTTCAAAAGCACTTTTAACTGAGAATTTACCCACAAGGTCAGGTTTCCATACTCTCCTGTCGACTTTGTTAAAATTGATCTTAATGTTCTTGATGTCCACTCCTAATCTCTAGAAAATTAGAAAAAGATTAGAAAGTATAGACCGCCGACCCTCGAAAATAATACTACTCACCTTAGCGTGCAAGTCTTTCCAAGGTATGTTATCATTGTTAATCATATCTCTGAGAGAAATAGGGGAGCACCAGATGTCTCTCCAAAGATCACTGCAAGTCCCATCCCCAATCACCCAACCAGAATGAGATATAACATCCTCAATAGCGCCTCGAACACCTGCCCAAATAGAAGATCCTTTGGTAAGAGTAGAGTAGCAGCCAGAATAAGTGATGAATTTAACTCTCATGAATTCAGACCACTCATCCTTGGTGTTAAGAAAGTTCCAAGTAAGTTTCATCAGCAGTGATTGGTTGATCTCAGTTAATCATCTTAGGTTAATACCCCCTTTCTTACAAGGTTTACACACCTTATCCCAAGCAACAACACAGGCTATCTTAGTATCAGATTCCCCTGACCACAAGAAATTCCAAAGATTTCCTTTACACACTTTGATCACAGAAGCAGGCCATTTCTAGATACCCATACTATAGATAGAAATGCTACTCAACACCGATTTGATAAGCACCCCCTCCCTTGGATAGATAACAAACTACCAGCCCATCCTGTAGCTTTTTTCTTAATCTTGTCCACCAGAGGTCTCAATATTCCCTTTGTCACTCTCCCTTGAATCAACGGAATGCCTAGATAAGTTTCACCAAACTCTTGTGAGGTTATTGTAGTTGCCTACTCGCAGCCTTCTACCCTAGTCAAATACTCGAAGGCAACCTCGACGCCTACTCGAATATCTCGAAGCCCACTCAATCCATAAACAAAACTTCCAAAGATTATCTGAAGACGAAGTCTCGACTCTGAACAAGCCTCCAAGACGAACTCCACATCAGCATCAGAAGTACTTTGACCGCTTTCATACGTGGTCGAAGGAAGACATGTCAGATAGCCAGCTCATCAAAAAGGAATGGCGACAATGTTGTCCTTACAGCTACAATAACATAACCAACAACTGCTATAGAGTTAGAGCACAGTGCCAGACCTAATATTTCCGGGGTCAACACCAACTCCGGGATACCCGCCTGATACCTAAAGGGTACACATGTAATTTAACCTCCTATGATGACTCAACCCTTTCTATGTTCTATAAATTGGAGGGATGGGGAATCATAGAGGGGTTAGGAAATTTCTCCCCTGAGCCCTTACTGTTTACCTTCGATCACCCTATAAAACATACAATACTCGAACCTTCGACTACACGACAGTAATATGAACTCTCTTAAAAGTCTTTACAGAGGTCGTGGAGCGTCACATTCTAGGCCTCCACGCAAGTATATTGTCAGTAGATTTCTTATACTATAGATTATATATTTGAACCCCTTTGATAGAAGAAAAATCCCGTGGTGTAAGAGCCAACTTCCCCTCTGCACGAAGTTAAACCCCTACATTTGGCGCCGTTTGTGCTTGCCCACCCTACCAATCTCCCTTGCTCATTTTCTCCCTTTTCCAACTCCTACAAATTATTCGCAATGGCCCCAACCCTCCGTTCTAGTTCCAACCATGCCGGCAACTCTGTCGACGGAGTGGTCGCCCAACTAGCCCTACTTTCCCAGCAAGTTGGCTCAAGCCGAGGAGTGACACCAAACACAACTTCACCAGAAATGTGAAAAGCACCGGCAAGAGTTTGAAGTCGAATGGCATCGCCATTTGGATGATGCCGACAGACAGAACTCCGTCATCGATGATTTGCACAACACTGTCCGAGAGCTGCAGCGACTATAGCCTCTTGATGCTCCTCTACCATCCCGAGAACCGGCTCCGTCATGCGTCTCCACTCGAGACCGATTGGGACCCCTTCAGCATATCCAAACACCTCCAGCTCATCTTGGTTCCGAAGGTGATGCCCCTACGGTTCCCCCTACTGGTTCCATCCATCAGGGCATTCACCCCACAGAGGATTCCTCTGACTCTACCCTTCGCTCAACCAGACACCTCAAGCGCCACCCTGCCCGAGAGTGTCTCGGGAAGCATAGTATCGAATACATATCGAACCGTTAGCCTCATCATCCTTGAGTCCATCAATCCCCCCCTCATCCTGTCTACTGTGAACAGAAAGACTTTGACTACAAAATACAACCTGTTATCTGCGTCTGCGCAATCCCAACTCCAAACTCATGGATTCAAGTGAATAACCCTTCTGTCCCAAACTCCTCGCTATCAAGGTGCCTCCAAATTTCCATGCTCCCAAGCTCAAAAAATACTTCAACACCGACCCTCAATCACATATTTTAGAATTCCAAAATGCTCTAAGCCTGTACTCCACAGCCGACCACCTGAGGTGTTGCCTTTTTCCACAAGCCTTACAGATTGCCCTCTTTGATGGTATCATAACCATCCCAGTGGCTCTATTCGAAGCTTCGAGCAACTATCCCATCTTTTCATCGCCCAATTTGCCTTTAACAAAGACAGAAAGGTTAGAGTTGATGCCCTCTTCTATTTCAGAAAATCTAATAGTGAAACCCTTGAAGCCTTCACCAAGAGGTTTCTTGATGAGTCGCGAAAAGTCGAAAACCTTAACAGCGCAAATGTTGTATTCACGTACTCGAACGCCTTACCAGATCACAACAGTGTCAAAGAGTACCTAGTCCTCCATAAACCTTAAACCCTTGAGGAGATGCTCTCAAAGGTCAATGGGTATATCGACCTTGAGAGCCTCCGCGAATCACATAATCAGGGGTAACCTTCGACCTCTACCATCAATAAACTTTGGCAAGGCCCACCTTTTACTCCTACACCCCTGATCGCTCCTGTCTCACAGAAGACCGAGAGCCGCAAATGCCCTCACACTGACAACAATACCAAAGCTCGCAAAAAGGGACAAAAGCCGGTCCTACCCATGCTAACTGCCCCTCTCAGTACCCTTCTACCATAAATCCAGGCAGACCCCGTATGGCGTATCCCCTTCCCCATCGAGGTCAATCCGGGCGAACCTTACTATGCCAACCACAAGTATAACTGTCACCACACCAATAAATGCTTTGCCTTGTAGCGTTTTCTCAAAATAATACTCAAGGCAGATTGTCTACATCAGTATGTTGCCGACCTCCCCAGCTACCTTGACGGTTCGTACCTCAAACCTCAACACACCCCTAATGTTGACCCGCCCGAAGTACACATCTACCAATTGCATTTCATCAAAGTCAATAATATCGGCAGTGGCCATTCCAAGAGCAACCGCAAGCGTGTCGAAGAATGCTACAAACTCACTTACCAAGAGAAACTGGCCGCCCTTCTGCCTAAATCAAGCCATTGTCCTCGACCCAAAGGCATCTCTTTCATTAACTGCGATACATCGCATGTTGGTTTTCCCCATTCTGACGCTTTAGTCATCATGATACAGGTTGAACACCTCGTCCTCCACACAATGCTTATCGATACAGGAAGTCCAGCCGATGTACTTTTCCTCCAAACTGTCCAAGCCATGAAGAAAACAGACGTCAACACTGCAGCCAATATTGAACTATAAGGCCTTAATGGGGATACAGATGTTATTATTGATCGAATCAGCCTTCCAGTTTCCACTAGCGTAGTCACACTTTAAACCAGCTTTCTTGTCATCGATAAGAAATCTGAATACATTGGGCGCAACTGGCTCCATGCCATGCATGCCATACCTTTGACCTATCATCAGACCCTTCGTCTCACTACCCCCTGTGGTACATGGAACTTAAACAGTTCTCAACGCCTTGCCTGTTCATGTGAGCATCCGGAGATCGATCAGACCCGGAGACTCGTCAGACACCTATAGTAATTACTGTCTCTCTCTATCCCCATACCTTTGACATCCGCCACCTCACTCATCAAGCCAACTGTTTATATCGAACTGGATGGTCCTAGTTGAGGTACATTCATTAAAACCTTTCTAGGCGAGGCAGAATGCCTCAAACTTACAAACTTCCTTCAAGCAAACAAAGACGTCTTCGCATGGACATTTCAAGAGATGCCCGGTGTCGACCCCAATTTAGTATGCCACCGCCTCGATCTCATCCCCCATTCTACAATTATAAAATAGAAGAAGCATAGATTGGCACCACGACTTTGAGAAGCAGTAAACCTCGAAGTAGACAAACTCATAGCCGCGGGATTCATCAGAAGAGTGAATTATGCTGATTGGATATCAAACATTATTGCAGTCCCCAAAAAGAACGACAAGATCAGAATTTTCATTGACTTCACAGGCCTCAAAAAGTACACACCGAAGGATAGCTTCTCCCTCCTAATCATCTCAGTACACTATGATGCCACTGCTGAACATGAGAGCCTGTCAATGATTGACGTGGCTTCGGGTTACAATCAGGTGCCCCTCCTCTACGAAGATCAGCTTAAAACTTCTTTTATCTCTTAACAAGGCCTTTACTGTTTTAACGTCATGCCCTCTGACCTTAAAAATACCGGTGTCACCTACCAACGCCTTGTTACAACCATGTTTAAGCCCTTGATTGGCAAGTCGGTCAAAGTTAACATCGACGACATGTAATGCAAGAGCCTCCAAGACTAGACCCACATCCAAGACCAAACCGAAGTCTTTTCGATACTTCGAACATACAACATGAAACTTAACCCAGAAAAATGCCAGTTTGGCCTTTCGTTTGGAAAAATTTTAGGCCATCTTATCAGTAAACGAGGTATCGAGATCGACCCCACCCATATGCGAGCCCCCATCGACATGCCTTCGCCCCAAACCAAAATAGATGTCCAAAAAGTGGCTGGTAAGATAGTAGCCCTCAACCATTTCATTTCCAAATCCTCAGACCGCTATGCTTGGCTCTTCACTCTCTAACGCGATCAAGGCATTCACAAGGCCAAAATGAAAAACAACCCTGAGATCAACTGTACACCCGGATGTGAACAGGCATTTTTCAAACTTAAAACGTACCTTGGCCTACCACCTGTCATCAGCAACCCTGTTGAAGGCAAAATACTCTCTTTATACCATGCAGTCAGTGCCACTTCTATCAGCTCAGTACTCATTAGACTCAAATCAAACATTGAGGAACATATATTTTTCATCAGCAAAACTCTAACACCTGCAGAAACTTGATACGTGAAACTTGAGCATTTTCTCCTTACCCTCGTCTATTCGTCCTGGAAACTCATACCATATTTCCAAGCTCACCCCATCCGTGTTATAACAAGCTACCTCCTTCAAGAAAAACTCAGCAAAAAAGAGCAATCCATACGAGTACAACAGTTGTCTGTCTATCTTGGCAAACATGACATCACATTCGAGAAGCAGATATCCCAAAAGAGCCAAGCAATAGCCAATTTCCTTGCTGACATCCTGGTTGATGATGTCGATTGAGAGGAAGATAAAGATAAACTGACAGAAGACCAGCCTGAAGCAACAGATCCATAAAACCCTAATACAGGATGACATTTCTTTACAAATCGATCCGCTGGGCCTAACGGTTCAGGGATCGGTATAGTCCTGGTCACACCTACCAATGATCAAATAGAGAAGACCCTTATGTTAAACTTCGAATGCTCCAATAACAAGGCTTAGTATGAAGCCTTGATCCATAGCCTCGACCTTGCCCTCAAACTTGGTATCCCTAAACTTGCAGTTTTCACAGATTCCCAATTTGTCCAGAGACATTACACCGGTAAAAATCAAGCTAACGGTCGTATGGCTGAATATGCTGCTCTCGTTCGACAGCGCATGAACCATTTTCTCAAAAAATCTTCTATCACTCATTACCCTCGAGGAGAAAGCCGGTACGAAGATGCCCTCGCCTACATAGCAGCTATGTTAACAAATCAGAATCCCGAACTCTCCATATCGAAATACTCAAATGCCCAAATATCGACCAGATTGAAGTTAATGCCATCAATATTGAGGGCGAGAGTCTCGATCCAGACAACTGGCAAACACCATTCCTCCATTACTTCAAAAAAGCTATCCTCCCAGATGATCCCAAAGATAAATGGTCATTATTAGGGAACTCTCACAGATATACTATCCATAAACGTGAGTTACATCACAAATCCCCAAATGGCATCCTCCTTCGATGCATCTCTCAACCCAAAGCCTCTATAATTCTAGCTGAACTCCATAAAGGTATCTGTTGTACTCATACTGCTGGCCGATCTATGGCCCTTCATGCCGTCTCCTAGGGCTTATTTTGGCCCAACATGAATAAGCAAGCCGAAAAGTACGCCAAACACTATGAAAAATGTCAGCGCCATGCTCACGATATTCATAGGCCCTCTCAAGACCTCCATTTCAGCCAAGTCTCCTGGCCATTCAATTAATGGGCCATCGATCTCATCGGCCCCTTCCCTAAAGTATCGGGTAGCCGAGAAGACATCCTTGTTGTCATAGATTATTTTACCAAATGGGTCGAAGCCGTACCTTTATGTCGAACCAGAAAAGAATAAGTCATCAAATTTCTATAGGAAAACATCATCACGTGCTTCGGATGCCCTCATATGATTCTATGTGGCAACAGTTCACAGTTTGTTGGGAGGAAAGTCAAAAATTTCCTCAAAAAACGCAACATTATCCTCTAACCCTCAACACCTTATTGCCCCAATGGGAATGGTCAGGTCAAAGAAATCAATAAAATAATAGTTGGTGGTCTCCAAAAATAGGTCGATGCAAAGAAAGGATGATGGGTCCAGGAGTTACAGCATGTCCTCTGGGCCTATCGAACAACACCAAGAAAAGGAACAGGTTGTACCCCTTTCCATCTAACCTATGGTACTGAAGCAGGGATCCCTACTCAATTCAAAGTGCTCATACGAGATCCCAACCTCCCTGACGAAGATAATGAGTTTGAACTTGGGTGCAATATGCTTTGGATCGACGAAACCAGAGACCGAGCCATCGCCAACCTCGGCCGTTACCATCTATCACTTTAAAAGTCATATAACAAGCAAGTTTGACCACGAAGTTTCAACATTAGAGATCTTGTACTTCGAAGCGTCACCCAATCCTTAAAGCCTCGAAATCCCGGCAAGCTAGCCAAATCCTAGGAAGGACCTTATGTCATTTGCTATAAAACTTATAAGGGTTTATTTTACCTGATGACAGAAGATGAAGAGCCTCTGCCAAACCCTTAGAATGTGATCCAATTAGTGTCATACAACATGTCACGGCCATCACCTTGTTCCACTGATGTAAATACACTCTAAATCAATGAACATCTTTTTCTCCAAGCTTCGTCTCCTAAGTGTCATGTCAACCCACAAACATCTTTTTCCAATGAATTTCTTTGTTTACCCAAAGTGTCATGTCAACCCTTCGACCCGACTGATACTTGAGGGCAACCTTTGAAATTTTTCAAGCTTCCAACATTCGAACAAACTCAAGGGGCACGAATGGTCAAAATATCGGACCCTCGGGGATGCGTTGGCAGCAAACACGTCTTACTTCGCTGTGGTTCAGGCCTTTGAAGTCTAGTAAATTTTTTGGTTTAGCCTAAGTATCATGTAAACTCTTCGACCTGACTGATACTTGGGGAAGAGCTTAAAATTTTTCAAGCTTCCAATATTTGAGCAAACTCGAGGGGCACGAATGGTCGAGAGACCAGACCATCGGGAATGTGTTGGGGGTGAACATGTCTTTCTTCGCTGTGGCTCAGGCCTTCGAAGTTTAGTGAATTTCTTGGTTTAACCAAAGTATCATGTAAACCCTTTGACCCGACTGATACTTGGGGGTGACCTTGAAATTTTGGTTAAAAATGGTCGAGATACTGGACCCTAGAGAATGCGTTGGGGGCGACCACATCTTACTTCGCTATGGCTTAGGCCTTCGAAGTCCAGTAAATCTCTTGGTTCAACCCAAGTGTCACAACCATCTCGAAGTTCTTAAAGCCTCGATCACTCTACAATCATTCTACACTTACAGCATATGCAGATACAAACAAGCAAGAATATCAATAGTTTTGCTTCATGCAAGATGTTTCATTACAACATACATCAGGGAATCAAGTTCAGTCCAAAGCATACATCTAGAATTTAGCACAACAATTCAGTACAAATTAAGCTAACACGAATCAGTTACAGTATGGCCTACAACCGAGCAGAATCAGTACAGTACAAGTCAGTTTCAGCACAGCAATTTGAAGCAATCACAAGATCAAAGATCAAGTTCAAAGAAAGCTTAACATTGTTCAAATATTATAACCTAACTGTAAAATAAATTAAAATGGCATGGCACTTGGGTTGAACCAAGAGATTGTTCAAATACAATATCTTACATCGGAGTGGCTATACCTTCTCCCTTAGCAGGTTCTTCAGTGCCAACACCCCCAAAAGAAGATTTCGACCATGCACCATCGACGACTACATTAGTTGTAATTCCAAAAGCGGTACCTTCGATCACAGGGGTCTCCACGCCACCTCTAATACCTTTTTCAACAAAATCAGCCTCTATCCCCTCTGTCTGCAAAAAATCTTTAGCAACAGGATCATGGGTAACAGGGAAGCATCGCAAAGTTTCAGGATCATACCCCAAATCCTCAATGAACTCCTTCAACCAGACATTATCCGCAAATTCATAATCAAATTGCCCTCAGAAACGCTCCTTATGTTCTTTTATTTCCTTTCCCTTCTCAGCAAGCTTTGACTTTCACACCTGCTCATGATTATAACGTTAAGCCTCAAGTCTCTTCTCGAATGCATCATTGAAAACCGCCAGATCTTGCTTCAAATTTTTATTCTCAGTCCCTCGAGCGATATCCAGATTCTCAAGCGCCTGTCTCAACTGCCGTGATGTTACCTTTTAGGCCTTGATGAAGGCCTGTGACCAAGCATTTGTCTGCTAGAATAGTCGAGCCATCAGTATCTCCCGACTTATGACATACTTAAGAAAAATTTCGGCATTTCAAAAATAAAGCAGTTACCTGGTACATTGCCTTATGCATTCTCCTCCTAGCCTTGTATAGGCCCTTGGCACAGAGTGTTGCCATCGAAGCAGCCTTGGCTAGAGCCTCTTCCTCTTGCCCTGCTTCAATCATATCTTTACCCGTATCCTCTGTATCATCTTCCCCCAGCGCCCTATGCCCTTTGCATTGGATAACATTTGTCTGTTGCGCCCTCGGAGACTCGGGAAAGACCTTGCCTTTCCCTTTCTCAGCCTATGTTGATGCCTGCTTCGGCCTCTTTCTCTGTCTCAAAGCATCACTAGATACTTTGGGTACTATCACTGCCTACTTCGATGCCCGTTGCACCTTCGAAACATACTTTACATTCCTTGCCAAATTCTCCTCCCCCATTCCTTTGACCATTTCGAAAAACCTTTGCCTTCCCTTTTCTTTGATGGTTTCGACGTAATGGGTACATTTCAAAGTAGGGAATCTGTCCTCCTCTATCATTTCCCCTCGATACCAAGCTTCTTTGAAGAAAAATTCACCCACTCCTCATCCGAGTCGATTAAGACATCAATATAATCCTTCAGATTCGCTTAAGTCCATCTATTAGGACCTACAGAACAAATAGAAATGCGATTATAAGTTTATTCGAGCAATACATTAAAAAAATCTTCAACAGAAAACTTATTCGGATTATAGACTTTATGATGTAACCTATAAGGGTCCTCCCCTTTGACATTCTCACAGTTACCCCGTACTACAGCCAAATCTTTATCCCACCCTTGACCCATCGAGTACAGATCAAACAACCAGGGCTTATCCGCGTGACACTGAATGTGATAGGTGTCAACCTTCTAGTTTGCTTTCTTGGAGTAGAACGAGACAATGTCGTACCACTCAATTAAACTCTTCACCTCACCTCGCAGTTTTATATTCATACCCTCAATTATCTTCATCATTTCCAAAAAATTCCCATTCATTTGATACGGGGCCACTTCCCAAGAGTTTAACACTTCCTTCATCAGCCTTCAAAGGGGTAATTGCATCCCTAGTCAAATTTAGCCTCTGAATGCCATGATACCTTCTCGAGGTTTCGATTAGAAGGTGTACCCTGACCCTGCAGCATATAATATAACCCCCACCTTTGACAACCCAAATTTAGCCACAAATCAATCTAGTCTCTGCTTGTCTTTAGCCAGGATAGAACCAATGGCCTCATCCGACTCAGTCGAATCCTCACTATGGTCACTTTTCCCCCTCTCACCCCTTTCATCACCCAAAGGCCCAACTCGACCTTTACCTCCTTCTCCCTGTCCTCCCTCCACCTTTTCCTCATCACTATCCTCGGTCACTACTGTCTTACGACGTCTACTGCATAGACCCCCAGTTTTGGAAACCACCATGGCCAATGGCACATCTTTTGCAATATCTAGTTCTTCTACGTCGCTGCCCTCATCCATCGAAGCATGACCAAACACACTAGCCTCATTTTCGACCTCCTCGTCTATCAGGCACAGTCTCGAAGCTCGATATATTCGACTATTACGTATCAATAACTTATTTTCATCTACCCTTTACAGCTGATATAAAGATAGCCAAAAACTCGACCCCAATCCCGGTCTCACCATCAATACCCTCAGAATTCCAAAATGGGCTAGGCCCCACACATATGGTTTCTCCTTTCCTCGATCATATCCTCAAAACTGCAAACCCAGAAGACTCTACATACAGATACAGAAGGCAAAGACAAACAAAAACTGACAGAGATCAATCGACATACCTGTATTAACGGAAGTACACTCGAAACAGCAAGTCAGCCGGTTCCTCAGCAACAACCCGATAACTTCTCCCAAGTTTTACAAAACA